>CM072165.1:1511469-2111469 GCA_036850595.1 Rhyacichthys aspro
GATCTGTCCCGGGAAACTAAACAACGTTAAAAACGCTCCAAGCTGCAGTAACGGTAAAACGTATGCGAGCACGCCGCCGCAGTAAAAAACAGCTCCGGCGGCTCCGATCAGCTCCGGCGCGGCCATGTGGAAGGTCAGGACGTCCGAGTGGCTGGAGCTGCTGAAGGAGCGCTGCCGTCGCCATCGTCCCAGCGCCGTCTGCAGCACCAGGACGGACAGCGGGAAAACCACGGACTGTTTGGTGATGGTCCAGACCAGAGACAGGAGGACGGCGTTGGGAGAACCGGTGCAGTGGTACAAGGAAGCCTCCAGAGAAGAGTTAGGCATCGCTGAAGGAAGACAAAACTAATCAGTGGAAGCCTCAAAATGGTTAGACCCGGACTTGGACTCGACGAGAACGAAAAACCTCTCAGATCCAGGAGAGTGTTGAGAGTTAATGATGTGTTTTACTGCAGCAACAAAACTACCTCAAACATCACCGTGGAAAAATGATTATGTTGAGAATTTACGAGTCCGAGTCATCAACAGTCGAGTCCCGAAAATGAGTCCAATGACTGAGTCCGAGTCCATCTCTGACACCAACATGAGACTTGAATTTAAAAATAGATATCAGCGTCTGTGTGACACATGGTGATAAACCTTAATAATAATGTGCTTCATGTGGTTTCTGTGCTGCACCTGAGCCTAAAGGAAACACAGGTGTTGGATTTGAATAAGCAGCAGTCGTTGTTTCCAGGCCATTTGACACCTGTCACTCCTAAAAGCATGAAATAATATTCAATAGATTTATGGCATACAGCTAAAAAAGATGCTCGCTGTAAAAAAAAACAAAACTGTAATACCAGACTTCATTATTTAGTTATTGAAAGGTTTGACAAGTTCTTTGATACGCAGGACTCAGACCGAAAACAGCTGTGACCTAAAGCATTTATTTTATCCAGTTTTATATTTATGTCCCTGTCTCAGACTCCACTCTCCTCCAAAAGCAGCCTAGGGACCTCTCCTGCTTCCCTTTTATTAAAAAAAAACAAAAAACTTTTTCCTCCACAAAATACAAAATAAATCCATTTGACCAAACTGAAGTTTAGAGTTTAGCGTTAGCTTAGCTGTGACTTCAGCGTCAGGACGACAATTATCTCCTCCTCGTTAAACATTACGTGATTGAATTGACAGTATTTATCTGTGTTTTACGTTGCCTCCCTTTTCTCTGTTGATGCTTTTCTTTTTTCAGCTGTTTCTCTGTTAAAAGACATATTCAGCTGAAAATACACTTTATCTGCAGCTATTAAACTTCCTGGAACGTCATGTGACAAGTGTCGACCAAGACTGTTTTCACATAGATGATTGATTTTATAAAAAAATATTTTGGTTAAAACCATTTTCTAACTAGAAGAAATAATATCAGGTACAGTTTAATTATGTTGTCATGATAGATATTACATGCTAATGTTAAGATTACAAGTTGATAAATGTAATATTATCATATTATATAATACATTAACATGTTGCCCGTGTAACATTCAAAGACAATAGTAAATGTCAGACTCAACTCACCAACATTTAATTGAACAGATGTTTTGATTCCTGTTGTTGGGACGAAGCACCTGAACGTTCCATCGTCAGACGCTCTCACTTTGGTCAGTTTCAATGAAATGTTTCCATTTTTCAGTTCCTCTGTGAACAGAACTGTCCTGCCTTTATAACTTGGGTTTTTAACTCTGACTTTATACTTTTATCTAATTTTACAAATTACAAGCTGTCACTAACATAAACAGATCATATCTTGGTTTAGGCCCTGCTCTATATTCATACATTTTAACATAAACGTCTTCAGTCACAAACATTTCACTCCACATTTTGAACACATGAAGCTGACCTCTTTCAGGAACAGACTCAGTGTAAAGCCACATACTTTCATTTTAGAGTTTAGTCCGACAGTCCTCGCCTCGACGTGTGATATCTGAGAGATCGGATAAAAATAAACTAGACTTGACTTTCTCTTGTGACGTAAAATCAGAGCAGGACAGACACAAAGAGACAACAGCTTTTGATTTGAAAAGGTCTCTGCATCACAAACATAACACGTGCACAGGTTCATATTAAAATATATTGTTCCCTTTTCCACAGCGACAGCCTTTTGTTTTTGTATTTGCTGTATTTGTTCATTTGTTTATATCAGAGCGATGTTTTTGAGTTTGTAGCTTTCACCAAACACAGTTCACAGAAGAAAGGAAAATACTACAAAATATTAAAGAGGCTAGAGTTTATTCAAAGCCAGAGTAAACCTGGATTTGACATTAACCTGTAAATACTGCATATTATGCCTTTAATACTCATAAATGTGTGAGAACAATCAAAATAAATAAATAAATAAATAAATAGTTTGTAAAGCTGCAATCATATTTATCTCTATGTCATTACTTTGAAGACAACAGGCACAAGGAAAACTGCACTGAGCTTTCATTCAGCATTAACCCTGACCCTCTTTGAGCTTAATGTGTGAATATTACAGACTTCTATATTTGTCACTCATCTCCAAACACTCTTTAACACATTTTCAGATTTTTGAAATCACTCAAATTAACACAAGTTCGGTTCAAATGAACGCGAACCGAGTGAGATAGTTACTCGCATCGAGTCTAAATTTGTTCAAATATGTGAAACAAACGAGTAATTTACGACAGAATAAAGTATTTAAGAGACAAAAGCACAACTCACCACATTATTAAACGTCTTCACTTCTCTCGGAGTTAGATTCTTTAATTCTGTCTCAGTCCAGAGCTGCTTCAGTCCTGGTTTCAGCTTTGACTCAGAGTTTAGGAGCTAAATAAAATAAAAGTTCTCTGTTCGTCCATAAAGTCAGTGAAAGTCTGTAATGATCTGCCCTCGCAGCGCGAACACACCTGAGCTTGGGTTTTACACTTTATATCTTCAATAAACTCTTTTCTCGAGCTAAGCTAAACATTTTGAAGCAACCGCTTCTCGTTGGGCTAGTGTCCGTAACCATAGTAACCTGAGGACCCTCTCGTGTGGACACAGCTGTCCTACGAGCGCCTGATCAAAATTATATTCTCCACAATGCTCTTGTAATTATGGAAAATGTCTTTGAGTCTGGATCAAAGGCTGATATATGGAATGTAATAAACACATGAGATAATGACAGATACAGACATTGTAATTCTCCTCAGATGAGACTGTCGCTTGGGGCCCCCTGGTGGCTGAGGGGCCCTATGCATTTGTAAAGTATAACAAGAAACGGCTGTGGAGACGTTTCCTTTAAACTATTACACAGAATGTATCCTACTACTCAATACATTGTGAAATATATTAAAACAATAGACCCCAACTGTAAATTTTGCAAAGAACATCCAGAAACAATCCGTCATTTGTTTTGGAATTGTCCTATCACAAAGAAATTTTGGAAGGAATGTAACAACTACATAATTTATCACATTGATACAAAATTTTCACTAAGGTGTGAACATATTATTTTTGGTTTTCATGGAAAGAATACTAACATAAATAGAAAACTGGCAATTAATCTAATTATAATATTTGGCAAATTTCATATTCACAAATGTAAATTCTCATCATCTTCACCTTTCTTTCCAGTTTTGGTTAAGGAAATTGAATTATATTTGTCCACTATTTCTAATAGTAAAAGCTGTAAATGCATATGAATGCTGTATGTCATTGAATATTTAAAATTTATCAAATTGTCCTTATTGTACTATATATATATATATATATATATATATATATATATATATATATATATATATATATATATATATATATATATATATTTTTTTATTTTTTTGTTTTTTTTTTGGAAATGCCTATCCCCCGGGCATACCTTCTTACATATCTTGTGTTTTGTTCAATGTTCTGTCTTTGTTGTATTTGTAAACAAAGATTTTATTCAATAAAATTATTATTTTTTAAATAACGGCTGTGGTCCTAAACAAACATGGCCGCCGCTGACAGTGAGGCTGCACAGAGAGGATCTGTGTCCTCTGTTAATATTGTGTTGGATCTGAAACTTTGAAAACAGGTCGGATTAATGCCACATGGATTAAATAAAAATGACCCAAGTACATTCTGTCACGTTTTAGATAAACCTAAACTGTGTTTAAGTTTGAATTTAAAATTGCTGCTCCAAATTCTACATGTGGAGCTATAGTTTCCCACACTTACCTGTTGTACAGGTGTGGACTGTTCTGAGGCTACACCAGGTCAAGCTGTGGCTTTGAGGAATGTGCCATGTTCTTAGTGGATTGTTTACCAAATCTTTAAGGTTTTATTCCTTTTTACAGCTGTTCTGTGCTTGGTTAAAAGTCTGCAGGATCATGACTTTTCTGTTTGATCGAACGCTGTTGTTTTCCACAATTATGTTTGATAAAAGTGTGGACAAAAAAAACAAAATAAAGTCAGTGTCATTTACTTTTATTATGACACTGAATAATTTCTTTGGGCGTGAGCTTCTGTCTTCAAACTAATCTGGTAAGAATATGTTTTGGAGGAATGTGCCACTGCAGGTAGGTTTTATACCATTTCTAATTAAGTCTCATCAAAACTGACAAAAGGTGTTCTGTATGTCAACGTCAAACCTTTTAGTTTAAAAGATAATCGGAATGTTTAGGTTGGCAAAGAGAGTACTGCTCAACTAATGAATACACATCTAATAATTACACTGTACAGGTTGGTTTTGAGAATGTTTATGTGTGTGAACTGTTTTCTTTAGTCTGATCAGGTCAGGATGTGCTTTGGAGGAATGTACCTGGCTCAATATTCATTTACAACCAAAGCATCAACGTTTTTACTCGTCCATTCTGCCTGATGGACACAACATCAACGAAAAGGTCACTTCATTGAACGCATTGTTTTCCACAGTCACTTTTAATCATTATTGAATAACAATAACGTTATGGCAGAAGCCATTACAGATGGTTGTAGGTGATCAAATTTGCAGAAAAAAATCTGAAATTAGCAGAATTAAACTAAAATTTGCTAGATAAATGTGAAATTAAAAGAATGAACTGCAAATTTACGGATTTGGTCCTGATCTTGGTCCTGGACTTGGTCTGGTTCTGGTCTCAGTCTTTGGTCTCGGTCCTGGTCTTGGTCCTGGTCTGGATCTAGTTCTATTTTTAAGTAAAAACAAGATTATATTATGTCAAGGGTAAGAATAGAACACCAAACTTTTTGCCAATGAGTCTAACTTCCAATTAACTGAAGTACTTGATAAAGGTTTTTAACAGTAATGGCAGTATTCAAACGATGGTGTAAAGACTGCTGCACTGGTCCAGTGACACCTCCAGTTTATTTCTGTACGTTTTAATGTATAATTTGTAGACATGAGTAAAAGTTAAGGGACTGAAAAAGGCTTAAAAGAGAAGAAGGCCGACGCCCCCAGCAACCAAAACGTCCAAAGAACTAACAACAACCAATATCAAAATATAAAAGCAATGAAACACTTATTTAGTACATATAAAGCCCTGTTTCTTGGGATTTGTTTCAAAGTTTGAACAGTCAGAAAGGTTAAAATAGGCAAAAGCTGTAAAGGGCAGAAAAAAAAAAAAAAGGTAGAAAAAGCAGAATTTGGCAAAATTCCCATAAGGAATGACTGGGCAAAAATTTGTGTAAAAAGCAAAATATTGCAAAAACTATAAAAAAAAGCAGAATTACCAAAAGTAATAGCAATGATGTCCTTGAATTTAGACACGTTTTAAAGTTTGAACGGTGAAAATCGGTGAAAGGGCTGAAGAGCTGAGACGTGTTAAAAAACAGCGGTTGCAACCACCTCATAACATTAGCCCTTTTCACACTTTTACAGCAACGTTCCTGCATTTGACCAGAACAGCTTCATGAAAAGAGCCACAACTGATTTCAAACTAAATCTTTTTTTTTTTACTGGATTTTGTGATATTGCAGGTAATTTACTGAAGGCTGCATTGTGAACGAATACAGGAACGTTGCATGTTGACTTTGTCAGATTAGACACTTTAAATCTCATTACTGCCCCCAACAGGTTGTTTTAGGAACTGGAATTCTCAGGGTTGTCGGGTCAAGTGTGAAAAGAGGCGACACGGTAATGTTCTGGTAACGAGCTGCATGAGTGAACGCTGAAATCCACGGTGATGCCGGTAATGTGTTCATTTACAGGGAACCGTGCGTGAAAGGGACTTTTCTGTCACTCGTTTTGGGAACAGTTATAGTTTTAAAGGTTAATTATGAGTCTGTAGTAGTTTCTCAGCCTTATCTGTTGCACAGGACTGTCATCTCTCTCTGAGGCTAAACCAAAAGATTCAACAAAAGCATTTTAGGTTTGAAATGAAGTCCGATATATTAGATTGATCATGTGACCCTCTAATTCTTACTCTTTGTACTTTAATGAACTCGTCTCTGAGGGTTTGACCAAACAACATCAAAATTCATCAAGATTCAAAATTCATGATCTAGACAAGTGTTTCATCAAAAGGTTTTGTAGAATATTAAATGGTGTTGCCATGGCGACCCTGCAAATTTGTCTATTTTTGGAGTATTGGCCACAAACACCAATAAAACCTGCACAAACTTTGTCAGATTTGGCTCAAATTTCAACTGTTTGACTAGTTTCTAAAATGGAAACATCAGAGTTTTTAGGAAACAGAGACATAAAAATGCATGATGTTTTATAAGTGTTCTCTGTGTGCCTCGCCCTGTTAACTTATATAACTAATCAGGTTAAGTTGTGGCTTTGGGGAATGCAGTGACTGTCACAGGAGGCTGTAATGTGCCCAACTTGTTTGGCTAGTTATCTACTTTTCTATTTAGTCTAACGAGGTCAAATCTTATTTTATAATTGTGAACATGTTGTAAATATAAGCGGTTTTGTTTCTACTTGGACGCAATACCTTGCACTAAAATCATACTATGGTCAAAACAGATCTAGTCAGTTTTCATCTATTTTTCTTTGACAACACTCAAGGTAAAGTTTAACAAGATAAAGTTATGTCACCAAATTGCATGACATGCAAAAAAACTCAATTAAAATGTAGTGTTTAGATTCCAGGTGACGCCCGAGCACATTGTCAGGTGAAAGGTGTCTCAGCCCATCTCTCCGCCCCGGAGTGACCCAGGACGCTCATAAAAGGAGGCAGCTCCATCATCATCTGCTTCAGCCTCAGAGTCTCCAGAGTCTCCTGAACCACAGCCTTCACGTCCTCGTCCTCTTCCTCCGCTGGACGCCCCGAAGGTAAGACATTCACTAAAAATAAGACCTAAACATATTTGTGGTGTAGTGTGGACGAATATTTTCTTTATTTTCATTTATTTATTTATTTATTTAATTAATAGGGACAATGCACATTGATGAACATCTGTAACAAATGCCACAGCTGTAAATGTGCCTGATTATAGCAGAACTAATCATTTCCGTCAGTAGTCCTCAGATAATCGACAAAAATACAGAAACACAGAAGAAACAACAATAAAAGACAAGTTAAAAGTGGTCACAGTTTATTTTGATTGGATCCACTGTTTAAAATGTCTCTTAAAAGTTTCATAGTTTCTTATTGAAGTTGGAGGCTCTTCCAATATTTGTTTCCTTTCAGTGAGAGCACAGTTTGTCCAAATGTGGTGCATCTGTGTGGCCCCTCACAGCCCCCTCGAGTCACGGCCCTGGACCCAGACTTCAGCTTAATAAACTCATTCAAAGGAGGCGGGGCAAGTCCATGTAAAACTTATATATAATTAAAGGGTAACTCAGCCCCTGGTCTTTACTCGAAATTTGAAAAGTCTTGGAAAAGAGGGAGGAGCTGAGGGTGAGGCTGAGTGGGGGGGGGGGGGGGGGGGGCCTGAGGCCCACAGACACTGATTGATGGACAGATTGTCACAAGTATCTCACCTGAACTGGAGGGACTTTCTCTGTGGACACCAGGCCTGAGCCAGAACAAAGACCAGTCTCAGCCTGAAGCATTTTTAGAGAAAACAGGTGATGGTAGAGTAACTTTGTCATTACGGCTCATTTAGACTAATGTACAAAGCATAGACTGATGAACTGTAACAAAATAATAATAACAATAAAGAATGCATTAGATTAATTTTGATGTAGATATAGTGAACACTATTCTATTGAGAGAAAAGTAGTGTCTGCAGCGCTCTGCTCAGACTAATGCTGCATTTATGTGGCCTTGTATTTAACAGCTTTAAGACTTTGTAAAATAAAAGAGAAAAGAAGGTCACATCAAACCTGACCTGTCTGTAGTGTTTAATGCTAATATGCCTGATTTACTCAGTAAACATTGAGACATGAATAAAAATCAATCTTTAGGAGTTAAAAACACATGACATCAACAAACTAAGAACAACACGTTGATTACTCTGAAACAACGCTGTGTGTGAGCCCTTGAACACATCATAAACTACGGTAGACTGAGCTTGTTCTAAACTTTTTACATGAACAGAGCAAAATAAACAGGAGCCAGTGACAGTCTCTGTTGATCTAAAAATGAGTCTGTCTCTAAACACTGCTCGTGTTTTTTCTTTTTTTCATCCGTGTGTCGCTCTGTGTGACCTAGTTCTGACAGAGCGCCCCCTGGAGGCGTGAGCTTGTACTGAGGGCTGTACCGCAGGTGTGGTTACCTGCTCCAAAGGTGTGGTTACCTGCTACAAAGGTGTGGTTACCTGCTACAAAGGTGTGGTTACCTGCTCCAAAGGTGTGGTTACCTGCTCCAAAGGTGTGGTTACCTGCTCCAAAGGTGTGGTTACCTGCTCCAAAGGTGTGGTTAACGTATATCATGACGTCATCACAATCAGGAAGTACAGTCGGCTGCGTTTAACCCACGGATGTATAATAAGAACATGGTTTAACCTGAAGAGGGCAGCACTCATGTGTTTTACACCATATTTATGGAATTAGATGGGTTTTTCAAAAATAGTATTATAAACTATGAACTGTATTACTAAAGCCCCATTTATACAAATCATCAGCAAATAAAAATACTCTTAGGGTTTAGTTGGACTTTAAAAGTGGTAGGCTCTTAAAACCCAATCTAACTCATAAACACCATTAAAATCCAGTTATACTCAGTTTAAAGACAACAGTCCAAAATGAAGACAGACTGAATGTAGCTGTGACTAATGAGAGTTCTCTGTCTGTTGATGCTCAGTCTCACCATGATCCAGCTCCTGATCTGCCTGGGTTTGCTCAGTGTTTTGACTGGTACGTGTAAATGTCACCCTCTGCACTACATTTTACAACATAATTACATCAGCACGACTCAGATTTTCATGTGTCTCTGTTTTCAGATGCGGCTCTGGTCCCTTACTCTGGTTCACAAACCCTTGACATCACCTCTTGTCCAATCACGTACTTCGGAAAGAAATACAATAAACTCCATGTGAGTATGGCCCATTCAAACGTTCTGTTGTGCTCATTAATTCATTTATTAGCTGAGCTCCTCATATTAAACACACTTATTAAATATAAAAAGTTGTTCACAAAGATTCTTATGATGACTTCAAAAACAAGGCCAAAACGGAGCCCGGCCTGAGGTTGGTGCTCGAATGCGAGCTCAGCCCGAGCTCAGCCCGAACGAGTGACGTGGGGTCGACCTCCCGTGGGTTCACCACCTGCTGGAGGGACCTTAACTGTGTATCGGGCAGTGGTCAAAGGCGTGCGCCTCGACGACCTGATCTATGGATAGTTGGGCTCTCCTCAAACACAGCCTGGGCTCTGGAACCACAATCCTCAAGAGTCTTCCACTGAGGAAGCAGAGGCTGGGGACCCGTCCATCACCAGAGCTGAAGTCACCGAGGTTAAGAAGCTTCTCGGTGGCAAGGCCCTGGGGGTGGATCCGCCCTGAGTTCCTCAAGTCTCTGGATGTTGTCGGGCTGTCTTGTTCCAACTACAGGGATCACACTCCTCAGCCTCCCCGGGACAGTCTATGTGTGGAACACTGGACCAGCTCTATACCCTCTCCAGGGTGCTGGGAGGTTCATGGTAGTTTGTCAGACCAGTCCACATGTGTTTTGTGGATCTGGAGAAGGCATTCGATCCGTGTCCCTCGCGGTGTCCTGTGGGGGGAGCTCTGGGAGGATGGGGTCCGGGGCCCTCTGCTGAGGGCTGTCCGGTCCCTGTAGGATTAGAGCAGGAGCTTGGTTCGCTGCCGCTCCTCTTGCAGATGATGTGGTCCTGTTGGCTCCATCAGACCAGGACCTTCAGCTGCACTGGGACGGTTTGTAGCCGAGACTGGATGAGAATCAGCTCCAAGTCCGAGGCCATGGTTCTCAGCCAGAAAAGGGTGGCTTGTCCCCTTCAGGTTCAGCAGAGTTCCTGCCTCAAGTGGAGGAGTTCAAGTATCTTGGTCTTGTTCAGAGTGAGGGAAGGATGGAGGGAGATGGACAGATGGATCGGTGCAGCTTCTGCAGTCATGCTGTCCATGTACCGGTCTGTCCTGGTGAAGAAGGAGCTGAGCAGCAAGGCAGAGCTCTCGATTTACCGTCTATCTACGTTCCTACTCTCAGCTAAATGAGTTTCCTCCTCAGGGCGGCTGCTCCCTTAGAGACAGGGTGAGGAGTTCAGTCACTCGGCAAGAGCTTAGAGTAGAGCCACTGCTCCTCCACATCGAGATTATAAAGAAATAATAAAAAAATAGATTATATAAATGTCCAAAGGAGAAAAAGTTCTAATAAAATCTAATCATGTAATTAAAAATATTTTTTCAGTTAAGAAAATACATTTTTATACTTATTTTCTCTCTGATTTCTCCAGGTTGAGTTCCTTGAAGCCACATTCGCTTGTTTTGATGATTACAAGTCTAATGGTGGACGAGATTGTCTGGAAATGCCACCCGTTCCTTCAATGACTTTCCAAGCAGACGTAAGAGCAGATTCCACTTCGGTGAATGGGTTCATCAAGTATCTTCCCACACATCATTAATCCTTTAACCTGCAAAGTGCGCTTGACAATGCAGTTTAGTGGATTTTCAAGTGTGAGTTCAGTTTGATTTTTGCTAAATCATTATTAATATTTTATGAATATTAATATAAAATGAATATTTTTTTCTAGGACATTGTCTTCATAAACTCGGAAACAAGCAGCTCTGTATTGGGAGTCTGACCTGGGACCTTCAGCTTCTGTAGTAAGTACCAAATAATAATAATAATAATAATAATAATAATAATAATATGATTATCTCATATATATATAAACTATAGAAAATATAAAACTAATTAAGGTCAACAACAAAAACTTTTTTTGAATGTTCCTCTGAGGGTTTAGCGCCATCTTATGTTGAAGAGAATACATTAATGTGTTGTGTTTAATGTTAGTAGCATCTGTGTGGACAGAGGTATTTTTATAAATGGATAGAAAAAATATCTGCGTACGTGTAGCGTGGGCTTTAAATATTACTGTGTGGATTTTATTTAATGTTTGTGGATTAATTATTGTTTTTAACTCATAAATATATTTGTATCATCTTTGGTCAGTGACTGGAAAATTGTGGCATTTTTGTTTGTAGTTCTACTACTTTTTTTGGATGGTGTCAGAATTGAAACAGTGGAATATACTGGATCTGGGTTTTACATTGAAGCTGTGGACCTCACTGGATGTCGAAATGATGGTGGGTATTTATTCATTTATTTATTTGAACAATCAAAAAGTGTGGGGTAAAGTTGGTTTTCCTCACTCCTCATTTCACAGGTAAAGGTTATCAAATGTACGACATATTGACGATGCCAGAGACGTGCAGCACCAAAACATGTGAATCCACTGGAGACTTTGGACCAGAGGCTTCTACATGCCCTGCTCCGCTGATTTGTCTCGGCAATAATCTGTAAATAAGATCTCTTTCCATTTTATATCAACAGTAATACCAACTTGGTTTTCCACATGGATTTTAACGATCTGCCATGAAATTATGTGGTTTCATACACAGGTTATAAATGAGGAACAAATATATCATATTCTCTCAATTAAATGTTATTTACTTACAGCCTTTAAACTGAAACACAAACTGTGTCGGTCGACAAAACCCCACAACTGTGTGGGTAAAGATTCCATGAGTCCAAAGAGTTTTAGTCGTCGTTTATAGAGTTTATTCCGCCATCACTGCACACTCCGTCTGTTTAATACAGATAAACAAGACACAGCATTTCTGTAAAATGGCATCATAATGTTTGTCCTATATGTACTTTTACTCATACTGTTTCTGTGTTGTTTCTTTCTTGAACTCAGCTGTGGGGATGCTTTCTGCTCAGTAATAGGCCCCAGATACATCGACTTTTCTGGCAATGAAGGGGTTATCCCTAATTTCTGTTCACACCAACTGCTGTCGACCCCGGGTCTCAGAGTAACAGGATACTTCGATGACCGCCGTCTCACAGATGTGCCATTTTTGAGTAAAGTGGTTCTGACAACAACAGCTGACATTTCCCTGACTGAAGGAGGCAAGGTTTCAGTGAGTATTGTGTCCAGTGTCAGTGGAGTCCCTCAGGGATCAGGGCTTGGACCATACTCTTTGCCCTCTATCTCCTCTTTCTTGGACAGAATTTGAACAAGGAGAGCATCTCATATCATTTTTATGATTATGATCAGCAGCTCTGGGACCTCTTCTGATTTCCTGCTGCTCTTTAACTATGTTTTTCTTTTTGTGCTGTTTCACTGTGAAAAAGATGCACCCAGCACCAGAATAAGCACTTTCTATGAATGATCTGTATTATCAGGATTGCCCCAAAAACTGTAAAATGTACAGTAGAAATCAAGTTCTGGTGCTGTATACAGAAGAACTTAATGTTCCATTTGTCTCTCACAGACAGTAGATGCTAGTTCAAATATAATAGAGCCGGTCCTCAGCAACACGCCTGAGACACATCACGGTGTGGACCTCTCCAAAGACGACACCGGAGTCACAGCTGTGTTTAAAAGCAGCGAAGGCGTCACCTTTAGCATTTTTATGACGGCACAATTCTACATGTCAGCTATCAAGGTACACAGACATAAACTCAGACAACATTTAGAATGAAATACACATATGCTTTTACTGAAGGTTAAATGGTCTTTTATTTCTGACTCTTTCCTTCTTATGCAGCACCTAGTGGTGTAGTTCAACTTTGGCTGGAGCCTGTAATAGTGCAGTCTCTGATGATACCTACAGAGATGCTGAAGAGTCTCCGTCCGAGTGAGTCCCAACAAATCCACCTGAATTGTTTTACTGAATAATATCTGATGTATTTACTCCTCAGTTTGGGTCACGTGGTGTATATGTTACAGCAATATGGCCTCTCCAAAACATCCATGAACTCCAGAAATAATCCAGATTACCTTCAAAAGACAGTTCTAGGTTTTGGTGATCATCTGTAGATCATTGTAGGAATATCATAGAAACTCCTTCTTTCTGCCTTAAGTCTGTTCAATGGATCAGTCTACGGCAGATGAAGTCTGAATCTGTTCATTTGAAGAGACCTACTGAGTTGAATTAAAACACGGCTCATTTCATACAGTGTTGCTGCTGTAACAGTTCTACTCCTGGTTGTCCATAAAACATACGACTGGTCCACATTCCTGCTCGGAGCTTTATTTGGAGCTAAATAAATCTAAGTGGTCACTGCCCAGTTCTCTCTGAGCTGTTGCTCCACAGAGACCAACTCTAAGAACTGAACAATTCAACAGTACAATAGAATAAAAAGTTGTTCATTTGTGGATGGAAGAGATCTAACGGTGGCTCTTGTCGCCCTCCAGCTGTGATGTGGTGACCTCTGACCCTGCTGCCGATGGGATCGACTGCACTGCAGTAACTGCAGAGTGAGTAAAGCCTCTGTGTTTCAATGATTAAGTCTAAAGTCGACTGATGTATACAGCTTAACTGTGCTAAGGTCAGAGTTCACAGTTCTCTGCAGGAGCCAAATAAATAAGATAAAGCCATCTCCTCAACATAGTGTTGGTGTGTCTCACAGGTGTGATCAGCTGAGCTTAGATTCATGTGAGGTGAACCCAGAACCCTACCGACAGGTCTGCAAGAACCTTTTCTGCAACTATCCTCAAGCGGACGGGCTCCAGTGTGACATCCTTCACGCATACGCCAGAACCTGCAACATCCAGGACTGGGCCGGCGCAGTGAGCTGCCGTAAGACTTTAGCTTTAGCTTCAAAATCAGGCCTAAAACCTAAGTGTTTAGAGCTGTAAGTTTGTGGCGTGTGTTTTGCAGCTGCCTCCGTCTGTTCAAATCATGCCTGTGGACCCAAAGAGTTCTGTGCTGTGAAAGCTACCGGTGAAGCTGCCTGCTTCTGTCGAGCCCGTTTTAGCTCCGGGTTCAGAGAGTCGGGCTCAACGGTACGACCATCATGAATCATGGACAGAATCAATGAGAAAACACAATTCAATGGAATTGGTGAGTCTGTAATTTCTCTGTGTTTGATCAGGAGACCCAACAGTCTGTGAAGACAACACCGCCACAGTC
This sequence comes from Rhyacichthys aspro, assembly GCA_036850595.1. NCBI lineage: Eukaryota > Metazoa > Chordata > Actinopteri > Gobiiformes > Rhyacichthyidae > Rhyacichthys > Rhyacichthys aspro. The sequence continues at coordinate 1,525,914 of CM072165.1, forward strand.
AGTCTCTACACTTGTTTTCTGGAAGAACAAAGCATCGACTCCACTGCTTTGAGTCTGAATGATCCCAGCTGCACAGGTTTGGAGGATCCAGACACTAAGACTGTGACCTTCAGCTTCAGTGACACCAACTCCTGCGGGGCTATTCTCACAGTGGGTCCCTGCTGCCACGTCACTCTACTCTTTATCCACCATGACTGGTGTGTTTAGGAACACTCTGTAAATGTGTGTGTTCATTTCAGGCGGAAGGTAACCAGATCGTTGTGAAGAACCACATCACGAACGTCCCCTCATCCGTTATCACCCGCCAAGACCAAACCACATTAACATTCTCCTGCGCCTACACTCAGCCTGACGTCCAAAGCCTGACTCTAAAGATCGCTGAAAAGTAAGTGTCTCTGTGGTGCCGTCGACTTATTTGAAAGACTATCAGTTCATTCTGTTGTTGTTCATTTCTTTTTGCAGCTCCTTGATCAAAGTGTTAGAGAGCGGTGACTTTACATTCACTGTGATCATGAGCGCCTTCACCGACTCTGGTCTAACACAGACTGTGGCTTCTTCCACTGAACTGGACCTGAACCAGAAGATTTGGGTGAAGCTGGAGGCTCAGGATGTGGATACGGTGAAGCTGGCCCTGGTGATCGACGACTGCTGGGCAACAAGTGAATCAGCCCCCACTGCAGCCAACAGATACGACCTGATCATCGACAGGTGACACACAGTCAGGTCATTCTGCTGCTTCCTCAGGTCTGTACTCACACTGGCTTTTATTTGTTTCTGAACAGCTGTCCAAACCCCAGCGATGAGACTGTGGAGGTGGTGTCCAATGGAGAAACGGAGGCTGCAACCTTCTCTTATAACATCTTCCACTTCGTGGGCAGCACTGGTGAAGTCTATCTGCACTGCCAAGTCCACCTCTGCATCAAAGAAGAAGGCTGTGTCCCGGTACGACCCACTCCTTTTTACCACATTTAATAGACATTTATTAGCCATTTTCATGTTTAAGAGAAAACTTAAACAACAGTAAAATACACTGTGACAGTTGGTCACCAGTTCATTTACTGGAGTTGTTCTTGAATTCCAGGACTGTACCCAGTCTGCTCGAAGACGCCGATCTCTGGCTGGATATAAAAGTGAAAACCCCTCCCTCATCACCATGGCCTGGACCAACTAGGTGAGACTCCTCTCTGATGACATCACTGGAGCTGACCAGTTTAGTGACTAATATGTGTCATTGTCTCCACTGATGGTCTTTGCAGGGTTTTTAAGGCCACACGACCGACTACACGGCTACAGACCTTCCAAATGACCTCTGACCTGAAGGCTTTACTCAGATAAACTTTAATCAAGTTCAACACCATATTTCTGTAATACATTAGAGCAGTGGAGTGGAGTTTAAAGGGTGTTAGGCTCTGAGCAAATCTTTCAGTTTTTGTCTCCTTCACATAATAATAATAATCATTTACTCTTTCTGTTTTCCTCTGATGTATTTGTTGAGGATATTGTCTGATCATTTACAGAAAATTATACTGATTTAATGAGAATAAAGGGTTCCTATAATCAACCGTTATTAGTTTTATGATTAAAGTGATTACATTTGTCTTGATTCTGTCTTGATTTTGAGCATCAAATAAAAAAGCAAACTAAATTATTTGTTTTTGTCTTTATTTCCAGTCTATTCAAGCCTTTAAAAAAACTGAGAATCCAGGGATTTTTAAACTAAACCCATAGATATTGCTGATAATTTAAATTGTTTACTTCTAGGTGAGATTTGTGGGTTACACCAGTGCTCTTCCCTTTATTGGGTTACTTTGAAAACTGATTATTATAATTACTGCAGAAATGAGAAACATGTTCAGCAGTTTTACTGTTGACATTATATATACCTGTTTGTGAACGTTTGAGGTTATGTTTCTAAACCAGAACTAAAATAAATAAAAAATTAAATTTCAGGTTATTTTGGAGCTTTTTCTTTACTTTACCTTTTTATCCCTCTGGTCTCTGTTTTTTTTGTGTGTTTCTTTCTTTTTGCATTGTCTGTGTTGATGCAAATGGCATAAAATTTGGGATGTTTGTTTTCGGGTGTTTTTTTAGTTTTTATGAATTCTTTTTTCTTCAAGACTTTCATCTGCCTTTTAAACTAAATAGCTAATAGTGTGCCTTCAGCATTTTTGTGCCATTGACTTTATCATTGCAATGTGATTTCTGTTTTTAATTATTTTTTTGCCATTTCCTGGTGTTGAATGTTTCCATGGCAACCTTTAAAAACTTTGTGTGACCCAGGAGCACTTTACAAATGACTTTGCATAAAAAATAAAAATTCATCCGAATCAATGTTTTTTACCCAGACTCAGATAATAACCCCAAAAAAAATTCGAACCTGAATGTATGGGATTTGGGGTTTTTTTCACAAAGAGACTTTAATTGCTAAAACTAGCCTTTAAGGGATTAAAAATGTAGAAAATTCATAAATATTTGTTATATTTGGTGAAGACTGAAGTTGATGATGGCATTAAAGGTGGAATAGAAGATGATGTTTTGTAAACATTTTTGTTATATTTTATAAATTTGTTTTTACTTGCATATAAGACATCGGAAAATAAGAGGTCTTGAAAAATAAAATTTATTACATGTCAATTGTAGAAGTGGTGGTGCCTTAAAAACATTAACCAATCCAAAACGCTCTCATCGCGTGTTCTATTGGTCAATCAGCCTGTCAATCACTCCTGCTACGTGAGGGTACGTGAGGCCGGAAGCGTGCGCGTTCACGTATTCTGTTTACAGCTGCTTTTGCGTTGCTACCGTTGAACAGCCTCACTGTGCAGCTTCACTGTCAGGCACAGACTGCTCCTCCGCAGCTCCATTGTCAGACCACATAGTCATTTATTTCCTTTTCTTTTTCTTCTTTATTTATTTGTGTAGATGGGGACAGTCTGTTTAACTAGCGTTAGCTCCATCCGTTAGCTTTAGTTTGTTCATCTAGCTACTCCTCGTTAGCTTCAGGCTACATTTATATCTAGTTAATATTTTTTGTCGTTAGCAAGGTTTTACACAATGGCTGCGAAGAACACTGATGAAGGTAACTGTAAAAGAAAGACTATGTTTGAGGTGGCTGCGAAAAGGAAAAAGACGAAAGGCAGATGAAAGAAACAAAACCAGAGTTGTTCTTGGTGCATGTTTGAGCGATAGCGAGCGCTGAAGGCACAGCGAGGAATACGCTGCTCGACAGGTAAGTTTTAGGCTCAATGTTTTGTTGTCATATTAAAAACTGCTAGTTGGGAGTATTATCTGGTGTTTGTGACATTGTATGGAGAGAATCGGGGCCAGTCAGCTGTGAGGCGCCGTCTGTTAGTGTCTGGTGCGTGTTTGTTGTTTTGGAGGCGGACTTCGGAAAGAACTGTGAAACAGGTCGTCTGGTCTTGCGCATGCGCATTATTCAAAAACTGGCTAACAGTCGCTGCTGTCTGAATGTTCGCAAACATCTTCTATTCCACCTTTAATTGAAATTTGAAAAAATATGTTGACACAAAAGAGCATTTTTTTGTGTCTAAGGAACTCAGTTGAAGCACAAAATGAAGGGACCCCAAGGGTTAAATGAATTACTAAAAATTTTTTTTAAAGTGTAATCACAATTTTGTCAATCCACAAGTTTTTATTTATGATATTTTCCTTCCAGAAGTGTTATCTTTCCACATCGGAGCTCATCCAACGCCATGACAGAGTATATTTAACAAGTAGCACATCATTTAGAAAACAAACTGATGGTAAATAAGGATTCATAACTGTCTATTTCAGTAGCGTATCACACAAAGAACAATGCCACGTAGTTTCTGCTGTAACAAAGTGAGGAGTTAACAGGACATTTTCAGACTGTCTCAGAGCACGAGCACAACACCAAGCTCACCCCTGACATCGCAGTGCATCTCCTGATATACTCTATCCATCAACTGAAAAACACAACACAAAAACTCCTGTTACCGGATGAACAGCAGTGTTTGGTTTGTGTTTGGTTTGTGTCGTGTGTAAATGTCTGACCTCATGGTTGTTGTCGTTCAGAGAGACGACTGCAGTCTGCCCGGTGTTCCACGGATCCTGGTTCTCCCACTCTTTATCATTTCGATCGAATACTGTTGGACCATTACCTTTAGCCCAGACCTGGACAGAAAATGAAAACGGTCTGTGAGCTTTGTGACTGGTTTCCTAAACATCATCAGAAAACCGATAAATTCCACTGAAAAACTAGTTCTTTTGGGATTTCCGGTTTCTCATAAGACAGAAGCCCTTATTATTATCAGCCTATTTCCCAAGTTATAAATGTTAATTAAAAAAGGCAATAAAAAAGGAATGAAAATTAACAAATGAGGCAAAGCTCTGTTGTTCTTAATGTTAATAAATTGTATAAATAATCACTTACAGTCACAGTATTTCCAGCTCTCAGAGTGAAATCAGTTTCAAATGTGTAAATGAGTGGTTTCCTTTCATCAACCTCTATCAGAATCTCCCAGTTTTTCATTTGTTGTTTCTGGAAATTACAGTGAGAAACAAAAGAAGAATGTGAAGTGATCTGCTTCAGAATCTGACATTAAAGCTCAGGTTAATATGAATAAATAATACTATTTGAGCTTCAACGAGATCAGGTCCATTCTGTTTAAGTCCTGACACAACTGTAAAAGATGAATAAAGTCTATATTGATGGTAAAGTGCCAACCTGCTCCTCAGACTTGTTTCTCAGTGTCACGTATCTGCCCCAGGGGTCGACTTTGTCCACGAGAACGTTGGATGTATTCTCAGCGATTTCCCTTCGATGTCTCTTTTCTTGGAGCTTAGTGTTCAAGTCATCCTGAAAGATACAAAGAGCCCATGTGGAGTCACAAAAGCATGTTCTAATAAACCAGTCATTAATGAAGAGAGACAACATGTCCCGCCCAAACACAGCAGGAAAAACAGAACTGATCTGAGGAAATTACAGTGGAATATTGGGGCAAGCAAAGCAAAGCTGTTGAATATAAATATTTAATGAGTTTGCAAGAAAAGAAAAAAAATTAAAGAAAATGGTAAAAAAAAAAAGAAACAAAACAAACCCCCAAAAAACCAAAAACAAAATTGCATTATATAATAAATATTAAAAGGAGGTTTTTTTTAGTAATGGTTTAGATTCTATAGCATCCCAAATGCACATTAAATTTGAAAAGGTTTTAATTGTATTTGAACAGATTTCAATGGAAGTTATGCAAAAATAATAAAAAAAAAACATTTATACTATTACATTTATATTTCTTATTATCTTTCTTTATGTTTCTGAAATATATGTAACTTTTTCAGCCCAGTGTTTTTCCAGAAATACTGAGATCACCTTGAGTTCCTGAGAGATCTGCCGCTGGTCGTCACTGTTCACTGGAAAATTAAAGTCAAAACAAGTATCAGTACAATCCAGGTCGATTGTTTAGTCACTTCAAATAGATTATATCAAATTTAATGTAATAACAACTCACTGGTTAATTTGTTTTGTCTAGTTTTCCAAATGAGGAGAATCAGAAGGACAACAGAAATCACAAAGAACAGAGCAGCAGCAAAACCAGCGGCGAAAGTGATTATGACGCGAGAAAAGTTCACCCTGAAAATATCATCTGCAAAAAAAAATAAAATAAATAAATATTGATAAAAATCTATTATATCTATTAGATAGATTAGGGTCTGAGAGGGTTCTACCTGAGAGGGTTCTACCTGAGAGGGTCTGTACCTGAGAGGGTCCTACCTGAGAGAGCCCTACCTGAGAGGTTCCTACCTGAGAGGGTCTGTACCTGAGAGGGTCTGTACCTAAGAGGGTCCTACCTGAGAGGGTCTGTACCTGAGAGGGTCCTACCTGAGAGAGCCCTACCTAAGAGGGTCCTACCTGAGAGGGGGTCCTACCTGAGAGGGTCCTACCTGAGAGGGTCTGTACCTGAGAGGGTCCTACTTGAGAGAGTCCTACCTGTGAGGGTCTGTACCTGAGAGAGTCCTACTTGAGAGAGTCCTACCTGTGAGGGTCTGTACCTGAGAGAGTCCTACCTGAGAGGGTTTGTACCTGAGAGAGTCCTACCTGAGAGGGTCTGTACCTGAGAGGGTCCTACCTGAGAGAGTCCTACCTGAGAGGGTCTGTACCTGAGAGGGTCCTACCTGAGAGGGTTTGTACCTGAGAGGGTCCTACCTGAGAGAGCCCTACCTAAGAGGGTCCTACCTGAGAGCCAAGTGCTGCTGAGGCTGCTTTGGTTGCTGCTGCTCTCAGAGACTCTGCAGGTGAAGGTGCTGCTCTGCTCCACGATGGTTCTGCTGCTGATGTTATAAAGACCATCGGGACGTCTGAGGGTCTGGGGGGGGTCAGCTGAGAGGGGTCTGCCCTCAGAGTCCAGCCACGACAGCTCAGGCTCCGGATACCAGCCCCCAGACTCACACTGAAGCACCACGGCACCCCTCCATCCGTCTACACCTGCCACTGAGACGAGAGCTGAGGAGGACGCTGCTGCAGAAACACGGAGAACTTCTGTTTCACTAAAAGCTCCAGTCTCTGATTTTATATTTTTGTCCCTGTCTCAGACTCTCCTCCAAAATCAGTCTAGAGACCTCTCCTGCTTCTCTTTTAGTAAAAAATAAAACCAGACCAGTGTTTCCTCCAAAATACTAATCCATTTGACCAAACTGAAGTTTAGAGTTTAGCGTTAGCTTAGCTGTGACTTCAGCGTCAGGACGACAATTATCTCCTCCTCGTTAAACATTACGTGATTGAATTGACAGTATTTATCTGTGTTTTACGTTGTCTCCCTTTTCTCTGTTGATGCTTTTCTTTTTTCAGCTGTTTCTCTGTTAAAAGACATATTCAGCTGAAAATACACTTTATCTGCAGCTATTAAACTTCCTGGAACGTCATGTGACAAGTGTCGACCAAGACTGTTTTCACATAGATGATTGATTTAATAAAAAAATAGTTTGGTTAAAACCATTTTCTAACTAGAAGAAATAATATCAGGTACAGTTTAATTATGTTGTCATGATAGATATTACATGCTAATGTTAAGATTACAAGTTGATAAATTTAATATTATCATATTATATAATACATTAACATGTTGCCCGTGTAACATTCAAAGACAATAGTAAATGTCAGACTCAACTCACCAACATTTAATTGAACAGATGTGTTGATTCCTGTTGTTGGGACGAAGCACCTGAACGTTCCATCGTCAGACGCTCTCACTTTGGTCAGTTTCAATGAAATGTTTCCATTTTTCAGTTCCTCTGTGAACAGAACTGTCCTGCCTTTATAACTTGGGTTTTTAACACTGACTTTATACATTTATCTAATTATACAAATTACAAGCTGTCACTAACATAAACAGATCATATCTTGGTTTAGGACCTGCTCTATATTCATACATTTTAACATAAACGTCTTCAGTCACAAACATTTCACTCCACATTTTGAACACATGAAGCTGACCTCTTTCAGGAACAGACTCAGTGTAAAGCCACATCCTTTCATTTTAGAGTTTAGTCCGACAGTCCTCGCCTCGACGTGTGATATCTGAGAGATCGGATAAAAATAAACTAGAGCTGACTTTCTCTTGTGACGTAAAATCAGAGCAGGACAGACACAAAGAGACAACAGCTTTTGATTTGAAAAGGTCTCTGCATCACAAACATAACACGTGCACAGGTTCATATTAAAATATATTGTTCCCTTTTCCACAGCGACAGCGTTTTGTTTTTGTATTTGCTGTATTTGTTCATTTGTTTATATCAGAGTGATGTTTTTGAGTTTGTAGCTTTTACCAAACACAGTTCACAGAAGAAAGGAAAATACTACAAAATATTAAAGAGGCTAGAGTTTATTCAAAGCCAGAGTTAACCTGGATTTGACATTAACCTGTAAATACTGCATATTATGCCTTTAATATTCCTTCATAAATGCGTCAGAACATTTAAATACAATGTCATCAATTCAATCAAAATAAATAAATAAATAAAATAAATAGTTTGTAAAGCTGCAATCATATTTATCTCTATGTCATTACTTTGAAGACAACAGGCACAAGGAAAACTGCACTGAGCTTTCATTCAGCATTAACCCTGACCCTCTTTGAGCTTAATGTGTGAATATTACAGACTTCTATATTTGTCATTCATCTCCAAACACTCTTTAACACATTTTCAGATTTTTGAAATCACTCAAATGAACGCGAACCGAGTGAGATAGTTACTCGCATCGAGTCTAAATTTGTTCAAATATGTGAAACAAACGAGTAATTTACGACAGAATAAAGTATTTAAGAGACAAAAGCACAACTCACCACATTATTAAACGTCTTCACTTCTCTCGGAGTTAGATTCTTTAATTCTGTCTCAGTCCAGAGCTGCTTCAGTCCTGGTTTCAGCTTTGACTCAGAGTTTAGGAGCTAAATAAAATAAAAGTTCTCTGTTCGTCCATAAAGTCAGTGAAAGTCTGTAATGATCTGCCCTCGCAGCGCGAACACACCTGAGCTTGGGTTTTACACTTTATATCTTCAGTAAACTCTTTTCTCGAGCTAAGCTAAACATTTTGAAGCTACCGCTTCTCGTTGGGCTAGTGTCCGTAACCATAGTAACCTGAGGACCCTCTCGTGTGGACACAGCTGTCCTACGAGCGCCTGATCAAAATTATATTCTCCACAATGCTCTTGTAATTATGGAAAATGTCTTTGAGTCTGGATCAAAGGCTGATATATGGAATGTAATAAACACATGAGATAATGACAGATACAGACATTGTAATTCTCCTCAGATGAGACTGTCACTTGGGGCCCCCTGGTGGCTGAGGGGCCCTATGCATTTGTAAAGTATAACAAAAAAACGGCTGTGGAGACGTTTCCTTTAAACTATTACACAGAATGTATCCTACTACTCAATACATTGTGAAATATATTAAAACAATAGACCCCAACTGTAAATTTTGCAAAGAACATCCAGAAACAATCCGTCATTTGTTTTGGAATTGTCCTATCACAAAGAAATTTTGGAAGGAATGTAACAACTACATAATTTATCACATTGATACAAAATTTTCACTAAGGTGTGAACATATTATTTTTGGTTTTCATGGAAAGAATACTAACATAAATAGAAAACTGGCAATTAATCTAATTATAATATTTGGCAAATTTCATATTCACAAATGTAAATTCTCATCATCTTCACCTTTCTTTCCAGTTTTGGTTAAGGAAATTGAATTATATTTGTCCACTATTTCTAATAGTAAAAGCTGTAAATGCATATGAATGCTGTATGTCATTGATATATTTAAAATTTATCAAATTGGGGTCTTTAATGTCTAATTATATATATATATATATATATAAATATATATATATATATATATATATATATATATATGATATATATTTAGATATAATAGACAATGATATTTTTGAAATTTTTTTTTTTTGGAAATGCCTATCCCCCTGGCATACCTTCTTACATATCTTGTGTTTTGTTCAATGTTCTGTCTTTGTTGTATTTGTAAACAAAGATTTTATTCAATAAAATATTATTTTTAAATAACGGCTGTGGTCCTAAACAAACATGGCCGCCGCTGACAGTGAGGCTGCACAGAGAGGATCTGTGTCCTCTGTTAATATTGTGTTGGATCTGAAACTTTGAAAACAGGTCGGATTAATGCCACATGGATTAAATAAAAATGACCCAAGTACATTCTGTCACGTTTTAGATAAACCTAAACTGTGTTTAAGTTTAAATTTAAAATTGCTGCTCCAAATTCTACATGTGGAGCTATAGTTTCCCACACTTACCTGTTGTACAGGTGTGGACTGTTCTGAGGCTACACCAGGTCAAGCTGTGGCTTTGAGGAATGTGCCATGTTCTTAGTGGATTGTTTACCAAATCTTTAAGGTTTTATTCCTTTTTACAGCTGTTCTGTGCTTGGTTAAAAGTCTGCAGGATCATGACTTTTCTGTTTGATCGAACGCTGTTGTTTTCCACAATTATGTTTGATAAAAGTGTGGACAAAAAAACAAAATAAAGTCAGTGTCATTTACTTTTATTATGACACTGAATAATTTCTTTGGGCGTGAGCTTCTGTCTTCAAACTAATCTGGTAATAATATGTTTTGGAGGAATGTGCCACTGCAGGTAGGTTTTATACCATTTCTAATTAAGTCTCATCAAAACTGACAAAAGGTGTTCTGTATGTCAACGTCAAACCTTTTAGTTTAAAAGATAATCGGAATGTTTAGGTTGGCAAAAGAAAAGAGCCTCAACTAATGAATACACATCTAATAATTACATTGTACAGGTTGGTTTTGAGAATGTTTATGTGTGTGAACTGTTTTCTTTAGTCTGATCAGGTCAGGATGTGCTTTGGAGGAATGTACCTGGCTCAATATTCATTTACAACCAAAGCATCAAAGTTTTTACTCGTCCATTCTGCCTGATGGACACAACATCAACGAAAAGGTCACTTCATTGAACGCATTGTTTTCCACAGTCACTTTTAATCATTATTGAATAACAATAACGTTATGGCAGAAGCCATTACAGATGGTTTTAGGTGATCAAATTTGCAGAAAAAAATCTGAAATTAACAGAATTAAACTAAAATTTGCTAGATAAATGTGAAATTAAAAGAATTAACTGCAAATTTACAGATTTGGTCCTGATCTTGGTCCTGGACTTGGTCTGGTTCTGGTCTCAGTCTTTGGTCTCGGTCCTGGTCTTGGTCCTGGTCTGGATCTAGTTCTATTTTTAAGTAAAAACAAGATTATATTATGTCAAGGGTAAGAATAGAACACCAAACTTTTTGCCAATGAGTCTAACTTCCAATTAACTGAAGTACTTGATAAAGGTTTTTAACAGTAATGGCAGTATTCAAACGATGGTGTAAAGACTGCTGCACTGGTCCAGTGACACCTCCAGTTTATTTCTGTATGTTTTAATGTATAATTTGTAGACATGAGTAAAAGTTGAGGGACTGAAAAAGGCTTAAAAGAGAAGAAGGCCGACGCCCCCAGCAACCAAAACGTCCAAAGAACTAACAACAACCAATATCAAAATATAAAAGCAATGAAACACTTATTTAGTACATATAAAGCCCTGTTTCTTGGGATTTGTTTCAAAGTTTGAACAGTCAGAAAGGTTAAAATAGGCAGAAGCTGTAAAGGGCAGAAAAAAAAAAAGGTAGAAAAAGCAGAATTTGGCAAAATTCCCATAAGGAATGACTGGGCAAAAATTGCGTAAGAAGCAAAATATTGCAAAAACTATAAAAAAAGCAGAATTACCAAAAGTAATAGCAATGATGTCCTTGAATTTAGACACGTTTTAATGTTTGAACGGTGAAAATGGGTGAAAGGGCTGAAGAGCTGAGACGTGTTAAAAAACAGCGGTTGCAACCACCTCATAACATTAGCCCTTTTCACACTTTTACAGCAACGTTCCTGCATTTGACCAGAACAGCTTCATGAAAAGAGCCACAACTGATTTCAAACTAAATCTTTTTTTTTTTACTGGATTTTGTGATATTGCAGGAAATTTACTGAAGACTGTATTGTGAACGAATACAGGAACGTTGCATGTTGACTTTGTCAGATTAGACACTTTAAATCTCATTACTGCCCCCAACAGGTTGTTTTAGGAACTGGAATTCTCAGGGTTGTCGGGTCAAGTGTGAAAAGAGGAACACGGAAATGTTCTGGTAACGAGCTGCATGAGTGAACGCTGAAATCCACGGTGATGCCGGTAATGTGTTCATTTACAGGGAACCGTGCGTGAAAGGGACTTTTCTGTCACTCGTTTTGGAAACAGTTATAGTTTTAAAGGTTAATTATGAGTCTGTAGTAGTTTCTCAGCCTTATCTGTTGCACAGGACTGTCATCTCTCTCTGAGGCTAAACCAAAAGAGTCAACAAAAGCATCTAAAACATTTTAGGTTTAAAATGAAGTCTGATCATGTGACCCTCTAATTCTTACTCTTTGTACTTTAATGAACTCGTCTCTGAGGGTTTGACCAAACAACATCAAAATTCATCAAGATTCAAAATTCATGATCAAGACAAGTGTCTCATCAAAAGGTTTTGTAGAATATTAAATGGTGTTGCCATGGCGACCCTGCAAATTTGTCTATTTTTGGAGTATTGGCCACAAACACCAATAAAACCTGCACAAACTTTGTCAGATTTGGCTCAAATTTCAACTGTTTGACTAGTTTCTAAAATGGAAACATCAGAGTTTTTAGGAAACAGAGACGGCACCAGCAGCAGGTCGACCGGCGAGGGCCGATCAACGTCGATGGGGCTATGTTTATTATTATTTTCCAAACAGCAGCGGAGCTCCTCAAGGCTGCGTCCTTACCCCTCTGCTCTTCTTCCTGTTACGCTGCAGCTCCGGCCTCCAGTCCGTTAAGCTCCGTATTGAACTGGTCTGATGGAGGTGAGTCTGCTGCAGCAGCGAGATGGACAGTCTGTGTCCTGGTGCAGCCTCCAGAACCTGAAGTTGAAGGTTCTGGAGACACTGGAGCTGACTGTGGACACTGTAGACCCCACTCCTGATCTAGACCAGGACCTCCAGCCACAACAACACTTTCTTCCCTCTGCTGTTGGTCTCCACTCCATACACTCATCTTTAACTCACTTTACACTTGGACTTTTGCACCATTATCTACACTCATTTGGGCAGATTTCAATTTAGAATTTTTTGTATTTATCTTCACTAAGTATCACGTGTGTTATGTGTGTGTTGTTGATTTTCAAATGTCTAAACATAAAAATGCATGATGTTTTATAAGTGTTCTCTGTGTGCCTCGCCCTGTTAACTTATATAACTAATCAGGTTAAGTTGTGGCTTTGGGGAATGCAGCGACTGTCACAGGAGGCTGTAATGTGCCCAACTTGTTTGGCTAGTTATCTACTTTTCTATTTAGTCTAACGAGGTCAAATCTTATTTTATAATTGTGAACATAATGTACATTTAAGCTGTTTTGTTTCTACTTGGACTGCAATACCTTGCACTAAAATCATACTATGGTCAAAACAGATCTAGTCAGTTTTCATCTATTTTTCTTTGACAACACTCAAGGTAAAGTTTAACAGGATAAAGTTATGTCACCAAATTGCATGACATGCAAAAAAACTCAATTAAAATGTAGTGTTTAGATTCCAGGTGACGCCCGAGCACATTGTCAGGTGAAAGGTGTCTCGGCCCATCTCTCCGCCCCGGAGTGACCCAGGACGCTCATAAAAGGAGGCAGCTCCATCATCATTTGCTTCAGCCTCAGAGTCTCCAGAGTCTCCTGAACCACAGCCTTCACGTCCTCGTCCTCTTCCTCCGCCGGACGCCCCGAAGGTAAGACATTCACTAAAATAAAACCTAAATATATTTGTGGTGTAGTGTGGACGAATATTTTCTTTATTTTCATTTATTTATTTATTTATTTAATTAATAGGGACAATGCACATTGATGAACATCTGTAACTAATGCCACAGCTGTAAATGTGCCTGATTATAGCAGAACTAATCATTTCCGTCAGTAGTCCTCAGATAATCGACAAAAATACAAAAACACAGGAGACACAACAATAAAAGACAAGTTAAAAGTGGTCACAGTTTATTTTGATTGGATCCACTGTTTAAAATGTCTCTTAAAAGTTTCATAGTTTCTTATTGAAGTTGGAGGCTCTTCCAATATTTGCTTCCTTTCAGGTGGGGTACCTGAGGCCCACAGACACTGATTGATTGACAGATTGTCACAAGTATCTCACCTGAACTGGAGGGACTTTCTCTGTGGACACCAGGCCTGAGCCAGAACAAAGACCAGTCTCAGCCTGAAGCATTTTTAGAGAAAACAGGTGATGGTAGAGTAACTTTGTCATTACGGCTCATTTAGACTAATGCACAAAGCATAGACTGATGAACTGTAACAAAATAATAATAATAACAATAAAGATTGCTTTAGATTAATTTTGATGTACCGTATTTTCCGGACTATAGAGCGCACCTAAATATAAGCAGCACCCACTAAAATTGAAAAGAAATATATATTTTGTCACATATAAGCCGCACCGGACTATAAGCCGCCGATATCCAGGCTGAGAAATAAGATATTTACATAGATTTTGTACCAAGTGTTTATTCATACACCTGAACTGATTGTTTCCGAACAGTGCCTGTAACACGGCAGTAAAAGTGCTGATCAAACAAAACAGAAAAGTCATTGATGGTTTTATTCTTCTTCCTCCTGTGCTCTAAAACCAAGTTGCTTTATTTTTCTTCCTCCTGCGTACTGAAACCACTGAACACCAAACCACTGTCACTTCATTTGTTTTCCATTATGAGGGGGTGAGGGTGTAAAAATATTACCGTATTTTGCTGTTGTGCGTCTTGGGTTGCATGTGCTAAGAATAAACACTGGTGCTTTCTTGTTTGTACTGACCCCCGCTGCCTGTCTCGTTTTTGCACTTCCTGCTAGAGCGCCCCCCCGAGGGCTGAAGAAAAATTTGTAGAAAAGCCGCATCTCTGTATAAGCCGCATGGTTCAAAGCGTGGGAAAAAAGTAGCGGCTTATAGTCCGGAAAATACGGTAGATATAGTGAACACTATTCTATTGAGAGAAAAGTGCTGTTTGATAGCCTGTCCAGCCAGACGGCTTTCTCATTGTATTACATACAGAGAAAGTTAGTCTGGGATCGCCCAATCTGCCCCCGATTTCTGCTCCGGCTCTTTCTTTCCGACCAATCGTAGCGAGGGAGGCGGGATATTGAGTGATATTGAGCGCGAGAAAACAGTAGCAGGTTTAGGGAGCTTACTGCGATCTAAATAAGCACTGAACTCGATATTACACCCCGTGTTCTCAGATTTTTGACAAAAACAACAGAAGTCACTCACCGCCTCCATCTTCTCTCTCTAGCCACGCTGCTGTACGCTGTGGTTTGTTGACAACTAGAATAAGTTTTCGCTTTCCTTACGTCACATCCGTGGTTTCTCTGATTGATTCACTCAGAGAGCGTTAGTTCTGCACATGGTCCTGCCTTGAAATCCTGTTTAAATCCAGCGATTCCAGACTGACTTTCTCTGTATGTAATACAATGAGAAAGCCGTCTGGCTGGCCAGGCTAGCTGCTTGCAGCGCTCTGCTCAGAATAACGCTGCATTTATGTGGCCTTGTATTTAACAGCTTTAAGACTTTGTAAAATAAAAGAGAAAAGAAGGTCACATCAAACCTGACCTGTTTGTAGTGTTTAATGCTAATATGCCTGATTTACTCAGTAAACATTGAGACATGAATAAAACTCAATCTTTAGGAGTTAAAAACACATGACATCAACAAACTAAGAACAACACGTTGATTACTCTGCAACGACGCTGTGTGTGAGCCCTTGAACACATCATAAACTACGATAGACTGAGCTTGTTCTAAACTTTTTACATGAACAGAGCAAAATAAACAGGAGCCAGTGACAGCGAGTCTCTGTTGATCTAAAAATGAGTCTGTCTCTAAACACTGCTCATGTTTTTTCTTTTTTTCATCCGTGTTCAGGTCACTCTGTGTGACCTAGTTCTGACAGAGCGCCCCCTGGAGGCGTGAGTTAATACTGAGGGCTGTACCGCAGGTGTAGTTACCTGCTCCAAAGGTGTGGTTACCTGCTCCAAAGGTGTGCTTACCTGCTCCAAAGGTGTGGTTACCTGCTCCAAAGGTGTGGTTAACGTATATCATGACGTCATCACAATCAGGAAGTACAGTCGGCTGCGTTTAACCCACGGATGTATAATAATAACATGGTTTAACCTGAAGAGGGCAGCACTCATGTGTTTTACACCATATTTATGGAATTAGATGGGTTTTTCAAAAATAGTATTATAAACTATGAACTGTATTACTAAAGCCCCAATTACACCGATCATCAGCTAAAAAATTAGTTTTAGGGTTTGGTTGGACTTTAAAAGTGGTAGGCTCTTAAAACCCAAACTCACTCATAAACACCATTAAAATCCAGTTATATTCAGTTTAAAGACAACAGTCCAAAATGAAGACAGACTGAATGTAGCTGTGACTAATGAGAGTTCTCTGTCTGTTGATGCTCAGTCTCACCATGATCCAGCTCCTGATCTGCCTGGGTTTGCTCAGTGTTTTGACTGGTACGTGGAAATGTCACCCTCTGCACTACATTTTACAACATAATTACATCAGCACGACTCAGATTTTCATGTGTCTCTGTTTTCAGATGCGGCAATGGTCGACTACTCTGGTTCACAAACCCTTGACATCACCTCTTGTCCAATCACGTACTTCGGAAAGAAATACAATAAACTCCATGTGAGTATAGCCCATTCAAACGTTCTGTTGTGCTCATTAATTCATTTATTAGCTGAGCTCCTCATATTAAACACACTTATTAAATATAAAAAGTTGTTCACAAAGATTATTATGATGACTTCAAAAACAAGGCCAAAACGGAGCCCGGCCTGAGGTTGGTGCTCAAATGCGAGCTCAGCCCGAACGAGTGACGTGGGGCCGACCTCCCGTGGGTTCACCACCTGCTGGAGGGACCTTAACTGTGTATCGGGCAGTGGTCAAAGGCGTGGGCCTCGACGACCTGATCTCTGGATAGTTGGGCTCTCCTCAAACACAGCCTGGGCTCTGGAACCACAATCCTCAAGAGTCTTCCACTGAGGAAGCAGAGGTTAAGAAGCTTCTCGGTGGAGGCCCCGGGGTGGATCCGCCCTGAGTTCCTCAAGTCTCTGGATATTGTAGGGCTGTCTTGGCTGACAAACCTCTGCAACATCACGTGGAGCTCGGGGACCGTACCTCTGGACTCTGACCGGGGTGGTCCCTCTTTTTAAGAAGTGGGTCTGGAGGGTGTGTTCCAACTACAGGGATCACACTCCTCAGCCTCCCCGGGACAGTCTATGTGTGGAACACTGGACCAGCTCTATACCCTCTCCAGGGTGCTGGGAGGTTCATGGTAGTTTGTCAGACCAGTCCACATGTGTTTTGTGGATCTGGAGAAGGCATTCGATCCGTGTCCCTCGCGGTGTCCTGTGGGGGGAGCTCTGGAAGGATGGGGTCCGGGGCCTTCTGCTGAGGGCTGTCCGGTCCCTGTAGGATTAGAGCAGGAGCTTGGTTTACTGCCGCTCCTCTTGCAGATGATGTGGTCCTGTTGGCTCCATCAGACCAGGACCTTCAGCTACACTGGGACGGTTTGTAGCCGAGTGTGAAGAGACTAGATGAGAATCAGCTTCAAGTCCGAGGCCATGGTTCTCAGCCAGAAAAGGGTGGCTTGTCCCCTTCAGGTTCAGCAGAGTTCCTGCCTCAAGTGGAGGAGTTCAAGTATCTTGGTCTTGTTCAGAGTGAGGGAAGGATGGAGGGAGATGGACAGATGGATTGGTGCAGCTTTTGCAGTCATGCTGTCGATAGTCTGTTCTGGTGAAGAAGGAGCTGAGCTGCAAGGCAGAGCTCTCGATTTACCGTTTATCTACGTTCCTACTCTCAGCTAAATGAGTTTCCTCCTCAGGGCGGCTGCTCCCTTAGAGACAGGGTGAGGAGTTCAGGCACTCGGCAAGAGCTTGGAGTAGAGCCACTGCTCCTCCACATCGAGATTATAAAGAAATAATAAAAGAATAGATTATATAAATGTCCAAAGGGGAAAAAGTTCTAATAAAATCTAATCATGTAATTAAAAATAGTTTTGTCGGTTAAGAAAATACATTTTTTATACTTATTTTCTCTCTGATTTCTCCAGGTTGAGTTCCTTGAAGCCACATTCGCTTGTTTTGATGATTATAAGTCTAATGGTGGACGAGATTGTCTGGAAATGCTACCCGTTCCTTCAAAGACTTTCCGAGCAGGCGTAAGAGTGGATGCCACTATGGTGAACGGGTTCATCCAAAGTACCTTCCCACACATCACTAATCCTTCAACCTGCGGAGTGCACTTGAAAGTGCCGTTTAGTGAATTTACAAGTGTGAGTTCAGTTAGTTATTATTAATATATAATGAATATTAATATAAAATGATTTATTTATTTTTTCTAGGACCATATCTTGACAAACTTCGGGAAACAAGCAGCTCTGTATTGGGAGTCTGACCTGGGACCTTCAGCTTCTCTAGTAAGTACCTAATAATAATAATAATAATATGATTATGTCATATATATAAACGAACATATCGAACATATAAAACTAAATAAGGTAAACAACAAACACTTTTTTTGAATGTTCCTCTGAGGGTTTAGCGCCATCTTATGTTGAAGAGAATACATTAATGTGTTGTGTTTAATGTTAGTAGCATCTGTGTGGACAAAGGTATTTTTATAAACGGATAGAAAAAAATATCTGCGTACGTGTAGCGTGGGCTTTAAATATTACTGTGTGGATTTTATTTAATGTTTGTGGATTAATTATTGTTAATATAACTCATAAATATATTTGTATCATCTTTGGTCAGTGACTGGAAAATTGTGGCATTTTTGTTTGTAGTCCTACTACTTTTATTTGGATGGTGTCAGAATTAAAACAGTGGAATATACTGGATCTGGGTTTTACATTGAAGCTGTGGACCTCACTGGATGTCGAAATGATGGTGGGTATTTATTCATTTATTTATTTGAACAATCAAAAAGTGTGGGGTAAAGTTGGTTTTCCTCACTCCTCATTTCACAGGTAAAGGTTTTCAAATCAACGACATATTGACGATACCAGAGACGTGCAGAACCAAAACATGTCAATACACTGGAGACTTTGGACCAGAGGCTTCTACATGCCCTGCTCCGCTGATTTGTCTCGGCAATAATCTGTAAATATGAACTCTTTCCATTTTATATCAACAGTAATACCAACTTGGTTTTCCACATATATTTTAGTGATCTTCCATGAAATTATGTTGTTTCATACACAGGTTATAAATGAGGAACAAATATATCATATTCTCTCAATTGAAAGTTATTTACTTACAGCCTTTAAACTGAAACACAAACTGTGTCGGTCGACAAAACCACACAACTGTGTCGGTAAAGATTCCATGAGTCCAAAGAGTTTTAGTCGTCGTTTATAGAGTTTATTCCGCCATCACTGCACACTCCGTCTGTTTAATACAGATAAACAAGACACAGCATTTCTGTAAAATGGCATCATAATGTTTGTCCCATATGTACTTTTACTCATACTGTTTCTGTGTTGCTTTCTTTCTTGAACTCAGCTGTGGGGATGCTTTCTGCTCAGTAATAGGCCCCAGATACATCGACTTTTCTGGCAATGAAGGGGTTATCCCTAATTTCTGTTCACACCAACTGCTGTCGACCCCGGGTCTCAGAGTAACAGGATACTTCGATGACCGCCGTCTCACAGATGTGCCATTTTTGAGTAAAGTGGTTCTGACAACAACAGCTGACATTTCCCTGACTGAAGGAGGCAAGGTTTCAGTGAGTATTGTGTCCAGTGTCAGTGGAGTCCCTCAGGGATAGGGCTTAGACCATACTCTTTGCCCTCTATCTCCTCTTTCTTGGACAGAGTTTGAACAAGGAGAGCATCTCATATCATTTTTATGATTAGGATCAGCAGCTCAGGGACCTCTTCTGATTTCCTGCTGCTCTTTTTACTATGTTTTTCTTTTTTGTGCTGTTTCACTGTGAAAAAAGATGCACCCAGCTCCAGAATAATGGTGCTGTATACAGAAGAACTTAATGTTCCATTTGTCTCTCACAGACAGTAGATGCTAGTTCAAATATAATAGAGCCGGTCCTCAGCAACACGCCTGAGACACATCACGGTGTGGTCCTCTCCAAAGACGACACCGGAGTCACAGCTGTGTTTAAAAACAGCGACGGCGTCACCTTTAGCATTTTTTATGACGGCACAATTCTACATGTCAGCTATCAAGGTACACAGACATAAACTCAGACAACATTTAGAATGAAATACACATATGCTTTTACTGAAGGTTAAATGGTCTTTTATTTCTGACTCTTTCCTTCTTATGCAGATCCTAATGTTGTAGGTTCAACTTTGGCTGGAGCCTGTAATAGTGCAGTCTCTGATGATACCTATAGAGATGCTGAAGATTCTCCGTCCGAGTGAGTCCCAACAAATCCACCTGAATTGTTTTACTGAATAATATCTGATGTATTTACTCCTCAGTTTGGGTCAAGTGGTGTATATGTTACAGCAATATGGCCTCTCCAAAACATCCATGAACTCCAGAAATAATCCAGATTACCTTCAAAAGACAGTTCTAGGTTTTGGTGATCATCTGTAGATCATTGTAGGTATATCATAGAAACTCCTTCTTTCTGCCTTAAGTCTGTTCAATGGATCAGTCTACGGCAGATGAAGTCTGAATCTGTTCATTTGAAGAGACCTACTGAGTTGAATTAAAACACGGCTAATTTCATACAGTGTTGCTGCTGTAACAGTTCTGGTCCTGGTTGTCCATAAAACATACGACTGGTCTACATTCCTGCTCGGAGCTTTATTTGGAGATAAATCAATCTAAGTGGTCACTGCCCAGTTCTCTCTGAGCTGTTGCTGCTCCACAGAGACCAACTCTAAGAGCTAAACAATTCAACAGTACAATAGAATAAAATGTTGTTCATTTGTGGATCGCCCTCCAGCTGTGATGTGGTGACCTCTGACCCTGCTGCCGATGGGATCGACTGCCGTGCAGTAATTGCAGAGTGAGTAAAGCCTCTGTGTTTCAATGATTAAGTCTAAAGTCGACTGATGTATACAGCTTAACTGTGCTAAGGTCAGGGTTCACAGTTCTCTGCAGGAGCCAAATGAATAAGATAAAGCCATCTCCTCAACATAGTGTTGGTGTGTCTCACAGGTGTGATCAGCTGAGCTTAGATTCATGTGAGGTGAACCCAGAACCCTACCGACAGGTCTGCAAGAACCTTTTCTGCAACTATCCTCAAGCGGACGGGCTCCAGTGTGACATCCTTCACGCATACGCCAGAACCTGCAACATCCAGGACTGGGCCGGCACAGTGAGCTGCCGTAAGACTTTAGCTTCAAAACCAGGCCTAAAACCTAAGTGTTAAGAGCTGTAAGTTTGTGGCGTGTGTTTTGCAGCTGCCTCCGTCTGTTCAAATCATGCCTGTGGACCCAAAGAGTTCTGTGCTGTGAAAGCTACCGGTGAAGCTGCCTGCTTCTGTCGAGCCCGTTTTAGCTCCGGGTTCAGAGAGTCGGGCTCGTACGGTACGACCATCATGAATCATGGACAGAATCAATGAGAAAACACAATTCAATGGAATTGGTGAGTCTGTAATTTCTCTGTGTTTGATCAGGAGACCCAACAGTCTGTGAAGACAACACCGCCACAGTCAGTCTCTACACTTGTTTTCTGGAAGAACAAAGCATCGACTCCACTGCTTTGAGTCTGAATGATCCCAGCTGCACAGGTTTGGAGGATCCAGACACTAAGACTGTGACCTTCAGCTTCAGTGACACCAACTCCTGCGGGGCTATTCTCACAGTGGGTCCCTGCTGCCACGTCACTCTACTCTTTATCTACCATGACTGGTGTGTTTAGGAGCACTCTGTAAATGTGTGTGTTCATTTCAGGCGGAAGGTAACCAGATCGTTGTGAAGAACCACATCACGAACGTCCCCTCATCCGTTATCACCCGCCAAGACCAAACCACATTAACATTCTCCTGCGCCTACACTCAGCCTGACGTCCAAAGCCTGACTCTAAAAATTGCTGAAAAGTAAGTGTCTCTGTGGTGCCGTCGACTTATTTGAAAGACTATCTTTTCATTCTGTTGTTGTTCATTTCTTTTGCAGCTCCTTGATCAAAGTGTTGGAGAGCGGTGACTTTACATTCACTGTGATCATGAGCGCCTTCACCGACTCTGGTCTAACACAGACTGTGGCTTCTTCCACTGAACTGGACCTGAACCAGAAGATTTGGGTGAAGCTGGAGGCTCAGGATGTGGATCCGGTGAATCTGGCCCTGGTGATCGACGACTGCTGGGCAACAAGTGAATCATCCCCCACTGCAGCCAACAGATACGACCTGATCATCGACAGGTGACACACAGTCAGGTCACATTCTGCTGCTTCCTCAGGTCTGTGCTCACACTGGCTTTTATCTGTTTCTGAACAGCTGTCCAAACCCCAGCGATGAGACTGTGGAGGTGGTGTCCAATGGAGAAACGGAGGCTGCAACCTTCTCTTATAACATCTTCCACTTCGTGGGCAGCACTGGTGAAGTCTATCTGCACTGCCAAGTCCACCTCTGCATCAAAGAAGAAGGCTGTGTCCCGGTACGACCCACTCCTTTTTACCACATTTACAGATTTACCTCGTGATTCAAATCTCTTAAAGGTTTCCTAACATTTGGATGTTTAGCAAAGCAATGTTGCTTTTCTGCCCTTTTCCTTTTTTGTATTTGTTAATAGACATTTATTAGCCATTTTCATGTTTAAGAGAAAACTTAAACAACAGTAAAATACACTGTGACAGTTGGTCACCAGTTCATTTACTGGAGTTGTTCTTGAATTCCAGGACTGTACCCAGTCTGCTCGAAGACGCCGATCTCTGGCTGGATATAAAAGTGAAAACCCCTCCCTCATCACCATGGCCTGGACCAACTAGGTGAGACTCCTCTCTGATGACATCACTGGAGCTGACCAGTTTAGTGACTAATATGTGTCATTGTCTCCACTGATGGTCTTTGCAGGAGGTTTTTAAGGCCACACGGACCGACTACGGCTACAGACCTTCCAAATGACCTCTGACCTGAAGGCTTTACTCAGATAAACTTTAATCAAGTTCAACACCATATTTCTGTCATACATTAGAGCAGTGGAGTGGAATTTAAAAGGTGTTAGGCTCTGAGCAAATCTTTCAGTTTTGTCTCCTTCACATAATAATAATAATCATTTACTCTTTCTGTTTTCCTCTGATGTATTTGTTGAGGCTATTGTCTAATCATTTACAGAAAATTATACTGATTTAATGAGAATAAAGGGTTCCAATAATCAACCATTATTAGTTTTATGATTAAAGTGATTACATTTGTCTTGATTCTGTCTTGATTTTGAGCATCAAATAAAAAAGCAAACTAAGTTATCATTTGTTTTTGTCTTTATTTCCAGTCTATTCAAGCCTTTGAAAAAACTGAGAATCCAGGGATTTTTAAACTAAACCCATAGATATTGCTGATAATTTAAATTGTTTACTTCTAGGTGAGATTTGTGGGTTACACCAGTGCTCTTCCCTTTATTGGGTTACTTTGAAAACTGATTATTATAATTACTGCAGAAACATGTTCAGCAGTTTTACGGTTGACATTATATATACCTGTTTGTGAACGTTTGAGGTTATGTTTCTAAACCAGAACTAAAATAAATAAAAAATTAAATATCAGGTTATTTTGGGGGCTTTTTTCTTTACTTTACCTTTTTATCCCTCTGGTCTCTGTTTTTTTTTGTGTGTTTTTTCTTTCTTTTTGCTTTGTCTGTGTTGATGCAAATGGCATAAAATTTGGGATGTTTGTTTTCGGGTGTTTTTTTAGTTTTTATGATTTCTTTTTTCTTCAAGACTTTCATCTGCCTTTTAAACTAAATAGCGCCAATTGTGTCTAAGGGACTCAGTTGAAGCACAAAATGAAGGGACCCCCAAGGGTTAAATGAATAACTTTTTTTTTTAAAGTCTAATCACAATTTTGTCAATCCACAAGTTTTTTTTTATGATATTTTCCCTCCAGAAGTGTTATCTTTCCACCTCGGAGCTCTTCCAACGCCATGACAGAGTATATTTAACAAGTAGCACATCATTTAGAAAACAAACTGATGGTAAATAAGGCTTCATAACTGTCTATTTCAGTAGCGTATCACACAAAGAACAATGCCACGTAGTTTCTGCTGTAACAAAGTGAGGAGTTAACAGGACATTTTCAAACTGTCTCAGAGCACGAGCACAACACCAAGCTCACCCCTGACATCGCAGTGCATCTCCTGATATACTCTATCCATCAACTGAAAAACACAACAACAAGGTCGCTCTGTGTGACCTAGTTCTGACAGAGCGCCCCCTGGAGGCGTGAGTTAATACTGAGGGCTGTACCGCAGGTGTGGTTACCTGCTCCAAAGGTGTGGTTACCTGCTCCAAAGGTGTGGTTACCTGCTCCAAAGGTGTGGTTACCTGCTCCAAAGGTGTGGTTACCCACTCCAAAGGTGTGGTTAACGTATATCATGACGTCATCACAATCAGGAAGTTTAAAAGCAGCGAAGGCGTCACCTTTAGCATTTTTTATGACGGCACAATTCTACATGTCAGCTATCAAGGTACACAGACATAAACTCAGACAACATTTAGAATGAAATACACATATACTTTTACTGAAGGTTAAATGGTCTTTTATTTCTGACTCTTTCCTTCTTATGCAGATCCTAATGTTGTAGGTTCAACTTTGGCTGGAGCCTGTAATAGTGCAGTCTCTGATGATACCTATAGAGATGCTGAAGAGTCTCCGTCCGAGTGAGTCCCAACAAATCCACCTGAATTGTTTAACTGAATAATATCTGATGTATTTACTCCTCAGTTTGGGTCAAGTGGTGTATATGTTACAGCAATATGGCCTCTCCAAAACATCCATGAACTCCAGAAATAATCCAGATTACCTTCAAAAGACAGTTCTAGGTTTTGGTGATCATCTGTAGATCATTGTAGGAATATCATAGAAACTCCTTCTTTCTGCCTTAAGTCTGTTCAATGGATCAGTCTACGGCAGATGAAGTCTGAATCTGTTCATTTGAAGAGACCTACTGAGTTGAATTAAAACACGGCTAATTTCATACAGTGTTGCTGCTGTAACAGTTCTGGTCCTGGTTGTCCATAAAACATACGACTGGTCTACATTCCTGCTCGGAGCTTTATTTGGAGATAAATCAATCTAAGTGGTCACTGCCCAGTTCTCTCTGAGCTGTTGCTGCTCCACAGAGACCAACTCTAAGAGCTAAACAATTCAACAGTACAATAGAATAAAATGTTGTTCATTTGTGGATCGCCCTCCAGCTGTGATGTGGTGACCTCTGACCCTGCTGCCGATGGGATCGACTGCCGTGCAGTAATTGCAGAGTGAGTAAAGCCTCTGTGTTTCAATGATTAAGTCTAAAGTCGACTGATGTATACAGCTTAACTGTGCTAAGGTCAGAGTTCACAGTTCTCTGCAGGAGCCAAATGAATAAGATAAAGCCATCTCCTCAACATAGTGTTGGTGTGTCTCACAGGTGTGATCAGCTGAGCTTAGATTCATGTGAGGTGAACCCAGCGCCCTACCGACAGGTCTGCAAGAACCTTTTCTGCAACTATCCTCAAGCGGACGGGCTCCAGTGTGACATCCTTCACGCATACGCCAGAACCTGCAACATCCAGGACTGGGCCGGCGCAGTGAGCTGCCGTAAGACTTTAGCTTTAGCTTCAAAATCAGGCCTAAAACCTAAGTGTTTAGAGCTGTAAGTTTGTGGCGTGTGTTTTGCAGCTGCCTCCGTCTGTTCAAATCATGCCTGTGGACCCAAAGAGTTCTGTGCTGTGAAAGCTACCGGTGAAGCTGCCTGCTTCTGTCGAGCCCGTTTTAGCTCCGGGTTCAGAGAGTCGGGCTCGTACGGTACGACCATCATGAATCATGGACAGAATCAATGAGAAAACACAATTCAATGGAATTGGTGAGTCTGTAATTTCTCTGTGTTTGATCAGGAGACCCAACAGTCTGTGAAGACAACACCGCCACAGTCAGTCTCTACACTTGTTTTCTGGAAGAACAAAGCATCGACTCCACTGCTTTGAGTCTGAATGATCCCAGCTGCACAGGTTTGGAGGATCCAGACACTAAGACTGTGACCTTCAGCTTCAGTGACACCAACTCCTGCGGGGCTATTCTCACAGTGGGTCCCTGCTGCCACGTCACTCTACTCTTTATCTACCATGACTGGTGTGTTTAGGAGCACTCTGTAAATGTGTGTGTTCATTTCAGGCGGAAGGTAACCAGATCGTTGTGAAGAACCACATCACGAACGTCCCCTCATCCGTTATCACCCGCCAAGACCAAACCACATTAACATTCTCCTGCGCCTACACTCAGCCTGACGTCCAAAGCCTGACTCTAAAAATTGCTGAAAAGTAAGTGTCTCTGTGGTGCCGTCGACTTATTTGAAAGACTATCTTTTCATTCTGTTGTTGTTCATTTCTTTTGCAGCTCCTTGATCAAAGTGTTGGAGAGCGGTGACTTTACATTCACTGTGATCATGAGCGCCTTCACCGACTCTGGTCTAACACAGACTGTGGCTTCTTCCACTGAACTGGACCTGAACCAGAAGATTTGGGTGAAGCTGGAGGCTCAGGATGTGGATCCGGTGAATCTGGCCCTGGTGATCGACGACTGCTGGGCAACAAGTGAATCATCCCCCACTGCAGCCAACAGATACGACCTGATCATCGACAGGTGACACACAGTCAGGTCATTCTGCTGCTTCCTCAGGTCTGTGCTCACACTGGCTTTTATTTGTTTCTGAACAGCTGTCCAAACCCCAGCGATGAGACTGTGGAGGTGGTGTCCAATGGAGAAACGGAGGCTGCAACCTTCTCTTATAACATCTTCCACTTCGTGGGCAGCACTGGTGAAGTCTATCTGCACTGCCAAGTCCACCTCTGCATCAAAGAAGAAGGCTGTGTCCCGGTACGACCCACTCCTTTTTACCACATTTAATAGACATTTATTAGCCATTTTCATGTTTAAGAGAAAACTTAAACAACAGTAAAATACACTGTGACAGTTGGTCACCAGTTCATTTACTGGAGTTGTTCTTGAATTCCAGGACTGTACCCAGTCTGCTCGAAGACGCCGATCTCTGGCTGGATATAAAAGTGAAAACCCCTCCCTCATCACCATTGCTTGGACCAACTAGGTGAGACTCCTCTCTGATGACATCACTGGAGCTGACCAGTTTAGTGACTAATATGTGTCATTGTCTCCACTGATGGTCTTTGCAGGTGCTTTTTAAGGCCACACGGACCGACTACACGGCTACAGACCTTCCAAATGACCTCTGACCTGAGGGCTTTACTCAGATAAACTTTAATCAAGTTCAACACCATATTTCTGTAATACATTAGAGCAGTGGAGTGGAGTTTAAAGGGTGTTAGGCTCTGAGCAAATCTTTCAGTTTTTTTCTCCTTCACATAATAATAATAATCATTTACTCTTTCTGTTTTCCTCTGATGTATTTGTTGAGGATATTGTCTGATCATTTACAGAAAATTATACTGATTTAATGAGAATAAAGGGTTCCTATAATCAACCGTTATTAGTTTTATGATTAAAGTGATTACATTTGTCTTGATTCTGTCTTGATTTTGAGCATCAAATAAAAAAGCAAACTAAATTATTTGTTTTTGTCTTTATTTCCAGTCTATTCAAGCCTTTAAAAAAACTGAGAATCCAGGGATTTTTAAACTAAACCCATAGATATTGCTGATAATTTAAATTGTTTACTTCTAGGTGAGATTTGTGGGTTACACCAGTGCTCTTCCCTTTATTGGGTTACTTTGAAAACTGATTATTATAATTACTGCAGAAATGAGAAACAACATGTTCAGCAGTTTTACTGTTGACATTATATATACCTGTTTGTGAACGTTTGAGGTTATGTTTCTAAACCAGAACTAAAATAAATAAAAAATTAAATTTCAGGTCATTTTGGGGGCTTTTTTCTTTACTTTACCTTTTTATCCCTCTGGTCTCTGTTTTTTTTGTGTGTTTTTTGTTTCTTTTTTGCATTGTCTGTGTTGATGCAAATGGCATAAAATTTGGGATGTTTGTTTTCGGGTGTTTTTTTTAGTTTTTATGAATTCTTTTTTCTTCAAGACTTTCATCTGCCTTTTAAACTAAATAGCTAATAGTGTGCCTTCAGCATTTTTGCGCCATTGACTTTATCATTGCAATGTGATTTCTGTTTTTAATTATTTTTTTGCCATTTCCTGGTGTTGAATGTTTCCACGGCAACCTTTAAAAACTTTGTGTGACCCAGGAGCACTTTACAAATGACTTTGCATAAAAAATAAAAATTCATCCGAATCAATGTTTTTTACCCAGACTCAGATAATAACCCAAAAAAAAAAATTCGAACCTGAATGTATGGGATTTGGGGTTTTTTTCACAAAGAGACTTTAATTGCTAAAACTAGCCTTTAAGGGATTAAAAATGTAGAAAATTGATGATGATGTTGTAAACATTTTTTGTTATATTTTATAAATTTGTTTTTACTTGCATATAAGACATCGGAAAATAAGAGGTCTTGAAAAATAAAATTTATTACATGTCAATTGTAGAAGTGGTGGTGCCTTAAAAACATTAACCAATCAAAAACGCTCTCATCGCGTTTTCTATTGGTCAATCAGCCTGTCAATCACTCCTGCTACGTGAGGGTACGTGAGGCCGGAAGCGTGCGCGTTCACGTATTCTGTTTACAGCTGCTTTTGCGTTGCTACCGTTGAACAGCCTCACTGTTTCCCTTTTTCTTTTTCTCTTTATTTATTTGTGTAGATGGGGGACAGTCTGTTTAACTAGCGTTAGCTCCATCCGTTAGCTTTAGTTTGTTCATCTAGCTACTCCTCGTTAGCTTCAGGCTACATTTATATCTAGTTCATATTTTTTGTCGTTAGCAAGGTTTTACACAATGGCTGCGAAGAACACTGATGAAGGTAACTGTAAAAGAAAGACTATGTTTGAGGTGGCTGCGAAAAGGAAAAAGACGAAAGGCAGATGAAAGAAACAAAACCAGAGTTGTTCTTGGTGCATGTTTGAGCGATAGCGAGCGCTGAAGGCACAGCGAGGAATACGCTGCTCGACAGGTAAGTTTTAGGCTCAATGTTTTGTTGTCATATTAAAAACTGCTAGTTGGGAGTGTTATCTGGTGTTTGTGACATTGTCTGGAGAGAATCGGGGCCAGTCAGCTGTGAGGCGCCGTCTGTTAGTGTCTGGCGCGTGTTTGTTGTGTTGGAGGCGGACTTCGGAAAGAACTGTGAAACAGGTCGTCTGGTCTTGCGCATGCGCATTATTCAAAAACTGGCTAACAGTCGCTGCTGTCTGAATGTTCGCAAACATCTTCTATTCCACCTTTAATTGAAATTTGAAAAAATATGTTGACACAAAAGAGCATTTTTTTGTGTCTATGGGACTCAGTTGAAGCACAAAATGAAGGGACCCTCAAGGGTTAAATGAACAACTAAAACATTTTTTTTTTAAAGTGTAATCACAATTTTGTCAATCCACAAGTTTTTATTTATGATATTTTCCTTCCAGAAGTGTTATCTTTCCACATCGGAGCTCATCCAACGCCATGACAGAGTATATTTAACAAGTAGCACATCATTTAGAAAACAAACTGATGGTAAATAAGGCTTCATAACTGTCTATTTCAGTAGCGTATCACACAAAGAACAATGCCACGTAGTTTCTGCTGTAACAAAGTGAGGAGTTAACAGGACATTTTCAGACTGTCTCAGAGCACGAGCACAACACCCCGCTCACCCCTGACATCGCGGTGCATCTCCTGATATACTCTATCCATCAACTGAAAAACACAACACAAAAACTCCTGTTACCGGATGAACAGCAGTGTTTGGTTTGTGTTTGGTTTGTGTCGTGTGTAAATGTCTGACCTCATGGTTGTTGTCGTTCAGAGAGACGACTGCAGTCTGCCCGGTGTTCCACGGATCCTGGTTCTCCCACTCTTTATCATTTCGATCGAATACTGTTGGACCATTACCTTTAGCCCAGACCTGGACAGAAAATGAAAACGGTCTGTGAGCTTTGTGACTGGTTTCCTAAACATCATCAGAAAACCTACAAATTCCACTGAAAAACTAGTTCTTTTGGGATTTCCGGTTTCTCATAAGACAGAAGCCCTTATTATTATCAGCCTATTTCCCAAGTTATAAATGTTAATTAAAAAAGGCAATAAAAAAGGAATGAAAATTAACAAATGAGGCAAAGCTCTGTTGTTCTTAATGTTAATAAATTGTATAAATAATCACTTACAGTCACAGTATTTCCAGCTCTCAGAGTGAAATCAGTTTCAAATGTGTAAATGAGTGGTTTCCTTTCATCAACCTCTATCAGAATCTCCCAGTTTTTCATTTGTTGTTTCTGGAAAATGCAGTGAGAAACAAAAGAAGAATGTGAAGTGATCTCCTTCAGAATCTGACATTAAAGCTCAGGTTAATATGAATAAATAATACTATTTGAGCTTCAACGAGATCAGGTCCAGTCTGTTTAAGTCCTGACACAACTGTAAAAGATGAATAAAGTCTATATTGATGGTAAAGTGCCAACCTGCTCCTCAGACTTGTTTCTCAGTGTCACGTATCTGCCCCAGGGGTCGACTTTGTCCACGAGAACGTTGGATGTATTCTCAGCGATTTCCCTTCGACGTCTCTTTTCTTGGAGCTTAAGAAAACAACAACAAAACGTGTCATTAGTACTTACTCTGTTAAAATCTTGAAATGAAAACAGCCTCTAAGATCTCACCTGGTTAACCTTCTCCAGATTCATCCCTAGGGCCTTATTCTCCCGTTTCAGCCTCTCGACCTCAGTGTTCAAGTCATCCTGAAAGATACAAAGAGCCCATATAGAGTCACAAAAGCATATTCTAATAAACCAGTCATTAATGAAGAGAGACAACATGTCCCGCCCAAACACAGCAGGAAAAACAGAACTGATCTGAGGAAATTACAGTGGAATATTGGGGCAAGCAAAGCAAAGCTGTTGAATATAAATATTTAATGAGTTTGCAAGAAAAGAAAAAAAATTAAAGAAAATGGTAAAAAAAAAAAAAACCAAAAAACCCCCCAAAAACCCAAATAATAAACAAAACTGCATTATATAATAAATATTACAAGGAGGTTTTTTTAGTAATGGTTTAGATTCTATAGCATCCCAAATGCACATTAACTTTGAAAAGGTTTTAATTGTATTTGAACAGATTTCAATGGAAGTTATGCAAAAAAACCCAAAAACATTTATACTATAGCATTTATATTTAAAAAAAATCATATTTCTGAAATATATGTAACTTTTTCAGCCCAGTGTTTTTCCAGAAATACTGAGATCACCTTGAGTTCCTGAGAGATCTGCCGCTGGTCGTCACTGTTCACTGGAAAATTAAAGTCAAAACAAGTATCAGTACAATCCAGGTCGATTGTTTAGTCACTTCAAATAGATTATATCAAATTTAATGTAATAACAACTCACTGGTTAATTTGTTTTGTCTAGTTTTCCAAATGAGGAGAATCAGAAGGACAACAGAAATCACAAAGAACAGAGCAGCAGCAAAACCAGCGGCGAAAGTGATTATGACGCGAGAAAAGTTCACCCTGAAAATATCATCTACAAAAAAAAAAAAAAAATTAAATAAATATTGATAAAAATCTATTATATCTATTAGATAGATTAGGGTCTGAGAGAGTCCTACCTGAGAGAGTCCTACCTGAGAGAGTCCTACCTGTGAGGGTCCTACCTGTGAGGGTCCTACCTGAGAGAGTCTTACCTGTGAGGGTCTGTACCTGAGAGGGTCCTACCTGTGAGGGTCCTACCTGAGAGAGTCCTACCTGTGAGGGTCTGTACCTGAGAGGGTCTGTACCTGAGAGGGTCCTACCTGAGAGAGTCCTACCTGAGAGAGTCTTACCTGTGAGGGTCTGTACCTAAGAGGGTCCTATCTGTGAGGGTTCTACCTGAGAGAGTCCTACCTGAGAGGGTTTGTACCTGAGAGGGTCCTACCTGAGAGAGCCCTACCTAAGAGGGTCCTACCTGAGAGGCGGGTGCTGCTGAGGCTGCTCTGGTTGCTGCTGCTCTCAGAGACTCTGCAGGTGAAGGTGCTGCTCTGCTCCACGATGGTTCTGCTGCTGATGTTATAAAGACCATCGGGACGTCTGAGGGTCTGGGGGGGGTCAGCTGAGAGGGGTCTGCCCTCAGAGTCCAGCCACGACAGCTCAGGCTCCGGATACCAGCCCCCAGACTCACACTGAAGCACCACGGCACCCCTCCATCCGTCTACACCTGCCACTGAGACGAGAGCTGAGGAGGACGCTGCTGCAGAAACACGGAGAACTTCTGTTTCACTAAAAGCTCCAGTCCCTGATGTTCTTTTTTTGTCCTTGTCTCAAACTCTCCTCCAAAAGCAGCCTAGAGACCTCTCCTGCTTCTCTTTTATTAAAAAATAAAACACAAAATACTAATCCATTTGACCAAACTGAAGTTTAGAGTTTAGCGTTAGCTTAGCTGTGACTTTATCTGCAGCTATTGAACTGACTGAAGGTTCTCATCTATTACAATCCCTTATAATAAACAGTAGATGGATCATAAAGATCAAAAAGACTGTTTTTTCACAAATTATTGATTTTACAATAAACTATTTGGGTTTAAACCATTTTCTAACTAGAAGAAATAATATCAGGTACAGTTTAATTATGTTGTCATGATAGATATTACATGCTAATGTTAAGATTACAAGTTGATAAATTTAATATTATCATATTATATAATACATTAACATGTTGCGCGTGTAACATTCAAAGACAATAGTAAATGTCAGACTCAACTCACCAACATTTAATTGAACAGATGTGTTGATTCCTGTTGTTGGGACGAAGCACCTGAACGTTCCATCGTCAGACGCTCTCACTTTGGTCAGTTTCAGTGAAATGTTTCCATTTTTCAGTTCCTCTGTGAACAGAACTGTCCTGCCTTTATAACTTGGGTTTTTTATCTCTGACAGTTCCTCATTAGAACGCCACACAAAAACAAATCTCAGGTCCGGGTCCAGGTCCGGTCTGGTCCACTCCAGGGTCAAACCTGTCACGTCTCTGGCAGGATTAAAGAGACACGGCAAAATGACGTCAGCTCCGACTGTGGCTGTTATTGGCTGAGACGAACCAATCAGATGCTGTCCTGGAGAAAAAGAAAAGCCTGAACAAAGAGCTCAAGAATTCCTTAAAGAAGCATGTGAAGAAAAAAATGGTACATATAGATATACAGTGCTGTGAAAAAGTATTTGACCCCTTCCTGATTTCTTCTTTTGTTTTTGTTAAATGTTAGACAAAGATTACTCAAGTTAACAATTTAACAATATTTTAATTATTATTTATTTTGAGCAAGTAAAAAAAAAATCATAGATAAATATATTAGCATGTATCCAACAACATAAACATTTTCTTATATATTCTTACAATAACAAAATAGACATGCTTCTATTGTGATCCCTTCATTTCGTCAAACAGACTTTATGAAAGTTTTTACAATAAACCATAATCCTCCAGAAGTTTGTTTAGAACTCATTCAGATATTATTCAACTATAACCTTTAATATTTCCCTTTACCTTCGCAGACGTGTGTTTGTAGTAAACACAAAACCAAAACACTGACAGCTTTGAGAGAAGAGTTCATTTTGCAGGATCCTAAAAAGAGCAGCAAGATACAAAACTATCCAACTGGACATGAAGGAAATGATTTATACTTTTATTACAAATGTCAAGCTGTCAACAACAGGAAGCTTTTAATATCTTTCAAGACCTCGTCCTTTCTATACATTTACATTTCACACAATATTAAAATAAAACTTACCTTTAGACGTTTCTTCCAGTGAATCCGACAGTGTTTTGAATGAAGCTGACCTCATTCAGCCACATACTTTCGCTTCAGAGTTTAGTCCGACAGGCCTCGACATGTGATATCTGAGAGATCGGATAAAAATAAACTAGACTGACTTTCACTTTGACGTAAAATCAGAGCAGGACAGACACAAAATCTGATCTGATTATGGATTAATGAGTTTATTTTATTTCATTTCAACCGCTTCACACGATGTACACGAGTAACTTGGACTGACTACATTTACTTGAGTAATCTTATTTTGAGGATAAGAGACTGTTGTGTCATATTCCCAACACTTTAGAGCATTACTTTGATAAAAACAATAAAATCATACTGTAACATAATAAAACACATCACACAAAGGTTGAAACCAAGCGTTAAAAAGTTCATATTTTACTTTAGAACCTGCAAAGTTCTCCCCAAAACACATTTGTACATTTATATTAAAATACAGCTAGAAATGTGGATGCTGAGGCTAGCCGTTGAATTTCATTTTAAAGTTGGAATTATGTTGAAACAAGGAATATTTGAATAATGTTTGAGGAATGCCCAGTGTTTGAAAAATATGTTGGAAATTGTTTAAAATCTAGTTTGAAAATGCAATGCTGAGATTAGAATGTTGTGGAATAGTGTGAAGAGTCATTGCAGTGCTATACATGGCCACTAGAGGCACTCTAAGACAGTAAATGGTCAAACAAAAAGGTAATCTATTACGACTAAATAACAGGCTTCCCATGTTTACTCACTCTAGTGTTAATAATGGGAATCAAACCCATTATTTCACAAGATTTCTTTATGAGTGAAGTCTGAGGCATAAAAGGAAACTAAAGGGTTAACGTTGAACTTTGAATGAATGTAATTATTAAACATTACATTGGAATTAAATAAACGCCGACAGCCTCAGCGTCCACAGAACAAAGAGTTAGCATTATTAACTTCAATAAAACAATCAGAGTTTAGACCCGGTACGATTATAGCTTAGTAATAAAGCAGCATGATTAAACTAGTGTCAAAAGCACCAAAATTAGCTTTAATTGAGAAAAATTGACAAAAGTAAAACACTTCATCTTCACCTGCTTCATTCTCACCATGTGTTTAGAGTAAAATATTTAAATGTGATAGAAATGATAGTGTTATTCACAGTCTGCAGCCATTGTGAGTAAAAGTTAAAAACCCTTCATAAATAATTATTCTTCTAACATTTCTACAGCAGCCTTCACATTCTCATTTTCATTTTCTTTCTACTGATGTGAGTTTTATTCATTTTTTGTTTTTTATTTTTTTAATCAATTCTCATCCCTATTTTTTTTGTTTGTTCAAAAGTCTGTGTCCTACTGCTCTCTTTATATATTTTTGTGTCGTCACGTGAATTTCCCCAAAGCAGGATCAATAAAGTCTAATCTAACTGAATGTGATTTATCTGCCAGCCCCACTTCACATTATTCTTGTACTTTTAATAAAATACATCAATGTTTATAAAAAGGACCAGAGTTAAACCAGCTTTAACCAGATTAATGTGGACAAAGAGACTGAAACTTATCCAAAGTGGCTCTTTTCGTCACCGGTCTTGGATTCATCGTTGTCTTCCGTCTCTTTTGCTTGAATCCCGTGCGTTTGTTGAGGTTCAGACTCGTTATTAGTCTTTTCTTCATTTTCCTCAAACAGAGGCTCAGTTTCAGCTCGAGCTGCTTCTTCTTTACGTTTCTTCAGCTCCTTCAACAGTTTGTAGATGTGCTCCTTGTCTCTCTCCAGCTTCCCTTTCCTTTCAGTCGTTTTCAGAATCATTTCTTCTGTAGTTTTTAATTGTTTGTCGATATCTTTTATCATCTTTTCATACTCTTTATGTGTAATCTCCAGTTCTTCAACAAACTTACTCTGCTCTTTCTTTTTTTTGTCCTTAGTCATTAAACCAAAGGACCTCCTCTTCTCCTGGTCTATCCAGAGCTTTATTTGGTGCATCCATCTGTTTAATGTCTCTCTGTTGTTCATTAGGTCCTTCTTTGTCTCTGTCAGATTCTTTATCACATTTTGAACATATTCCAGTTCATTCTCAATTCTTTGCTGCTCTTCAAAGCATTGTTCTGCGTCCAGACTCTGCCTTTTTTCAGCCATTTTTATCATCGCCTCTCTTTCTCCGATTTCAGGGTCGGCACTCACTGTTTTAGCTTCTGAAAAAAATGAGAAAGGGAAAAAAGTGAATATATTAAAATTTTAAAGTGATACAGGAACTTCATTTTAACGTACTGCTTAATTTCCACACAAACATGATGACTGCAGTCGTGGCGAAGAGGCAAGCTCCTAAACTGATGAAGACCCGAGCGACCGAGCAAGAAGAACCCACCAAGAATGCATCTGGAACAAAAGAAAAACAGATTTGTTTTTAAAGCAGACCCTGAGGACTCTGTGATGTTACGAAAGCAGCATCATTTTACAAAGAGACTGTCCAAGCGGCAAGTTTGGAAGAAAACGGTAACCCCCCAGTTTCCACAGAATGAATCTGTGCTGACCCTCACCCACAGCTCAGAGCACGAGCAGGAATTATGAGATGGAACGAGTAAAGCCACTGATAAAGACGATAAAGACCAAAAGAAGGAGCAGAAAACAAGTTTATCAACATCACTTCCTCATTACACTGGGTCCAAGAAAAAAAAACAGTTTTTGCAGATTTTATTGTATTCAATGCTTAATTGTGTAAATAAAATCGTGTATATATAGGTTTTTTCTGGTTTGGTTTGATCTAATCTGAACTGCTGTGTATCTGCAGAGCTGTGAACGCTGTGGAAATGCTCCTCGAACACAACAGAAGTGTGTTTGCAGCAGAAACTGGAGGAAAGTCCTGGACCTGACTTGATAAACTTGTTTGTCAGTCTTCGTTAAAAATCTCAGGGATGTCATGAAGCACACGATTATCTTTTACCAAGCATTCTCCATATAAATGAAATGTCTATTTGAGTATAATATTATAACGTGCTTCATGGGTTCTCACTGGTGAAGAATCAGCCTCCATTCTGTTATATTCACTGTCTTTACCTGCGACGTGGATCTGAGTCTCTCGACTCTGTTTGGTGCTGCTCTCAGAGACTCTGCAGGTGAAGGTGCTGCTCTGTTCTACAGTGATTCTGCTGCTGACGCTGTAGAGTTCATCCTGAGCCCTGAGCGACACCGTACGACCTGCAGAGACGGCGTTCCCCTCAGAGTCCAGCCACGACAGCTCAGGCTCCGGATACCAGCCCCCAGACTCACACTGGAGCACCACGGCTCCAGACGGATCTTTGGTGAAGCTGATGGACGGAGACGACACTGACGCTGGACAAAAACACAGCAGGAAGGTTTAAGGGAGCAAATACTTTTTCACAGCACTGCAGCACTGCTGTTATCAATGCAGTGATTCAGTCTGGAGCTGTCTCCTGCTGATTCAGCTGTAGATTGTGTATAAATGTCATGTCAAATTGTAGTTTTATAGAAATAAAACCAGTCAGTTTTGGCCCTATTTAAACTCTTTGCCTTGAATTCATCTCTGGATGAGTTTGTTGATGCTGTTGAAGAGTGGGCTGTGATTCAGAAGCGTCTGGAGCAGCAGGATTAGACAGTTTTTCTAAAATTTAACAAAGAACAACGTGGCCTTTTACCGATAAAAGAGTCTGTGAGCGGTTTGTGGAGGAGCTATTGTCCCGAGGACGAGGAGCAGCGTCTGGAGAGACTTGGACTGAAACAGGGAAGAATGGCAGGACATGAATGTTGTGTGGAATATATTAAACCAGAGAAAGTAGTATTAATTGGTTTATGTAAATTTGTATTAGTATATGTAAATATGTGTGCGTCTAAGCCTCACAGACCCTGGCATTTTTCATTCTGGCAACTGTCAATTTACAAATGAAGCAGTGTGTGTCCATCGTGTTCTGACTGAACACGAGTCCAGAGGCGACTCACCGACCAGCAGCTGCACCTCGGAGCCGGTGTCCATCTGTGGGACGAAGCAGCGGTACGTCCCCTCGTCGCTCAGTTTCACTCGACTCAGCTCCAGCGACATGTCTCCATAATTCAGTTTCCTGTCGGACAGCGCCGTTCGACCCAGATACAGCGAGTTCTGGTCGATGAGGAAGTCGATGCCGTCGCGTCTGATGTGGACGAACCTCGGCCTCAGGTCGCGTCGGGCCCACTCCACGGCCGAGTTCTGCAGGTTTTTGATGGGCTCCAGCTGACACGGCAGGACCACAGTGCTGCCCACGGCCGCCACGATCGGCTGAGACGGAGCCAGCATCTTATACTGACCTGAGACACATCATAACAAGAACCATCTCATAACATGTTAGTTTCTCTACAGATACAGTAATGATTCTGGACATAAACTGGTCTAAAGTGAGTTGAGTTCAGTTTAAATACAGTTTAAGTGCTTCTTGTTGGACTTGAACAAGTCTAGGGCAGTTTTAGTTTGATTTTAATAAACTTCATGGTGTTTAAGTTGCTCTTTGAAAGGTTTTCATTGGTTTTAGTTGGACTTTAACAGGTTCTAATTGGTTTCAGTTTGACATAGATTTGAACCAATTGCAGCTGGACTTTAATTGCCTCAAGTTGTTGTAGTTGGTTTTCATTTGGACAAAATAAAATGGATTAATATCTCTCACTGGAGGAGGATTATGAAAAAAAACAAGAAAAAATATAAAGTGCAGACTTTAGTCACTTAGTCACAACAGTTCAGATTACACAAGAGAAAGCTTTAAAAAATCTTAGGGACCTCTCCTGCTTCTTTTTTATTAAAAAATAAAACCAGACCAGTTTTTCCTCCAAAATACTTATCTATTTGACCAAACTGAAGTTTAGAGTTTAGCGTTAGCTTAGCTGTGACTTCAGCGTCAGGACGACAATTATCTCCTCCTCGTTAAACATTACGTGATTGAATTGACAGTATTTATCTGTGTTTTACGTTGCCTCCCTTTTCTCTGTTGATGCTTTTCTTTTTTCAGCTGTTTCTCTGTTAAAAGACATATTCAGCTGAAAATACACTTTATCTGCAGCTATTAAACTTCCTGGAACGTCATGTGACAAGTGTCGACCAATGGGAGCGCTCCTTTTTGGACCATGTGATTGTCCAAGGTTTTCTGTTCCTGAATAGAGGTTCTCATCTATTACAATCCCTTACAATAAACAGTAGATGGATCATAAAGACTGTTTTTACACAAATGATTGATTTTACAATAAACTTTTTCAACAAGAAAAATATAAGCTACAGTTTGTTTAATGTTAGCACTGGTTAACATTTGTAAAGCCACACTGCCTTTTATAGATTTTAATAAAAAAAGCTCACTGTTGTTGCTTCCATTTTGTTGAAATTGTGACTTACCTCGACAAAAGTGAGTCAGCAGAAGTAAAACGGCTGAATAAAGAAGCTTCCCATTCACCTGCATTGTCAGAAAAAACCTGGAAAACACCAGTGTGTCAACGCAGGTGGATTCATCACATGACGAACAATAAAACAAGGTGTTTCAGAAGTTATTACTCTAACTGGTCCAGAAGAGCACACAGCTAAAACTGTATTAATGAACAATGTAAAGAAAAGTAACAGGTGCGGGATAAAGCGTGTGAGCATGTGACCAATAATGAAACTGAAAGTACAAGTGGAGCCAGAAACAAGTCTTAAAATCCACTTAAATGTTATAAAACCCAGCTACAGTTTAACCCAACACTAAATCCAGCTTTTTCATTTGTATAATACATTTCATTTGTTATATTTGACAGTTTTCAGGAAGAAAACAGACACTTCTTGAGTTAAACCCAGCTCCACAGATTGTTCTGAAGTGAACAGGTGTCGTCTGAGGAAAAAGAAAAGTTCAAAATGTACCTTTATGTTCTGTTTTTTTCCTTCTTGTATTGTTGTTCAGCAGAAAGTTGTCCACCACCAGCTCCTGAAGCCTTTTTGTGGTGAGTCTCTCCGTTTCCTCGTGTGTTCTGCAGCTGCTGAAAAAACTTGGACATTTGCCACTATATGTTTTTTTTTACCAAAAGGGCGCGTCCGTCAATGACCTACTTTTACTACATGCCTTTGTGTTGACAGGGATTCAGGCTAATCTCAAGGAGAAGGGTTTGTATCTGCTCTTGTATTTTCACAAATGTCTGTAAAAATTACTATTATTATTATTTGTTGTAAAAGATTTTTTTTTTTGTTTTTAAATTTGGCCACTGCATTACATTTGATAAAAGAAAGTCAGTGGTCAGTAAGAACGAGCTCGTGATCATTTGTGAAATTTTTCTTTGTTGAGGTTTCTCCAACTCGTTTTTCCCAAGCTATTTTTTTATTGAACATTGAAGTGTAATTTTGGAAATAAATAATTACTACCATCACCAGCAGGGGGCATTATACATCGACAGCTTCAGTAACAAGGGTCTGCAGTGAATTTTAAAACAAACTACAGCAGCCTCAAAGGATCAAAATTTAAAATTCCCAAAGGATTTACAGAAAAGTGACTGCATTATTTTCTAAATGTCTCTCAAGAACTTTGTGACATTTAGGACAAAAAAATAACAAGAAAAAAATAATAAATAAATAACAATAAACTGCACAATATTACTACCA
The DNA here is from genome assembly GCA_036850595.1 of Rhyacichthys aspro. Classification (NCBI taxonomy): domain Eukaryota; kingdom Metazoa; phylum Chordata; class Actinopteri; order Gobiiformes; family Rhyacichthyidae; genus Rhyacichthys; species Rhyacichthys aspro. The sequence continues at coordinate 1,566,142 of CM072165.1, forward strand.
GTGGTTAAATGTAGGGTCGCTCTTTGAACAAAATCAATTTTGCAAACTGTGCTGGTTCTTTTATATAACAAATAACTTAATAACAATAATAATGTACACAATAATATATAGGTTGTGGCAGTATTGTTTCAGGATTTGTGTTCAAATATCATGTGCGCCATCTGATGGACAAACAGCAGCACTGCATCAAAGAGATGCCATGACTCTAGGGTCAAAGGTTGTCATTTTTATTTAATAGTTGTTTTGAAAGGAACTGCAAAAATAAGTAGAATTTTGAGTTGGTTTTTGTAACACATTAAGACACAGAGAAACCGGTCCATGTTTCTGCTTTTGTCTAAAGTCTTTAGGAGTTTATTATGAACATCTGGGTCGTGAACAGAAAGAAAGTGTGAACCCTTCAACATATTGTATGTAATGTAGTTCACAGCTGCACATTTTTAGATGCATGTGTTATTAGTGTCATTTTAGGCTCTGAGGTAAAGGTAAGTCAGTCATATTGAAACTCTCTGCATCAGGAACAAAAATAAAAGGCGTTAAGAGGAAATCAGCGCTTCGTTGAAGCTGAGCACATCTCGAACAGAAGTGAAGCCACGACACAGCTTTAACATCAAACTGAGTGAGTGTCTCTGGCATTTTTTCTTTTTTAAGTAAAATGTGCGTTGATTAAACTTGTTAAATGTGGTCTGTGCAGCGATGAAAACAATGAAAACGATGAAAACGTTGGTGCTTCTGGTGTCGGCCTGTTTTCAAACTGGTTTTTCAGATAAAACAGGTGAGAGCTTCCTGTTTCTAACTTTGTAGAAAAAACATCTTGTTTGTATTAGTTTTCTATTAACTCTGTTTTCATCAAATTTTAAACCAATAATATCCCTTATTGAGAACATTTTTTGCATTATGTTCAATATATGTAATCAAAAATAGGTTGGAGGAATTTAAATACTATATACACCTCAATGGACTTACTTTTTTTCCTCATATCTTCAAAATCACTACTTTTTTTCGTGTAATGCACATCCTTTTGACACAGCAGCAGTATTTAGTTTCTGGCTTGTTGCTCTGTGTCATTACGTTTGTATTTCCTGTTGCAGGAAATATTTTCTGAGTTCATCTCTGTGGCTCATTTGTGTCTGACATACTTTTCAAAAACAAAGATCACATTGGGCAATATTGATCCATCTACTGTTTATTCTAAGGGATTGTAATAGAACCTCTATTCAGGAACAGAAAACCTTGGACAATCACATGCTCCAAAAAGGAGGATATGTCTTTTAACAGAGAAACAGCTGAAAAAAGAAAAGCATCAACAGAGAAAAGGGAGGCAACGTAAAACACAGATAAATACTGTCAATTCAATCACGTAATGTTTAACGAGGAGGAGATAATTGTCGTCCTGACGCTGAAGTCACAGCTAAGCTAACGCTAAACTCTAAACTTCAGTTTGGTCAAATGGATTAGTATTTTGGAGGAAAAATTGCAAAAAAAATTGCAGCGGGATAAAAGCTTTAGCATCCAACTTAAGAAATAAACCCTAACCCTCAAATATATATAAATAATTCAATTAGTGAGTATGTGTAAGTATGATCTGTAAATGTTTGTGTCTGTTTTCGTTCGTGTAGCTGCCACCTTTCCTCGGGTCGTCCCGTCCAACCTGCAGCTCTTCGACTACAGCAATCTTACTGTGAGCTGCGAGGGATTTTTCAACAGTTTCATCAAATGGAGAGTGATGCGGAGCTTGAAGCACACGAACAGAACCATCTGCAGCAAAAGCTCTGAGATGTTTGGAGCTTGCCACATTTTTACGTTATATTCTGCAGACTCTGGAGAATACTGGTGTGAAACTGAAGCCAAAGAGAGAAGTGAGAAGGTCAGCATCTACGTGACTGGTGCGTTCACTGTAACACAGCACTAACACACTTTTATATTTCAGCCTGTAATGTGCACAGTTTAACTCTCAGGGCTCCCTTAGACACACTTTTAAAGACAACATAGAAATATTATTTGTCAAGATATTGTTTTTATACATTTTTTAATGAATGCCATTATTAACTTTAGTCCCGATTATACATAGCAAATATTTATGAATTTTCAGAAATTTTAACCCATTAAATGTCAGTTTTGGCGATTGAAGTCTCTTTTAAAGTAGTTTTTTCCCCATCCTATACATTCCAAATTGAATTTTGGGTGTGTTTATTATCCGAGTCTGGGAGTGTCAAAATACATAATTTATTTTTTGTGCAAAGTTGTTAATGGTTGCCACGCAAACATTAAGGGATTTCAAATAAAACAAAAAACAAAAAAAAACCCAGAAATAACATTACAATGGTAGAATATTGAAAAAATGCATTTTGAATGAAAGTCAATGGCACAAAAAATGCCAAAAGGAAAAGGGTGGAACTTGGAAAGTGGAAAGAACACACCTGAACTATATTTGTGTTCCTGCAGCCGGTGACGTTATTCTGGAGAGTCCTGTTCGTCCGGTGACGGTCGGGGACCCCGTTACTCTCCGCTGTAAGAGAAGGACGAACCCAAACCCAAGAGCTGATTTCTACAAAGATGGCCGCCGTGTAAACACAAGCCCAACTGGAGAGATGACCATCCACAGCGTCTCTGAGTCTGACGCTGGACGATACCGCTGTAACACCTCAGAACGTGATAGATCAGCAGAAAACGTCCTGCGAGTGAGAGGTGCGTCAGATTCACAGTTTATCTATTTAAAGTTCTGTTGAAAATAAGATAATTCTACAAAAAGACACAACAGCTCCTCATTTTTGATGCTTTACAAATGCTATGAATGATTCTGACCATTACGATAATTTAAAAAAATGCTAATCAATGCAATAAGTGCATGCTTTTTTATTATTTACTGCTGTTGTATTGGTTTCTGGTAACATTATTTTTCAATTGTTGGATGCGTGGTTGTCTAGGCTCCTGCTCTCATTGGCTTCAGCTCGTCTTCTCCTTAAAGCTTCTAAAAAAAAATCATAAAATTCTTCATCATTTTCTCCTTATTTTCCTCATATTGTGTAATTCAGAATTCAGCTGCTTACTGGGCTGGAATGTATGTATTTATCTAAAGTATTGCGCAAGAACAATTATAATTTAGAATCAGACATTTCCAGCACATTCATGATTCATTTTACTTTTACGATTGTGTTTTCCAGCCGTGTTCTTGGAGAGTCCGGATCGGGCCGTGATGAAGGGAGACGATGTGACTCTGATCTGTCGAAACAAAAACACCTCGTCAAACTTCACGTCTTATTTCTACAACAACGGCAGCGTTATCGGGAACAGCTCCACGGGAAATCTGACCCTGTTCGACGTCTCCGAGTCGGACCAGGGTTTGTACAAGTGCAGCGTAAACGGGACCGGAGCTTCAGAGGAAAACTGGCTCGCTGTTCGAGGTGAAAATACGCATTTTTCTCACACAATTTCATTTATTTTATGATTTATTTATTTATTTATTTGCCTTGTCACTGACTTTACTGAAATTCAAATGTATTTTTATTGTAATATTTAATGGTTGCCACCAAACTGTTGTGAATGTTGTGTTAAATGATTTTATTTTGTGAGTATGTATATATAACGTTTGATTGATTTATTTTGAAAGAAGCAGCCTATTTCCTGTGATATCCCGACTGTAGCTCGGTAGATTATCTTGAGTGGAACAGCGGTAGTTCCTGTGATGCATTTGGGTCGATGTAAATTATCAGACTGAGTAAAATAGAAAAACACAACCCTGTCTTTCCACTTTTAAGTTGGTGAAGATTCAGGTTTAGAGTGGTTCTTCGAAACAGCACAAAAACCATCACTAATATTGTTAAATAAAATGAATTCAAAATAAACATCTCATATAAATAAATACATTTTTGATCATTTGTTGTATCACATATCGGACCCTAACTCTGAACTGGTGACAAAACAAAAGAAATACTGTGAGAAAATGTATTCAAAACATTAATAATTGAGTAATTTAAAGTGTTCTTTCTCCAGACAGACCCCTCTCTTCTGTTAATAAAGAGCAGGACGTCCCACAGCGCTCCATGTTTGCTCTGACTGGACTGGTCGCTCTGCCGCTGCTGTTAGCGCTGGGGCTAACCTGTAAAAAACACAAAGGTAAATTTAAACTTTTTTCTCTAAAGGTTCATCCTGATAAAACAGATTTGTCTCGTTTAGATCCGGGTGAGCCTTTATCTGTCACTGCTTTGCCTCACAACAAACAGAACCCATTTTTCTGGTTTATCCAAAATAATCCTGATTGACTGAGGCTAATGTAATGCTCACATAATAATCTTTTCTACAACAGGTTAAAGTGGTTCCTAATATTACTTCCTGTCATGTTTCAGACCGCAGCGCGTCGAGTGGAACGGAAATGTACGCCGTGGTCACAAAACCCAAGAGTCAAAAAAGAGGTGCATCTATTCACTTACTTTTGAAGAAAAACAAGTTAAACGGTAACGTCGAAGTGTGTCTTGAGGAGTAATTATTGTGACAATGATACGCTGACATTTACTCCTACGTCTCCAGGAAATCAACTTCTGTTTTTCTGTCTCAGGTTGAAGTGAGAAAACCACAAACAGTAGCTGCTTCAGGCAAATGTGAAGCAAATAATAGAGAATAGAAAGTATCATAGAGAAATAAACTCCATATGACCTAAATTTATGAATACCATTGTCAAGTTAGATCCCTCTAATGTACATTTTATGTCATTCTCATTTTGATTAATGGTTTTTCTGTTTCCTGACGCTTCTTTGTGTCGTTCTCAGACTGTGGACAGACCAATGCGACTGAAGAGGCAACATACAGTGTTATTAATAAACCCAAGAAGAACAGGAGTAAGTGAAACATGCAATAATATTTAAAAGAAATTTAAAAGAAAGATATAAAGGAGGTCATTGTCAACAAAAACAAGTGACAAGCCACTGTCTGAAAAGAAACAGGAAGAAGGAAAACACAACCCTCCATTTTATGAAACCTCAATGTTAACTTAGACTCATTTCACTTCTGAACAGTCTTGGAGCGCTTCCAACTGAACTCTGGGACGCTTCGATTAAAGTGAACCTCAGACGAGTCCAAACAGGAAGAGCTTAAAAAATTGGCGACAAAAACATCACATAACATTTAGTTTAGTTTTCCCAACAACGGAAAAAAACAAAACAATATTGTCCAACTAAAAAAATGAGCAGAGGCCAAACATGAAACACTGAGAAGGTCAAATGTGCAAATGAAGACTGGTGGGTCGTGGGTTAAATACGGATCTCTCTAATGAACATGTCATTCTCATTTTGATTAATTCTGTTTTCCTTTGTGTCGTTCTCAGACTGTGGACAGACCAATGCGACTGAAGTGGCAATATACAGCGTTATTAATAAACCCAAGAAGAACAGGAGTAAGTGAAACATACAATAATATTTAAAATAAATTTTAAAAAAGCTTTGAGTCGTTAACTCATAGATACATGATGCATTTAGGTAGAGATTAAAGAATTATATATTATTTACTTCAAACAAAAGGAAATCATCATAAATAATCATTTGGAAAAAAAACAAAAGCAAACAAAACAATAAATGAGCTTAAAAAAAAAAAAACAACACAGGAAGAAGGAAAACAGTGTCCAGCTAGCACCTAATTAATCACCACAAAAAAGAAAAAAAGGAAACAAAGGAATAAAAATAATGAAATATAAGGAATAAAATATTTAAAAAATATAATTAAAAAAAATAAAAATAATGCCGTAATGTTGTAATAATCATCACACCTTTTCTATCCATAAACATTATTTCTGAATATCACTGAATATACAGACCACACTGCTTTATTTTAACTTTGACCATTTCTTAATAAATCTCAAAAGAACATCCTGGTTTTGAGAAATTAACAGTATTATTTATTGCACCATTTTATGTTTTTTAGGCAGCGGACCAACCACAGAAACTGAAGTGGAAACATACAGCGTTGTCAGAAAACCGAAAAAGAACAAAAGTAATTCATATAAATATTTCATGTTTTTGCTAAACCATAAAAAATGGCCATGAATACTCTGTGATTATATATAACAATTATTTTAAAGGATCTGGAGAGTCTGACGGTGCAGAAGACAGCTTTTATTCTCAGATTGGTTCGTATAAATGAGAAAATAATAAATCCAGGGCGTTTAAAAAGAAACAGTTCAACTCAGAATTCATCTATTTTTTTCTTTCTCTTCTTTCTTTTACAGGTGATCAATAGAGAACATCTGACACATTTCCACATACAAACCTTTTTTTTTTTTTTTTACCCTGCTACTATAATGCTATCATAATATGTCAATAATAATTTGCATTGAATATATTTCAAATTTATTTTTTTATTTATTTTAAATCAAACTAAAACTGTTCCAAAAAAAACAATCCAAATAAAACCTGCTCAAATCCAAATAAAAACAGCAACTAAAACTTCTTAAAATGCGACTAAACCCTGTTCAAATTCACTTAAGACACTTAATGCTGCTGAAATAATAATAAGAGAACTGAGAAAAGCAGAGACCAACAACATATTTTTAATAAAAATGTATTAATGGCCTTTTTGAATTGTGTATTTTTTATGCATTTTCTTAAATAAACAAAAATCAAACAACAAATGCATTTATCTGATTGTCAACAGATGAAATAGTCATGAATACAGTATATGAATAAATATTACTATAATAAAAGGTACTGACCTCAGCGGTGTGCGTCCAGTGATGCTTCTCTGTTCTCGCTCGAATGATGTGATGTTGTTTTTACATTTGTTGAATCTATGTTTATTCTGTGGATTTAGAGGCTCATGTAAATCATGGTTCATCAGTCATTCTACGTTTGTTTTAGTCTGACATTATTCAAACGACCTGCAAATAGACCAGGGGTTTATTCAAAGTATTATCCACTGACATCAGAACTGGAGCTGCTGGTGTGAGTTTATATTGTGTAAAAATTACTAGAAATATTTAAAGTAAATTTTTTTTTTTTTATGTAAAAGTTTTATAGCTTTGTTTTTGGTTTTTCCAGTTCTGTGCCTGTGGACAAATGTTCCTTTACTTACATTTTATTTTTTATATATTTGCATATTGTCGTCATAGGGTTTATCCATTACCTGCGACAGAATTTAAAAAAATGTTATTTGAATGAACCATGTCTTTGAAGCAACTTTGGCCAATTTTTTTTAATTATTTTTTTGCCATCTTGGTCTCAACACTTTTCCTGCTTTTCTTTTATTAAAAAAGTAGTTAAGTTCGACCAAAGATTGACAATATTTATCCCCGTTTCACGTTGCTTCCCTTTTCTCTATTAATGCTTTTTGTTTCCCTGTAGCTCTGTTTTATCTGCAGCCATTACTTCCTTATTTACATCAGTGTCGACCAATGGGAGCGCTTCTTTCTTCTTAAGCGAGCTATGATTGGACAAAATCCTGGTGTGTCTTAAATTTTGATGATAAAGCCTTATTTGATGTTTTACATTCTTATTTTTTTTTGACTAATTAATACTATTAAAACATGTTTTTAGGTCAGTACATTTTTAAATAAATATAGACAACAGACAACACCAAGAAAACTCAAATTTACTTCAGTCTAGATTTCACGATAAGCACATTCATGTCATTTACTGTTAAAAAATGTAACTAAAGAGATTAACAATATTGATTTATTGAAAAGACAAAAATATATAATCTTTTACAGTTTTGTTTTGCAGCAAATGTGTTTTCTGTCTTTCCATAGAAACATAAAAGGTAAGAGTAAACTGCTGGGAAAGTTAAACCAGTATCCGATAATGTTAATTAGACATGCCTCTTCAAAGTTAAAGAGCTGACTGTGTTGCAGAGAAGCACAAGTTATGAACCCCGTGAACCAAATCAGTAACACCACAAGTATCGCCAAAATCTTATAAAAAGCCTTCCGTTTGGATCGGTTTAGTTTGTCCCCGTCGCTCGGTCCCGGACGAATCAGAGCGAACAGAACCGAGACGATGCAGAACGACACTGAAACTAAAGTCGTGCCGAAAAACGCTAAACTGCAGCCGGTTTGAGTTTTGGGAAAGAAGTAAATGTCAGCGGCAACGGTTCCGGAAGTGAACACCCACACGAACCCGACGCAGAGGTTTCGGATCCAGCTCGCTCGTCTCCACTTCAGGTAAAGGACGGGACGCACTACGGCCAGGTATAAGTCCACACAGGTGAGCGAGAGAAAGAGGGTTCCACCGGGAATAACAATAGAAAACACATGAAAACCTGCACGAATCATGACGAGAGAATTCAAAAACATCCCACAAAAGCAAAGTATTCCCCCCGCGGTGCTGACGAGCTCGAGGGCGGCCATGTTGTAGGTGAAGACGTCGATGTGGCTGGTGCTTCTGGAGGAGCTCTGCTGCTGTCGCCATCGACGAAAAGCTACGGAAAGGACGAAGACGGACGGAGGAAGGACGAAGCAGTTCTTATTAATGAACCACGCGATGAAGACGACGGAGGGGGTCACGCTCTGATAACACAGACTCGGGAGAGAGCTGTTGAACGAGGGACTGAGAAACGACTGGTTCAGAGACATTTCTGGAAAAAAATACATGAAATAAATAAAACAGAACTTATAACCACAAAGATAACAGATAAAACACTACAGTACGGATTTGTACAGTAATAGAAATAGACTTGATTTATATTGTTAATGTATCAATGTCAAAAGTTAGGAAAAAAAACAAATTCTGATATGAATTTTTCCTAAATTTTCCCTGCTCTGATTAAATGTACCTCCAAATACCAGCAATAACTTTTTTTAAACTCATCTTCTTTGTGTCATAAAAAACAAAGCTAACAGTAAACCGGATTTTTTTAAGCATTTTCAATGAAGCTAACATTAAAATCTGACTTTTTTAGCATTTGAAATTAAGTTAACGTTAATTGTAGCATCAAAATTAAAAATATAATTTAAAAAAATGTAATAAATATTAAACCTGAATAATGAAGTGCCGTCAGCCCTTTTCTGCAGAGACTGTCTGTAGCGACGACGGCTCAGTCTATTTTATTGCCGTGACTTGTATTTGCATGTACGCACATTTTCTTTATTATTTTTCATAGTGAACCTCCACAAATGCTATTTTTTAATGGTGCTTGACAAAATTCAAATGACTTCTTCTGGAGCAAGAGTCTGGAGGGAAGTGGCCATTCAAATCTAATGTAAATGTATTCAACCACAGCCTTTTCTAGTTTATAATGAGTTACATATCGACGTATAGCACCAACTTCTGAGCAGTAAACAGGAATCTGGATTTGATTTTTACAAACCTCTAATCACAGAGAGTCCTAGGTTTAGTCATGGTTCAGAGTTGGTGTAACTTTATTAAAATAAAAAAAAGTTTAAAGTCCTTAATAATAAAGTCAGTCAGTGTGTGTTATTTGATATGGACCAGTTTAATTTCAGCAAAGTATCGTACGGTGGCCTGGAAGTGCAAAAAACATTTAAAATATATCAAACCTTATTGCATTTTTACATTTTATTAAACAAATTCTCTTATATGGGTCTATGTTGCTTGTTGTATTTGTTATTAATGGTTTTAAGTCTGGGCCACTTTAAAAAAAAACACAGACGAACTGATTTGACTAAGTTTTTATAGTTTTTCAGACTCGTCAGCTGCAGGTTTGACTCAGAACGAGCTGGACACGCTCAGGTGAACATCCAGCTCAAGAAAACTCACTCCATTTGAGGAGGTTAGTGTAAATTTATTTAAATTTTAAAACATAATTTTTTGTAGCATTGGCAGGGATTTTGAAAAGTCCTCCCTTCAAAAAAAAAATAAAAAAATATATAAACAAAAAAACTACTCTATATCATTTATTGTTTGGTATTAATCTGGGTTAATGCAGCGTTGAATGTTATTTATTTATTTATTTATTATCAGTTTTAGTCTGTAGTGTAATGCAATTAAAAGCCTGATTTTTATTTTTATAATTTTTTTGTCAGTTGTAGTAAAAGTAGTTCCTGCTTTTAAACAGATATAATATTATTTAAAAAATATTCTAATATATAATTTGTTGAAGTATTAATTTGGATAAATGCCTTATATTATTTATGTGGACATTTTTATTTATCAAATTTAGTGTGTAGGGTTGTAATTCAAATTAATGGGAAAGCCAGATTTTTTATTTTGTTATTTATTTCATTTGTGGTAAAAGTAGATCCTGGTTTTAAACTGTTGTATTTAACAGTGGTTTAAGTCTGGTCTGAGGCAGGAAAACACAACATGACCAAGATTTAGGATAAATTCAGATGGAAATAATACAAAATTTGACAACAATAGTGATTTCTTCATATGTTTTCTTCCAGCAGAGGAACCATGTTCAGCAGTAACTCCTCTGTGAACTGGGACATTATTCTAATCGCGCCCCTCTCATTGGGTTATATCCTCTTAATGCTTCCTCTTTGCGTGTTCGTCCTTTATTTGGGATTTCAGCGCTGGAAACTCCACAGGAACCATTCGTCTTGGACCATGAGCCACTCCGACTTCTTCACCTACAACTTGGCTTTGATGGAGCTGGTGGGAGTCGCCGGCTTCGTCTCGGCGTTCTCCGGGGTTTTCAGCGGTTCGGATCGTTACCGCAGCTTCATGGTTGGGGGTTTCGCCTGGTACGCAGAAATGATCTTCCCGGTTTTGATCTGCGTGGAGCGCTACACGGCTGTGGTCCATCCCGTCTCGTACCTGAACCTGAAGCGGCGCAAAGGGGTTCGAACCGTGAGCGCCGGGACCGTGTGGCTGCTCTCCGTTACATTAACCGCCCTGTTCATTTATCAAATACACCTTCACGTCATATTCATACTAGAGACCTGTCAATTCATAGTCTACTTGTTGACCATGTTTTACTGCTGCGTGTCCGTCCTGAATGTCCTGATTCACCCGAAGCCGGGAGAGCAGAGCAGGGACAGGGTCAGAGTGGACAAGACCAAACGACAGGCCTTTTTTGTGATTCTCCAGAACATGATCGTGTTGTTTTTAAGATACGGATGGAACGCGCTGTTTGAGGTGATCTGCTTTTTAACAAAACTGGCTCATACTCAAGACTGTGATATGTTACTCGTAGCTACATTCTGGGTAAACTTGGTCAGCGGTTTGATGCTACATCTGCTGTATTTACAGAGAGAAAGAAGGCTGCCTCACATAAACCGATTATGGGTCAAAAAAACTAAAGGCAAGACAGATAAACCCCAAAAAAGTGACAAAAACGAAGGGCAAAATTAAAAGTCTATTACGTGGAGTCCTGCCTCCTCGGAACATGTCTCAGTCTGTTCCTCTGATCCATTCTCGTCACAAAGACAACCTCATGATCTTCAGCTCATCCTCTTGCAAAGTAGCTCGGCTTTTTACACATTTTACATTTACATAAGGTGCGTTTGCTTTGGTTCATTATGTTTGCAAAGTTTGCAACGAGGTGTTACGAGCTGTTATTAATTTGGCAGAAAGTCGTCATTCTTCGTAAAATGCAAAACTCTCTGGAGTTTTTACACCTGCAACACACGTCTCTCGAGTCATTTTGGAGTTCGCCGTCGACAAACAAAGAAGCTAATATTCACCAGCTTTTTCTTTTCCACTTTATTTTTGGATCGTCTCTCGTCTAAAAGGGTCATGTCCCGCAACAGCTCGTCTTTTTATGACTTTATGGATTTAGAAATCATATTAACCACATCCTCCGCTCTGTGCTACATTCTCCTCATGCTTCCTCTCTCAGTGTTTGTCCTTTATTTGGGTTTTCAGCGCTGGAGACGCCACAGAAACACTCTGAGCGTGAGCCACTCGGACTTCTTCACCTACAACTTGGCCGTAATGGAGCTGATTGGAGTTTCGGGGTTTGCCATGATGCTCTGTGGCTTCTACTTTTGGCCAGAATTAGGCAAAGGTTTCGCTGTTTGGGGTTTTCCTTGGTTCGGACAAATGCTTTTTCCCATCTTTACGTGTGTTGAACATTACCTGGCCGTGGTCCATCCGGTCACGTACCTGAGTCTAAAACAAGGGAAAGGACTTCGAATCCGTTACATCAGCGCCGGGACGGTCTGGTGGCTCGGTCTCATGGGAACGTGCATTTGTCTCACGGTTCAAGACGTTCGTGATATTTTATTCTTCGTAGACGTCTGTCAGTCGAGCGTGTCTTTGTTCGTCACGTTTTTCTGCTGTTTTTCTGTCCTCCACGTCCTCGTCCGACCGAAGCCGGGAGACGGGAACCGACCGAGAGCCGACAGATCCAAACGACAGGCCTTCCTCGTGATCCTCGTCATAATGTCGGTGCTGGTTTTAAGGTTCGGCTGTAATCTGACGTTGAGTGCCGTCTGCTATTTGTCAATTCTGGGTCAGATTCAAATACGTGAATGTGGAGTAATATACGGCGTCACACAATATATGAATCTGTTCAATAGTCTGTTGTTGCCTTTGTTTTATTTACACAGAGCAGGTAAACTACCGACCTGCAAACAAACCACGGGATGAAAAAGTTAAAGATTATTGGTAAAAGTGTAATTTGCTGCATCAGTTTAACAAATAAGAAACCTTAGTGATGTATGAATATGTAAAGAAAGAAGTATATTGACTCTAGGTCTGCACAATATATCGCAAATTTATCGTTATCGTGATATTATCGCAGTATCTGTATCACAAAGAATGACTTGAATCACAATAACATGGTTTTAATGTGATGGATGTTCACTTGTGTCTTAAAATCACAGCATTAAATCAAACTGAGGTGTGTCTAAATGTTTATTTCTATATTTAGGTTTTTGTTTAGACCTGTTTAGTCCTAGTTTAGACCTGGTTTAATCCTGGTTTAGACCTGGTTTAATCCTGGTTTAGACCTGTTTAGTCCTAGTTTAGACCTGTTTAGTCCTAGTTTAGTCCTGGTTTAGTCCTGGTTTAGTCTTTAATATTTGTCTTGGACGAGTGGAAGTTAGTTCAGAGCCTCGTGTTGTCTTTATTTTCATAATTTAATGAATTTAACATCTTTTCCTCGGTCAAAGAACATTCAAATATCACAGCTCATTATCGCAATTTTTAAATAATTAACATGTTTTTCTAATATTGTGCAGCCCTCATTAACTCAGTAACTTGAAAAAGGAAGGAAATATCATGTCTTCCATATTTTCAGAACAAAGCCACAAATATTTACTCAGTTTTTCATTATTGACAAAGTTTTCTGAAACTTTCTTGCAAAACCAGGCACTACATAAAAACTCCAGAAACAGTGACATTTATAAATCTGTCCATCAGCAGCTGCAGAGTCTGGACAAAAAGGTTTTGCCAAACACTTTGTTTATTGTTTTGCATAAAGTGCAATGATGAGAAATTTGCATAAACAAACTAGTTCCAAGAATTATCAACACGCTTTTCTTATTTTTGTGCATTTACTTTTTACATTTACACATGCGTCATTGAGAAAATGTATCTGATTTGTAAAACCAAAGATCTGTGATAGTGTCAGAAACTGAGGGCCGATAAAAAGAATAACAAATAAATAACAGAAGTTTAATGTATTTAGCTCGACGTCTATTAAAAGGACTTACCTCTTTTCAAACTTTCTGAGACTGTTTCTCTGGAGACAGAACCACAGCTGAAGCCTGCAACACAAAATTTTATCATCTTTAAGAATTTGTGCTTTTATTCTCTTTTAGAGTGAAATCAATTGTTTAAAAAAACTGCTAATACTGGCTTTAACGTGGTCTGGAATATAGTTTAATCCTCTGGTGCCTCTAGTGGTCACCAGAGGAACTGTAGGTTTTGGGAAGTACCAGACTAAGTTAGCAAACTTAAATTGGTAAATAAATGTTTTTACAATGTTTATACAACAAACTGACTCCTTAAGTAAAGTGGGAAAAAAGGAGCACAATGCAACAGTAAAAAAAGGATAAATTAGCATAGAACTGTATGATTTAGCATGCTAGCTATAACCTAAGCTAATTACTTTATTAATTTTACTATTCTTACCCCATTACACCAGTAAAACAGCTGAAGATGGAGCCAGTCTCTGATGTTTTCTCTGAAGCTCTGATAAACACGTCTCTGTTGGAAACATCTGTCAAATCCGTCTTGTTTTGCACAACGTTCATGTCTTGGAGCTAATGCTAATTCTGTCGTTGAAAATTAATTGTGGTCGGTTCTTTACAAACACAAAAAGGGTCTTTAATTCAACTCCTTATTACCTTATTATTATTTTTAATAATACTAGATGAAGGAAGAAAGACCAACTGGATTCTGAAGATTTACATTTTGAGGGCTATTCTTACCCTGTGCTCACTGATTAAATTATTATTTCTATTTCAAATGTACAAATAAGTCCAATAAACTATTAGGTCTAAGCCATTAACAAGAAGCAATTACCTGCCATTATTTTTCTTTTTGTTTTGTTTTTTTGTATTTTACAGCAAACCATTCTGAAAAGATGCTAATTTGCTAAAACAAAGCTAATGAGCCAAAAAACAAAAAGAAAACATGGCTGCTCCACTTTCAGACTTTTACACCATTGTTTTGTCTCCTATTTGTGTTGATTTTGGTTCAGAATCAAAAGCAAGTCAAAAAACAACAATCGTCTTAATTGTCTGGGCTTTAAAATCCCATATTATTCAAAAACTGTACAAATAATGCCATTAAATGTACTGTGCCTTTTATACATTAACATTAATACACTTTTTACTAGTCAAGTCAACACGAACAAATACAAATATTGAGTCCAAAGCACCAGTTTCAAGAATAAAACTCAAGTAGATTCAAAACAGACCATTGTAGCTTACATTTAAATGACACTAATCTTCAGATCTGGAAGAATAGCTTTAATTAGCACCTGAACTGAATATTTTGGCAAATTCATGTTTAAGGCAGTTCTGAAGAATCAGTAACACAAAAATAAAGGTGTAATGACAGTAAACTTTAGGAAAATGCCTTGATAAATCCTTCATTGAATAAGCTGTTTTGTTCATTTCTGGTTTATTTATTCAAAAACCTTGAGTCTTTTTGTCCGTTTGTTATTCGTCCCGAACACATTCGACGATCTTGTAGCGCTGTCGGCAGGACGTCGGTAAATTTATGGGCCACGAAAACTCGACAGGAACCGGAGCTTGGACGTTTTTCTCCAAGAAATTAAAGACAGGGTTCCACCACGTCCTGGACAGAAAGTTGTTTGGAGCTCGACGCAGCGTCTGAACAGAAACAAGAAGAAACACCGATCACTGCAGAAAACTTTAACGCAACAGTCCATAGGTTAAAGGTCACTTAATGCCAAAGGTGAAAAGGTCATAGTTCTCTGGAGCTTTTTGAGTTACTTCGAATGCTCCAATGCAATTCTTGTTTTGTGTTTATAGTTATATAAATATAAAATGATTAAAAACCGATGGAATAACCATTGTTTTAAATGAAGAACTGATTTTTCGACACATAATTTTTTTCTTCTGCTTTGAGTTTGTGGAAAAAATGTTTGTAAATCTGTCCGCTCTAGTATGTGAGGAACTTCTGGACATGTTAAAGAGAAGAACAACATGGACCATCTCTGCTCTGGGTTTTAGAACAACGAGAGCAGCCGGTGGACGTCTGAGATCAGCTTCAACGAATCCTTCTTCCAGACGTTATTACACGATGCGAACTTATGACGTTGTTATAAGATAAATGTTGATCTTGTTATAACAACACTGTCATTTTTACAAGATTCTGTTACGATGTTTACAGGAAAAAGGTTTCTCTTCTTATAACAAATTATTAACGTTTCTTTAAGATTGTACTTTGTGATAAATTTGTATTTTTTATTAATGTGATAAATGTGATCACGATGTCTTAAAATATCATGAATCCATTATTTGTAAATGAGTGAGAAATAACCAGAAAAACATTTATCTTTTAATAAAGTGAAAAGTCATTATCCTAAAGCCTGGAGAATAATTGAAGGTGTTTCAAACAGCAGACAGTAGAGGGCAGTGTAAGCTCATTATTTTGTGAGAGAAGAAGAGCTGTGTTTGGAAATGTCCCGGTTTGATGCAAATATCTGAGACAAAAGGACAAAAATAACAGATGTTTAGAGCTTTCAGGAGCCTGCATCAGTAACTACAGTATCAGATGAATTTTACACATTTTTAAAGAACCACCTGTGACACAGACAAATAAAAATGTAATTATTAAAACATATAATTTGACATTTTCTTGAAAAAAAAATTAAAAGAACTTTAGAGACACAGTAAAAATGGAGACTTAAAACTGTTGTATAAGCCCTATTTTTTTAATATAATAATAGGGGACAGGAATTATGCAGTCAGATTCAAAATGAATTTCTAAAAATGTAATATTAGAACTGTTTATCTGTTCTGAATTATAAAAGCCTGTTTTTGAGCTGATAACATTTGAGTTTTTAACATTTAACGAGATGAAAGGTACAGTAGAAATGACTTAAATAAATGCAAACAAATCCTATCCCATTATATTTTTGTTAAAAGGGAACTCATTTAATAAAAACACCGATGTGGACTCCGTGTTACGAGTTTCCCGGTGTTGTTTGAGCAGAAGAGCGTCCTTACGTGACAGTTGGCCATGGTGTGGTACCACCAGAACGTCCTGGTGGTGACGAAGTACGCGATGACCACGTCGATGCTGTAGTGCTCATGAGCGACGAGGATACAGACCACTCCGGAGACACTGAGCGCCCAGCAGCCCCAGTGATACCACCACATCCACCGCGGAGAGTCTGGGTTTCAAAATAAAAGCATACTTTAATACAAGGCTGAAAACATATCTATTTAACACTAACTTACAGCTAAAAAAATGTTAAAAACTAATCAAACAAGTACGGAAAGACGTATTTATTGAACTGAAATGTTATCTGTTGCTGTATATAGTGTTGTATTTGATGTTATGTCTTCCACAAAATAGCTTATGAAATATTTAAATTTGCAGTGCTATTTGCTGTGAATTGGAAATGAACTGAATTATTAAATTTTTTATTAAAATTAAAATAAACCGAGATGGTAAATTAGTGAAATAATTTAAATAATTATATATAGTTAGTTACAATAAATTATGTTTAACTTGTGTATGAAGAAATTATTTTGATAAACAAACAAAATTAAAATGTTAGGTAGTTATGTATTTTTTATTAGCACTTTTTTTTTTATTACATCAATTTACTTGTATATTTATATTTTTTATGTTGTGTCTTAATTAATTAAATAACAGAACTTTTTTTTTATTTACTTTTTTTTAGATTTAGTGAGTTTTGGGGCCCCCAGGAACCTTCTGCCCTCAAAATCTATCGAAGCGCCTCTGCATTAATAACATATCTGTGAATCTGGGATGAGTTATGTTTGTGATGAAGACTCACACTCTTTGATGAAGAGGTAGGACAGAGTGAGCATCACGGTGTGTCCACTGTACAAGAAGTCTCCACACATCAGATGGGAGCCCGTCAGGGACAAACCTGGACACACAGACACACAATCAAACAAATACATAATGTGTAAAAAGACCCAGGATGATTTGACTAAAGTGAAACGCAAATATAGAGAATGTAAAATAACTGGAGCTGCACAATATTTCACAAATTTATCGTTATTTCAATAAAGTTATGGTCTTCTGTGTGATATACGTATACTGTGATGGGTATTTAGGTTTTTTTCCTCAAATTGCCTCAAAGTCCAGATAAAAATGTGCTGCTTTAGACCTGTTTAGTCTTGATTTAGTCCCGGTTCAGTCTTAATATTGATTCAGCTCCTGTTTTTTAATGATTTTTTTATTCAGAACAGAAAGTGAAAGGCTCCTTGTTTTGTCGAGAAGAAGTTAATCTAGAGCCTTGTGTCTTTTTATATTTACAAGTTTAATTAATTAAACATTTCTGTCAAAGACCATTTAAATATAATTGACATAATAATAGTTATTGCATATTATTTCTAAAATCGAGCAGCCCTATTGTTTAATAATGAGGATAAAATGATTAAACCATCTAAAACTATACAAATGTCTGTTTTTATTTCTTTTTTAAATTATTTTTTGTTTTACTTTCCACTCCTCGTCTCAATTAACGTGGAATTGTCAGAGTACATTACCTCCGCCCGAGATCAGCTGCAAAATCCTCCAGATTTTTCCCGTCGAGTCGTTGTAAAGCTAAAAACATCAGGAATATGACATTTAATGATGGATGGAAGTATATCATACATAAAAGTTCATGTAAACTCTTGATTGACTCTTTATTTCCCAAAAAGAACATGCTCAAAGACACAGATGATGACCGTCCTGTTCAAAAGGCTGTATTTGGTCCAGGATTTAAATGTTTATAAAACCGTAAGTACCTTTGGAGCACAGACCATGTGTTTCCCCGGCACCGGCAGCGTGGTGATGTACATGGTGATGCAGCGGTACATGTAGAGCGTCCCGATCAGGAAGAAACAGCGACGGCCCACGATGGCTCTGACACGCAGAAAAACACCATTTATATTTATATTTATATTTCAAACGATGCTTCTTCAACATCAAATAAAAGATAAAGGAAAAACACTGTTGAGAAGTGACTGGATTAAACTGATTATTAGTGACAGCAGGGGGCGCCACTGAGAGGAGCTTTAACTAAATCATTTCTGAGTTGAGTTTAAAACTGACTAAATATAATGTCTCCTATGAAACTAATCTGACCCTAAAATACAGATTAAACTGAGAAAACAGAGCAAAATGTTTGAAAAATAGCAAACAATGGCTTTTTAAATGTTTTAATTTCCAGCAAAAAGTCACAATTTTTGCATTAGTTCTGACCAAAAATATCTGTAGTGAACTATACTATTATTAGGATTATATTATCGAATATTGTTTTCAGAATGTGGTAGTTTCCTGAAATACATTTTTTCTATCACTGATGAATTGTTTTTTTCTTTTTGAGTGACTTTAACTCTTAAAAAACGGGTTTTCCTTAAAATGAGCTAAAACTAGGTTTATTTTGATAAGTCTGACTCATTTTGTTGTAATTTCTGTTCCATTAAACGGATTCATCATGAGTCAGACTCAATCACCGGGAAACTGAGGTTTAGTCTGGTCCTGGTCCAGACCTGGTCCTGGTTTAGACCTGGTCCTGGTTTGGACCAATATCTGAAGAATCAGAGCAGTTTTTGTGGAAACACAGATTGTTTTATTGTATTATGACCAGAAAATAAATATGGCTTAAACTTAAAAAACATAATTCAGCAAAGACTTAGCCCCGATTCGCTTTAACATTATTTGGAATCTGTGCTGTAATCAGGTTTTTTAAGTGACTTTCGTGGTTTATCTCCCTGTATCTGAGAATAAACAAACCTGAACGCAGATATTTACTTGTGTTTGAGGAAGAGCCACTGCAGCAGCCACAGTCCCACCAGGATCAGTCCGTTGACCTCGGTCACGGTGAAGGCCCAGGGCACTCGGTCGATGTAGTCGAAGAACTTGTCGGGCAGCGGCGGATTGACGGATTTATCGGGGACTCTCTCGTGGACGACGGTGATGACCACAGTCGTAAACACCAGGTTGAACAAGGCGTAGAGGAAGGCCACGGCGGTTTTCCACCACTCCTTCGGTAAACGCCCGGCCCTGTCTTCGGGAACGCTGATCTTGACGTAATCGCAGTGACGCCGGAGTCCGCTGCTCAGAGACTGGATCAGACGCTTCTCTTTGAAAAACCGGCTGAGTTTGCTCTCGTCGTCTTCTTCCCGTTTGACGGTGTTAGCGTTAGCGTCCGCGGTGCCGTTCGGGATGCGTTCGGGAGCGTGAGGCGGCGAAGAGTCCGCTGTGGTGACGTTGACCTCCACGTGCGTTCGAACGTCACTGTCGTCTTGGATCAAGTCCTGAGCGGCCATTTTGAATCAGTCCTTCTTCTGAAAGCCGGTCGGTTTTGAAGAAAGTCAAAGAAATTGGCTTTTAAACCAATAAAAGGAATGTTTGAGGGCTTTAAGCTTTGTTCAATGGCAAAAAATTGTTAAGAATGCTTAAATCCAAACCTTTGTTTTTGAAATATTGGCCAATATTCCAAGATTCAAGCCAAAAAAAGAGACTAAAAAACACTACAACTGTACAAAAAACAGTTTCCACTCCCAAAGCTGTCAGAAACCTTGTTCGGTGGCAGCTGTGCAAGACAAATCAAACGTCTCTTCCTTTTTATTGTGGTTTGTTGTTTCAAAAATACTGCAATTGTACAAAATCCATTATCACTGGTCGGTGATTGGACAAAAATGTGCAATTAAAGAAGCAGCTTCAGATATTTAAATTTAAAATATCCCAAATACGAATGAAATCCTTGACGTAAATACTTGATTGGATTTTAAAATACAGAAAAAATACTGTACATTTCTTCTGAGGTATTATAAATAGTTGTTTTTTATATTTATTTGCAGTTGTAGGTTTCCAGAATATCCATAACTGGGCTGTGGTGTCGAGGTTGAAACGATCAGCAAAACCCTGCAACAAAAACAGATAACATGAAATGAGTGAGAGATAAAGGTTTCTCAATGATCCTTCAATCCTTCTTTGTCTGGATTTAATGATTATTGGGTTTGGTTATTTTTTTAAGAAAATAAACAAAATTTATCACGTTAGCGGAGATAGCCCTGATTTTTTCCCATTTTTTTGTTCACTCTGACCGCCACGCTGTAAAAGAATCCATAAAACAAATCAAATTAAATTAAAAACTCCCTGATTTTCTTTTCTTGTCCCTGTCTCACACTCTCCTCCAAAATCAGAACCTCTCCTGATTCTCTTTTATTAAAAAATACTAATCCATTTGACCAAACTGAAGTTTAGAGTTTAGCGTTAGCTTAGCTGTGACTTCAGCGTCAGGACGACAATTATCTCCTCCTCGTTAAACATTACGTGATTGAATTGACAGTATTTATCTGTGTTTTACGTTGCCTCCCTTTTCTCTGTTGATGCTTTTCTTTTTTCAGCTGTTTCTCTGTTAAAAGACATATTCAGCTGAAAATACACTTTATCTGCAGCTGTTAAACTTCCTGGAACGTCATGTGACAAGTGTCGACCAATGGGAGCGCTCCAAGGTTTTCTGTTCCTGAATAGAGGTTCTCATCTATTACAATCCCTTACAATAAACAGTAGATGGATCAGAAAGACTGTTTTTACACTAATGATTGATTTTAAATAAACTATTTGCGTTTAGTGTTATTTTGACTCCAGAGCTCTGTGTAAACCGAACACATTTTAATGTTCATGAGTCGACAGTGAAAGAATTCCGTCCCCAGAGTTGGATGTTTCCTCAGAGCCAGAGCTGGGTGTGTCGTGCTCAGGTTACTTCAGGTCAACGCTCACAAAAGCCCGGTGTGTTTTGCAGCTGAATCACGTCTTTGTGGCTGTGTACAGTTTAAATAACCTGAGTCATACGTGTCGCTCACACCGCTCTTAATATCGTTACGTAACACTCACTAAACACTTAATGCTCCTTTCTTCAAATATAAACAGAGTAACACGACTTTAGCATGACACACCCACAACGGGAAAAGTACAACGAGTTCCATCAAGTGTCAGACCAGTTCTTACTGACACTGACATAAAAACTGACTGCTTTATTTTATTATTATGTAGATAGTCATAGAATAGAATATTGCAGTTCTTTTAAAAAAGGTCTGGAGCAACAAAATGGAACAGAATGACAGTAATATTTCTGAAAAGGAGACAAAACCATGAGGTAAAAGTAGGATTTCACACAAAGAAATTGGGCTAAAATACACAAAAAATGACCAAAGCCATGACAAATAATGACTGAATGACACTAAACTGGATTTTAAATATGAGTGTAAGAAAAGAATACGAAAAAATAAGGATGGCCGGGATCTTTTGGGGTCTGTATTCATTATAGTGATCCATGTATAAACATTTACACAGAATAAATGTACAAAAACATGAAAAGAGTCTGAAAAAGGCAGGAATTTTGAGGAAACAAAGTGAAATCCAAATAAATATGTTCAGTCCAGGCCTCGATGGGTTTGGACTCCTTTCCTTTCACTGAAACTGAAACTGAAGTAAATGTATTTCTTTCTAAAGAGTTTACACGAGACTGAAACTCAAACATGTTCCTGTATCAGTCGTATTCTGCCGTAAAAACAGAGGTTCAGCCCAAAACACACCAAACCTGGCTGTTTCTGAAGCATTTAACCTCGAAGTTGCTGCAAATTGTGCAAAAAAATATTGAAAACATGCCTGACTTTAACGCTTTTAACTTGAATGACTAGCGTTGTTGATCTGTTCAGTGGGTCGTTGTAGTCTCCATTTTTATTTATTTAGCTACACTTTTCTTCCCTAACAATTATTTAGCCATGAAATTTTGAAACTGAAATGAAAAAAATGGATCTTTACAATTACAATAAATTATTTGGCAGTTTATTTTGAATTTATGCCGAATAATCTTCACAAATGTAGTATTTTTTTCACAATTTCAGAGACAGAACTCTTTACTTCCTTCTTTATTTCCTCAGGAGTAAATAAAGGTAAAGCTGAGTGTGAAGACGTTCAGGTGGATTACTGACAGCAGCGAAGGATCGAGTTGGAGCAAAAGTATTTGACTGTTTCTCGTTAAATTCCTCTGGAGCCTCTAGATTTCACACGAGCAGCACTCGCTCTATATTTACAGCCTCAGCAACAGAACAGTATCACTCTAATCTAAACATAATCACAAACCCTTTTCTTATATAGTTCCCAGTAAATTACCATCAACATTACACTGTCCACACTTGAGTAAAATAAATACAAATCTGCCAAAGTCAACAGTCATTTCTGTTGATCTTTTCCACGAGCTTTCTCTGTAAATCCACTGAAATATCTCCAGCTCTGGACCAGATTTACTCAGAAATCATGAAACTGTTCTGGGGGAAAAGCAGGAACATGATTTTGATCTTTTTGTTATATTTCATACCTGTTTTTCTGTTCAATTAACATTTTACTTACAATTTTACTTACAATATTTTTTCCTACATGGTTTGTCCACAGATTATTTTTAATTTTTATTTTTTTCCAACTTTTATTGTCTTGTGAAAATAAAAAATAATGTTCTATCATGTTTTTTAAATAATTCATAATTATTTATATTATTTTCTTGAGTGATTTCTTTCAGTAGTTTACACATTTTGTACTTTTTAATAATAATAAAAAAGAAAATAAAGAGGGGAATGACACTGAAGTTCTCTAAAACCTCTACGTTGATCTTATTTTTAATTTACAGATTTATCTTTACATTTGTTTCGTCCAAACACATACATCTCTTTATTTTGTGAAATATGTTGCAGCTAAACAGACCTGCTCCTGTCTCTGTTAAAAACTACACTGTGTTTTTGTGCAGCTCTGACATCACTTCCTGTTTACAACCAAATTTACTCTAATCGCGTTAAGACCATGAGACGCCAATTATCTCCGACTCATCGACTCGAGACGCTGTCGGACCGGGCTCCGAACAACACTTTCCTCAAATCACATGAGCAAAAAATATGTAAAAAATAAATAATAAAAACCAATAACAAGAAGCAAAGTAATACTGTGGATTTGTCTTTTTTAAATAAAGGGACTTCTGTTGCCGTTAAAGCATGTGGAATATTAATCTAGTCATTATGAAAGTGAAAAATAAAAATAATCTAACAGCAGCTTCACTCTATGGTTATTTTTGTTTTAATATTAAAGCTGACCCACTTTTATAAATCCACTCTGGTCTTAGGTTTGTCACATGACTATTTGCACCCATTTTTATCTTCTCTAATGCACCAATATTATTTTAGATCCTCAAAAATGTCCCTTTTCTTCTGATGCTACCATTAAAAAGTCAGAAATAAAAACTTTAAGAAGCCAGAGCCATGAGAAAGTCAAGGTAGTATTCAATGAAACACAGCAGTGAGGACGGATTTTAACCTTATGTCTGAAAAGGGCATTTTTATTTTACCTTAACGGCACTAGAACCAATATAAACAAACCGTACTGATGTTTTTAGCAAATGTTTGGCTTTATTCCATGTTGTTCAAATATAAAACGCAGCAAGAGCTAAAAAAGAAACACTTTTCTAAACAACATAAAAGAAAAGTCAGACATTTATCAATAAAAGTGTCTATATTTGAATTAAAAACACACTTTGTCCAGCTCATCATTCGTCTCTGTGTCAGTCATAACCAGCTTCTGCCTCCAATAAACAAACAAAAAGCCTCAAAGGATCATTATCAGAGTTTATCAGACGGAAAAAGACAAATCTGGCTCAGTTCTAGCCACTTTTAATTTAGTTTAACAGTATTTTCATTGAGACTCAGCCTCAAAAACATCCTCCTGAGCGAATAAAGCAGAGAAACAATAGAATAAAAAGGAATTAATACTGTGTCATGATCCATGTAATAAAAAAACAAACAAAACCTCCATATTACAGCTTTAAGGACCTCTAAAGTCTAACCTCTGGACGTGTTTGGCTCCTGGGCCATACTTTGGACATGAAGAGAGATATTTGTGGATTTAAAGTCCTTCTTTAAACACGTTCTTCGTCCATAAACAACAGACACATGTAAATAAAGCCCTGCAGCCGCTGGAGGAGGTTCATACGGGTTTGTTTGTGGTCAAAACTCCGCACAAAACTCCACCAACGCTGCGGTTGAACTGTGTAAATGTTGCGTAAACTTGTGGTTAGGTTATTTTAAGTTAACAAACGAGATATGGCTGCTGTTTATTAACGTTTAAATGGTTTATAGGCGCTTTTGAACACTTCTGAAGTCGTTTTTACACAACAGGAACTCACCTGTTCACCGCCTGTCTGTCGGACTCACGCCACGTTCCTCCAACTTTCTGTGAAAACGATCAAAAAAAAGTCCACTCACCGCTTCACAAACCGCTCCAAATCCTCTCTTTCTTCTTTAAGATCCTTATTTTCCACAGAATCTTCGTGAAGTGGGTCCTGTTTGGCTTCGCGCTGCGTAAAATCAACCCGCTCGAGCGTCTGTACGTGCCGTGCGTCTCTCACAGGCCCCGCCCCCTGACTCACTTCCGGAAGTGACTCACCTGAGCTCGGCCAGAACAAACATTCTGGAGAATCCACCTGCGCTTTGTTCACTGATGCGTTTTAATCTGTAATAAATGACTACAGCTTAATGTATGACTCTGTTTCTGTTTTTTACGTCACAGCAGCATTTTATTCATTTCTCCCAAAAGACTGTTCACAGATGGATTTAAAGACAATAAAATATATGAAATACAGTTACAAATGTAAAATACACCCACTGCTTTTACATATTTTCATTGGATCTGTTGTATTTTATTTTTTAAAGAATATGTTTGTTATTGTAAATGTTGAGAGTCTGCAGTTTTTTTCTTGTATTTAAGAATAAATGCTTGATCCCAGAATATTTGAAGACATCACCAAGGCTTTATTTAATTTATTTATTTATGTATTTAAGAGGACAGTGCACATGAATGAACAGAAGGATAGTTTTTAGAAGAGGAAGAAGAAGAAGACAATAACAGGAATTAGACAGACAAAAGTGTTAAAACTGAATAAAAAAGAGTCCACACAAGCAGCACAAAAATGGATCTCAGCGTTTAACCCAGAGATAGAACTTCAGTTTGATGTAATTAGTGTTTTGTGGAAAATTTCTTGTTAAAGCTGCAGTGTGTAACTTTTCTCCAGCAGAGGGCGCACATCCTTCTGCAGCAGCCATCTTTATTTACAAGTAAAGACGTTTAAGACGGCAAGTTTGAAAGAAAGAACATGTCTTCTTAAAGATTGGAGTCATTTTAGTGTATTTTGTACAAATAAGAGTGTGTAGGGTCCAGTTTATTGTTCGTAGGTCACACAGTGGTGCTTTGAATAAAAATAAATCAGGTTTTTGCAGTTTTATTACAGTGTCTTCTGTCGTCTGTGTTAGTTTGATGGAGTTTCAGTGTTTGCTTTGACTCAGATGAAGTCAGATTTAACAAAGTCTTCCTAAAAGCCTGTTGTCAGAAGTGGGATTCGAACCCACGCCTCCAGGGGAGACTACGACCTGAACGTAGCGCCTTAGACCGCTCGGCCATCCTGACATATAACCCATAGAAATACTGCCCCCTAGTGTGGATATCAAATGTGCCAGACTATATTTTATATGAATAAAAATATGACAAAAATGTGGAGCAGCTGCACCAATGAGAAAAAAGATTTATTATATTCAGAAAGTGTACAGTGGGTTTTGAGTGTCTCCAAATTTATGAGGTTTTCACTTTCAGGTGTGTTTTGAAATAAACAGCCTTCATCTGCAGGAAACACAAGGAACACTCACTGCTCATTTTTCGTGGACACTTAGCTCCCTCTAGTGGACACAAAACTGAACTAGATCTACTGTCACCAACAAGATTATTAAATGTTGTACTGTGCAAGATTTTAAATTAAATTAAGTTAAACCCAATTAAATCTTTGTTTACATCAGAGACAGTTTTGATTGTTTTTTTGAGCTTTCATCCACAAACAAGCTCAGAGAAGAAGAAAAATGCAGAAAAACTGTAGAAATGTCACTAAAGTTTGTACAAGATTACATTTTTTCTCAGTTTTGTGCAACAAAAAGACTGTTTACATCCAAAAATTCAATTTATCCTGAAGATGTTCCTGTTTATTTGAAATATCCAACGATGACACAGTTGAGTAATGCACACGAGTCTGGACTATTACAGTTCTGACACTGCACATAAGTTTAGTGGTTTCATTGGATTTTATAAATAACATTAGGATTCTGTGTTTATAATAGACTTATGCTTGTTTAAAGTGGACAGTTAGCCTCCTCTAGTGGATTTAAAAAGTACTGCACATGTATTTCTTTATCTCCCAGGTTGAAATCTATCAAAAAATAACAGAAAAAGGTTATAGAATAGTTACAGTATTGTGTGAAAAACTATGCAAAGATTGTAAATATTATATGTTTATTAAAATTTTTTTTATCATTGAGTTATTTTACACACGAGACCTTGGTATTTCTATGATCTGTCTTGTTTCTTTCTTCTGAAAAGGTTGTTGTCAGAAGTGGGATTCGAACCCACGCCTCCAGGGGAGACTACGACCTGAACGTAGCGCCTTAGACCGCTCGGCCATCCTGACTTAAACCTGCCTCTATTGTTACACTCCCTCCTGCCGCCTGAGGACAGGAACTACAAATAAAACTTCTCCAAATGATATTTACCTTTCCTTATGTGCTTTTATTATTTTTTATTACTTTTTAGATTTCTTTATCATGTTTATATTGTCTACATTGTCTTTAAAATCAATTCACATAAAAATCTGAATCAGTAAGAGTCACATTATGCAGAGTCCTTGTAAGTATTGGTCCAGGTTTTTAAAGTCTTTAAAGTCCAAAAGTTCACATTGAGCTGTTCTTGTGTTGGATGTAGATGTTGTGTCGTTCGGCCATGTTTGTCGTGACCTCTGACCTCCAGTGCAGATTGAGGTGAACAGCTGAGCGTTGGAACTGGGAACAGCTGATCTTTTTAGAGTCCTCAGTCCCAGAGAGAGATGAACCGAAGAGGATCCTTAAACATGGACAAAACTGACGAGATTTTCAACCCAAGGTAAAAAAAAATCCACTTTGACACAATTCTAACAACATTTAAAGGCTCTGTTTGCTCTAAAATCTGCACATTTTCTCAAAAAACTGTTGCAAATCCTGTTTACTTTTGACATGAACTAAATAAAAGGAAAGAAAAAAGTTCAGTCAGCTTCAATGCAAAATAAATTTAAACAAGACTATTTCAAAATAACCATAATTTAAAAAGTTTGTTTGAAAATTGTTGTGTTACTGTATCATGAAAATAATCTGGTTTTAAATTTGTTTTCTTGCATGAAACTCACTTTAAGCTTTGTTCGGTAAGTCTTTATACGTCAAGACAATAATGAACTTTATAAATAAGGTAACATTTAAGATATAAAGAATATATATATAAAGAATAAGTTAAAAATATGAACAGAATTAAAAGACTTGACAGATTTTATTTCAGTTTGAATTCACAGTCGTGAGGAGGTTGTTGTGTGGCTTTAACATTTGTTCGAGGCGAGTGTGAAACAGTGAATTGCTCCAAAATAAAAACAACTTGTAACAGCCTCTGCACGTGCTCAGTGGCGCCCTCTGCCTGTCGTTTAAGGGCCACAACTGAAAAGGCACATGATGAGTTTATAAGTTGTTTGTAGGATAACTTTTCATGTATTTTTGTGTCTTTTTGCTGTTTTGGCGCAAAATCATTACAATTTTCAAATTATTTGCATCTTATTTATTGATTTCTGTTCAGTTATAGATACATGTGGCAGATGTTTCAGTTCATTACTTTTTTTTATTTTTATTTTTTTCACACATACATTTATTGTCTAAATAAAATGACTGCAAATTTTAACTTATATCATTTTTTTTTCAGAAGATAACTTGCCAAAATCAACAGGAATAATATATAATGTTGTGCTAGAGTTACATTTACGTTGCATTTCATTATCTGTATTAATTTATCATTTGTCAATTGGACTCTCCTACGTAGAGAGAGTATAGCAGAATTTTGTGAAATTATTTAAATTTTAAAATCCTCAAATTTCAATGACTTTTACAAATTTTAATAACACAATATTTATTAAAAATTAAAGGAAAGATAACTTGATCTTGTTTATTGACTATAAAATAATATTGATGAAATATTGCGGTACCTTAAATGATTTTATTATTATTATTGCTGAAAGGCGTACTTTTTTTTTTGTAGTTTTAATGTTATTTTATAATTGTATGTTGTTGTGATGTATGTATGATGTTTGCCGTTATTTGTCTTTATGTAAATTATTGCAAAAACTATAAACAAAAGTCATGTTTCTTTTTACACACATGCTTCAAAACAAATATGTTAAAATAAATAAATAAATAAATAAACATAAGGACAGAACATTATTATCTCGTGTAGATTTTTACACATTTAAGTGCTGTGGTTGGTTATTCAAATAAAGCTCTCAGTTAATTATGTTTAAAGCTAAAATTCTCTTAAAACTGATTCCTGAAATGTTTCCTGACGTCCCGTGAGTCCAGAGAGTGTTCTTTGAGTTTAGTGCGAGTCTCGTGTTGAAGTCGGTGTTATTTTTAGCTCCTGCAGCTGACGTCGGAGGAACAGCTGCTCAATGTATTTCTACACGACCCGAGCTGAGAAAGTCAGGACATTTTGGTCCAAATGGTTCGACAAATGGTCTCAAGGGTCTGGTCTTAAAATCACAGCTTGTTTTAGTGTTTTTGTCCAAAGATTCCTGCTCTTTGGTGTTGACAGTTTGGGTTTTTTTTCATGATTTTTCTGTTGACGTTTACATTTTTCTTTATTATTTTTTATGACTTATTTGTTATTATTTTAAAAATGATTTATTATCACTTTTTGCGATTTGTAGTTCAGTTTTATGTATTTATCTGTATTACAACAATCAATCTAATACAGGAAAAAAACAGGAAGTGTCTGATCATACAAGACCATATAAGGGCGTATTCAGTAAAAATAATACATATAAGGTGATAGAATTGATAGAAAACAAAAACAAACAATTTCCCAAAGGACAAAATGACATTAGCCTCCAGAAAAATACAATTCTTCCCAAATACGTCACCGATATGTGTGTGCTGTCAGTGAGTGGGGAGAGAACATTAGAAAGTGGCTCAGTTTGTTTTAAACCTGTGCTTCCTCACGAAAGACTGTTAAAACATTTATTTATTCATGTATGTATTTATTTATTCGTAGTCTGACGGAGGCGATGATGAAGCTGGACCCTGAGGACGGCGCTCAGATCATGGAGTATTTAAAAACCCACGCCCTGCTCTCCAGAGAGAAAGCACGTGAGTTCAGTCAGTGCTACATTAAACTGGAGGAAATACCGTTTAAATTCTGTATGTGTCGTGTCGTGAAGTGCTGCAGGCCTCGGTCCGAGAGCAGAAGAAGCTGTTGGTGGAAAACGGCAAACTGAAGAAAGACATCGAGGATCTGAGAGTCCAGCTTCAGGAGAAACAGAGGAGACGCATCGGTGAGAATAACAATAATAAACTAAATAAAGCTTCAGAAACATGTTCATTCCTGGCTCTGAGCTGAATAAATAGACTTTAACCGTTTAAATTTTCATTGCTATAATAATACTATAACTATTTATTTGTTGCATTTCACATTTTTTATTTCTATTTTGCATTTCTTTTATTTTTACTTTTCATTTGTTCCTTCATTGAGCCATATATATTTACAGTGTTTATTTCTATTTTTAATTCTCTTATTTTTTTTATACTTTTAACTATTTTTAAATACTTTCATTTAGCTTTGTATGTTTTTTTTTCTTATTATTATTTATGATTATTTTATTTATTTATTTTACAATTGCTACCTGCATTATTACATTCTTTCAAAATGATTTCTCTTTATTATTAATTAATCTCATTCTTACATTCCTGAATGTTTTCTCGTTCGGTGGAGAGTTCCATCAAAGTCTTAACCTGTTTTTCCCAAAAAGCAGCTGAGAGTCATTTTCTGTGGAGACACTGAAGGAAGACATTAGCATTTTCATTTCAATAACAAAGAGTAAAGAGTAAATCACTCCCAGACTTTATTATTTCATCTGAACTTTGTTAAAAATGGGTCAATCACTGTACGTTTAGTGTTATTCTGATGAAAAGTAACATATATTTAGAAATTCAAGCTCCTCTAAAGTCCATTTAGAACTACAGACATTGTTTTAGTCTTTGATTTAATCCTGTTTTTGTGTCTTTTCAGCCAAAGCCATGTTCTCTCCGGCTCCGCCTCCTCCTCAAACAAACCCCGCCCCCTCAGACTCACCTGTCAATCAATCTGCCGCCACACCTGACCCATCGGCGGCTCCGGAGAGACGGGACGGACCCCGCAAGAAGAAAGGGGACAAGAAAGGTGAGGAACGAGGACAGAAATCCCTTTTACACTGTCCTCTTTTTGTTCATTTTATTTTGTTATTGACTTGAACAAAGCAAAACAAACAAATAAAAGAATGAATAATCGGAAGAAACAAAAAGATAAAAAAATGACGGTGGATCTATTTATTTTAGTTCGAACAGGAACAGGAAGTGACTCTCTTTTGGGGGCGGAGCCACGGCTGGACGTGTCCCGACTGGATCTGAGAGTGGGGCGTGTCGTCAGCGCCCGAAGCCACGCCCACTCGCTCAGCGTACAGGAAGTGGACGTGGGAGAGCCCGCCCCCAGGACCGTCGTCAGTAAACTGGGAGCCAACGTCCACCTGGAGCAGGTATTTTATTAGAACGCAAACTTAACGAATAAACGGAGATAAACGAAGCTGCTTAGAATTATTACGCAGAACTATTTTAATAAAAAGCAACACAGAAAAAACGTCAGTGTTACATTTGGCAGAGCATAATGTCTTTTAACACTTATATAAAAACGTATTGGAGAAAAAGTGGAGTGTTTAGGATGAGCAACAGGAAGAGAATTATAGAATTATAGAATTATAGAATTATAGAACGAGATTAGCCGCAGAGTCAACACATTAACGAGGCAGATTTAGGTTTTAATCAGGTCTCTTCTAAAGTTACCACAAAAAATTCCTCTCAACGTATATCTTCTTGCATTTTTAACTTTCTTAACATGGCAGCTTCAAACAGACACAGATTAACAGGATGAATATGGCGTCTGTTGTTTATTTTTGCCCCAAACTGAACCAAAACAACATATTCACCATAAACAGGTCGTAAAAACAACTCCTAAACTCTACATTTTAAAGTGAATGTGATCTTTTCTCGTCCTGTCCTCAGCTGGAGGGAAGCATGGTCGTGTTGATATGTAACGTCAAAGCCTGTAAACTGAGGGGCGTGGTCTCCAAGGCCCGCCTCCTCTGCTGCAGCCAATCAAAAGACTGCATGGAGCTGCTGACCCCGCCCCCTGGGTCCGCTCCCGGAGACAGAATCACCTTCCTCAACTTTCCAGGTAACGTTTCACCAAAGTTCTCATCGTAAAATTTCAAAATAAACATGACCTCTGACTGGTTCATGAAAAAAAAAACAAGTTTGCAGTTTTTTATGCTTCTATTTTGGCCTAAATCCTAAAATAAGATGACTTCAGACAGGCAAAGATTTGGATTAGTTTGTGAAAAGGACTCAATATCTACTTATAATAACAGCAAAACATGGGAAATTTACTTATTTAATTGCATAGTTTAATTGGTAAATATGCTCATATAGATTAAAATAGAATATTGATGTGAGTTAATTGCATTTAACACTGTTTCCTATCGCCCCCTGTTGGTCAGCTGCCACTACAACATTCACCTCCTGTAAATTGTGACTAATAATCCATATTTGGTCCAGGTGAGCCGGACAAAGAGCTGCCGTCCAAACAGAAGATCTGGGAGCGACTCCAACCGGATTTAAGCATCGACTCTAAAGGTGTAGCGACGTATAAAGGCTGCGGCTTCGAGGTCAAAGGGAAGGGTCTGTGTCGGGCCCCGACTTTCATCAACTGCACCATCAGATAGACCTCCAGCTCAACAGGAGGAAATACTGATAAAAACTGCTGAAATACTGCATACGAACAACAAGAGGGCTTTTAGTTTGAAAATCTGCCAAAGAAAAGGCCAGTTTTCTCAACAAAAACAGATTAAAAATCATTTAAACCAATCAATCTATTTCTTTTCTCTTATTGATTATGCATATTAAAGGCTTGTGGCATGACAGATTAAAATATAAGGCATTAAGTTAAACTCAACTTTTACTATTTTTGACATTCATTTTTTACCTTTTTTTTTTTTTTACATAGTGTTTATTTCTACTTTTAATATAATATTTTTTAAAGTTTTTTATGTTAGTTTTAGTTCTTATTTATTATTGTTTTATTTAATTATTTTACCAATTGCTACCATTTTATTTTATTGTTTATTTTGTTGTTTTGATTTTAAATACTGCAATCACAGTATTTTTTTTCCTCGAAGCACCACAACCAGCTCCAAACCTTGAAGCAGCAGCGGTTGGGTTGTGTTTGGTGGTGTTTACAGTTCCGTCCCTGGTTTCAGTGTCTGGTGGTGGTTTCTGGCCGAGAGACACAGCACTTTGTCTCGGAGCAGCTTCCCCGAGAGCGACGGCCAATCAGAGCTGTCCTCCACGAACGAGACTCCGCCCACCACTTTAGAGGCCAGCGACCTGAGCCAATCGGCCGTCTGCGAGAGGAAGGCGGCGGTCTGAAGCCCCGCCTCCTTCAGTCGGTCGACGTGAGTGAAGACGAGCAGCGAGTGGTCGGACCAGTCGGGACCGAACAGCGTCTGGAAACAGAAATGCGCAGGATTTACCAGTGTTTTTATTTTAACTGAATCATGAAGATTAAATAGATTTATAGACAGGGGTGTGAAAAAGTATCTGCCCCCCTTCTAGATTTCTTTCTTCTTTCTTTTATTTCTTTTTTTGCACATTTGTCACACTTAACTGTTTCAGATCAAACAAATTTAAATATAAGACAACTTTAGTAAACACAAAATGCAGTTTTTAAGTATTGATTATTTCATTTTTTTAAATTTATTTATTTAATTTTTCTTGGCTCCATGTGAAAAAGAAATCAGGAAAGGGGCAAAAACTTTTTCACAGCACTCTATATTAATGTTTTCTTTGCTTTTTGTGCATCTGTATCTTGTTTTCTCAACTTAATTATCTACAAAAGTACGATATAACTCATCATCGGTGAACGTTACTGTGTTTTTGTGTCGACCGTGTTCACCTCAGCGATGTTCTCCAGCTGCGAGTCTTCTCCGATCAGATCTGCTCGGATCACGATCACGACCACGTGCACGCCCTCGAGGCAGAGCGCACGTACGTCCTGTGGGCGGGGCTTTCCGGGAGGCGTGTCCATCACTTTCAAAACCAGGTCTGACTCCGCCCCGTTTCTGCGGAAATACTTCGGGAAAGTCCGAGTGAGGATCTGGGTCTGCGTCGTCACGGAAACGCCCGAAACACTGGGTCCCGTTCGGAAACCGTCGCCTCCTGAAGGAAAAACACGTTCGTCCAGGTCAAAGTTGAAGAAAGTAGTTTAAACATAGGCATCTGGACATAGTTTTACATATTTATTTAAATTCTTCTTCTAAATTTGTAACCTGTTTGTGAGAAAATCCTTCATAGATGATAAATACAATACGTTTTTTCAACAAATGTTATTGGATTGGATTTAGTCTCTGTTCATTTGCATTTTTATTTGTTAGAGTTTTTGTTTCATTAATTACTTTTCATTTCGCTTTCATTTCGTTTTCAGATGCAAAAAATTTCTCACAGACGAAAACTACGATGAAAATTATTTGTCAACAAAATTAACACTTGTCTGGTGTCCATTTTTGTCCTGGCTATGAGCCTAATTATGAGAATAAAAACGCTAATTCAATGAAACAACATAATTAAATGAAACAAACCCATCCCAAACAGTTATTTGCCTCAAAACCATCTTTTAAGCATCTCTTTAATCAACGAGGTCCTGAGATTTATTTGTTTATTTATTCTTACCACAGATTTATTTTTTTCTTTATTTATAAATAACTAACTTCCTGTATCATAACCAGAGCTGTAGCACTGACCAATCAGAGCGTTCCCCACAGAGCTCCTCCCACTCTGCTTGTCGCCGAGCAACAGCACGTTCAGGACCAGTGTTTCTGAGTCTTTTCCGTCTCGATCCGAGTCCAATAAGATCCGACGGTGATGTTTGACGTGGCTCCGGAGATACATGTCCATTCAGTGTCAGGTTCCTTCAAAATAAAAGCTCAAACTCGATTATTAAGTCTAGAAAGAAACAATAATAAAGGCTTTGTAACTTTAAAAACGTGAGCAAAGGGAGTGTTACCTGCTCAGGTGAGGACGACGCTGGACATCGATGTGTGTGTTATGGGAGGAACTGGTTAAACTATAACCACATTTACCCATCAGCCACTGCTCTGGACTTTTACAGCGCTGTAAAAGTGTCAAACATCCTTTCAGAGATGATTAACAGCCTGTGGACTAAAGATAACAGCAGTAAATACAGGCTCAAGTCTTATTTGGAAAGGGCTCCGGAAAATAACTGCAGTATTTGTGAAATATTGACGTTTTATACTGAAAATCAGACATGCCTTTTATTTTTCAGGATATGATCACTGTCTATGATCATAATGAGTTTGTTTTGACATTGATGGACACAAAAATCCCCCAGAAACCATTTAAGTGATTTCCTTCAATAATCGATTTGTTGGAGTCTTACGACAGACTTTAGCTGATTTTTTTTCTTCTTCTAGTTTAGAAAATGGTTTAAACTCAAATAGTTTATTGTAAAATCAATCATTTGTGAAAAAACAGTCTTTATGATGCATCTACTGTTTATTGTAAGTGATTGTAATAGATGAGAACCTCTATTCAGGAACAGAAAACCTTGGACAATCACATGCTCCAAAAAGGAGCGCTCCCATTGGTCGACACTTGTCACATGACGTTCCAGGAAGTTTAATAGCTGCAGATAAAGTGTATTTTCAGCTGAATATGTCTTTTAACAGAGAAACAGCTGAAAAAAGAAAAGCATCAACAGAGAAAAGGGAGACAACGTAAAACACAGATAAATACTGTCAATTCAATCACGTAATGTTTAACGAGGAGGAGATCATTGTCGTCCTGACGCTGAAGTCACAGCTAAGCTAACGCTAAACTCTAAACTTCAGTTTGGTCAAATGGATTAGTATTTTGTGTTTTATTTTTAATAAAAGAGAAGCAGGAGAGGTCCCTAGACTGGTTTTGGAGGAGAGTCTGAGACAGGGACAAGAAAAGAACATCAGGGACTGGAGCTTTAAGGATAATGCCCCTTTTTTCTACACTTTTGGGCCCATTGAAGTGAATGAGAAACAATCTCCACAGTTTTGCCTCTTTATTCCTCAAACATGTGTTTAATATTTAAAACGTTTTGCATTTTCAGGGCTTCAGGTCAATTTAAATGAATAGAAAAGGCACACTTTGTTTTATTAAAACCATACGAGCGTCAAACGTAAGCAATGAACGCAACACAGCAACCACACACACTTATCTCAGAAAATGCAAATTCCTTATTCGTGTGCACAAATGTGTTGAGTTTTCTCTGATATTTTGTGGTATTAGAGCAATACTGGCCTAATTGCGTGCCATAGATTTATATTTAATTTGTCAAAGGCTAATACTGATCGTAAATAAGCTCCTTGTTTTTCTCTATAAACTCCAGATGTGTGTAAGTATCATCAAGATTCAGTTCAGCTTCAGGGCTTTAGCTGTGGCTTCATCTGCTGACGTTTGATATTAAAGCCACAGAGATAATATCATCAGACGCTGGTATTTTATCAGAGCGAACACATGCGACGTTTGAATATGTAAATGAAGAGTAAACATCGTCAGAGCGAGAGGCGAGTGTCCGTGACGTCAGAGAAACACCGCAAAGCTAACAATGAGCTTCAGAGATGTTTCCAGAATTAAACTTGAACATGCAAATAACCAGAGTCCAACACTGGTGGAAGAAATCAAGAAAAAGGACTATTTGTTTTATCAGGTCCTGTTATTTTAGGTAATTACAGACCCGTCCACAAACAACATGCCCACGTTAGCGACAAAAAGCAGCTGTATTTGAGTTTAAATCAGGAGCTTGTGGCTCAGTAGAATTTATGTTTCCAGGTGTTGGCCTCTGTATTATTGACTATGAACCAAGCATCATAAAAACATATATTTCAAGAACTTGCACATCACCAAAACCCAAAATATTTAATCTTTATATTGACACAGAGGAAGCATCTAGGATTAGATTTGATTGTAAATAATCTCTCGACTAAATTTAAGACGAATACACAAAAAACTAAGAATAAAAACAAGATTAAACTAAAACAAATCAGCCTTAAATTACAGGACAGGACTAAGACTTAAAAGGCTAAGCTAAAAATCAGACTAAAGCAAGTTTTGAACTAAACTCAGATCCTGCAGCAATGTGCCTTTATAATATTTAGGTAAAAGCTGTAGAATAAACCTGCTAATTAGCCACAAAGCTAACATTAGCATCGGACTGTTTCCAAACCATTTCAAAGTCATTTTTATTCTAATGTTTAGGTCGTGTCTCTTTGTAAATCAAGCAGTGGATTGTTGATAAAATCAGGAAATGCACCGTGAGGAGCTTCAGATTTTTAAACCGGTTTGAGGCGTTTACACGAGGCTTGAATCTGGTTTTATTCGATGCAGAAGCTGGTTTCTGATCGTCTAGACGCCATGAAGGACAGTTTCACTTCCCGCTCGGTTTGTTTGTGAATGCGGCGCGACGGGAAGCTAATTAGCATCAGGATACAACACCATTCGGAGCAAGAAGTTTCAGCGTCTTTTGTCGACTAAAAAAAAGGAAGAGACTTTTCCTTTTCAGGACTTTGTGATGTAACACGGCAGCTTCACCAAACAATCAGTCGAATCTACAACTGCTTTGTTTTTTTTAACTTAAAGACTGCACTTGTTTTGTTTTCATATTAAAGGGACATGAAGGGTTCAAAGAAGAATACAACAGAAATCACGGAGGTTTCCTAAAATGCAGACAGCTTTGACATAAACAGAACTGTACATGGCAGCATCATGAGACCTAAATATATTGTAAAAGATCAAATAAAAAATAATCCAAATTAAAATACAAAAGACATAAAAAAAAATGTAGTAATAAAAAATAGTTTTAGTAAAATATAATGGTTGTAAATATAGTGTATAGTACAATATAATACTACAAAAAATGTACTTGAAAAATATAAAATGGGATTATTAAAATAGTTAATTATAGAAAATTTGTATTTTAATTGAAAATAATAAACATTATTCTTCATTGCTATATTTAAATATTAAATATTTTTTGTTCAAGGACGAAAATAAAAAATAGGAAAAAAATAAGGTGTATAAAGTTACACAAGGTCATAATATGTGTGGCCATTAACTATATGGTAAAACACTATATTAAAATAAAGATTGTGTGATGTGTTAAATGGATAAAACAGTAAAAATGACCTTTAATACCTTTACTGGGGTATATCGTTGTATGTCATAACTTGGGTTAAGTTTTTTATTTTTAATTATTCGAGGAGTAGTCTGTTGTTGTTTTTTTTAATGAAGAAAGAATTCAAAGCCACAAGTTTTCAACAAAAAGACACTTTATTTTTTCTTTTGCCTTTTTCCAACCTCTGATTTCACAAACTGTAAAAAACACAGATAATCAGACCAACATTGACCCGGAACAGCTCAGTAGAAAAATAAGTCTTTTCACAATAAGAGTGCAACAAGTGACAGTTTATGACAGCTGAAAGAGGACAGGTGTTTTTATTCCTCTTTTTCAGCGTTTTTCAGTCTCTGTCTCTCACTTTCTTTCTTCATTCCACCTTTTTATCTTTCGATCCTTTCCGGACTCGCCACCGCAGAAGAAGACAGAGCTTCCTTCGTCTGTAATTTATTTCCCAGTCTTTAAACTCTTAACTCCACGGTTCACTCTCTTTGACAAACGTGGAGCCTCGTTTTTGCCACAGTAGAAGAAGAAGAAGCTTTGGAGGACGACAGAAGCGACGTATGCGGCGACGAATGTCTCGTAGAAGAAGAAGAAGATGCTAGTTTGGAGTTAGCCGCCGCCGCTAACAGAGAAGACGAGGAGCCGGAGGACGGTGGAGGTTTGGCTTCTCGGAGCGTCCTGCAGCTGAGTCCTTCGCCGCACGGACATCTCTGGAACAGCTCCAGGCCGTGGCTTCCTTTGCGGCGCTGTCGAGTGCACACCTGACCTTCCTGTAAGACCGGTTTACAGATCCGAGTCCAGAAGTGACGGGCGCAGCATAAACCGTCGGAACAGTCGGACGAACGCAGGCACGGGTCGCCCACCTGACCTGGAAACACAAAAACAGAGAGAACACGGTCAGTGGCAGGTTCAAAGACAAGATGGCTGCCGTTACAGAAGATAGTGGAGGCAAGATCAGAATTTAGACGGAAAATTGAAGAATCTCCACAGTTTCTGGAAACAATGCAAACAATTACAGCCAATTACAATAAAAAAATGGCTTGGTTTTTATGTTCAGTCATTATTGCACCAAAAAGTGCTACAAGAACATGAACCACACATCATCATTAAAACAATCCTTTTTAAATAGTTAGCGCTGCTCACCTTTTCCAGTCGGACCCTTCATGTCCATCCTGCCTCGTTTCCTCCAAGACTTTTTCGAGGCCAGTGAACTCGACGCTCCGTCTGAGTCTGGGATTCGCTGAGAAACAAAAGTGTCCACGTTGGGGACGCAGATATCTGAAAACACAAGGCGCATAAACATCAGCACATGTGTGATGTTTTATTGTGAAGGAAAGAGGACGTTGATGATCTTACTGTTGCTGCAGTGGTTCCCGGGGCAGCACATGCCGTCTCGGTGACAGCGGCGTTTTCGGCGGCGACAGGTGTGACAGCGAGAGTGGGCGGGGCCTTTGGTGGACGAATGGCAGTAGCTGCCCTCTCTGCACTCCAGGTCGCTCATGCACTGGTACATCTGACGAGACACACAAAGGACGTTAGCAACAAAAATAATACGTGTTTTTAGGGGCTTCATATCTGTTTTTTTTTTTTTCATTTTATTCAGGCTTCTTTTTTTTTTTACTTTTTTATTTTCAATTAATATTTTTATGAATGAATTTTTTATTTTTTTTTATAATTGAGAAAGAATTTGGCAAATATAATGAAAACAATAAAATAATTATTTTTTTTAGGTCCTGACCCACTGTTTGGGAACCAGTTATATTATATAGTCTTTCCCCACTTTCGAATTTCAGATTAATTAAATAAATATTCAGAATACAGAGGCTTGCATATATGGTATAGTATAGCAGTAGGGTGCATCAAAATAAAACTGTAATAATTTGGTCTCTGCTTGTTCCATATGATTAAATTGAGAATAGTTGGAAATGGTAGAAAATGAACTGTCTTACTGTAAAGTCGAGGCTGGGCTCCCAGATGCTGCGGTTCACGGGCAGGACGTGGCTGTCTCTGAGGATCACGGTTCGGATCGAGTTGAGCCGGACTCGAGCCTCGCAGAAGCGCGAGTTCAGGGCGAGCACGAGCAGAACGAGAGCCAGCATCATCTGAACGGACTGGACTGAAAACACCAGAGAAATAACACCATTAGAACCAAACACAACAAAGTAAGGCTTAGAAATGACTTTTACTGTTGTGTGGATAAAAATAATAGCAACAGACTATTTATGATGTTATTACGGATCGTGGCACATTTCAATGATGTATTCCTAAAATATAAATATAAATGATGGTTGCAGACTAAGATTGTTATTATTAAAAGCCTGATATAGGTCCAATGTAGGCTGCGTGTAGC
Organism: Rhyacichthys aspro; assembly: GCA_036850595.1. Lineage (NCBI taxonomy): Eukaryota > Metazoa > Chordata > Actinopteri > Gobiiformes > Rhyacichthyidae > Rhyacichthys > Rhyacichthys aspro. The sequence continues at coordinate 1,606,444 of CM072165.1, forward strand.
GGGATTTATTAATTAAAGGGTAAATACAAAAATACAGCGAGAAAAACGCTAATATCGCCAAAAATGAGGCTATTCACTAAAACTTTAGAATGAATTTAACTTAAAGCCTGTATTTACACTTTACAACATCACTAACACTGATTTTAGATCTTGATGCATTTAAAATATTCTTCAAATTTAGTTTATTTGTGGTTAATTAAGAGTTTAGACCAGGCTCCGTAGAGAAAACAGTATTTTTCTGCGTAAAAGTCCGGCTACAGCTGATGACATCTGTGCAGGTGTTATAAATCTCTTCTTACCTGTTGTTGAGAGAGTGTAGATTTATTCCGCGGAGGTTATTAATCCGTGGATGCGTTACAATCCCGTGTTTCTTTGTTTTAGTTGAGCTCGGTTCGGTGTTGAGTCTGGAGCAGAAGTGGACTGAGCGTAAACAGCGGCTTTGGGGATTACACTTTATATGATCCACGCCACATCCACGCCCCCTGCACGCGGCCCCCACCTGGCCACCTGCTCCGCGCGCACATCGATACCTGCACCCCCCGCCCTCCCCCTCGCGCCCATTCACACCTGGACGCGATCGAAACGGGCAGGTATCTGAGCTCCGTGTTTTAGCTACGATCTTATTTAACCACAGCCGTGTGAACAAATGGAGCCATGTCACTATTACTGAGTCAAAACACAAAGAAAAGTAGATTTATGAATGAAGTTTACGTTTAAACCCGTGATTTTAGACGCAACACAGCTCAGTGTTTGTAAATGTGAATCCTTTGGCGCTCATTTAGTCCATATATGTTCACAGAATATGCTCATTATGGTGTATTTTTGTGTTTAAAATAAAAAATAGTCACTTTTACCACATACAGAACTATTCCTCAGACAGTTTTAAACATCATAAATTCTCCAAAAGTAAAGGAATAATGGCCCAAAACACTAACTGGGCTTAAACCTGTATTTAGACAAGAAATAATTTTGGCTCAGAACAGTAAAAAGTTATATTAAAGCAGATTTTAAATGCAAAATGAGGAATAGATAGATAGAATAGTTTTGTAATTGCACATGATTTTTCTCAGAAGGTGAGACAGAGGAGCTCCAGTTCAACACAGATCTTTAAACAGCGCAATTTAAACAGAAATCACAGTAAAAAACAGCAGTTTGTCTCGGGTTCTGTCAGTGGTGATGCGTTCAGGTGTCATGCCTGTGCAGAACACTGTCGGGGAGCTCTCTGTTTGTGGTGTTATTTACTGTTTTATAAAATTATTACACACGTTTTCAGATCGTTAGCCTCAGGTTTTGGTCGGTTTCTTCGTCAAGAGTCATATTTTAGGCTCGGAAACGTGTTCAGACAAACTCACTCAGTAATATTATTAAAAAACAAGCAGTGTAATAATAATTAGAGAGATTTTAAACATGAAGGAGTGAAGTAATGGAGCCTTTTTTGAAGAAATAGAATGTAACTTTTTACCTTAAAATATACAGCCACAAAAAATCACTATAATAATACTTTAACTCCTCTTTAATGAACACAGTGCTTCTAATGACCACGAAACACAAAACTACCAAACATAAGCCTTAAATGGTCAATAAATAAAGCTGATTAATCCTATATACAACAGGAAAACAGTAAAATATGAAGTTACACGTCCAGATAAGTAAAAATTGAATGATGTGTAGAAATATCTGCTCAGCTCACATCATTTTCCATCACTTTCTGCCAAACTTTATTCAGTCTAGCCTTTATTTTTCTTTATTTGCCTTTGCTCTCACACGTGAAACCAGTAAAAACTGCCCCATATCAATTTCAATAGCAGCCATTAAACTTCACATGAAACAAAATAGTATTAAAAACATTCAATATTTTACACTAGAGTCTCTGCTCTTTTCAAAGTTTGGTGTCCAGGGGTGGTGCAGTGGGGTGGGCAAACTGTGGAACTACCAGGGGGCCCCCAAAAAACACAGAATTATATCTTAACAGAGTAAATTATTGTCAAGTAATCAGCTTTATTTTATCTTTACCATTTAAAAACCCCAGTCATTTTCTAAATCCTACTAAAAACTGTTTATAATAGAGCTTTAACACTTGGAGAAAACTGCCTACCCCAGCTTTAATCCTCCTTCGTGGCATCAGGTCACTGTTATTGTGTTGTTTCTGCCACATGTCAAGCCTCAGTGTCAGCGTTTTATGTTAATGAATGTCAACTGCCCCAGAAACATATCCCATAATGCCCCGAGACCAAAACTGAGAGGGCCGTCACCGAACTGTGAATGGCCCCATTGGCTCTTAATAATATTAATACAACAAAAAACATGTGGAGAAATACTTACAACATTATTCTTTTCTATTTGTTGTTAAATAAAAGCCTTGTATTAAAAGATTTAGTTGATTTTTGGAGGCATTCCTTTAATTTTAAACCTTTATAATAATATTGAACAGGACGGTTTCAGTAAAGCAACAAGTCCTTCTTAATTTTCACGAAAGTAATGACATTTTTACACAAATATTGAGCTGCAGGAAGTTTAATAGCTGCAGATAAAGTGTGTTTTCAGCTGAATATGTCTTTTAACAGAGAAACAGCTGAAAAAAGAAAAGCATCAACAGAGAAAAGGGAGGCAACGTAAAACACAGATAAATACTGTCAATTCAATCACGTAATGTTTAACGAGGAGGAGATAATTGTCCAGAATCTCGGCTCTAGCTTTAAATTCAGTGTTAAACCAATAATAAATCAGAGAAAAACTGCACTAAACTGGACACAATCAGAATAAACCCAGATAAAGGCCATCATTGTGTCTGTTTCCTGATCAATAATAAAATAAAAGTGACAGTTAATGGTGATGTCTCACTCTGATCCAAAGATCAGGACTGAAGATACCAGAAGAGTTCCCGCTTTATCAGACACTTCCTGTTTAAATAAACCTCTCTGTTTTACATGTGGCTTTATCTGAGCCACAATTAAAGACTAGAACCTTTTGTGTCGAACCAAACGTTAGACGCACAGTGACATTTGGAGATAAAACACACCACGTTTAGAATGAGACCACGACACAGACCTCTGCATCATTAACAGAGTATGTCATCTGTCCAATAATAGTGTTGTCAAAAATAAAAACAAACTCTATGCCTTATGATTATTCTGGTGCACAAAAGTTCCCTTAAACTACAACTACAATATAAATAGAAAGGGAAAACTAAAAAAGCAATTTGTTGTATGTTTATATCTTGGATTATTTATTTATTTATTTATTCTGTTTCTCATTTGTATAAGACCAGAACTTGGGTTTGAACAGGTTTTAGTTGGATTTGGACAGGTTTTAGTTGGATTTGATCCAGCGTTAGTTGGATTGGAACAGGGTTTAATTAGATTTGAGCAGGTTTTAGTTTTATTTACACAAGTTTTAGTTGGATTTGAATAGTTTTTTGTTGGATTTGAAGAGGTATTGTTTGGATTTTATCAGGTTTCAGTTGGAATTTAACAGGTTTTAGTTGGAATTTAACAGGTTTTAGTTGGATTTTATCAGGTTTTAGTTGGATTTTATCAGGTTTTAGTTGGAATTTAACAGGTTTCAGTTGGATTTTATCAGGTTTCAGTTGGGTTTAAACAGGTTTTAGTTGGATTTTATCAGGTTTTAGTTGGATTTTATCAGGTTTTAGTTGGAATTTAACAGGTTTTAGTTGGAATTTAACAGGTTTTAGTTGGATTTTATCAGGTTTTAGTTGGATTTTATCAGGTTTTAGTTGAATTTAACAGGTTTTAGTTGGATTTTATCAGGTTTAAGTTGTAATTTAACAGGTTTTAGTGTGTTAAATATTCTCTATAAATGTTCTAATTAATCATTTTATTGATTCAGTTTCAATTAGTTTCATTGCAGTACTTTTAATTACATCAGAATATATTTCAGTCTGTGTGATGTTGCTCCTGTCTGCTTCTCCAAACTGGGAATGAGCTAATTATTATTTTCTGAAGGGAATAAATTATCTCCAAAAGGATCTGGGCCACATTGAGTAAATACTGAGCTGTTCCGTCCACACTGGAATCTTTCAGGATGAAAATACACGTATCATTGTGAAAGAGGCTCTGAGTGAAATATCTGCTGCGTAACGGAACCACAGAACTCTGCCCCGAGAGGAACTGTCGGGGTCAGAAGTGTCTGTCGGGGGCAAAAACAGAAGGCGATCGTTTTTCAAGCGACGCTTTAAAGTCCGACCCGCAGCGAAGTGACATCAGCCCAAACAGGAAGTGAAACCAGATCCACAATGAGGCTTATGTAAACGGCGGAGTAATAATCACCGCGATCCAGTGACACAGCAGGAACGGCACCGTCAGGGAAAGACATATGAAGAATAAAGAATAAATGAAGTTTAAATAAAACTCTGATGTTCTTGAATGAGAGGCCACAGTTTGCACCAAAGATTAAGACTGAAGATTTTTACCACAAACTGCAAAAGAAATAGAAACGTCCGGTAAGCACCTGCCACGAAGACAGGTTAGAACTGGGTTTAGCAGAATTTTAACAGGTTTTGCTTGGATTTCAACAAATTTGAATTGGATTTCAGCAGGTTTTATTTGGATTTGAAAATGTTTTAGTCATATTTCAGCAGGTTTTATTCGGATTTAACCAGGTTTTAGTCATATTTGAGCAGGTTTTAGTCATATTTCAGCAGGTTTTATTCGGATTTAACCAGGTTTTAGTCATATTTGAGCAGGTTTTAGTCATATTTCAGCAGGTTTTATTCGGATTTAACCAGGTTTTCATTTTAGAGGTTAGTATATTTAATTCGGTTTAACAGGTTTTCATATTTGAGAGGTTTTTGGTTTAACAGTTTTAGTCATATTTCAGCAGGTTTTAGTCATATTTCAGCAGGTTTTATTTGGATTTGAACATGTTTTAGTCATATTTCAGCAGGTTTTATTCGGATTTAACCAGGTTTTAGTTGCATATGAACATGTTTTATTGTAAGTGCATTGATGCTTTTAATGTCAGGTATTATCTCTTTATTGGTCTAAAAATGTAATGTCTTTTGTTTTTCATCTTTTTCTTTGATCTTTTTCTTATTTCTGTTCCGCTCATTTCTGAGACATTTTAACAGAGCTTTTTTGCAGGATTTTTTCTTTCCTTTTCTGTTGTATTATGCATTTTGAGGTCATGTCTGCATCAGCGACAATCGTGAGCCTCAGAGGAAGTTTACCTGAGAGAAACTCGATCTGCAGAGCGTCAATGTGTGTCCCATCTCCGAGTCTGGGATGAAAGAGGATAAAAGAGTCCACTTCCATTCTGGCAGAGCTTCAGTCCGACTCAGAAAGTGAACCTACTCAGAGTCGGTATCGAGGCCGCTGGCCGTTTCAGCCGCTTCTAAACAATAAATACAAGTGTCCACGGGCTGCTCACATTAAAGGAAAAATACACGGCACTTTAAGGTCATTTAAGTAAAAGAGAAATGGATCGAAAACCAGGAAAACCAGGAAAACCAGGGTTATTCAGGAGCAAAAGCAAACAAAAATCAGGACAAAACAAGGAATATACAAGGAACTAATATGAGATTAAACCCACAAAATGAAAATAAAACATAATAATAATAATACTGTATAATATTTCTAATTCTTTGTGTTTATTTTAAAATTAAAAATATTACAAAAAGTAGTATTAATGGGACTTAAAGTGCAAACTAACAATAAAAATCGATAATTTAAGGCATTGCTTTAAAAAGGCTGAGATACAAGGTTTTAAGACTTCAATAATAGTAAAAATAATAATTATAATAATTATACATTTTATTTATAAAGCACTTTTCATTCCAGAGAATCTGACAGTGCTACAGAGTAAAACTAGGATAAGAAAAAAAATAAAAATCTTTAATACAAAACACAGCACTGTTTCCATTTTTTTAAATTTTTTTTTTAGGAAATTATTTTTTTTTATTGTTTTCAAGTTAACCGATAGAGCCTGAGTTTATGTTTAAAATGTCTCCTTTTGTAAATTCAGGTATATTTTTATTTGTGAGCTGGTATTTTTGGTGACATCTTGTGGTGAAAGTGCAGATTGCAATTCCACTCCTGGATTTTATTAAACAGTCTGTAAAAAACAACCCAAAGATGAGACTATGTCCAACTCACCGGGAAACTCAAACACTTTGAGTTGTTGCTATTATTTTGTTCAGAATTAGTGTCATTTATATCATTGAATGTATCATATTTATCAACGTTTCCATAACCTTCGTCCTCTTCGTCCTCATCTTCGTCCTCATCTTCGTCCTCATCTTCGTCCTCATCTTCATCTTCAGTCCCGGTCGCAGTTCCGTCACATTTCTGTCGTTTAAACACAAACAGAGAAAGGCCCCAAAACAAACACATTTAATATTAAAAATACTGTATTCTTTCTGTTAAAATAAAACACACAAAATGGCGGCTCCTGTTACTGTGGGCACGCTACAATATTTATCTGTATTTAAGTTAATTTCAGATGAATTTTACAGATGTGTCAAACTCAGAGGTGAGGGGCCGCGATAGTGAATAAGAAGATGGTGATGTTTGGAAAGCTTTTATTAAATTTTGAATGAAATGTTTCATCTTCATTTTAATCTTACAAACGTTATCTTTAACATTAATTTCCTCCTTTTATGGAAACTGGTTTTAGTTGGATTTGAACAGGTTTTAGTTGGATTTGAAGAGGTTTTAGTTGGATTTGAACAGGTTTTAGTTGGATTTGAACAGGTTTTAGTTGGATTTGAACAGGTTTTAGTTGGATTTAAATAGGTTTTAGTTGGATTTGAACAGGTTTTAGTTGGATTTGAAGAGGTTTTAGTTGGATTTGAAGAGGTTTTAGTTGGATTTGATCAGGTTTTAGTTGGATTTGAACAGGTTTTAGATGCATTTGAACAGGTTTTAGTTGGATTTAAATAGGTTTTAGTTGGATTTGAACAGGTTTTAGTTGGATTTGAACAGGTTTTAGATGCATTTGAACAGGTTTTAGTTGGATTTAAACAGGTTTTAGTTGGATTTGAACAGGTTTTAGTTGGATTTGAACAGGTTTTAGATGCATTTGAACAGGTTTTAGTTGGATTTAAACAGGTTTTAGTTGGATTTGAACAGATTTTAGTTGGATTTGAAGAGGTTTTAGTTGCATTTGAACAGGTTTTAGTTGTATTTGAACAGGTTCTAGTTGGATTTGAACAGGTTTTATTTATCTTTTTGGCAAAAACTGTCTTAACCAGGATTTCATGAGCAAATAAGATAAATCTGATTCAAATCCAACTATATTTGGGCGACGTAGGTTTGTTTAGCTTTTTTCCTTTTTCATTTCAAAGCTGCATTTTGAGTTATCTTTGTCTAATATTTAAATTTGTTTGTTCTTAAACATTTAAATGCGACAAATGTGCAAAAAAGTATGAACTCGGGAAGGGGGCAAATACTTTTTCACGTTATCTTCTTAATAAAGTAAATACCTGAACGCAGCTGCGGCCCTTCTTCAGACACAGGCTGTAGGTGCAGTGCAGGTAGACGTCACCTGAGCTCCCCTGGAACTGGAACAGGTGAAAAGAGAAGGAGCTGCTGCTGGAAACACCGTTGGACTCTATCGCCACCTTCTGGTCGGGGTTCGGACACCTGCTCCAAAAACACACGGATCAGCATCTCATTCAGGGTTTTTTTTAATTATTACGTCATAAAACATAATATAAAAGGTCAAATGTGCAAGTGCGGAAACATTTATATTATATACTTCTATATGTTATTTTATTTATGTGATTTTAATTGTTGTTTTATTATTTTATTGACATGACCAAGAGGTGTCGAAGTTTTAAGTTTCCTGACATTGTTCAAATGTGACAAATTAATACAAAAGTAATTTAATATAAATATCAACGGTATTTAAAGGGTAAACAATTCAGAAAATGTTATAAATATTTGTTATGTTTGGTGAGGCTGAAGTTAATAATAGCATTCATTTAAAGAATTAAAGTTAAAGTCTGTATATTTAGTGAAGTTTCTGATCGGAGCCTGTTCTGAGCTCGAACCCGTTCAGGATGAGGTCGAATCTCCTGGAGCCGCTCGGTGACGGGTCGGTGTTGGTCCAGCACCGGTCGATCACCGTGACGACGCGGCCTCCGGCGACCGGCCCGGCCGAGACCTCCACCCACAGCTTCTGGTCGGAGCGGACCTCGGTGGTGCGTTCGATGGCTTCGGTTCGTGCGCCGTCGGTGAAAACGGTCATCGTCGGAGAGTTAGCCGCGATCGCGTCGGGAACGTGCAACACAACGGATCTGAAACTACCACCAGGAACAAGAGACGAGAAAATACAGGCAGAGACTTCAGGATCAGGTCGTTTTTTTGATAACAACATAAAAATCCTTAAATCCATAAAAAAAGGGATTGTAACAGATGAGAACCTCTATTCTATAAAATGTCTTTTAACAGAGAAACAGCTAAAAAAAAAGAAAAGCATCAACAGAGAAAAGGGAGGCAACGTAAAACACAGATAAATACTGTCAATTCAATCACGTAATGTTTAACGAGGAGGAGATAATTGTCGTCCTGACGCTGAAGTCACAGCTAAGCTAACGCTAAACTCTAAACTTCAGTTTGGTCAAATGGATTAGTATTTTGTGGTTTTATTTTTTAATAAAAGAGAAGCAGGAGAGGTCCCTAGGCTGATTTTGGAGGAGAGTCTGAGACAGGGACAAGAAAAGAAACTCAGGGACTGGAGCTTTGAGTAAATAAACAAAAAGAAGTCCTTACTCTGGTTTTCTGGTCTTGATCGTCAGGTGTTCGACGTCGGGTTGTGGAGCGACGCAGGAGAATTCCATGTAGAAGATGTTCCGACGGCGGATGAGTGAGTGATGACTTTTCCGTTGAGTCGTGATTTTATTTCGGTAAACGACGTGAGTGCTGTTCGTCTGAAGAAGAAACAAGCTTTAAAGACTCAACCCGGGACTAAAGGAAGCCTGGAGATACAGCTACATCCGTCTGAACCTACGATGATCTCGCCTCCACATTCTTCACTGAAGCTGAAGCTGATGGTGTTGGTGACGTTGTCGATTTGACCCGAGCACCTTCCGTTGAGCCTCAGATCCGTGAAGTCGAAGCCTTCGTCCGCCAGCAGACAGCCAATCAGAATCACCGACGCAGAGCTGGACCGACAGACCGTCTGTTCTCCTGAAACCAGGATTCATTGGGCAGTGTAGGGTTTTTTAATAAATTGTCACATTTGTGTTGATATATTCTCATGTTATATACGTATTGTTGGTTAAAGTTTATGGGTTGGGCTTTGTTTGAATTAAATAATAAGGATTTACACGGGCTACACAGAAAAAATATCTTGTTTTAGATCCATTTTAAAGATTGTTGCACTTTTCTGTGAGTTTTATTTTGAGCCTCTTTTGTGAACTCGACTCACTCAGAGTCGCTACACGCTAAACCTTCCAAAAATAGGTAAAAAAAACTAAACAAAATACAAATAAATAACTGGAGAAAGAGCCAACGATGAGACAGAAAACAAGACGCTCAACAAAAAAGAAAGATGCATTTTAAAGAAAGTAATGAGAGCTCAACCGGTGATTTATAACATGTCAGTGGACTTTAAATGTGTTTGAGACAACTTCAAATCTCACAAGGATTAAAATAAAGGCAGAGTATCCTGAGATTACACTTTTTGAAGCTGGGTTTTCTGATTATGAAGTAGAACGGACTCAGATGGAACAAACAAACCCACGATGATGAGGTTGTGTCAAATAAACCATCAACGCCATTTCATTAATGTTTTGTGAATGGCATTTCTATCAACTTTTGAAACCTTTTGAACATTAACATTACAGTCCTACCGTAAGATTTGGTGGATTTATACGGCAAAGCGAACAAAGCGCGGCAGAAACAGGAGGGGGCGCCCTTCTGACCGACTCCACAAAACTCATGGAGACTGCAGCCGTGGTTCAGACAAACAGAAGGAGCTGAAAGAAACGGGGAAAAGACAGGATTTTTAACAAGATCAGTTTGAGCGATGGCTGAAATCTGCTTTAAAAACGATGCGTTCAAGTCTTACAGCAGCCGAGCGCGCCTCTCCAGTCCCGAAGGCGGCAGGATCGGGCGTACGCTTCCAGAAAGTGACAGTAAAGGCCGTCCACGTCGGGATAATCACAGAACAGGTTTATACAGGCGGCGATGAAGTGTGCAGGGTTCACTTTACTGTTACAGGACACGAAGGGCTCCCGCTCCTTCAGGACGTTACAGCTGCAACAGACAAAAGCCGGGTTGTGTTTAGAGGCGTTAACAGAGACAGGAGGAGTTTAAATGAGTGTGTGGTGTTGGAGCAGTGGGGTTTCACCGGTCGACGGCTCTGGTGCAGTTGATGGAAGGGTCGGGGGCGTCTTTGTGGCGAAGGTGACACCTACAGGTCGACGAAGAAAAGGATAGTGTTTGAAAATGTAGTGATATAATCTAATAGACTCCTAATGCACCAATCAAAGCACCACCTGACTCCATCTGCAGCAAAAGAGACACTTGTTTGAAATGTTTCTCACAGCTAACTCTACCAAATTTGATTTATTTTGCATCCTGGTCCCAACAGCACAATTCTGATCTATTAAATCCTTGGTATTAAAAAATAGATGTCATCTTAAAAGTCCTTCACCTTTTTTTTTTTACAGTTTCATTTAGTTTTTCAGTGTAATCTCCTAAAGTTTATTGTAAAAATGAGACCTTAAGACGTGATCTAGTTTTTATAATGAAGGATTTTAATAGATGAGAATGATCAGTCCACAGCAGGATTTTGTCCAATCACAGCTCACTTCAGGTAAAAAGGAGCGCTCCCATTGGTCGACACTGATGTCAACAACGAAGGAACAAGGAAATAAACCAAGGACATGGGTTATTCTGTTGAACTGTTTGGAGAAACAGCTCAAAAAAGATAAAAATAGAGAAACAGCTGCAAATGAAACATGAATAAATGTTGTCAATGCTTCGACGCAGTGTTTAATGTAACGTATTAGTATTTTATGAAGGAAAATCGTTCCAGTTTGTCCATTTTTTTTTTAAATAAAAGAAGCAGGAAAGGGCACTCGCTGTTGTTGGAGGAGACTGGAGTCTGATGAGATTTCAATATTCTATTTGGGGATAAAACCCTTCAATTTCCTTAAATGCCAAAAAAGAGAATTCTTCAAGATAAATCTGCATTAAACCCAGAGTAAAGTCAGACCTGGAGGTGGTTTCCTGCAGAAGCCGGTGTTTCATGGTCGAATTGTTCATCGGGTCCGAGCACAAACCTTTGGGATGAACCCTTCTTTTTCCACCAGGACCTTTTAAAACACAAGAAAGACTGCAGTTTAAATGTCTTAAATGTCTCTGAGAGCAGATACTAAGGTGTGTCGTTACCTGAGTAAAGTATGTGAGCCACGGAGCCGTCGAAGTGGATGGAAATGTTGTGATCGTGGCGCGTAACCTCGGCTCTGACTCCGGTTTGGTCTTTTAACAACTTCACGCCGTTGAAAACCTGAACCGAAGCGTTGAGATCCAGCAGCTCGCCCTCCAGCTGCAGCATCAGAGGAAGATAAACACATGTAAAAGGAATCACAAAAATGTCTAAAATGGAAGGTTTACAGAGAAGTAAGTGTAGAATAGAGCCCCCACAGCATTTTAACTCCTCAGTGTTTCATGTTTGCCCTTTGCTCATTTGGTTTTGCTTGGACTTAAAGCTCCAGTCCTTGATTTTTTTATCGTTCTTAGCGTTAGCTTAGCTGTGACTTCAGCGTCAGGACGACAATTATCTCCTCCTCGTTAAACATTACGTGATTGAATTGACAGTATTTATCTGTGTTTTACGTTGTCTCCCTTTTCTCTGTTGATGCTTTTCTTTTTTCAGCTGTTTCTCTGTTAAAAGACATATTCAGCTGAAAATACACTTTATTATATATATCTAATATTAAAGTGTACCTAGTGTCTTTTGGAGCATGTGATTGTCCAAGGTTTTCTGTTCCTGAATAGAGGTTCTCATCTATTACAATCACTTACAATAAAATGTCATATTGAAGCCAAGTGGATCACTGAACAAATCCAAAGATTAAATTATCCAGAGACTTACGTAAACCTTTCCTCCTTGTTCCAGGAAAAAGGAAACACCATCATCTACTTTTAAAACGATGCTGTCCAAAAGGCTGACGTCCGTGCGACGTCTTTCCTGAAATTTAGCCGTGACCTCGAGTCCCGGGACGGACATGAGCGAGTAAACACAGCGGTCGGGAATAACACTGAACCGTCTGTTCAGAGTGATGACAGAGCGGCCAATCACGACGCACGATTCTGTCGCCACGCAGCTAAAACCAGACACCAACAATAAGTCAAAAATGGTATTAAAAAGCTGTGGTGTAATACCAACAGTGGCCACTAGGAACCGGCAAAAGAAATTCTGATCAAGTTAAGACGTAGTTTAGATCTTAAGATGGAAAATATACTCAAAAAATGATCATCAAAAAACACACCCATTCACCAGAAAACTGCACTAGACTCAAGTAAACCAGCATCTAGTGGCCGTCAGTGGTATTACACCTCACACATTAGCTTTAGTTTAAAAAAAGTAATAATTAATGCAGTCAGTATTTAAATATTTACATGTTATTTCCGAGACATATCTCTCTGGGACCACATCTTTTGACTCTGAGGATGGAGTTGTGGTCACACATCAGAGTGTCACACTTTTCTGGATCAGAGCTTATCAAAGAGTTCTGACGAAAAATTCCACCTGCAAAATAAAAGATTTATGTTTAATGATGAAACAGAACAAAGCTGTTTCTGGTTGGACTTTCTAAACTCTGAACATATTATGAACACAAACCTGAGTATCGACACGCGCTGACGTCGACAAACGTGGAAACTGGAACGTATTTACTGTCGCTAATTTTCATCGTATCCACAACTCTTCCGTCGACAAGAAAACTAAACACCTGTAAACGCATCGTTTCTGTTACAGATTTGAATGAAACATGAGCTGGATTTACTTAGAATTAGAAATCAGTATTAAAACAATAAAAATAATCATTATAATGCCATTTTGGGTCAAAGAGAAATAGTTCCAATGGATGGCCAGCAGGGGGAGTAGTGAGCAGAAAATATGACTTAATTGTATTAAAAATAAAAAAAAAAATTGTTTTTTCATTTGTCTTATTTCGGTCTAATTGAAGCTTTAATATGAAATGAAATGGTTGAAAATGGTGTTGAATTTTAGCTGATCTGTTTTGCTCGTTTATGATAAAAAAAAAAAAAAACACTGTTTAGTTTCTTTAAATCATGTCATTGTTATTTATTGTTTGTTCATGAACTCACCACTGGACCCTGGGCCTCTTTAGTCTGAAAATAAACTGCAGCTTCAGTCCCAAAGTTCAGAAAACTTAAACCAGTCTGTGAAGAAAAATCATAAGAATTATCAAGACGTTTATAGTAAATACAAAAATAATAATCACAATAATAATATAATAATGGAAACAGAAAAATTGCAGAAAAATTTAAATTCAGGAAAAGACTTTTTTTTCTCATAACAAGTCAATTTTTTTCAGTGACTGTCTTTCATTTTTTAATTATTTTTATTTTTTCTATTTTTTTGTAAAAGTGGTAAAGTCAATTGTAATTTTGTAGAAAAATAAAAAAGTATAAATCTAACTCAAAACTCATGTTTATGGATTTTTTTATTACAGTAGTTCAAGCACAAAAATTACATACAGTAAATTTAAGATCTTCTCTCATTACTCACTTCTGTCTCCTTGAACCTGAACGCCACGGCACACTTGGCTGGAGTTTTTATTTGTGGCAGATGTAAGTTGATCATGTTTTTAAGATTAAATATTTTTGTGGACTTTATAAATGAGGAATAATATCCCGCCAAAACCGGAGGCATCACGACACAGTCTCCCTGAGAACGACTGCGGTAATAATCACCGAAACAAGCCGCGAAGAAGTCGAGGGAGGAATTTACCTGAAGATAGAAACACAACAGAATTATTACAGATTCCTGGGACATAACTGTAAAACAAAATAGCTGTAACTAAAGGCTTCAGAGGGCCCACGTCCTGGAAAACTCCTGGTAATGATCCATGTCCAAATATACTGTAAATAATGTATATTATTGTCGGAAATTATCTGTATTTAACATTAAGTTATTTTTCTTTGGAACTGTATCAAAGGACAATCCATTAAGATATAATCTGAAGTTGTTGCCTTTGTTTTATTTCGGTAAAATGTGGGCACTCGGGACAGAAAGTATTTGAAATTGGGACAATATTATATTGGACATTATTTTCTATTTTGTGTGTGCTTTGTTTTTGTTTCTGTTTTTTTTTTTTTTTTATACTGTGATGTTGAATTTATTTGTCTTTCTTTTTTCAATGGGAAAAACATCACAAATAAAATAAAATAAAATAAACTCCATACAAGGTCTTGTAAAAAATGAATAAAACAGAGCTTTGTGATCAAACCCAAAAAGCACATGGCTAATTTGCATAAATGAATCACAGTGAATATGTTAAAAACTGTTTGTGCTAAACATAACAGGGCATGTCTTTGGAGATTTAATGATTGAGACGTTAAAGTGTTCAGATTATACATTCATAACGTGATTATTTCAACAAACTCACGTAGATCTCAGTGTATTCTCGACCGTAATAAGAAATGGGACAAGACGAGATGTTGGAGACGGACGAAAACGAAACTGTGTCTTTGACTAAAAACAGGGAAAAAAGTGAGAATCATTGAGGTTTATATGGAACCTTATTACAACAGAACAAACACATATATAACACATATATAAATAGATACAATCACTGATGTAAAAGTACAGCTCCAGATTTGTGTTTTGTTCATTTTTGTACTGACCACATATTTTCAGCATAATTCTGCTCCAGAGACACCTCCTTATGGGTTCAACTTCATGAAAGTTAAACCAATCTGAAAAGAAAGTTACAGTAAATAATGAGGGCTTTTTGTTTTGTTCATTTCCTCATTAATGTTTATAATATTTGATTCCCCCTTATTTTTTTATTTTATTAAAAAAAATCTCCCATTGCTCTAAAAGTAAACTTAAAAACATAAATGAGCTCTAGTTTTATTAAAGAATTGCTTTTATGCCACATATTAAGTCATTTATATTTAACCTACACAGTTCTTTTAAAATAAATATTGTTTTAGGTAATTATTATTCTATTAAAGTGAGAAAAACTATTGATTTGTGTAATTGATTTTAACTCTTAACAATAGATAAAATAGTTTTTCAATCTCTTGAAATGAATTCAAATCCTACATTTGGTCAAAGCTGTGTCTGAATATGCATTAAATAAGATAAGGTACATTTATATTTAGTTTATAAACCCATTTAAGGAGTTATTATGACATTATTTAAATAATTCCAGCTCAACCACTATGATTCAGGAGCAGTTTTATATGGATTATAATGTTACCTGAGAGCAGAGTTAAGGTGGTCAGGTAGGTGGCGACGCTGAGCATGTTGAACACGGACCAATCAGAGCAGAGACCTGGAAGAAACCAAAACATCTTTACATTTTATTTTACTTTATTGGATTCAGAGTAAATCACTTTTGCAGCGTGTTTCAGTAAATCCAAAAAATCAATCAGCTTTTTTTTCTGTGTTTACTATGTTGTTGAAGCAAGTTTAGATTTAAATTTAATTTGGATGGATTTAGGAAAAATATACAGTTTTTTTTTTTTAATCAACAAAAGAAAGCAAAATTTAAGTACACCTCCAAATGCATTTAATTGAAATGTATTCGTGGACATAAGTTCTTACCGTGTGGACGTCCGGAGGAGGATGAGGACTGTTCATGTGTCGAAGGAGAAAAGGACAGACTGAAGACTTTGTGGATTTATACATTTGTATTTATAAGGAGAGATTAGGGCATATACTTCACCTCCAGAGAGTTTTAGGTGAATACAAAATAAAAAAGGAGTATAACAAAGTCAGAAACAACAGAATCTGAGCCGATAAGACTTTCCTGAAAAAGTAACAAACATAAAAAGGCTGTGTTTTTTCATTCTTCAGAAGTTTGAAACAGTTTGGTTTTTAAAAACATTACTTCTGAATTCAATATTTCACACAGAGAGGTCAAGGACAGGTATATACAACATTTATTATAATACGATACACTTTTCCAAATCTGAGCGATTGTGAAGAATATTATACATTTTTACAAAAATATGGAAACAATTAATGAACTGCAGAAAATGTAAACAAAACAGGAATGAAAGGCAAAGGAATATTCATGATTTGAGATTTGAAACAAGAGCCTGCATCATTCTGAAACTGAGAAGGCTTTTTGAAGATAAAGTTAAATTCAGTTTTCAGAAAGTTTTGAACCTGACACAAACAGTTAAGACGTGCTTTTCGCTGATTTTGTGAGTCTCAAACTTTGCTAAATCAGGCTTTGTGTCTCGTTTAAATACTCAATACAAGTTTTTGCTGCGAAATGGAAACTCCCACAAATCCATCCACGCCTTTCCTTTCCTTTAAAGAAAATACAGCACAACACTTAAAGTAAATCTGGCCTTTCGTGGTAAAGAGCCTCCAGATGAAAAACCCATCAGATCTGGGTCACTTCCCCCCGCGTAGTCCTCTCCGTCAGGACGGTGCGTTCAGGGTCGTCTCGTTCTCCTGATGACTCTTCATGTGTGTTTTCAGACAGTGGCTCTGCGTGAAGGCTTTATGACACACAGAACACTTGTACGGCCGCTCTCCGTTGTGCGTCCTCATGTGAACCGTCAGATACGTTTTCCGAGCGCAGGCTTTTCCGCAGATGCCACAGACGAACGGCTTCAGCCCCGAGTGCAGCCGCCGGTGCTGATCCAGGTGGAATTTCCGTTTGAAGGAGCAGCTGCACTCGGGACAGCGGTACTTGGCCTCTCCGCTGTGGACCGCCCTGTGAACGGCCAGCGTGCCTTTGGTGATGAAGCCCTTGCCGCACTCGCCGCAGCTGAACGGCTTCTCGTTGGTGTGCGACCTCATGTGGATCTGCAGCTGTTTGCCCGTCAGGTACATTTTGCAGCAGATGTCGCAGAGATACGAGCGCTCCCTGAACGAGTGGATCTTCTGGTGCTGCCGGAGCGTCCCGTGGAGTTTAAAGGAGCGGCCGCACACCTCGCAGCCGTGGGGTCTCTCGGCCGAGTGCGTCATCTGGTGCCGCGACAACGACCGGACGTCACATAAAGATTTACCGCAAACGCCGCAAACAAACGTATTTTTAACCGAGCTTTTACATCGAAGCTTTAAACGCTTCTTGAGTTTGGTCTGGGGAAGTTTTTCCTGCGTTTTTTCCTGATTCTTCGTCTGTTCGTGATGGTTTGTTAAATCCACTTGAGACTCTAAACGTTCCTCGTCACTTTGGTGTTTCTCAGACTCGACCGGCTCCTCTTTGTTTTGGTCCTTAGTTCTGTCCAAGTCTTCGGTTCCCGTTTGTGGAGAGGCTGATCTTCCGGTCGACGTTTTAGCTTTTTCGACGCGAGGAGAAGGTTCTCCACCCTCATTTTGTTTCTGTAATAACAATAAAAATACATTAATATGTCAGACTCAAATACTGCCTCGGTCTGGAATGAACACTTTATAGAAAATACAGAAACACCTACAGAAAATAAATAATATCGGAAAATAAACATGAAATGAACATATATGTGTGTTATTAAAGCTGGAGTCAGTAATGGTTGAAGTGGATTTCCGTAAAAAAATGGTCACATGCACCAATTTTTACTAAATTTACATAAAAATAGGAAGATTTTAGATGTCAGCTGTAACCCAGACGTCTCTTTTTTACATCGTGGTCGTTAGAAAGGCAGTTCTAGTCTGAAAAGTTTTATTTTACCTACTGCAAAACCAAGAGTGGCCACTAGAGGGAACTGTAACAGATGAAAGTCCTAACATCTAAATATTTCTGTGGGAAAAGAGAGAATAAGTCATTTGAGCCACTAGCATGAGCTAATCTGATTAAAAAAAGCACTTGTGGCTCTTATAAATGATCTAAATTAAATAAAACAACAGGCTTTAAATGCATCAATTTGGTTTGAAACTGAGTCGTTTTTGCAGCTGCAGCTCTTAATTTCAGTTAGATGCGTATTACTAATTTGTTGTCATGAATTGGACTATTTTTCCTTCTTTTTTAAAATAAAAGTAAGTCAGATTGGAGGATAAGTCGTCAGAGAGGAGCATTAACCTGAAGTCTTATGTAGAGCGTGGTGCAGTGAGCATCAGATGTTGTTAGAAAACTTGGCTCCACGGGTCGCAGTCTTCTCCTCTCGTCACACGTGAATAAATCAAACGGTCGCTCGTGTTTCTTCAGTTCAGAGACCGAGGTCCGCAGGAAGTCCTTAAAACCGTCCACGTTCAGACCGAAGGGACACCTGAGCTCCAGCGTCGGACACGAATTTGACTCTGAACGAGACGAGAGGGACTTGAACAACACCACAACAGGAAAAAAAACAGAGAGGTTTAAAAACTGTAGATGTTTTAAAACCTTTCTTCGACAGAACGTTGGTCTGAGAGTCCTTCAGGAGGCAGATCTTCAGGTCCAGGTGAGTCCGACTGATCCTGGGTCTGAAAAAGATTAAAAACATCATAAAGTAGAATAAAAATCAAATAAATAGAGTGAAAGTGCTACAGTGCTAATGAAATAGTGATTGACAGATGTCACAATATAATAAAAAACAATAAATATCAAATATACTAATAAAAATGTGACAAATAAAAAAACAATAAAAAACAACAATAATAATAAAATAGCAACAATAAAAAACAGTCTTGTGCAAATATGCAGTTGTTACAGCCCATTAAGGGATTAAGAAGGGATTAAGCAGCTGAAACTTATTGTACAAATTAATGGTGCTGCTCAATGAACCTTGATGAAGTTTGACGACTGGAGTCTGAGGACGTCCCATCTTCTTCTGCGATGCCACTGGATTCACCTGAAGAAAGACAAAATAAAGATAACGACTGTGCAATATTAGAAAAATATGCAATAACTATTTTTAATATTGCAGTGATTTAGAAAATATAAAGACGTACAAGGACCAACTTCAACTCGTCAAAGCAGGAGCTAAATTAATATTATAGACTGAACCAAGACTATTTTAATGTAGACGTTCTGCTGTTTGATTTATTGCGTGATTTTGAGGCAAAAATTCAATGTATCACAAAGATCTATCAATTTATCACAAAGAAGACTACAACATTTACCTTACAGATCAATAATATTGTGATAAATTTGCCACATATTGTGCAGTCCTGATAAACATGTAATAAATATAACTTTTTAGTTGAAATCCGTAGAGAGAAATTTTTGGGAAAGTATTTTGTGGATATTCCTATGTTAGATTTTAAACAATTAACATCCCGAAATTAGTTTGCATTTTATTATTGAAAGACTTTACCAAACTATATTGTAAAGCAAACATTAAATTGTTTAACACACAAGCCGATTTAAAGTCTATGCTAAAGTCATTCAAATGAGCTTTTAAGATTATACATTATACAAGTTAATATAGAATTACATGAAAATAAATACAGAATTCACAAATATGTGAATGAGGTTTCAGAATCGCGTTGCACTGAAGGACTTTTGGATTTTATTTTCTGTATTTAATGGTTTATAAACACATAAAAGCAGTAAAAACAGACCATAGACTGTGATATTCGGAGGTAAATACTGAGAGACCCACCGGTTTTGCTGAGATTGACTCGGGGCTGGAGCAGGACCTCCAGATGCCGCTGCTGCCGGGAGATCTCGGCTCTGTAGCCCGCCGCCTGCGCCTCGTACCCGGACACCGCTCTGTCCACAGCCGCCACAATCTCCTGGACCGCGACTGAGAGTCTGTCCCGGACAAACCTCTTCAAATCCTCCGCTTCGGACATTTTTACAACAAAAACACACCGACAACACCGCCTCAGTTCGTCTCCACTGTTTATAATTATTTCAGAGGAGTTTCCTGTTTTAGGTCCGTTGGTTAATACAGTCCGACCGAAAACAAAACAAAAACAAAACACTTAAGCGACAGTTTTACACAAAAAACACACTTGACTAAAGCATCGTGAGACAAAAAAGTATAATTACAATTGTGTTAAACAACGAATTTTTAATAATTTTCGTAGCAGACCCATCAAAAAGGTTTGCGTTGGCCGGGAATCGAACCCGGGTCAACTGCTTGGAAGGCAGCTATGCTAACCACTATACCACCAACGCTACACAGAAGAGGTTTTTCTGACGTCACTCTTAAAGAGATCCACATTATCCAGAATTTCATCTGAAAAAGACTAAAACAAGATTAAAACAATTGAAATTCTAGATTAAACAAGATCTGAATTCTAGACTAAATCTTGAAATTGTTTATGTCTAGATTTAGGACTAAATCAATGTTTTGTGTAAAACGTGGTTATTCTGGACTCTCGTTTCTTTGAATGTATGGCGCCCTCTGGTGGAGACGGAGACACAGCACATGGTCCTGATCAGTGTAAATCTGAAGAGGTTTATTTATAAAAACTTGTGGTTTAAGCCCAAAACCTAAACCCAGAAGTGGCTCGCTGAATGTTCGGCAAAAAAGTAAAAAATGGTGGAAAATTCTACTTCTGACGCATAGATTTTGGGGCATTTTCCCTTTTCTGTTTTTGCTGGAAATGGAATTATTTGTCATCAACGGAAAAGCAGTTCTTCAGTAAAACAGACAAAAGAAATGCAAAGATTATATTATTATTAAGTGAAGAGAATCTTTGAAGTTGTCAAAGCTTTTATTCATTCAGTAAAAATAACCAAAACAGGACATTTCACATTTTCCATTAAACATTCTGTTGAGATCAAATCAAACAGCATCAGGATGAAACTATGAAACTGTAGAAACAGAAGAGAGAGTTAAACACAAAAGTTAGACACATTTTTGGATTTATTTCACATCTTTTTTTTTTTTTTTGTAATTTATGGAAAATTCTTCCTCCTGAACATTTAAGTCCCCTGTTTTCTTATGAGACATGTACATTTTTCACAAAAATTGATTTTTATTTTCTTTGTAATATGTTTTTTTAGCTGAAAAGGAGGAAAATGTAAAAGCTTTTTTTTCCAATGTAAAACAGATAAACTAGACTGTCTTGTAAAGGAAATCAGTGTGTCTTCGTTAGATCTGCTTCTACATCAGAAAATTAACATTTAGCAAAATGTTTTCTCCTCAAAATCCTGGAAGAAAAAAAGAGAACAAAAGTTGTAATCAAACTTTATTTACTGAGCAACGTCCAAACAACGTAAAGCAAGTCAAAGAACAGTTTATAAATGAATTTGGATTAAACTAAAATCAACAATAAAACATTTATGAAGAAGAAATGTGCCCAAATCTGAATAAACTGAATTAAAGGAGACTTTTTGCTGAACAGATGGATTTTTCCCTCAGGACTGTATTTGTTGGCTCTCTTTCCCCTCGTCTCCGTCTGGTCTCTCGTCCTCCTGTGAGTCCTCGGCACTCGTCCAATCAGAGGCCGGCTCTGACGCCCGCTGCCTGTCTCTCACCTTCCCCTCGGAGCCAATCAGACGCTCCGAACGGCGCTCGGGGGGCTGCCACGGGGGCTGCCACGGGGGGCTGCCACGGGCCTCGGCCCCCGCGTCACTCACTCTGAAGCTGGGTTTCAGAGGACCAGCTTTCACTGTTCAGTGGAGTTTAATACTTTAACACCTCCAGGTTTCAGGGGAATGTTACAGACGGAATATTCTGAAGCCTTAGTGTTTTATAATCCTGATGAATCAAAGCTCACACAGACAACAGTCGAGGCCTGGTCTTAAATTTCACCCAAAAAACTCTCAAAAAGTCTGTGGAGGATCTCAGTCGTCCAGGACTTATTTAAGAAAAGCTTTTGCCTTTTTGAAAACCTTTTTCAAACTCTGGATCAAACGATGAAGATGTGAAAGTTTACTGACTTAGATTTTTTAAAGGTTTTATGTTGAAGCAAAAACGGAGGTAAAAAAAGAGACATTTTGGGAACATGAAAGTAATAAATGTCAAAGGAATTAATAATTGAGCGTGACTAACTCAGTTTTCAGTGAAGGTTTTCCAGTGCGAGGCCCTGACCAGGTTCAGAGACCTTTTTAACACGAGGCTAAAGCACTGCCTCTTGTCTCTGAGCTTCTTCTTCAGATTTTTATGAATTTGTGAAATGTTACTTGAGCAGGAGGCCTTCAGGTCTCGACCTGAACCAAACTGGTCCAGTTCATTTGTTTGTGTAAAAGCACGTTTAAAACTAGTTCCGACCAAACACAAGAAGTGACCGAAAATTAAACACACGAAGAAGAGCGAACGGAGAAATGACAACAGAGGAACAGATATTAGTTACTTTTAGGTGTGAGAACAAATGTAAAGTATGAGCATTTGAATCATCAAAGAATGGTCCATAATGGATTTATTAATAGATGGAATAAAAACCCTGAAGTCCACACCTCAGAGACCTCAACGCTGAGCAGGTTTATGCTGAAGGTAAAGACTGTCACAGAATGATTTGATAAAATGCTTGGTTCTCAGTTTTATTTCGTGCCACTCCAAGAGCTGACTGTTCTATATTTTCATTTAAAAACAGAAGAAGAGGGGTCATAAAAATGGCAGTATTTGTTTTCTGAGCTGCTCGGTGTCAGTGGGTGTCCTCGTGAAGCTGGATGCACCGGTGTTGAAGCCTGTAACGCCTCCCTCCGCTTCTGTCGCGAGGACGTATCCCATCATAACCCCCTCCTCCGCTCCCCCCTTATGTATTCTTCCCATGGTACCATTTTTCTTTTTTCTCTCCCTCCCTCCTCTCCTTCCTTCCTTCCTTTCCTCCTTCCTTTCCTTCCTTCCTCGGTTAATTTACCGCCCCCCCTCGCGCTCGGCTCCTGCGTCGCTTTGCGCTCGCTCGTGCCAAACCCAGGTGATTATCCATCCGCCCCCCGTTATCCCCCTTTCTCCTCCACCACCTCCTCCTCCTCCTCCTCTTTTTTCATTTTGCTCTTCTTCTTCTTCTCTGCTTCCTTTCCCGCCAGCCATGATCCGTGGCGGGCTAATTCCCAGACGGTCTCCTTGTGTTTCTTGCGGGTTAGGTAAGTCGTAACAACACCACTAGCGGCAATAACACCAACACCGTCCATCTTTTCCTCTTTCTCTTCCTGCATGCTGCTATTTATCGTTTGTTATCAGGCATTTTTTTTCTTCCTACACCCCTCCCTCCCTTTTTTGCCTCCTCTGTCCTTCCTCGCTGAGCCTAAGGGTGGTGGGAAAAAAAACCCAGCAGAGAGAAAGAGGCGGTGTTGCAATGTCGCGTGGAAAGCGGTTTTCCCCTCGCGGCTGGTGGCCACCGTGACCTTCTATCGCGCCGGCCCGGTTGACCAGACAGGGTAATTAGTTACGCCTCGAGGGAGCAGCGGCGGAGGGGGTTTGGGGGGCGGATGGGAGGCAGGAGGAGGGGGCTCTGACACACATTTTCTTTTACCACACACACATTTCGATCTGAGAAAGGCTCCGTCGCACTCACAGCGTTCGGTACAAAAGCCTCCGGAGCCGATGCTGCTTTAGAGTCCACTGAGAGGTCAGGGGTCACCTGCAGAGAACTTGACCTTTTGGAACTTAAAGTCAGGAATTTTAGTTCTGTGGGTTTTTTTAGACCTTTTTTTGTTCTGCACAGTATTTGGCAAAATGTGCATTAACGACTGTATGTTGAATATCGCGATAACGATATGAGCTGCTATTTTAGGTAAAAAGTGATTAAGAATATATTAAAAACAACACAACAAGGCTCTGGACTAACTTCACCAATATTAAAGATCAGGACCAGGTCTGGGTCAACATTAATTCAAGGCTTTCTTAGAACGATTTTATCAGACAGAAAGAACGTTATTATTTGCGATAATACTGTGATAACGATATATTGTTCAGACTTGAAGGATTCAAAGTGATTGTTTGCTGCAAAAACCCTGGCTCCCATTGACTCCCATCCACACATTTATTCTAATGTCTTACTTTGATGTAGAACTTGTGTATTCAAGCCAGACTTATCCTCTCTCTTTTCTCTTTCACTTTTTTTTCGCTTTTGGAAATCTGCCTAAAGTCAGAACCTCAGAGGCCATTAATTATTGATTTACTTTGACCAAAACAAGAACCAAACCACTTCTGGAGTCAAATGTAAAATGTATCTTGGGACATTAAATAGTGACTCTGAAAGGAAAAGGAAGGAATCTTTTTTTCTTTGTTTATTGCAGCAGCCTTGCTTCACAGTTTTTTTATTGTAATTCAAGGAAATGCATTTCATTTTTAAACGTTTTCTTCAGATACACTTTATTTCTTATTAGGAATAAATGAGTTTGTGTTCCCAGTGGAGTTTTAAGTTTCCCAACCCAACTTGACTTCACTCTTTCCAGAAAAAGCTCTCAAATTTAAACATATATATGCTTTTTTCATATTCTTTAAATGGTGAAACAGTAAAATGTCTGTGTTTTTTGTACGGTCAGCGATAAAGGGCTGGACCTGGATCTGACTCAGCTGTGAGAGTCCGGCCCGGTCATGTCGGGGATGACCAGCGGCGTGTGCATGGACAGCGACCTCTCATCGATGCTGCAGAGAAGCTCCGCCCCCTCGCACCATCATCCCAATCACCATGGTTACGGACCGCAGGGACAGGTACACATCTGGCCTCAGGTTTAGGGAACATGTGACCTGTGCCCGTCTTCATTCTGTCTCTGTATTAGACAAACTAATCAGTCTGTCTCTGTTGAGTTGAGTTGGATTTTTTTGGAGGCGGAGCAAATGCACATACAGCCAATCAGAAGCCTGCCCGAACAGTTGATGATTGTTTTTCTGGAGGGTCATTTAAGCATCAGCTTGTCACGCTGTATTTGATCCACTCCAGACGGGACTTGAACCCTCGACCCTGGACCTGGGCAGTGCTCAGTGAATTGTTCTGGTTGGTTTTACAATAAAAGTCCAGATCCCTTTATCCCTAGACTCACTGAATAAAGGTGTTCTGTATCAGGTAGCAGTAGTCTTGGTGCGTTCATACGTGGGATATAAAAGTCTCTGATGACGGTTGTTGTTCCTCTCCAGATGTCGAGTCTCGCTCCGATGCTGGACTACACGTCAGAGATGGACCGTTACCGTTCCTCCATCGCCAACTTCTACAAAACCAACGTCAACATGAACATGAACGTCACAAACTTCCCTCAGTCGGCCAAACTCGCCGCTCGGTTGGCGGCCGCCGCGCCCATTTTCCCTCCGAGGCTGGGCGCCATGGCGACCGCTCCCTGGGGTTGCCCCGACAACATGAACCACCCGGCGGCCATGTTCTGGGGCCGACCCAAGCCCCCGAACCACCACCCCCACCATCCCCACGCCGCCGGTCACATGACCTCCTCTCCGCACGTGCCCAGTAGCGGCATGCACCAGAACGGTTCGGGAAACGGGAATAACGAAGCGGGACGGGCCGAAAAGAGCGGATCGCTTCCCGTCACGCAAACGCATCATCACATGGCGCCTAGCAACGGGAACTTCCTGCCGAACTACGGCAGCGGAGCGGACTGCGGCGCTTTGAACAAACAAGGACACGCCCACGCGGACATGATGGGCCTATCAGAGAGCGGGGGCTGCAACGGGGGAGGGGTCATGGGCGGGGGGTTCCTGGGGGGGCTGGGATTACCTCCCGGGGTCATCGTCATGGCGATGGGCTCGGCGGCCACGGCGGGGGGCGGGATTTCTACGGACGCGGGAAGCGCTTTCCAGATGACGGGAGGCCAGCGGGCGCTAACGGACTGTCAGCAGCACACAAACTCCTCCCCCTGCCCCTCCTCTTCCTCCCCGTCGTCGTCGGGGGTAACGGCGGGAGGCGGGGCCGCGTCGTCAGGGGTAACGGCGGGGGGCGGGGCGTCGTCGGGCTCGGTCGCTAAGAGGAAGAGGAAGCGCTGCGGCGTGTGCGGGCCGTGCAGGAGGCTCATTAACTGTGGAGTGTGCTCGTCGTGTCGGAACAGGAAAACGGGACATCAGATCTGTAAGTTCAGGAAGTGTGAGGAGCTGAAGAAGAAACCGGGAACGACGGGCGGGACGC
The DNA here is from genome assembly GCA_036850595.1 of Rhyacichthys aspro. NCBI lineage: Eukaryota > Metazoa > Chordata > Actinopteri > Gobiiformes > Rhyacichthyidae > Rhyacichthys > Rhyacichthys aspro. The sequence goes on from CM072165.1 coordinate 1,632,496, forward strand.
TCGAGGTGAGTCTGACGTCCCAGTCCCCTTCAGACCTCCCACTAACACCCTTAATTAAAGAGTGACACATTTAACTACGTTATCACAATAACGTTACGGTCTTCCAAGTGACAGCTGTGGATGTTCTCAGTCATCCAGGTCATAATCCAATATAAAGTTACAAAGAAGGCATCTGGGTTTAAAGATAGAAGGTAAACTGGAGAGAGCTGAGTTTTATATCCCTCAGCTTCACAGATCTGCACACACCTCCTAATTTTAATTCAATTCAGTTTTATTTCTGTAGCTCAGTATCACAGCAACAATTGCCTCAAAGGAACAAAAACAAAAGACAGTAAATATACAAACAAGACAACATCCCTGTCCTGAGATCTCCTTCAGGATCAGAGGAAAAACTCCAAAAACCCAGCTGAGGAGAAAGAGAAACACAAGTGTCCTCAGATCTGATTTCTGGACACATTCAGGACAAACTCAGGACCTAGGTCCAAGGAGCTTTACATAGAACAACCCTCAAAGAAGTTCCATTGTACGGAGCCATTAACAGACCAATGTCAATCTCAGTTTTATTTGTAAAGCACATTTAAAACATCCATCTCTGCCCAAAGTGCTTTACATGCTCAGTAAAGTGCACTTAAGAAAGGAAGGTAGGAAAAACCAATCAAAGTAGACATAAAAACAAGTAAAAATAAATAAGTAAAACTAATACAATGGATAAAAAGAAGCTCGTGTTAAAACCAGTGCAAGTAAATCCTCTGAATGACAGCATCCAGAGGAACAGGATTAATGTGGTTCGGAGCAGCGTTTGTTAAAGGCAGAGATGGTTAGACGGCGCTGCGTGACGGCCCTGGCTCGTTTAACCCAGATCACAGCGAGCGACTGGAGCTGTGAGCGCTGTGCAGACGGCGGGAGGTAACAGAGGGTCCCGCTGAGGCCTGGCGTTCGGCCAAAACACACCGAGCTGATTCAGTGATAAAACAAACCCAGCGAGACGGAGAACACTGTGGGAAAATGTGCCGCTGCGAGGCCGGCCGAGAGTTATTGCAGATCAATAATTCATTGACACCGGCGTTCGACCTCGGTGATGACTCCATACATCTCCCACACGCTCCGCTCGGCGTGTGCGCCCGGAGACACTGAATTAGTGACTCTAATCGCTCTAAATTAGGCTCTAATTGGACCCGTGGAGGATCACTGCCAGTGGCACCAGAGTGTGTTTGTCGACAGATCGGCCGCGAGCAGCCCAGAACTGAACAAGAGCTGAGTAATCATTTCAGTTCATCACAATGTAATGGGTTTTATATGCAATAGTATGTACCTTTTCACAGGAAAGCCTATATTTATTCAATATCTGATCCTGAATTTGATGTTTCTGTGTGTGGTTCTGAATCTAGACCAAATAACTGCAGTTTTTTTATAAGTGTTGACATAAAAGACATTATAACTCGACTTTATGGTCACACAAAGAGTCGACTTTTAACCGTTTTCTCTTGTACCAAAAGTATATGGCCAAATGAATATTAATCTGTTTGTGTGGGTAGGACTCACTATGAACCACAGAGAAGTGCTCATTACACTAAATAACGATGATTATGCAGAAAAAGAGCTGCGACATCAACGGGAATAAAAAAAAAAATCCTGTGTAGATGTCTCTTTTCGCACACGTACACATAGACATTTAAACCGCGTTAAAAACCATTTCTGTTCTCTTTAGCTTTAACATCATTAACGGTAAATCATTTTGCTGAACCTCTTCTAAAGTAAATGATTAAATGTGGATTGAAGGTTAGAAACGTGGTGCAGTTTTCTGACGGTGGTTTCAGCCTCTTGCCTCATCTCTGTTGTCTTTGAAGTCGACCGAACAGACTCTGAGCAACTCCAAAAAAAAAAACACCGTCGAGTCTGCACTGTGTGTGTTTTTTTTACTCCTTACTGAGAACTGCTTTGCATTTCCCGTCAAATAACTCCAGAACTCAGCTGCATCTACCTTCAAAATGTAAAAATGGATTCTTGGAGGAATATTCAGGACAAAGACGGACCTAGTATTATAACAAAAAAACTAAATGTGAAGGATAAGCAGCTACGGTGTTTATGCCTCGCAGATAATCACAGTTTTATGGTGTTAAAGTACATTTTGTTTAAAGGGGCATTGCTAACAGTTGCTAAATCTGTCCAGGCTTTTTTTTTACTGTAGATTTAAATAAAAATAGTGATAAATAGAACAAGAGTTATGTTAGTTATAGATGCCTTCTCGGTTGTTTTAGCCGATTAATATTTGTACATAGCGTTATATTCAGATTTTTTTCCCTTTTTGTTTATTTTCTTTATCAGAACTGGCAGCAGGTCAGAGGCAGAACATTATATAATTAAAACGTCATAAAGCACAAAGAGAGCAGCACTAGAACTTTCGGAAAGTTTCTGTTAGGCTCAAAATTCAGCAAATTTCCAATAGACGCTTGAAGAGTCAGGATCGACATAAAAAAGCACAAAGAGACTCAAAGTTTGCAGCAGAGACAAGCCACACACTCCATCTTCAAATCCCCCATGACACATTCTACCTCGACTAGTTTAACAAGCCACAGAAATGTGCTCTGACGCCTTTGGTCTTGTGTCTCTCGCAGCGTCCTCCGTCGGTTCCGGCTGGTGAGGCTTTCCGCTGGTTCTTCTAGCCTCGGCTGTTCCCACTGAACACTGACTCTACAAACGGGACAAACTCCTGAGAAAACTGTGTGGGCGACCACTTTAGGACCAATTAATTCAACATAACTTCATCAACAAAGAGCAGAGAGAAACAGAGGAGGAGACAGCTCGGTCACAGACGAAAACCGGAATCAAAAAACACCACATGGAGGGTTTAGGACCTGTGCTTCTTCATCAAAGACTGTTAAGCAGAGATCTTCCTGATGAGATTAGCCTAAAGCCGAAAAAGCAACGTGAGGCAGTGTTTCCCACACATCGAAGAGTCCTTGTCCCGCCATAAAACTCTAAATGAACCAGAATTTTTTTTTAAATGTTCTGATGTTGGATTTTGCAACGATAAATGATGTATTAGGTTCATATTTTAGAGTCTGCTGCGTCAAACTGACTCTGGAGCAGCTGCTGCCGAGTGAGAGCTGCAGGAGTTAGGAGAGAGGAGACACCAACATAGGACTCTTTAAAGAGTTAGGAGAGAGGAGACACCAACATAGGCCTCTTTAAAGAGTTAGGAGAGAGGAGACACCAACATAGGACTCTTTTAGGAGTTAGGAGTTTTGACTACAGGGTTTATTTGACTGAAAAAGGCTGGATAATTTGGAAATGTTCTGTAGTAATTAACACAACTTTCCAGAAAACTAGCGCTGTCTTGTCTTTATCTTTTCTGTAGCTGCCGAAAAGTGAGCGGTGAATACAAACAGAGACAGAAAGCGTTAAGACAGAAGTATTAAGAAAATATTAGTAAAGTTTCTTCACAGCAGCTGCTTCTTTTTAAACCACTGGTTAATGATACTTGCCTCGTTTACGCAGGAACGTCTTTTTTACAGTCATTTTTCTGCCGTTAAAGCAGCGAGACACACGTGTTTATATCTAGATTCATTAAAGTGACTTGAGGCTCATTCACATAAATATGTCATTAATTCAAACACAGCAGGTTGCACGTTCTCAGATACAAGCACAAAGAAACTTAATTTAAATTTTAAACTCAATGCATTACAGCTCAATTACGTTTATTTTAGGTCCGTTGACTCAAATAAACGAACGGGAAACACTGCTGCCTCCATGTTGCACACCCGCCAGCCAATCACAGAAGAGTATTCAGTCACGTGATCGAGCCGCCTCCTCCTCGAGTCTCCTCTCATCAACAAAACGCAGGAAACACAAACCAGGAACGAACAAACAGAAGTGACCTCATCACAACGAGACGAGCCACAGAGGACTACACCTTCACCGCCGCCGGACTACAACTACCATATCACTGTTACCTGTCTCTGTCTACCTCCGCCTCGAGAAGCTGAAAGGCACCTTGAGCGATGTTTACTGCGCGACGGCCGCGTGGAAAACCTGTCTGCTTCTGAACTAAACCGATTTAAGACTGATTCGATTTACTCATTGGTCGTTAAATATTTACAGATTATAAAAATTAGAAAATTCTCAGGATGTGCCCTAACTTGTAATTGGTTGAAATAAAGTGTAAAATCATTTGCAATTTATTTATTTATTTATTTATTGAGTAGTTCGTACCATGGTCTTGTCAGTAAATAAAAGAACCATCATTCATTCAAGTTTACTTTGACAAAACTGACATCTGTGTGAACCATTCTCTGCTTTAGAAAAAGTTCAAATCTGCACATTTAAATATATTTATTATAAACAGAGCTTTTTAAAACATATTTTTATCCACATCATTTATTCAGACAGAAAAGCATCAACAGAGAAAAGGGAGGCAACGTAAAACACAGATAAATACTGTCAATTCAATCACGTAATGTTTAACGAGGAGGAGATAATTGTCGTCCTGACGCTGAAGTCACAGCTAAGCTAACGCTAAACTCTAAACTTCAGTTTGGTCAAATGGATTAGTATTTTGTGGACCTCTCCTGCTTTTCTTTTATTTAAAAAATAAAACTGGAACAATTTTCCTCCACAACACATTTCACCAAACTGAAGTTTAGAGGAAACGTAAACTTTTAGCTCTGACTTTAGCCTCAGAACAACATTTAACCACATGCTTCCTTTTCTCTGTTTGTTTTCCTTTGTTTTTTGCTTTGTTTCTCTGTAAAAAGACATGTCCAGCTCAGATTACACTCTTTCTCTGTTTTATCGGCAGCCATTACTTCCTTAATGAAGTCCGTGTCGACCAATGGGAGCGCTCCTTTTTCCTGAAGCGAGCTGTGATTGGACAAAGCTCCCGTTCATCTTTTACAATCCTTGATACTAAAATCTAGACAATGTCTTTTTTGCAGTGAAAGATCATTTCAGTTTTTAGGAGGACAATAAAAGTATTCTTTAAACGTTAAGGGCAGGTATCAACAAATGAATAAATAATACATGTTTTTGGTGTTATTTCCTGGATAAAAACTTGAATAACGTCCTAAAGACCCAAACGTGTTTTAAGGTTGGTGTTTTAAAAGACGGAGCGTTTCAGAGCTCCGTGTAAGATGGCTGCGTCATACATTATGCGTGTGTCATGTCTGTAATGGTGTTGCTATCACACACAGAAACAGGGAGGAGGAAATAAAAGGCTGGTTGTCCCTGGCGACGGTGCTGCCTGTTGCCTGGCAACAGCGCTAACAATGGGCCATGTTCCAGAACGAGGGCGTGGCCTAAACGACACGGCCGAGTCGCTCAAGAGTGCATTCTCCCATAATGCATCAGGATAGAGTACAGCAACGCTCAGAAAAACGGACCATAATGCTATGCGTGAGTGATGGCTCTACATCAATCAATCAATCAATCAAACTTTATTTATACAGCACTTCACACAAGTTAATGCAACTCAAGCTGCTTCACAAAATTAAATTATTAAACACAAAATTCACTAAAAACACTGTATTTTACTTCATTAGAGTAAAAGAGAGTAAAACAAAACAACTAAATAAAAATAAATAAATTAGAGAAAAAATTAAATTAAACAAAAACAGACTAAATAAAGTTTTGAGTTTATGTTCAAAAATGTGTCTGCTTTGGCCTCTGTTCCAGCGTCTCATTATGTGGAACAGCAGTTATTGAGTGTCTGATGGTGCTTTATAAACTAATAAAATTAAGGTGTTTAAGTCGGTTTTTGAAAGTTTTTTTTTTATATTTTAATTGGACTTTAACAGGTTCTAAATGGTTTCAGTTCGACATTAATAGATTTTAACCTATTTTAGCTTCACTAGCTTTAATTGTCTCAAGTCGTATTTGGCTTTTATTTTGGCCCATAACCAACAATAGATAAAAGACTACATTCTATAATTAAAATACTGTTCAGTCCATTAGATGAAGTTAATATAATCCAGTGTTTTCTCAAAGCAGATGTGTGTCTTTATATTAATTATTGGCAAAATGTGTAAGTTTAAATATGATTTATATCTGAATAGAGAGTAGTTTTGTTGCTGGAGCAGGTCTAAGGTGTCACCTGAACCAAACCGTGGATTTATTCCCTTCACAGATTAAAGTATATCACAATAAACTGAATGATGAATGCTCTGGTTTGGCTCCTGGTTCAACGTTCCCAGTTAAAACCTCATTTTTATCGCCGCTGGTTAAACACTGCAGCCTGTGGCCTTTTGTCTGTCACCATTTTTCCGGCTCTCGCTCGTTTCCAGGCTCTTTCCTCGGCTGTATCTCTGCCAGCGCCGCGCCGCCACAGTGTGTGAGCCACTTAACAGCCGTTTAATCGCCGCCTGATGGTGTTAATTAGCGCAGAGTCGCGGTCTCGCTGCCTCCCACGGGACTCATTATCCTGGCAGTCCGCCTCCTCCAGGAGCTACACGAGGCGAGACGGATCCAGTCCACAGGAGGGGCGGGAAACACGGGCCGGGACAGAAGGGCTCTGGCTCCCTCTGGTGGTGGGTTAGAGTTAGTTAGAGGACAGGTCTGGATCATGGAAATGGAGATCTAATGGTGCATTTATGTACCACTCGGAAAGTTCTAAAGCAGTGGTGTCAAACTCAAAGTGGTGAGGGGCCGCGATAGATCCTTTCAGGGGCCGAAGATGGAGACATTTAGAGGCTTTTGTTAATCTTTTTAATTTTCATCCGAGTCTTACAAAAGTTGTACCATTTATTTCCACCTTTTAAACGGGGTTTAGTCAGATCTGAGAAGGTTTTAATTGGATTTTAATTTCAAATTTTAATTTGATTTGAACAGGTTTTAGTTGAATTTGAACAGGTTTTAGTTGGATTTGAACAGGTTTTAGTTGGATTTGAAAAGGTTTTAATTGGATTTGAGCAGGTTTTAGTTGGATTTGAAAAGGTTTTAATTGGATTTGAGCAGGTTTTAGTTGGATTTGAACAGGTTTTAGTTGGATTTGAACAGGTTTTAATTGGATTTGAACACATTTTAATTTGATTTGAACAGGTTTTAGTTGAATTTGTACAGGTTTTATTTGCATTTGAACAGGTTTTAGATGGATTTGAACAGGTTTTAGTTGGATTTGAACAGGTTTTAGTTGGATTTGAAAAGGTTTTAATTGGATTTGAACACGTTTTAGTTGGATTTGAACAGGTTTTAGTTGGATTTGAACAGGTTTTATTTGGATTTGAAAAGGTTTTAATTGGATTTGAACACGTTTTAGTTGGATTTGTACAGGTTTTATTTGCATTTGAACAGGTTTTAGATGGATTTGAATAGGTTTTAGTTGGATTTGAACAGGTTTTAGTTGGATTTGAAAAGGTTTTAATTGGATTTGAACACGTTTTAGTTGGATTTGAACAGGTTTTAGTTGGATTTGAACAGGTTTTATTTGGATTTGAATAGGTTTTAGTTGGATTTTAACAGGTTTTAGTTGGATTTTAACAAGTTTTATTTGGATTTGAACACGTTTTAGTTGGATTTTAACAGGTTTTAGTTGGATTTGAACAGGTTTTAGTTGGATTTGAACAAGTTTTATTTGGATTTGAACACGTTTTAGTTGGATTTTAACAGGTTTTAGTTGGATTTGAACAGGTTTTAGATGGATTTGAACAGGTTTAGTAGGGTTTTTAAGTTGGATTTGTTTAAATCCAATTGAAACTTAGTGCCAAATAAATCACCTTCTAAACGTACTGAAGGGCCAAAAAATGTGTTAATGTTGTGTTTAAATCCAGTCACAGCAGCAGTTATTAGCAGCGCTTCAAGAAAAGGAAGACTATTCAAAACATAAGAAGTGAACATAACGTGTGTTGAAACCTCTAAATACAGACGGAAATAAATAAATAACTTAAAAATTGTCAGAGCAGTCTTAATCTGCATTTTTCATTTAATTTTCAGGACCACATGAATTCATTCAGATCTCAGTGTTTTTTCTTAGATTTTAATCCAACTACTTTAATTGATGCTGTGTCTTTTTGTCGTCAGATTATTTACAGACTCAGTTTTATTTTCCTGTTTAAACATTCTCTGGGGCTGTTTAATAAAGAAACATAATATTCCACCTCAACAGTCCTGCGTTCATGTGTCAGTAGTTACTTTGGGTTTTTATTAACAGTAAGTTTATTTTAATGTTTAATTAATGCCTGTGTATGTGTGGAAACTGCCAGAAATTGAAACCAAACGACAGACTTTTTTTTTCCTCAACAAAACCTTTATTAAAGTTTTCCGAGTTCAAACAAACCTTTTTTTTTCAATACAACATTCTCTTTTTCATTTTCACAGCCTTCGTTCTCTTTACTCAAACCAATGAGACGTGGAAGATGGATTGGTCACGTTTTATACAAATCACTAAAACTGTTTAACCAAATTTTAAATATCATCGGCCATTTTCAGTTTCATACAAAACTTTTAGAGTAAAAAAATATGGATAAATAACTCCCTTAAGTCTATATTTATGTGTGTTTCACATAAAAGTTGAAAACGTAAGATTCAAATTGGAAGAAATCTGGTGAAGTTTTGTAAATGTTATAGACATTTGTAGAATTACTCACAGTTGTGTCAAACTTTTCTCATTGTAAACTGCTTCCATTTGCCAAAATGCAATAGTTAATGGAGATAACTGAGGTTTTTAGGGAAACATCTAAATCAATAAGACTTAAGAGTTAAAGTTACTGCATTTTGGTTTTGGAGAGCGACGTAGGAAACAGAAGTTATTTTTAACATTTGATGAAAAGTGAACATTAGGGCTGGGCAATAAATAAAAAAATAATTCACATTTACAACGTCTAATCCAGGCTCAACTGGTGGGTCAGGACCCAAACATGGGCCGCAGCAGGTTCATAGAGGGTCGCAGAGGGTGTGGTCTAAAACAAAACTAAAAACAACTAAATTTACCAAAATTTAAAAAAAAAATGTTTTAAATGCTTAGAGTTGGTAAAGAATTCATGCCAGTGTAAAATTGTATTGCTATTGCAAAAGAAAATTTGTAAATTTTGTGCAAGAATTTAAGAACTTTTTTTTCATTAATTTCTCATTAAATATCATTAAATGCACAAATATTTTTTCTGGATATTTAAAAACTACTCAGATTTTCTGAGCAACCCACAAAAGATAATAAAAATAAATAAAATCTTGGACAATAGACTTTAGAGAATCTTTCCTTTGTTTGGGAACCATACGCTAAGTCTATTGAACATAGATCATTAAAAATTACCTTTTTTTTTTTTTTTGGGTGACCCGTGTTAAAAATGTTAATTTTATTTTTTCTATTGAACATCAGTACAACAGTGATAACACACAGACCAAATGTGTTTTGTTTTGGTAATTACTTCTCAAGTTATTTCTTTTGGCAGTTCCAGGTAAAACAGTGAATTACTCAAAAGACTAAAGGAGGATCTATTGCCCAGCCCGGAACAATTTACCTTTATGTGGTTCTTAGATCTTTCAAACTGCATCTTCTGTGTTTGTTTGGTTACACTTTTGAATGTCCAGCCCTGTTTCAGAGTCACTGCAGAGTTTCGGACGCACTGAGTCCGTGTGGTTTAAGAGTTCGTCAGTGGCACTAAAATCAGACCGAGGAGAGTTCTCGTTGTGGTGGTTTGAGGTCAAAGGTCCGCTCTTCGACTCGGGAAGTGCTAACGTCCGTAAAGAGTTGTCGCTAGGGGTTTCTGAGTTCGAGGAATGGTTGATGGCACTAACGTTTACATCGGTGCAAAGTGGATCTGAATCTGAGACAGACCCAGGGTTAACGTCTGGAGTCGTTTGATTGGACCGTGTCTCTGGTAACGAAGCAGAGTCACAAAATGGCGGCGTTAGCTTCGAATGAGAAGGAAATGAATTACTTGTTGAAGCAGTTTCCGGTTCAAGTGAAGAGTTACAATCCAATAAAGATGTTTCTTGATGTGTGTCTAAGTTATGCATAGTCCGAATGCCGTTAGCAATATCCATCCTGATTAAATTAGCATCGATGTGTGAGCTTTCCACAGAAGAGGAAGGGTTAGGGCCGGCTGAGTCTTTAGGTTTCAGTGGTGGAGGTGTGTTGCTATTTAAATGAACCGGACTGGACGGCTTTAGCAAAGGAAGGGTTTTCCTGTTCTCTGTTAGCTGCTGAAAAGGAGGCAGTAATGTCGAGTAAAACGGCGTTCGATAGCTGTCCAAACCCTGACTTTGGGGTTTGTTTGATAAACTGTGAGAGGAATTGCTTGATAAAACAAATGAATTGTTTGTAACGTGCCTAAATTGGTCGTTATGTGAAAACCTGGGCTCTGACATTGAAGACAGATCAGATTTTGGTCTTGACATTTCATCTAAGACACTTAAAATGCTAGCTAGGAGTTGTTTATCAGGGCTTGCTGCATTAGAGTTTGTTTTGGGGCGCAATTCATTATGAGCACGGTCTTTAAATTCAGTTCTACTATTGGAAGAAATTGTGTTATTGTCTTCAGAAGTATCTTGTTCTACCTCTTGTGGCTCTTGAAGTGGTTTGTTTGGCTCAAAAGTGGATGTTTTCCTCGTCTCATCTCCCTCCACGTCGATCTCCACGTCACTCTCGTCGCTATTGTCCACAGTGATTAGATTCGCCGACTTGTTTTGTCCGATGTCGGCGTCAGATCCGTCCGAGCCTCGGTCTAAGATGTCCACGGGAAGTTCACCGATTTCTCCTCCCAAAGCCCCGCCCACTCCGGAAGAATGGACCAATGGGAGCGCGGGAAGCTGGCAGAAGTCGACGGTCTGCTGCGAGCCGAAGGGACTGCTGCAGCCGCTGCTCACTCGGTCGTTAGCGACGTCTCGGCTGCTTTCGCTGTCCAGAGTGATGACCATAGGAGAACTGAAAACACAGGACGTATTAGAGCTGCACAAACAAACACAACATTTCTTCAAAGTCTCTCTGCCACAACAGCTGTCCCTGAATCATTTATTTAGACTTTTTCTCTGAGCTGCTCTATTCCTGTCACATTTTACTAAAGACAGAGCATTTAGCCCTTTCAACAGCTATAACTATTTGATAATTCAACTCAATCACACATAGACTGTTGCTTTGGGTCAATTCTTTAATGAGAAAAGCATTTCTCAAAATGTAACCGTCAAATCTCTGAACAGCGACTGTGGCCTTCACGGCTGTGTAGTTTCTCGTTGTTTTAAACAAATAGCATTGTTTGTGGCATTTTATTTCACAAGAGCACAATTTCTGAAGCATAAGTACAATTCTCAAAAAAACTGCACAAAATCTGTAAACACCTTCAAATCTAAAATCACTTTTGCACCGTTTGAGCCACACTGAGGAAAAATTATTTCAGTTTTCAAAAGAGAAAGTGCAATTTTTCCTGCAAAACTGTTAAAAAATCCCGTGTGTGTGTCACTGAAGTCTTTAAAATGTATTGTCATTGCTGCATTGTGTGAACCTCAACAAAAACCATATATTTCTTTTGGTGCATTCACTGACAGCCTCCTGTAATGTAACGCTGCACTGAGCGGGTTACCTGCCGAGCAGCGTCCTGCGCTGGCGTTTCCTGCGGCGTTTTCGAGCTGGAGGCTGAGAGCTGGAGATTCTTCCTTCAAAGATGATCTCCACGCTCGGACTGCGGTCCTCTCTGCGCCGACTGCTGCTGGAACAAAGACAACAAAATCATTATCATCTAATCTCTTTTTGGGGCTTTTTAAGCAATGATCCGTTAAAAGGGTGGGACAAAACAACAATCACAAAGAAACACAAAACTGCTATATTTTCTTAAATAAAGCTCGTCTTGTTCTTGTGATAAACATATGTCGTGAGAAGAAAGAAATTATAAAATTATTAAATTATGTTTCTGCCGTTTCTGGTTTTAAACAGGGTCTGTGTGAACGGCTCAAACTTTGTGAATTAAAAACACTCCATTCTCTGTCTCCACTGCATTAAACAGAAACAGAACTGAGACATGAAAGAAAGACGCTCTGAAATGTGCAAAACTTCTGAATTTAAAGTTTAGAAAGATGGGAAAGACAAACATGCTGACTGCAGCAGTTTACAACTATACCTCCATCTTTTCACATCACCTCAACAGGATTTATTCACTCTAAGGTCTCTTCAAATCCATTAATCTTTCATATTCAAAAGAAACCCCTCACCTCTCTCCACTCTCTCGTCTCTGCCTGTCCCTTTTCCGTCGTTTCCTCCTCTTTTCCTTCTCCTCTTTCCTCGTTTTCTCCACTTCTCGCGCTCTGCTTTTGCTGCTGCTGGGTTTCCACGTCGGGTCGCGGTCGTCGCTGTCCAGATGGCGGCTCTTGTACTTCCGTTTCCCTCCGGGTTTCTCTGCCGCGGCGCGTTGTTGTTCGGTCGTGTCTGGAGGCGGGGTCAAAGCAGACGCCCGAGGGGAAGGGGAGGAGCCAAAACAGGAAGTGGGGGAAGAAGACAGCGGCGTCGAAGGACACGAAGAAGTCAGCGGAGAAACCACAGAGCAGCCGTAACCGTCCCAGTCGCTGTCAGAGAAACTGGACTCGAAGCTGGAGTCGAACGAAGGTGAGCGGGACAGTCGAGTTAAAGGAGGGAAAATGGATCGGTTTGGGTTTCCGAAAGTCCCACTGCTTCTTCTTCTTCTTCTTCTGTTCCTCCTTCTTCCACGTTTCTTCCTCACAGACTCACTCTGATCTTTGTCTAAATGCTGTTGGCTGTCGGTTTGGCTTCTCCCAGGGCTGGCAGAGTAGGACTGAGACCGCGAGGGCTGTGCTTCTTCTACGCTCTCTGCAGAAAAATGTTAAAATATATTACAGAATTATGTTTCAAATGTTTTTTTTCCATCACAAAAAAAGAAACAGCATTCAGGCTAAGAAAATGACTGCATTGTTCCCACCTTCTCTAAAAGATGCTGAAGGAGAATTTGTGGGTAAAAGGTTTGCGTCTGCTGCTTTTTCGTTCCCTTCTTTCGTCTCGTCCTTTTTTGATTCTTCTCGTTTCCCGTCGTCGTCGGAGTCGGAGGAAAGCTGCACCAGTTCCGGCGTCCGCTCGGCGATGGGTTTCTTGTAGCCGACGATGAGGCATTCCTCTTCTTCCTGCTGCGACGGCGATCGTTGTGGTCGTTCTCTTCGATCCTCGTTGGCTGTCTCCTGAGGGGCGGGGCTAAAGGAGGAGAGGAAACAGGAAGTGTCCGCTGAGGAGTAGGAAGGGCCTGGCGTTTCGTCGTCCCAACCTAAAAACACAAGGAATTGAACATAAACGTGGTTAATTGTGTTTTAAGAGCCCAAAAACGAATTAATTCAGCCATTTCTTAATTCCCGTTCTTCTGTGAGCTGTGATTGGTAAATACTGAACTGTGCATAAATTTAAGGCAGATGTGGATATAAAAAGTAAAGTAAACTATTAAGTATGTTTAATTTTATTTTATAAAATGCAAATTAAAGTTAAAGAACAAAAGAAAATTCTCAATCAAATCAATATTTGGTCTGAGTTTGTCTTAAAACAGCAACAGTTGGAGCAGACTAAACCAGACCATGTAATCCCAGACAAAACCAGACCAGACTGGACTAAACTAGACCATGTAATCCCAGACTAAACCAAGAGAGACTCCATGATGTTGGGATCAGAGTTACTTCATCACATCAGGACTCTTTGTTCTGGGATCAGTCTAAAAACTGAAGTATTTGTTTATTCACTCACTTGACGATTGTAAAAAAGACTCTGATGGTCCCAGACAAGACCAGTTACCAGACTGGATTTAACCAGACCATGTAATCCCAGACAAGGCCTGGTAGAGCTCTCATGATGTTGGGATTACATGGTCTAGTTTAGTCAGATTTGGACTCTTTGTTCTGGGATACATGGTCTGGTTTACTGAAGTTTGGTCTGGTTTTGTCTGGGATTACATGGTCTGGTTTAGTCCAGTTTAGTCTGGTTTTGTCTAGGATTACATGGTCTGGTTTAGTCCAGTCTGGTCTGGTTTTGTCTGGGATTACATGGTCTGGTTTAGTCCGGTTTGGTCTGGTTTTGTCTGGGATTACATGGTCTGGTTTAGTCCGGTTTGGTCTGGTTTTGTCTGGGATTACATGGTCTGGTTTAGTCCAGTTTAGTCTGGTTTTGTCTAGGATTACATGGTCTGGTTTAGTCCAGTCTGGTCTGGTTTTGTCTGGGATTACATGGTCTGGTTTAGTCCAGTTTGGTCTGGTTTTGTCTGGGATTACATGGTCTGGTTTAGTCCAGTTTGGTCTGGTTTTGTCTGGGATTACATGGTCTGGTTTAGTCCAGTTTAGTCTGGTTTTGTCTGGGATTACATGGTCTGGTTTAGTCCAGTTTGGTCTGGTTTTGTCTGGGATTACATGGTCTGGTTTAGTCCAGATCCTTCACAAACTGAGAGGAACTGCTATACTTTATAGTTTACTTTTTATATCCACACGTGCCATAAACCTTTACACAGTACAGTATGTGACAAAAACACTAAAGGATATAGATTATAAAGATGTATAAAATACAGACCGGACAAACTGAGGCAGCTTATAGACTGGGTTTCCTGCATCGGTTCAAGCCTGTCCGATAAACTGTCATGATGCTCGTGCTCTTCTTCCGATATCGCGATGACGGAGCTGCTGTCAGACGAAGCGTCTACTCCGTCCACCTCCATGGCGGTGTCCGGCGGCTCGTAAACGGCTTGAAGGTCGTAGCTTTCGAGGTTGAGCGGCGATCGAGCAAAGCTAACCAACTCGTGTAAGAAATGGTCAGTGCGCGCCAACAGGAACGGCCGCAGTTCTTCTTCTACGACAGGTGTATTTTCGAGGCCGTGCCGGGCGATCCGCGCCATTATGATGCGCTGTACGATGTTTATCAGCGAGTCGTGAGCTCCGTAAAGCACTGTTAGCTCCCTCCGCAACCAGGGACGGAGTCTATTCAAGTTCGACGGGTTACGACAAAAGCTTTCCGCCGATATTTCTCGCTGCGTTAAATCCAGGTTTCCCCCGGTGACTCCTCGAACACGGATCCCGGTTCGATAAAGCCCACGCCGAAAAGCAACAGTCTCCCGCTCTCGTAAACGCCGCACCGTCCCGCCTTCTCTTTGCAAACGCTGCCTCGCCGCCAATCGAGTCATTAGCCTTCGTGTCGCTCGGTCGTTAGCCGCAGCAGGATCGACGCTCCCCAATCCTCCGAGTCCGGTCAGTCCTTCGAATATGACGCCACGCTCGGATAAATCGAAAGGTTGGGTGTCTTCGCGGTCCACAACGGGAGATAAAGAAGGAAGAGAGGGGATCGGAGCGGGAGGGGAGTCCAGGTTCCACTCCCAAACACTTCCTCTGCGCTGTCGACGTCTCTGCCTGGTAGTTTCGCCGCTGCCTCGGTTCCTATGTAAGGTTAACCTCATTCTGTGGTCGCTCGCCATGGCCGCCACCATCGCCACCGTAGCCGCCACGCTCCCGTTTTCCGGTGTGCGGCGTAGTGTGTATTCCTTAAAGTCATTCTCGGCCCGGATCGAGTGTAAAATCGAGCTAAACGGCTGCTTGCAAAGAGGACACTCCGCTTTGTTGTGCGACCACTCTTGGATGCACCGGAAGCAGAAGCGATGCAAACAGCTGTCGAGATACGCCAAGTTAATGAAGCGGTCGAGGCAGATGGGACATTTCGAATCCGGAGAGGCGTCTTCTGCGGAGACGATGGGGCGAGTGGAAGAGGACGGGAGAGGGGAGGCGGTGTTGGACGAGGAGCTGGTGGTGGTTTTTCTTCGGCTGTTGCGAAGGGAGGTGTTACGGCTCCTCACTTCGTCTTGAGGCCGGCCGCTTCCCGATGTGGCATCTGCATTGTCGCGACGGCGGACACGCAGTTTCATCCGCGTGGGCGCCATCACCTAAAGACAAAATACAAGGATACAGGATACGTTCAAGATAGGAGGCATAAAGGTTTAAAAAGGGGGATGTGGCCAAAATAACAAAGTTCCTGACACATGGATTAAATCTTCCAGCTTTGTTCTACACTGTTTAAAGTCCTTAACCTATAAAACACGTGGCTCTCTGTTATATTCATGAGGGTGTTCAGATGCACTTGAGCATTAGGCTTTTATAAGTATCCCATTTTTGTCTTTTTGCATGTGAACAAAATATCATAATTTCTAAAACTGTGATAAACCAGAATCACAAGAACATAGTCGTATTAATGCAGGAATACTTACATAAGTGTGAAATGTGCTTTTTCATTTCCTTATTTCTGTGTGAAGTTGGGTTAATGGAGCTTCGTGACAGAAAAGCATTCACACGTTTACACTGACACTGTTTTGAAAAGTGACATCCTTTCTCTTAAATTCGTCTTTATATGAAGTCTCAGCTGTTCATCTTATCCGACTACACCAGATTAACCAGTATTCATTGCGTTTAAATGTTGTTTCGCTGTGATTATTTATAAAAAACAATACTGCTACGATGCTAACGACTAGCACACACACTAATAGTGGCTTCGACATTTTCATTAAACAGTATTTTTCATTTTAATTGTTAATTAAGTATTTATTTGTGGATGCAGCTATTAACAGACGTTCTTCATAGTATGACAGATTAATACACAAAAACCCAGTTAAAATAGAGTTATTCCTAATTGTTAGCTTGCTAGCACTGTTAGCTTCATACCTGGTGTGAAGCGGCAGACCCTCCCGGCGGCTTTGGCAGCTTCTCATCCGGGTTTTCTCCTCTGTTCCCGGGTTGTTTTCCTCCGTGTACAGTCGGTGGACAATCTGACAACCAGACTCCGTCGTTTAAATCAGTTTACAGCGAAAATCCGAGTAAAAACGGTGAGATTTATCCGTGGATGTTCGTGCTCAATTTCCTACTACACATTGCAGCTGGAATGTGACGCAAAGGACGCTGGGAACCAAGATCGTTACTGGGTGTTGACATGGCTCACTCGTGAACGCACCGTCCCTATTGTGTGTTTAGTTTCTGGATAAAAACAGAGTGAGACATCTGTTTTCCATTAACCACCTTCTGATCGCTGTCTGTTTGCGCCGTTGGGACCAAAACACCAAGAAATTAGCACAAAAAACAACATTTGTGGACTTTTCTACAATTTCTGCTGAATTAAAACTGGATAATGGAGACTGTAAGCAGACGGAGTTTGGACAGAATCTACTCTGTGGTAAATTAAACCCTAGTTTTTGAATGTTAAGTGATATATTAACTACATTAGCAGTTAGCTGTAGCCTCGATGTTGGTTTGTTATTGGATTATAACACACTGTATATATTTCTGTATTAAACTGATATTATTATTATGAAAGTATTGACTTTTGAGTATTGTCTTTTGATTATAACACGCTGAGTTCATTACAATCAGTACAGTTTGATTTAGAGTCTATATTAAATGTAAATAAGTGTATATTCATCATGATAAGACTATTATGGGCTTTTATATGTTTGACAGGTGATTATATTTGTGTGCATCTGTTTCTTATCTCACTGAATACTCCACTTATTACAGGAGAAGACAAAAAATGACTCAGAGACATTATTCTCCAAAATATTATGATGTGTTGCTGAAACTGTCCTTGTGTGTCTATCAGCTGTTGTTGGGGATTGTGGTTTTGTCCTGGTCGTATGTGATCTACGCCAGCAGAATCGCAGCGCAGTGGCTTCTGGACGAGAGAACTGCAAAGTCTTAGTCAAACTCAAGGGATAAACAACAGGACCAACAGCAGAAAAGTAAGTTGTAAGGACTTCAGGCGTTCAAACACATCTTTTGGGCTTTAATAACAGTGGGAATAGTTCAGTAAATTTAACCCAGTGTTTTAAGGGGACCCATATTTTAAAAAGACCTAAATATTTGTGACCCACTTCCCAGGTCATTTTAAAACACTGAAGAAGACTAAAACTCACATTGAGCTGTAAAAACTAACACAGAGGAGCATCTGTCTTTAAAGGAGAGGCTAGTTTTATGTCAAGAAACCATTACAATGAATTTAATGCTGTTGTTGAAATGAAAGGTCGGTATTTTGGGGCAAAAACTGACACAGTATTGCTTGAAATACCGTGACCACTTTTGGATCCAGACCCGCTGTTTGGGAAAAGAGACTGAAACTCACTTTTTGATTAAACTTGAGCAAAGCAAGCATCTTGTACATTTCACATTAAAGTCAGAGTCTTCTTTATGGCTTGCACTTTCTTTTAAAGCAACACTATTTAACTTTTGAGACAAAAATCATTACAACAATAGCATTACATTTATTCTGATGGTAACTACACAGGAAACTAACCTCTACTTTGAATTAAACACAGTCCAAACTTGTGACATAAAACAGTGAGTCCTGTCGTGCTCTTGGGGGCGCTGTAGGACAATAAAAACATCATAAATGCTCTTTTTCCTTCAGGTAATAACGGTTTTTACATTTAAACTGATGCTTTCTTTATTGCAATATTTCAGTTTTTACAATTATACAATTTTAACTTATTTATTTTTCCTGAATGTTGTTTTATTGGGATTTTTCTTCATAAATGTTCAGTAATGTTTGAGTTTGTGGACATTTTCTCACAGTGTTTTTTGTCTCTGTCCATCCCCAGATTTTTCTCCAGAAAAATGGACTTTAAACAAACGTCTTAAAACAAACTTTTGGCTTTGAAAACAATGGGGCCTTATTTCACAGACACTGACTCGGTCCATTCTCGGAAAAAAAAGACAAACTTTGGACGAGAAAAGCCTCGAAGAAACTAAAGAATCAATCATTTCAAGACTGTTTCTGAGAAATCTCTCTGTTATTTAATTTTTTCCAAATGCTCTACATTCAGTGTCACAGCTTTACAGTTTAAATAATGTTTTTGCTGAATTATTTAATATATTTGATACAATTTTGTCTTTATTACTTTTAATGTTACTGTTATATGTATTTTCTACTCTTTTTATCAGAGAACCAATAAAATTACTTCGTAGCTGTATGTTTCTACAATCTCAAGGTCATTTATTATTTGCTAAAAAGTGATACTGTGTTATTTTGGAGTTGAAGGTTTTTCTTCATTTAAATTTGGAAATGTACAAATGGTTAAAAAAAAAAGAGGTAAAATTGTTAATCTTTTTAAAGAAATGTTTTTTTACACTAAAAAAATAAAATATAAATTACTAGAATGGGAAACGTAAGTAATGGTGTCATTTGGTTCGGGTCTGAATGTTCATAAACTGATAAAGTGCACTGTTAAAGTGGTTCAAGAGGAAAAAAATCCTCATTAAATCTGTTTTTACGGCTCACTCCCCTCTTTTCTTCTCCACCGTGGACAGGAACAAAAGCCCATTCTGCTCCGCGTCCGTCGTGTGATGTATTCGGTAAAAGAGACGCTGCATTTGAAGTCTCTCAAATGCAAATGCAGTCCCCAGAAACTGAACGAGGAGCTCTCGATGTGAGCACACATTTCATTAACAAACACTTCAAAGAGCCTCATCTGTGATTAAAACCTGGTCTGAGCAGCTTTTGTCCAGATCTGAGCCAAAGTACATTTCCAGACTTTTAATGGGATTTATTTGTGAAGACAACACTCAGAATGTGTAGTTTTAATGCAATAATGCAGTTCATATATTTACCCAGAGTATATTACACAAGTAGTAGTTTAAACGTAAGCATCTGGAGATAGTCTTAAACCTTATGATGCAGTTTTATCTAGATTACATAGTTAACCAATACATTTTTACATTTTACAGTCTTTTCATAATTTAATTTGATCTCATAATTTACCATGGTTTATTTATTTATTACTTTTTTCATTTATTTATTTAAGTTGGGGTTTTTTTGTGTCTTTTTTTATTTTTTTATTTTACACCTATTGCACATTTATATTAATTTATCATATTTATACATATGTTTGCAAAGTAAAAACCAAAAGAAATGCCTTTTGCCAATTTGACATAAACAGAATTATTTTATATCTTTATAATATTTATAATACTAACTATCATTGTTGTTGTTATTAGTTTGAATAAGTGAGCAGAAGTTTTCTTTAGTCAAATACAGTCTTAAATGTTTACTTATGAATTCTGAACCTTCGAGCTGCAGATGTGTCTGTGAACGGATGAATATTCATGCAGCGGTGTGGAGCAGAAGGACCAGAGACGAGCATCAGTCGGAGCCAAAACAGAAGAGGATTATTCAAACACAGGAAACACTGGATAACTATGAGGTTTTTGCAAATTAAAGCTGTTCTAGTGCAGCAATTATTCCATAAATGACCTTTAGCGAGAAGAAGATTCATAAGAAAAACAGTTTAGTGTGATTTAATGACAATTTTATTCTACATTTCTTCTTTGAATACTCCTCCAAAAAACAAATAAGTCAATGTAACACTGTTCTGTCACATTCATTTACGACAAAAATTAGGTTTACATTGGATTGACTCAGGCGGCGTCCAGGAGAAGGTCGTGGTTCAAACTTCCCGGCAATGACGAATACAGCACTCTGTCGTCCTGCGTATCCATGGTAACGGAGTCGGTGTCCATGGTTACGAGTCGAGGCATCCTGGCGTCGACGCCGACCTCCTTCGGGGCCAGAGACGTCTTCTTTCCCTCGAGCCAATAGGTCACCATGTCGCCTTTACCCTGAAGGACGTCAGATAGAAACATCAAGCTGCAGTTCCACTATCGGCCACTAGGATAGGCTCGTATTTAGCACTTTAACCTGTAAAAACTGAGGAATTTAGAGATACTCAGGGCCGAGCTTCTCAAGAAACCACTGGACGATCTTTTCAAGGGTTAATAATAAATAAGTGAATCTAAAAGGAGCAAGGTCTAAAGAAAAAAAACAAGAACTGACCGGATTTTCTCGACAAAAATCAGGAGTGAATGAGTTTATTATCGTTAAAACTGGAGCTGAATTACCTTGACCTGCAGCGTCCCGCGACACTCCAGCACATATCCACCGATCTCCTCCAAAAGGTAAAAGGTGCTGGCGCTGCACTGGACTTTCAATGCTATAAATACATACAATACAGTTTAGCTTAAAATAAATAAGAAAACATTTCGCAATTTCAATTTCAGCTTCAACAATCACAAAACCAACGTAATCGAGAAAAAAAATATATTTATAACTTATTTTTATTTATTATTTAAGTGCACTCCATTTTTTATTTATTTATCTTAATTATTATTTCTGTTTAATTTGTAAGCTGTTTATTTATACGTTTGAGTATATTATTTATTTTAAGGAGGATTTACCGTTTTGTTCAAAAAAGTCATTGAGTAATCTTGATTTCAATTATGACCAAAATAATTGTGATTATGATTTTTTTTCCTTAATCGAGCAGCAGTAATTTCAGGTTATTACTCCAGTAAGTTTATCCACAGAAGTCAGTACAAATTTCTTAAACAAATAAAGCAGGTTTTGTTCTTGGGTCCAAGATTCAGTTTGCTTTAGATTAAATGGAAACCTCTGACTGTGGTTGTTTTTACCGAGGCTGGTGGACTCCATTCGTGACGCTGTGTTCACTGTGTCTCCGAACAGACAGTACCGAGGCATTTTGGTGCCGACGACGCCCGCCACAACGGGACCTGAACGCACCACAGAGGGCAGCAGGTTAGACGCTTCTTTAGAGAGTTAATCAGACATATTCGTTCAAACCTGAGTGGATCCCGGCTCTGATCTGCAGCTGCGTGTTCGGTTTGTGAGGAATCCTGAAGCTGCGACAAACGGCCACTAAATCCAGAGCCATGCTGGCGATCTCGGACGCGTGGAGAATACCGTTCTCTTTAGGGACCCCGGACACCACCATATCTGAAAATAGACTTCAATTATTCAGATTCTACGTTCTTCATCATTCTTTCTTTTCCTTTCTTTTTGTCTTATCTCTGTCGCTCAGCTTTAATCCTCCTCCATGAACGTAGTCCCAAAGGAAAAAGGAGCAAGAAATGTTAAAGTCTGATCCACTTTTTAAGGAGACTTGTGGAAATGTGCTTTACTCACAGGCGTCTCCAATCGTCTCCACTTTGTAGACATCGTAGTTGTCGATGATGTCGTCAAACGTGGTGTAGAGCTTGTTGAGTAAATCCACGACTTGATACGGAGTGCTGCTGCTGGACAACTGAGTGAAGCCCACGATGTCACTGCAAACAATGGAAGACGGGAAATTAGAACACAGACTCTCTTTTTTATTTGGTCTAGGCCTTGGTATTAAAGAACTGATGCCAAATTGGACTATGCGTGTAGGAATAGCTTATATTGGTTTATTATTCTTTGTATTATTCGTCTAAAAAACCCAATAAAAACAGTTTTGAAAATAAATAATAAAAAGCGCACAAAAAATTCAAATGTGTGCCACAAAAACTGTTGGGAAAACATTTTTATGGCTTCCTTGAGATTATAATAAGCTATTTTTCAGCTGTTTTTGAGACCTCAGTGAAATGTTTTTATGTTTGAATCTCTCGTAATATAATGTAAATAAATGCGCATCAAAGATAAGTTTAATGTCTGACCTGAAGAAGACGGTGGCGCTGACGTAACTCTGAGCCTGAGAGGTTTTCCCCTGTCGGAGATCGTCGGCCACTTGTTTGGGAAGCATACCTAATGTGCATTTAAGACATACTTTAATTATACAGAGACAAATCTACTTAAACATCTCTTTCTTTTGTCGTTTGAGTTGCTCGTACTGTACAGCAGCCGGTCCGTCTTCTGTTTCTCGTGCATCAGGTCCTGAGTTCGCTCGGCCACAATGACCTCCAGGTGCTTACTGTACTTCTCCATCTGTCACGTTCAGAAGATGGGGTTTATATTTAAGCTTCTGGATCTTTACGGCCTTTTCTAAAAGACGAGTCTGCTGTGAATGTGATTGTTAACTTTGGAAAAGCAGCAGGATGTTTTCACTTCAAGGAGACGAAACCAAGAGCAAAGAAAAACCAGGGAGAGTTTCTGCTGTAGTTGTCGAAAAAGGTCGTCAAAGGATCATCAGAAACCTGGACTAAACCTGGACTAAACCTGGACTAAACCCCTGAACCGAGCCATTACCAGGTTCATCATCATGTCGACGGGGCTGACTTTGACGGGGTTGATCCGATGGACGAACTTCTTGATTTGCTCGAAGGTCGGTCGTTGAACCGGGTTATGAGAGCGGCATCTCCGGATCAGCTACGGAAACAAACGAGGGTCAAACATACAGCACCACCGTCAACAGGTAGGTCATAGTGGTGATGATGGGGTCACCTCTACGTAGTCGGCGGGACAGGGGCAGGTGTTGTCGGTTTTACTGGAGATGAGTTCAGGTAACGGAGGACACCAGGCGCACTCCAGGTTCGACTCCTCCGCCTCCAAACAAAACACGGAGTCAGAAAATTAGTTTAAAAGAGTAATATCTGACTTCTTGATGCAGATCTACCTCTATTTCCAACTGTTTGAAGGAACCAAGAGTATTCTGCCAGTTTTAAACTAAAAACTGTAAAATACAATTGTCATTAAATCAAACCAAAATGTCTTTTTAATGGATCTTATCAATCTTCTTCTCACTAAAGGTCATTTATGGAATAATAGTAGATTTAATTAATTTAATTTGCCAAAACCTCAGTGGAAAAAGATAGATTTTACTCCAGAGAGTTAGAATAAGTTCTGTTTTATTTTCATTAAGACACTAGTGTAAATTAAAAGGAAATTCTGCTGCTTCTCTTGCTGCAGTCGATCAGTATCTTTTTCATTTATTGATTATCGAAGGGTTTATGTTAAACTTTATTGTCTTTAATTATCATATCTACTGTGACTTACTGGGACTGGGTCACTGCGAGTTGCAATCTCCAGCAAAATGATGGAATAACTGGAAAACATTCAGAACAAATATATACAGATAAATAAAAGCCAGAGTAAACCTTCAGGAAAAAAGAGTCGTGTGAAATACCAGAAGACGTCTCCGGGAAGCGTGGGCTCGACGTTGGAGCTCTGAAACTCCGGCGGCATGTACACCTCCAGGAGTCTCTGCTGATAGGTGGAGACAGGCTCCGCCCCCTCCTCGCGCCGGTACATCCTCAGCCCGTAATCTGGGAGAAAACACAAGAATTTAAACATTTAGACAAGAAACATGGACCAAGAGAGAGTCTGTCTGCTTTAGAACAGAGAATCCATTTCCTAGTGTCTGCTTTGTTTTTATCAGAGCCTTAAACCGTCCGTGTGCCTTGTGTTGACAGGGTTAGCTCAGTGGGTTAAGTGTCTGACGCCGTTACCTGTGATTTTGCAAACCCAGCGGTCGTCCAGGACACAGTTCAGGGACTTGAGGCGTCCGTGGCAGATCTTGTGTTGGTGCAAATACGACATCCCTCTGGCAATGTCCATCGCAAACGAAAACCTGACAAATACACTTCATCAGCATTTCCTTTTTGTGTATTTAAACCTCTAATGAACGTGATTTTTATTTATTTCTTATATTATTTGTGTGCGTCCACCTGAAGCCCCAGTTCAGAGGGATCTCCTCATTAAGAAGCACGTCGTTAAGGCTTCCTTTGGGGCAGTACTCCGTTACGATGGCGACGTTGGGCGCCTCGACGCAGCCACCGATGAATTTACACAGGTTTGGATGATCCAGCTCTCTGCAAATGAACAGAAGTGACTATTATTATTATCATTAAGAGAGTCTGATTCATAAATACAGCATTGTTTTTAGGATTTTCTTTAAGAGCGGTACCTGACTTGTTTGACTTCCTGTCGGATGGTTTTGGACAAAGAGAACGTCTTAGTTTGGATTTTTTTAATTGCAACCGTTCTGCCGTCACTAAGAGATAAAGAAAAAAGAAAGAAGAAGAAAAAGTTTGGAAAATGGCATGAAGGAGGCCAGTTAATATAAAAACTGTGGTAAGTTAATGGTGTTGAGGTGTTTAATGGACACTGACGACTTTGTTCCTTTATCTTGTTTATTCTAACAACAATTTAACACAAACATTAATTGTTTTTGCCCCAACATTAATTAACCTTTGACCATAATATTGAGAAATGAACACTAAAAAGATTGACTTGTATAACGACACTTCATTTTAGTCTAACTCTGACCAGTTTGAGTGTATAATGCTGCGTATCATTGCCGTTTTTTGTGATTTCTACTTTAATCGACCGTTTTGTCATCGATCTACCAGTGTTTTCTACAGATATTTTTGTGAAAGTGAATGTCCTGAGCAGTCCCAGAGGCTCAGACCCGTCCCGTACTAGATGCCGGTGCAGGTGAAGAGTGTTTTCCTGTTGGCCGGTCCGGTGCAGGAGCTGAGAGCCGTCACGCAGCTGGTGTTACTGTCGCTGTTGCCCACCGGGACGCTCATGATGCTGCCCATCGTCAGACGAGCCCCTTGGTCTGAAAACACACAAGGAAAAGAAGTTCAGGCAGTTAGCATCAGACGAATATTCACTGAACTGGTTTTGTTTGAGTCTAATCTGACCTTGTTTGATGTGAGTGAAGTCGATGATCCAGCTCTCGTCCCAAAGCAGCTTCTGTTTCTGATACCGCAGCCACTAAAAAACACACAGTCAACCTCAACCTGTGTTTGAACATTTCAATATAAAAACTTAACTTGTTAATGGATATGTCTTTGTCACAGTAGCTCAGTTACAAACAAACAATAAAATAAGAAGTAAAAATGTAAATAATATACAGTGGGGTGTGACAAAAATCAGAAAATCGAGATTCTTAGACTGGATCGGATCGAACATTAACTCTTTCTTAGTCGACCAATTAAATGATTTTTTAAGGATAACTAACAATTTGGTCCAAGGACTAATGCGAAACATGTTTAGAACAAGACTTATATTTTGTTTACATACTTTTTTATGTGTATTTTGATTATTTTGCCACAAATATCTGAATCAAATTAAAAGAATGGTTCAAAATTTGGTTTAACAAAAAAAATTGAATCGAATCCGAATCGAATTGCCTCACACTGAAAGATTTACACCCCTAAGAGTGAAAATGTGAAAAAGTGAATAAATACTAAGGTGCAGAAGTGGGTGAGTTGAACAGTATAAATAAAACTGGATTATACTGTTGGATTATGATATTTTGAGTTGGACTGAGACGTCTCACCATGAGGATGAGGATGAAGCTGAGGCAGAGGAGGCTGAGGGGCAGACCGATGGCCAGTTTAGTGACAGGACTCATGGGACACTCCCCACAGTCGACGGGACACGTCCAGCAGCGCTCCGCCTCCTCACAGACACCGTCTCCACAAACTCAACACAACACAGTCCCACACAGCGTTACTTTGACATATTCTTTACTGTATCAGTGTTCAGCAGCAGACGATGTGTTGTTGTGGATTATGAGGTCACTTTAAAACCACAAACACTGCATTAACACTAAAAATACACTACTTTTACTTAGAAATAATTATAATCAGGATGTTTATTTGTCTGGAGTCCATTTTTGACACAGCCTTGTTCCTCTTTGTTTTCAGTTTCGTTTCATTGTTGTTCAGTCGCCTTTTATTAGTTTATTTGTGTCCTTCTGTTTGTTGTGAGTAAAAGGCAGGCATTGGTATAGTTTACTTTTATTTAATTTAACCTTTATTTAACCAATTCTCCTTTACAATGACGACCTGGACCAGAGGCAGCACAAAAACACACAAACAGATAAGATACAATAACATTAGATTGGATGGATTTGTTAATTGCAAGAAATAGACTTTCATACAATATTATCTCATTCAGAACATTAATAATTTTGGCTTTGTCTGGTTATTTATGTGAGTACTTTCAATATCTTCTTAGCCGATATAAACTAATGTCTTGCCTGTAAGCCTTTGTACAGATTCACAGATTCATTACAGAGTTTAACAGCAGACCATTACTTCTTTTTGAGTCTAATTACGTAGTTCTTTGGTGAAAAATGCTCAGTTTTGGGGGAAGAGATTGCGTTTAGTCTTTGTGCCCCTGATTCAAACAAAAGCAAACCAAGAATCTAGATTTATTGTCAGTTTCTGCGGAGCTTTAACTGATGTTACGTACTGGTGGCAGGCAGGACGGTGCTCTTCGCCTCCAGCGCCACCTGCATCTGTCCCACTCGAATGTGAGCGATCAGAGACGTGAGGCCTGGATGGAACAGGACCACCTACAGAAACACACCAGATATTACAGTTGAATCCCTCTAACGCTGGGTCGAACGGAGGAGCAGCTCGTACCTTGGAGGTCCAGTTGGTCTGGCTCATCTTTCCTGTGGTGGAGATGGTGTGAGTAAAGATCTTGCCGTCGTCGGGAATCCAGGGACCGCAGATGCTCTCCGTCGTCTGAAGGAAGAACAAGGTCAGGACTGTTGTGTTGGATGTTCATTATTTCTTTTAGGTTTTAAAATCCAATTTGAGGGAAAGGGTTTCATGATTATACTGAGAAGAGTCCATCAAAGACTTCAGGCTCTAACTATTGACATAAAAGAGATTTTTTAAGGAAATGGCTCAAAGTAAAGACACAAGGTTTAGACATTTAAAGCTCCTCTCTCTGATTTTCTTTTTTTGTCTCTGTCTCAGACTCTCCTCCAAAATCAGCCTAGGAACCTCTCCTGCTTCTTTTATTAAAAAATAAAACCACAAAATACTAATCCATTTGACCAAACTGAAGTTTAGAGTTTAGCGTTAGCTTAGCTGTGACTTCAGCGTCAGGACGACAATTATCTCCTCCTCGTTAAACATTACGTGATTGAATTGACAGTATTTATCTGTGTTTTACGTTGTCTCCCTTTTCTCTGTTGATGCTTTTCTTTTTTCAGCTGTTTCTCTGTTAAAAGACATATTCAGCTGAAAATACACTTTATCTGCAGCTATTAAACTTCCTGGAACGTCATGTGACAAGTGTCGACCAATGGGAGCGCTCCTTTTTGGAGCATGTGATTGTCCAAGGTTTTCTGTTCCTGAATAGAGGTTCTCATCTATTACAATCCCTTACAATAAACAGAAGATGGATCATAAAGACAAATTTTGAGTTTTTGTACCATGTATCCCATCGGGCAGGAGTGGATGTTGGCGTGATGAATGCAGCAGTTTTCTCCATCTGCATCTTTCCAGTTCGAAGGACAGTCCAAATGTTCACAAAACCTCCGAGCAGCTTCAGCGTCCACTATGGAGCTACGAGGAAAGCCCATCGAGTATGTTTAATCCCTGTTGTTTCAGACAGCGCTAACAGAGTCTCTACCTGTGAGTGAAGATGTTGTGGTCCACGGCCCATTGATAAAACGAGTCGTGGGCCGTCACCGAGTACGTGACGCTGAACACCTCTCCGCTCTTTACGGTCTCGGGAGGACGCACCAACCAGGCCATCTCCAGACCTGCCCCAGACCCCACAAACAACACCAATCAGAGGGACTCATGGGTAACACTCAGCCTGGTTTAGCTTCAGCAGCACAGAAACTCTTCTATTATAATCAATCACTCTGTTTATGTCCTGTTCGAATAAAAGGGAATATAGAGCAAAAAGACAATCTTGTGTTAGCTTTTATCACTACTGAGCAGTATTTAGACAATTACATTTACAGTCCATGTAAAATACACCACACAAGGTTGTTAAACAGCCCTGAAAAATGTTTAAAAACAGAGCTTTGTGAAATCAAACCCTAAAAGCACATAAATCACAGTGAATATGAAGCTAAAAAGGCTAATATCTTTGTCTTCCTTCAAAATGATGGATAGTTTCTGGGCAGTAGACTCCAGAAGTAGAACAGAAATGTGATTTTTTTTTTTTATTCATTTTTCCTCTACAATAAAAACTGAAAAACTTATAAATAAACGTCTTTATTTGACATTTATGGACCTATCCCCTTAAAAATGTGTGACTCTGGAGTGTAGCAGCTACAGGTAAAGAGCTAACAATTATTAATGTGATCAGTGTCTTTTAATAAACATTTGCTCAAGGATATTTATTTAATTTCAGTAAGTTTGGTCACGTCCAGCTCAATAACGAGTTTAATGAAGTCTAACAGTTTGATCTCAACACTGATGTTTATTCTTTGTGGATTTTTCCTTCCAATATGGCCGACAGAGCTCTATATTGTGATTTTAACATCTATCTCAGCTTTTTTGGAACATATTTGCACGATCCTAAACCTTCCTAAACACTCGTTATGCTCCACGTTCGCTGTAAATGAGTGAGGGTCTTACCTCCGCAGTTGATCATGTTGTACTCGTTGGGTTTGTCCAGAGGCCAGCAGTCGTACTCACTGTTGTCCAGGTCGTGCCAACAAAACGAGGGACCCACTCCACAAACGAGGATCTGAATACCACAGCGAGCACGATGAGACGCAAATACTCGAATATTCTCTTATTAAAATAGGACTAAAACTGCATAAAAACAATTAAAACCACAAAAACAAATAGAAATGAGCTCTAATATTAAAATCACTGAATTAAAAAATGAAATGTAAATGAAAAAATAAAATTGTGCTCATTGATCATTGGTCCAATAGAAGTGCATAGTTCTTGTATTGATTAGCAAGCAATAAATAAATAATTAAATAAAGATAATATATAATAAAATATTAAAGATTCTGAAAAAGTGCCTAAATATTGATTGACACTACAAAAACACTGGTAAAAGTATATTAAATTATGAGCATTCATAAATACATAAACAATGAAAGCATAATATATATAATAGATAAATAAAATAACTAAATAAAACAAATAATTCTGTATCTAAAATAATCAACGTAATTCACAATAAATAAATAAATAAATATTTACATAGAACATAGAGTCTTACCCAAATCCAAAGACAAACTCTCTCTCGTGTCTCCATTTCACTGAGACTGAAGAGAACTGAAGAGGATTAGATCTGAAACAGAAAAACCAGAGAGACTCAG
This sequence comes from Rhyacichthys aspro, assembly GCA_036850595.1. Lineage (NCBI taxonomy): Eukaryota > Metazoa > Chordata > Actinopteri > Gobiiformes > Rhyacichthyidae > Rhyacichthys > Rhyacichthys aspro. The sequence goes on from CM072165.1 coordinate 1,662,228, forward strand.
AGAGGGTCCACGAGACTGAATATATACTGCCCCCTAGAGGTGGACTCAGGCACTGCACTGATTTAGAGAAGGTTTGTGAGGCTCATTTTAGTGAAGATTTTAATAATTATTTGAGCTTGTGTCAGTTGTTTTTGTGGAAAAGATCAGACTAAATCTGAATATATTAATAAATACTGTTCAAATCCAACTAAAACCTGTTCAAATCCAAATAAATCCTGTTCAAATCCAAATAAAACCTGTTCAGATTCAACTAAAACCTGTTCAAATCCAAATAAATCCTGTTCAGATCCAACTAAAACCTGTTCAAATGTAACTAAAACCTGTTCAAATCCATTTTAAATCTGTTCAAATCCTAAAAACTAAAACCAGTTTCCATAAAAGAAGGAAAATGTAAAAGATAACTTTTGTAAGACCCAAATGAAGATGAAACCTCACATTCTAAATTTAATAAAAGCTTCCAAATTCCACCATCTTCGGCCCCTGACAGGATCCGTATCAACCATCGCGGCCCCTCATCTCTTTGAGTCTGACACCACTGCTTTAATCTGTCGAGAGTTTGATTTGTTCAGTCGTCTTTAGACAGAATCTGAGACAAAAATCTGCTGAAACTAGTCCAGTTTTCCTGGTCTTTTATAAATCTGTAAAGACTGAAAGTGTGTAGAGTTTCCCAAGATTCAAAAAACTAAAGAAACCCGTTGCTGCTGCCGTCTTTAAAAGGGCTGTTTCCTCTTGACACACATCTTTATTTGTCACAGTTTTTCTCATCACAGTTTATTAAAGATATTTTGTCCATTTGAATCCCATCAAACTAGTCTAAATAGAGAACGCTTGTGTCTAAAGGTGCATGTCCCTTTAATGAGTCGTTATCCAAGTGACTGAGGTATGTGTAGCTGCAGGCGATGGATACTGTACTTCCCTGCGTTACAATAATAAACTGGTTTACACAAGTCGCTCCCAGATGTTAAAGCCCTGAGGCTGACGTAGAGACGCTGTCGGTGAAAGAACCACAGGTAACGGAAGCAGACAGACGCCTCCTTTAAGGCTTTGACAAATGATGTGTTTACAGTCAACAACAGGAACAAGACAACGACACAGGTTTGTGTTTACCTCGGACAGCTGACGCGTTCAGTCTGTTGCTGCAGGTTTTTTATTTGTGATTAACCAAAGCACCGCCTCGAACATCCAATAAAACATAACCTACTGAGCAAACAAACACAGCTACTCTCACATTTAGTTGATTAATTGCAGCTTTAATGAATATTTATTGATATATTGTACCTGCTGTCAGTGTCATAACCTCAGACCTTTTATTCCATTTGAAAATATAATGACTGCCTCCAAAAAAAACCCAATAAACAATAAAATAATTTTAAAAAAAAACATCTGTAGCTGTAGCACATTTATGTGAATGTTTCAAAAAGGGAAAAAGGGATTTATTAAGTTTGTTGGAAGGTAAAATTCTTACTTTTTAAAACGCAGTAGAACTTTACCCTTTTTTTCTGTTTTTTTTTTTTTTTTCACGTATTTTTTCTTATTTTTTTCTTTCTTTTCTATTTATTTTTACTCCCTTTATTTATTTATTTATTTATTTGTAATTCTAACGTATTTATTGCTATTTTTCTAGACATTTTTCCTCAAACTCTGAATCCAGCAGAACAGCAGCCCTGATAAAGTGGTGCACATGTATTCCATTTGAGGGCAGTTATTACGTGCAGCTCTCTTTAACCCCGCTCGTGCAGGGTTCAGATGAAAAGCTGCAGACGCTGGGCTCAGAGCCGATTTTAACACTTTCTCCAGCTTTTTGTCTCAATTAAAGGATATTTTCAGGTTTTTAATCACATCTTATCGACTTTACGGATGCCCCGTGGTGCATTAGTTTGTAACTGGACGTTTGCAGCTGTTTTTATTTTTGCATCCTGATAATGATCAACTTTTTTGCTTCGTTTTGACGCATTTTGTGCTATTTTTGGCGCGTTGTTTCTCGCTTAAGGCATGTTTTCACCTGTTTCCAAACGTGGACACTGACTTTTCGTCCTCTCCAAACGCCCCGGAGCTCAGAGAGGCTGTCCCCGGAGCTCAGAGAGGCTGTCCCCGGCTCTGGAGCATGTTCCCCCGGCTCTGGCTCGCGCTGGTGTCCGTGTGGAGCGCGCGGAGCAGCGGCAGGTACAGGTTGACTCTGACCTGTGCATGTTTTTAACTCTAATTAGACGAGTTTATTCACTTGTTTGGTCTCATATATTAATCATAAGATACTGAAGCACCTCATACATTTGGACACTTGTTTAACTCAAAAAATATTCATTAGAGTAATCTCATTTTTATTTAATTGCATAAAGACACCTGTTTGGCTCATGAGAGGATTGTATTGGAATAGTTTTAATAGATTATTGCAGTAAAAAAGAATATATTGAGTGTCTCTGTGCTGCATTTTAAGAAATATATAAATAACTGTCAGAGGAATAACGTAATGTTTTATAATGAGACACATCATTTATTATTTGTGTTTAATAGGGACAAGTACCACGTGTTTAATTGAATATGTCACAGTCTACAGCTTCATAGACTTCACTGAACAATCAATCACCAAAGACAACAAAGACAAATACAGATAAATAATCAGATACGAGAGCAACAGGGATTATTTATCGTCACAAAACTAAACTGGAACTAACTGTAATCTGTAAAAACATTTAAAACGAGTCCAATCTGAGCTGTTTTAATTCAAGAGCAGTGCCTTAAAGCCTCTCTGTGTAACTTTTCTCCACTAGAGGGCGCTGGTCTCTCTATAACCAACATTTATCCATGTTTCATTTGCTGCTGTTTCTCTATTTTTATCTTTTTTGAGCTGTTTCTCTGTAAAATAAGACGTATTTCCAACAGAATAACCCATTTCCTTGGTTTATTTCCTTGTTCCTTCGTTGTTGACATCAGTGTCGACCAATGGGAGCGCTCCTTTTTACCTGAAGTGAGCTGTGATTGGACAAAATCCTGCTGTGGACTGATCATTCTCATCTATTAAAATCCTTCATTATAAAGACTAGATCACGTCTTAAGGTCTCATTTTTTCAGATGATTCCTGTTACAATAAACTTTAGGAGATTACACTGAAACTTTGACCTTTTTTTAATTCGATGATGTTTTTGTTCGTATGAAGCCGACTCTGAGGCAGGTCTCAGGTCAGGTTTTCAGACGGAACAGAGACAGAGTCGAGGTGAAAGTATGCGACTGATACGAGTCGTGTTCAGACCTGACGCTGGAACGAGAGCCGGTCTCGACTGGTCCCAGACTCGAGCGTTAAACCAACACATTAAACACAGGGTCAGAAATCCTGGTCCAGTCTGGGTTTAGTCCTGGTTTAGTCCTGGTTAAATCCTGGTTTGGTCCTAGATTTAATATTAGGTTTAGACCTGGTTTTGGCTTAAGTTTAGTCTTGACTTTAGACTTTATTTAGACACAGTTTAGTCCTGGTTTAGACCTAATTATGGCCAAAGTTTAGTCCTTTTTGTTTCTGGATTAGCCATGGTTTTACTCTTGATTTATTCCTGGTTTAGTTTTGGGTTAAGGTCTTGGTTAAATCCTGATTTGTCTTTATATTTTTATTAGGTTTAGCCCTGACTTCAGTCTTTATTTAGAGACAGTTTAGTCCTGTTTCAGTCCTGGGTTATTTTGGAATTAAGTCCTGGTTTAGGTCCTGCTTGGTGCTGGTTTATTACTGGATTAGTCCTGGTTTAGTCCCAAGTGTAGTTCTGGATTTAGTTTTGGTTTAGTCCTGGTTTAGTCCCAGTTCAGGCCTTAGTTTAGTCTTGGTTTAAACTTAGTTCTACATTTAGTTCTGGGTTTTCTCTTGATTTAATTTTGTTTATTTGAAATTTAGTCCTTTGATTTAGTCCTAGTTTAGTCCTAGGTTTAGTCCTGGTTTAGACCTGGTTTAGTCCTGGTTTAGTCCTGGTTTAGTCCTGGTTTAGACCTGGTTTAGACCTGGTTTAGACGTCCTGTTTAGACCTGGTTTAGTCCTAGTTTAGTCCTGACCTGGTTTAGACCTAGTTTAGTCCTGGTTTAGTCCTGGTTTAGTCCTGGTTTAGTCCTGATTTAGACCTGGTTTAGACCTAGTTTAGTCCTGATTTAGACCTAGTTTAGTCCTGGTTTAGTCCTGGTTTAGACCTGGTTTAGACCTAGTTTAGTCCTGATTTAGACCTAGTTTAGTCCTGGTTTAGTCCTGGTTTAGTCCTGGTTTAGTCCTGATTTAGACCTGGTTTAGTCCTAGTTTAGTCCTGATTTAGTCCTGGTTTAGTCCTGGTTTAGACCTGGTTTAGACCTAGTTTAGTCCTAAATTAGACCGAGTTTAGTCCTGATTTACACCTAGTTTAAGTCCTGATTTAGACCTGGTTTAGACCTGGTTTAGTCCTAGTTTAGTCCTGATTTAGTCCTGGTTTAGTCCTGGTTTAGTCCTGGTTTAGACCTAGTTTAGTCCTGATTTAGACCTGGTTTAGTCCTGGTTTAGTCCTGGTTTAGTCCTGGTTTAGTCCTAGTTTAGTCCTGGTTTAGTTGCTGTTTTGGCTTAATTCAAGTCTTAGTTTTCTTCTGGTTAAATGTAAAGTTTCATCCTCGTTTAGGCTCACATTTATTTGAGTTAAATCAGAAGCTGTATAATGTGGTGTTGTCTCTTTTCGCTGCAGTCGGACCGACCTCCGGGGGGCGCTGTCCGACGGTCTCTGTCGCTATGGCAACAGCGTGGAGTGCTGCTGGGGCTGGACTCAGTCGGACCGAGGCCGCTGTCGACGTGAGACGCACACGTTCAGATAAAAACACAAACTATAAAACTGAACTCCATGTTCTGGGTTATTTATTTATTATTGATTTACTTATTGGTTTAAGACATGTGTTTGTGTTTGCAGCTCTCTGTTCTCACGGATGTAAACACGGAGAATGTGTGGCTCCAGATAAATGCAGCTGTGATCCAGGATTCACCGGAAAAACCTGTAACCAAGGTTCGTCAAAACACAAATCACCAAACAAACACCAAACAAACACCAAACAAACACCAAACAAACACCAAACACCAAACAAACACCAAACAAACACCAAACACCAAACAAACACCAAACAAACACCAAACACCAAACAAACACCAAACAAACACCAAACAAACACCAAACACCAAACAAACACCAAACACAAAACACCAAACTCCTCTGAGACTGGGGTAAAATATCAGTGATAGGTTTAGTCCAGGTTTAGTCCAGGTTTAGTCCAGGTTCAGTCCAGGTTCAGTCCAGGTTCAGTCCAGTTTTAGTCCAGGTTCAGTCCAGTTTTAGTCCAGGTTTAGTCCAGGTTTAGTCCAGGTTTAGTCCAGGTTTAGTCCAGCTGCAGGTCCTTGTTTGGTCTTGGTTCTGACATTATTTGCGTTGTTTGGTTCTGTGTTAGTTTTAGGTCTAGTCCTGACTTAGACTTGGTCTAGTCCTGACTTAGACTTGGTGTAGTCCTGACTTAGACTTGGTTTAGTCCTGACTTAGACTTGGTTTAGTCCTGACTTAGACTTGGTTTAGTCCTGACTTAGACTTGGTTTAGTCCTGGTTTTGACTTGATTATTGATCAGAAGCTAGACTTTTTAACACAGTACAAGTGTATTTAGTCTCTTTTTACTAAAACTACTCCTGTCTTTTATTTTAATGACATTTGGACTTTTGCTTTTTAAGTTTGTTTTCTTTTTACATTTATTATTGTTATTATTTATGTATTTTATTTATTCTGGACTAAACAAATGACAGAGAAAATACATTTCTTTGAATTGTTAGTTGAATTAATAGTTCAGTCTTGAATTTGCCTTCGTTGAGTCTAGATCTAGTCCTGGTTTAGTCCTGCTTTAACATTTATTTGTGCCTTGGTTTAATCCTGGTTTAGTCCGGTCTGAACCCAGATGTGCTCATGTAAACTCACATTTAAACCATGTTCTGTGTGTTTTAAACCGGTCTCAGGCTGAAGTCTGGTTTTATTCCTGTGGTTTCACCTGAATCAGAGAAAGCTGTTTCCAAACTCAGAGCCGAGGTTAATCCTGTGATTACAGAGCGCTCCGTGACTCACATCCTGACGATAAAAACACATCTGGCTTCACGCTCTCTAATCCCACTCTCACACAAACTCACTCCGAGGCTTAGGTTTCACTAATGTCAGGCTTCGCTCGCTGCAGTTTACTCCTTCAGCGTCTAATCGCTCGGCTGCAGGGCATTCTGGGAGATTTAACCGAAGCCCAGAGTGGTTTTTAGGTGTTTGAAAGGGTTTACGTGCTTCTTAAACGGAGGCTGTGCGGTTTATTTTCTTCTATTTGAGGAAAACTTATAAAAAGAAATCATCTGTGAAAAAAAAACAAGCCCTGAACAAGTCCAAGTTCTGCACAAAGAACCCACTCACTTTTGGCTTCTTTGGTTTCATTTTTAGATTTTTGTGTTAGAAAATTGACCCAGTTTTACCTTTTTTTAATAAAAGATGGAAAGAATAAAATAGATTGGTAGTGCTTTAAGTGGTTAAATGTTTGATTTTTGTGCCGACTCCAAATTAAAACTGTTTGGGAAACTCAAAAATAACTTCCAAACTTTAAGATTCTGATCAGTTCATGGGAAAACTCGATCGGACAAAGTCCTGAGTTTAGTTCTAAAAGTGAGTCAATCTTCACTTTTCCAAAAGCAGATGAAACTAAAACAGTGAGGATTCACTCAGTAACACAATACAGACACTTAACATGCCTCACAACGCCGCTGGGGTCAAAGGTTAAACCCACAGAACGACAGAAAGAGTGAAAACAGACAGAAATGTGCCTCTGGACTAATGTTTAACACTGAGTTTACCTTTGACCTTTGTGTGAAAACAGCACCTCCTTCTGACAACAACAAGTAAAATACAACCAACAAATGAAAACCAAACCACATTAAAACAGTGTCCAGACTTTTTACTGTGAAGACCACATTTGATAAAAAGAAGATTATCAAGTGTCTTCTGATGTTATTCTTATTCCACAAGATTTTGTTGGATTAGAACAGGCTTTAGTTGGATTTTAACATGTCTTAGATGGATCTGAACATGTCTTAGTTGGATTTGAGCAGGTTTTAGTTGGATCTGAACATGTTTTTGTTGGATTTGAGCAGGTTTTACTTAAATTTGATCAGGTTTTGGTTGGATTTGAACATGTCTTAGATGGATCTGAACATGTTTTTGTTGGATTTGAGCAGGTTTTAGTTGGATTTGAACATGTCTTAGTTGGATTTCAACAGGTTTTAGTTGGATTTGAACATGTCTTAGATGGATCTGAACATGTCTTAGTTGGATTTGAGCAGGTTTTAGTTGGATTTGAACAGGTTTTAGTTGGATTTGAGCAGGTTTTAGTTGGATTTGAGCAGGTTTTAGTTGGATTTTAACAGGTTTTAGTTGGATTTGAGCAGGTTTTAGTTGGATTTTAACAGGTTTTAGTTGGATTTGAGCAGGTTTTAGTTGGATTTGAACAGGTTTTAGTTGGATTTGAACAGGTCTTAGTTGGATTTGAACAGGTTTTAGTTGGATTTGAACAGGTTTTACTTGGATTTTAGCAGGTTTTACTTGGATTTGAGCAGGTTTTAGTATAATAATCTCACCTTGTGCCATGTTTAGGCCTGACTTTGGACATCTCACCTTTAAGAGTATTTTTCATAATTTATTGTTATTTAATGAACCTCCACTGATGCTGTGATATTCCAAACACTGCAGGAAGAACTGATGCTTTACTCTCATATAATCCTCCTAACGTCTGTGTTTGTGTGTGTCTGTGTGTGTGTTTGTGTCTGTGTTTGTGTTTGTGTGTGTGTTTGTGTCTGTGTCTGTGTTTGTGTTTGTGTGTGTGTTTGTGTCTGTGTTTGTGTTTGTGTTTGTGTCTGTGTTTGTGTTTGTGTCTGTGTTTGTGTTTGTGTTTGTGTCTGTGTTTGTGTCTGTGTCTGTGTCTGTGTTTGTGTTTGTGTTTGTGTCTGTGTCTGTGTCTGTGTTTGTGTTTGTGTTTGTGTTTGTGTGTGTGTTTGTGTTTGTGTGTTCAGACCTGAACGAGTGTGGCCTGAAGCCTCGTCCGTGTAAACACCGCTGCATGAACACACTGGGCAGCTACAAGTGCTACTGTCAGGACGGGTACAAGCTGCAGCCGGACGGCACCTGCAGGAGTGAGTCCAACACACACTTCATCAGGAAACATTCAGCAGGTCCTCACCGGGTCAGATATTTAGTCTGGATTAGGTTTGTCAGTGTAATCTCCTCAAGTTTATTGTAAAAATGAGACCTTAAGACGTGATCTAGTCTTTATAATGAAGGATTTGAATAGATGAGAATGATCAGTCCACAGCAGGATTTGGTCCAATCACAGCTCACTTCAGGTAAAAAGGAGCGCTCCCATTGGTCGACACTGATGTCAACAACGAAGGAACGAGGAAATAAACCAAGGAAATGGGTTATTCTGTTGGAAATACGTCTTATTTTACAGAAAAACGGCTCAAAAAAGATAAAAACAGAGAAAAAGGAACAAATGAAACATGGATAAATGTGTTTAATAAGACAAGGATCACTACAGTCTACAGTAAACTCTAAAGATAAAAGTTTAATCTCTAAACTTTGATTAAATGTAACGTTTTAGTATTTTGTGGTGAAAAATTGGTCTGGATTTACAGGAAAGGTTCCAGTGATTCTGAAAGTATTCACCGCGCTTCACTTTTTCCACATTTTGTTCTGTTACAGCCTTTTTCCAAAACGGATTAAATTCATTATTTTCCTCAAAACAAAACCCTGTAATGACAACGTGAAAGAAGTCTAAAGTTTAAATCTTTGCTGAAGCACCTTTTGCTGCAGATTTGACTCTAATGGTTGATTAATGATTGTTTTTGCGGCAGATGCTCGGACCTGTTTCCATGCCAACTGTCAGTACGGCTGTGAGGTCATAAAGGGGGCGGTCCGATGCACCTGTCCGTCGCCGGGGTTACGGCTCGGACCCGACGGACGCAGCTGTGTCGGTCAGAAACACACCTTCACAGGTTTTCAATTAAAAAACGGAGTCTGTTTGGTTATCATTTTCCTCCTGTTTTTGTTTTTTTGTTTTTTTGGTTTTTTTTGTCAGATATCGACGAGTGTGTGACGGTTCTCGGGGCGTGTCCTCGTCGCAGGAAATGTGTGAACACTTTCGGGAGCTACGTCTGTAAATGTCACTTCGGCTTCAGACTCACCTACGTCAACGGCCGCTACAGCTGCATCGGTGAGCCCTTCACAATAAAAGCCTTTTGAATGACATTTTGTACAAGACGTATTTGGTTCTGATAATATCGATAAGTAATTTGTATTTTTTCTTTCTGTAAAACTCGTGATGTTTCTGTAATGCTTTTATTGTAAGTGTTGGCTCCAGGAAGAATAGACTAATGGGGATCTTTGAATAAACAAATCAACAAATAATTGAATCAAAAGATCGTCTGCATCAGGGGTAACTTTTTCTATGTTGTGGATAAGTTTACAGTTGTATGTTTGAGAGAAGCTGTGTCCTTAGTGTTGTTTGGATCAGATGGATTCTTTTTGGCTCTGTTTTATTCTTTAGATTCCTGAAAAACTCTACTTTTACCTCCCAAGTATATTCATAAATTTTCCCAATTAATATAATCTTACCAGACAGCAAGATACAAATCACAAAAAAAGCACATTATTTACTAAAATATAGAGAAAAAACATAAAGAAATGTTGGTCTGCTGTATTTTCTTATGTTCTTAATCAATAATCAATGTCTCTGAACAGATAAAGACTCCCGGCCGTTCTGTTCTCTCAATCCAGACGCTCCCAAATGCAAATGTAAAGACGGCAGCTGTAAAGGTAAAAGTATAAACTGAAATCATCATAATTATTATTATATTGGCCATAATTAAACAGCCGTGTTACAGACAAGACAGAAAAAGGAATAAAATAATGACTGGAAAACGTGAAAATGGACGAAAATAAAACATTGAATTCTCTTTTTTGATGTAAATTTGTTGTTTTCTTTTTCACAGTTGTCCCTAAAATCAAAGTGGAGCCTCCACCTCCGAGAACAACAACACCAGCTTCTACAACTACACCAACTACCACCACAACCACACCTCCAACTACCACCACAACCACACCTCCAACTACCACCACAACCACACCTCCAACTACCACCACAACCACACCTCCAACTACCACCACAACCACACCTCCAACTACACCAACTACCACCACAACCACACCTCCAACTACCACCACAACCACACCTCCAACTACCACCACAACCACACCTCCAACTACCACCACAACCACACCTCCAACTACACCAACTACCACCACAACCACACCTCCAACTACCACCACAACCACACCTCCAACTACCACCACAACCACACCTCCAACTACCACCACAACCACACCTCCAACTACACCAACTACCACCACAACCACACCTCCAACCACACCTCTCACCTCCACCTCCAGCCCCGTCCCGACACCCTCTTCTCCATCTCCCAGTCGTCCCAGTACAGCTCCTGCTACGACTCTTTTCACCACAGCTACAGCCTCCACCACTGCTCTTATCACCACCTCCGCCGCTCCTCCACCCGCTCCATCGACTACAGCGGCCGTCACAACTACACTTCAAACCACAACTACAGCTCAAAGCACAACACCTGAGCTGGAAACGACGACCGAACGAACCACTGCTGCAACGACGCCACCTTTAAAAACCACCACCACCTCTTCTTCTTCTTCTTCTTCTACTCCGCCTACGACCACAGAGAACAACCGCATCAATAAAGAAGTGACGCACCGACAGAGAGGAGACGTGCACAGTAAGGGTTTTAAACTGATTTGTGAAAGAAAAACTGGATTAAACAAAACTCTCTAAAATACGTGTTCTTGGTTTGGATCAAACTGAACCAAAATACGATTTGTTGAAGCCACAGAAATGAAACATACAGAAAAAAGGTGGAAACAGATTTTACTCAGGTTTAAAAGTACACTAGACTCAGATGATGTTGTTGTGTGAAGCCGTTTACAAAAGAGCCTCTGTTTTTATTAAAAACATAACAAAAAAGTGATTGTTTTCTACTTTGCTTCAAAAAAAGAAAAAAAACAAACATTGAATGACAGTTTTATTTAAATCTTTAATTAACATTCAATATAATATCATTCATTTATCTTTTTGGGTTTTTTTCACAGTTCATTATGGCTCATGCTCCACCTTTAAATCAAAAATAAAAGAAGAAAAAAAAAAACAAAAACCCAGAAACCGTCCATTTGTACAGTTAGTCGCAGGGTTAACACTCAGAGACAGACACTGACAGACAACCATTCACTCTAAATCCACCAGGGGGCACTTTAGAGTCACTCATTCACATGAAGCAGGTGTTTGGACGATGGGAGGAAGCAGCCGGGAATCGAACCCACGACCTCAGGGTGGATCAATAATCGTCTGTGTTCTAAAAGCTCCACAAACCACCGTAGCAGATAAAGATAAAGGACATGTTTGTTTGTGTTTCAGTCCCACGTCTCCCCGGTCACAACCAGGTCTGGGAGTTCGACATCGAGTTAGGAAACACTGCAGAGGACGCTAAAGACGACGCAGGTGAAAAGATTATTTCAGCCTTTTCATATTTACTCACAACTGAATTTTTATTATTTTTATTTCCAAGATTTTTCTACTTTTATCTGGTAGTTTGTCTAATATTCTGTGAACGGTTAAATCCCGTGTTTAGAGGCGGGAGGGCTTCACTGTTCGTTCGAGCGAGGGCCGTGTGACTGGACGTCCGACCGAGAGGGGGACCTGTCCTGGGAGACCACACGAGGGCCTCGGGGTAAAACAACACAACGTTTCTACGCTTTTGTTTTGAAAAGGCGTGTGTTTATAAAGGTGTGTGTGTGTCTCAGGTGAGCGTTACCTGTCCGTCCCGCCGCTGAAGCCCGGACAGAGGAGCGTCCGAGGGGCGCGGCTCTCGGTGCCCGTCGTCCCGCCCTGGAGCCTGGGGGACCTCTGCTTCTCCTTCTCCCATTGGCTGACGGGGAATCATGTGGGCGTGCTCCAGCTGTTCCTCAGGGAAAAGGGGCGGGACCAAAGGTGACAACAGCCAATCACAAACCTCCTCAGAACCATCTGTAAATCCAACTAAAACCAGTCCAAATGCAACAGAAAACTAGTCATATTCTTATAAAACTTACGAATCCAAATCAAATCTGTTCAAATTCAACTAAAATATGTTCAAAACCAGTTAAAACTAAACCTAAAATAAACTAAAACCTGCTAAAATTGAATCAAAGTGTCTGAAATGAGTTCAGAACGCTCCCACTCAACTTTTAATTGATGCATTAAGGACTTGGTCTGTTCAAATCCACCTTAAACCTTTTCAAATCCAACTAAAACCTGTTGGTCCTGATAAAACATTGGGCATTAACTCATAAGTAACAAAAGTCTCCTATTTTTTTCCAGATATGGCTCAGCGGTTTGGAGCAGGACGAGAGGTCACGGCTGGAGACACACTCAGGTCACACTGAGCAGAAACTCTGTGGATCGGGTGAGAACCACACACTGCCGTTAAATTATATTAGAATTATTCATAAACAGGTCACATGACATCTGCAAGTTTTTTGTTTTTTTAATAACAGCAATTTTTTTTAAATTTTCTATTAACATAAGATACAACAAATGACACAAGTTCGGTATGAATGATAATATTCATAAAAATAATAATAGAATAAATGAACAAAATTGAAAAAATTGTAAAGGAGAAAAAAATAATTATTGAAATAAATAATTAAATAAATACATTTAAAAAAGCTGAAGAGAATAATAATAATTTTTTTTTTAATTAATAAAAGAAATATAAACAAAGAAACTTCTCTTTAAAGGTGGAGGTTCTGTTGGTGAAATGTGTGTGTCTCATGACGTCTGCAGGTTTTACTGAAGGCCGAGCGCCGGAGGGGGCATTGGGGGCAGTGGGGGCAGATCTCTGTGGACGACGTCGCTCTGACACGAGGACCCTGTCGATGACATCACACGGAGGGAGCGCTCTGATTGGACGCGGCACAAAAAGACAATTTCAGGACCGTACTGCTCCAGTTGGTCAAACGCAGAAAATATTGTCATTTTTTATTTATATTCAAACGTTTAAAACCATAACAGCTTTAAAATCCTGTGGAATTGTTCTGAATGGTGTTTTTTATAATGTTATAATTGAACCAAGAGAAAATAAAAGCAGGAAAGGTCTCTGTTTTGGTTAATGCAGCTTTAAACAAGAATAAATGTGTGTTCAGACTCATTCCAGAGCAGACCTGACCCAGCGACCAGAGCACGACACTTCATTTTTAAGTAAACAGCGTCTGTCAGAGCGAGTGCAGCCTCCGCCCCGGTGTTTGACCTCCGACCCCTCTCCGTCAGCTTCAGGACGAGGGGAAACACTGGGAGATTTAACACTGTCCTCCCTGTTATTACTTTTACTGCTGCGTCTCACTCGGGTCAGGATTTGATGGATTAGTCCTGGTTTAAGTTTGGTCCTGGTCATTTTTATTTTTATTTAATTATAAAGAAAAAGATTTACAAAATATTACAAAAACAATACACAAACAGAAAAATGACATAAAAACCTTCCACCTTTGTTTGTTCTTTTTTACTTCCTTCTGTCTCAGCTTTATTTCCTTCAAGAAAGAAATGATGATACATAAAGTTTTTAAAGTAACTCATCAAAGAAAATCTATGTCTGGCTTTAAACATAAACTGTTTTCCCAGTAAAATTAATAAATGAACACGGCAGTTGTCAAAAATTGTATTATATATTTAACAGAAGCTTACAAATCAGTAGAAGTTCCATTCCCTCCTTTTCCAACAGAGAAAAGTCTCGATTAAAATGAAAGTAAAAGGAAGACGATTTTATTTTTGAGGTTTTTATTTAGTCCCAAGAACAGACAAACATTTCTGGTCTTGGTTGGTCTTGGTTGACGTTCGAGACAAAGCAAAAATGAGACCTTTACAGAATAGTCTTAAGACCGCTCTTCAGTACAACAACACTATTAATTGTTTACTGTAATCTCCACTAGATGTCACCAAAAGGACCCAAAACTGCAAACCCCACATTTAAAAGATTTTATACAAAAGGAAGCCTTCATTTTGGGTTCTTCTTAAAATAAGTAGGACGTTTTTTACAGTGTAACACCAGAGACGCTGCATGTTTCGTTCTGTCTCTGTCCTTTTATTCTTTTATCGTTTCCACTCCTTTGTTCAGTTTGTTCGAGGGACGTCTCATTGTTGCACTTTCACCTCGGCTTCTCTCAGAAACACTCTGTGAAAGGACTGTTTTTTAAGAGTAAAAAATGTTTAAAAAGTATTAAAGAAAAGTAAAATGGCTGATCTAAATGTTTTGTGGCTTTTATGAAACATTCTCCAAATCTCTAACAAACTGCTTCATTATTTTGTTGAGTTTAAGGACAAAATAATGTCAACGCCATAAAAAAGCAACTCTTTATTCGTTTCGTTTGTCCTTGACTCAGTTTGTGATTGTATTGACGTGAAACTAACACAATAAAATTTATCTTTACAGCGTTCCCAACATTAGATAAGACGCCATTTTAATTTGTTTCTTTGTTTTTTCGTTACATCTTTGTCTCTTTCAGTGTTTCAGCTCCAAGGCCCCGCTTGATTTTAGTTTTAAATCTGATTCGAGACCAGACGAACGGGATATTAAGTGGAAATAGTTGAGATTAGCAAAGAATTAAATCGGTGAAGTGTGAGGAGTAAATGAGGAATTACCCCAAAAACATTACAACATTGATTCAGACTCTTTTTCGGCTCACATCTTTAAACAAACTGCACCTGATAGTTTTCTTCTAGTTTTGAAAATGGTTTAAACCCAAATAGTTTATTGTAAAAATCAATCATTTGTGTAAAAACAGTCTTTATGACGCCATCTACTGTTTATTCTAAGGGATTGTAAATCTGAGCAGTAGTTTTTGTGTAATCCTGCTTCCGGACGAGAACACACAAAAACAGCTGTTCAACCAAAAGAAATGACTAACCCTCTCTTTTAATGCTCTTAAAGGAAACATATAACTGTAGTTTACACATATTTAGAGCCTTCAGAGCAGTGTTTTAATTTTATTTAATATTTTTATTAAATTTTTAATATTTTTTTATTGTTAAACTGCTGCTGAACATTGTTGGTGTAAACTCCACAAAGCAACACGGACAAAGATTAGATTAAATAGTGTTGACGCGTCACAGAAGCAGCTACACTTGTATTGATTTGGTCAAAGCTGCAGGAGTTTACTGGAAAACACACGAGAGACCTTTCATTTTATGTTTCAGTTTGACAGAAGAAAAAAAGGACACATTTACACGAACAATGTTGTAGCAGCTTTAACTCGAGGAAAAAACACACCACAAACAAACCATTTCAACAGAAGTTTTAAAACAATACTTTATTTAAGACTAAACCTGGACACACTCTGCATTTTCAGCTTAAATCAGGATGAATCAAAATGGAGTCCCGACAAGACCAGGGCAAGACTTAATCAAAACCAGAACCATACAACGGAACAGTCCAAGTCCAGTCTTAGACCAGGTCCAGACTCATAAAACAGAGTTAGTCCAGTCTTAGACCAGGTCCAGACTCAGGAGACAGAGTTAGTCCAGTCTTAGACCAGGTCCAGACTCATGGAGACAGGGTTAGTCCAGTCTTAGACCAGGTCAAGCATCAGGAGACAGAGTTAGTCCAGTCTTAGACCAGGTCCAGACTCATAAAACAGAGTTAGTCCAGTCTAGACCAGGTCCAGACTCATGGAGACAGGGTTAGTCCAGTCTTAGACCAGGTCAAGCATCAGGAGACAGAGTTAGTCCAGTCTTAGACCAGGTCCAGACTCAGGAGACAGAGTTAGTCCAGTCTTAGACCAGGTCCAGACTCAGGAGACAGAGTTAGTCCAGTCTTAGACCAGGTCCAGACTCATGGGGACAGAGTTAGTCCAGTCTTAGACCAGGTCCAGACTCAGGAGACAGAGTTAGTCCAGTCTTAGACCAGGTCCAGACTCAGGAGACAGAGTTAGTCCAGTCTTAGACCAGGTCCAGACTCATGGGGACAGAGTTAGTCCAGTCTTAGACCAGGTCCAGACTCAGGAGACAGAGTTAGTCCAGTCTTAGACCAGGTCCAGACTCATGGGGACAGAGTTAGTCCAGTCTTAGACCAGGTCCAGCATCAGGAGACAGAGTTAGTCCAGTCTTAGACCAGGTCCAGACTCATGGGGACAGAGTTAGTCCAGTCTTAGACCAGGTCCAGACTCATGGAGACAGAGTTAGTCCAGTCTTAGACCAGGTCCAGACTCAGAAGACAGAGTTAGTCCAGTCTTAGACCTGGTCCAGACTCATGGGGACAGAGTTAGTCCAGTCTTAGACCAGGTCCAGACTCAGGAGACAGAGTTAGTCCAGTCTTAGACCGGGTCCAGACTCAGGAGACAGAGTTAGTCCAGTCTTAGTCCAGGTCCAGACTCATGGGGACAGAGTTAGTCCAGTCTTAGACCAGGTCCAGACTCATGGAGACAGGGTTAGTCCAGTCTTAGACCAGGTCCAGACTCATGGAGACAGGGTTAGTCCAGTCTTAGACCAGGTCCAGACTCATGGGGACAGAGTTAGTCCAGTCTTAGACCAGTTACAAGTCTCCGTAAGTTTTAATAAGTTTCATGAATAAGCAAATGTTGACCTCAGAGAGTCCATTAAATAAATATATTTTATGGTTATTCTTCTGTTAGTCTTAAGCCACGCCCCTTTTGTTTTTGGGTGTGGACAGAAGCAAGAACAATATAAAAACTTAATCTGAGCCCAACCCACAAACATCACCAACTGCACAGAGGCTCCGTCCCGTCCTCCATGACACCTCTATAAGGTAAGACACTAATGACAATAATAATGAAAATAACAATAATAATAATAATATGAGACACAAAATACAGGTTAATTAATGAAGAAAAATCCCATGAATCATTAAAGAGAAACACATGTTGAACAATACAGATCAGCGCACCACAAAAGGTCATTTTATTGGTATTTTTATGTGTGTTTTACATTGTTTTAACACTTTATATGTTTTTATTATAATGTGTTGAAAGTGCAGCTACTTTCCAATGTGTTAAGGCAGAAATAAGGTTTAATAAAATATAATGTAACTGAACCACATTAGACTAAGGAAAGTATGAGCTGTGCAGTATCAGAGAAAAAAAAATGTAAAAATCTTTATGCTGGAAAATGTTCTCTTTTTGTTTCTAGATGTTTGCAAAAATATGAACTCTGGATAAAACTGGTGAGATTTATTTGTACGCTTCTGTTTCAGGTCACTGCCATCATGTTATTGTCCAAATCCTTCCTGCTGCTCTGTGTCTGTCTAACTGGCCTTATTTCAGGTAAAGACACACATCACAGCAATATTTTAGCATTTTAAATGTTTATAATATCATAGAACAGTGGTTCCAAACACTGTGTCGGGTCCCAAAACCGGGCCACAAAAAATGATGACCATACAATAAAATCCACCCTTTTGATAATTAAATTAAATTAAATTAAATTAAATTAAATTAAATTAAATTAAATTAAATTAAATTAAATTAAATTAAATTAAATTAAATTAAATTAAATTAAATTAAATTAAATTAAATTTGCAATTCATGTAGATTTGATGGAATAAGTGCAATTAGTAAATAGTTAAACGCAAAATATGTAGGATTTCTCTAGAAACCAAAATGTACACTTAGGTAATTGTCCAGCATAACAGAAGAAAACAGTTTTTTAATGTATGGGGATGGTTTAATAGTAGAAGACAAAAACCTGAAACCCTGCCCTTAACTTGGATGTGACTGTGAGAATTGTTGACAGCGCCTAAATGTGGGATATTGAGAATATGATGCAATATTCCCAGTGTGTCTTTAAGTTATTTTATATAAAACTATATATAAAAAGGAAAAAAAGACACAAAGCCAAGCCACAAAACTCTGGCAAACACAAAAAAGTAGCCTTACAAATTCTCGACAGACTTGTATATGATTACTCACCAAAGTTTAAATCATGTCTGCAGGTGGACCAAAAGGTAAAGCTACAGGTCAAGGCCTTGGTTTGGGCAGAGGTAAAGGCATCATTAAAATTAAAGATAAAGTGAACAGTTGGAAGGAAATGGCTCTAAGTAGTCAAGACAGAGAAAGACTCATGGTGATACCCAACAGAGGACGAGGAAGAGACAAACCAAGAGTCATTATTACAACGACAAACAGCAGCGTGACGCCGGGCGAGTTCGACCTCTCCGCCTGCTCCGTCAGGTTTTACGGAAAGACCTACGACCAACTCTTTGTGAGTATAATACAGTCATGAGTTTTGCAGTACGACAATTAGGACAGAACAATAACACGAAAACATGCGATATTGTAAACAGCTAAATATAATAGTGACACTTTTTCAGATCTGTTTTAATTTGAATTTATTTTGAATTTTTTGTGTGTTGTATTACTTTATATGCATTTACAATTTGGTCTGATCTAGAGCTTTATAAACATATTTAGACTGAAATTAATATGTGTGTCTCTGCCTTCAACAGGTCAATTCCACAAGTGCCCTTTTTGCCATTTGCTTCAATGACTATTACAGCGGTCCAAGCTCCAGAGACTGTATCACGATGCCCAAACTCAGCGTTCCAGGCGTTAAAGTCTTAGTGAAGAGCCAAGTAACTCTGGACCAGAGGCTTCTGTTAAAGTTACCCGACATCACCAGGCACCGCGCTCAGTGCAGCGTCCAACTCACAATTAATTTCACCAACAAAACTGTAAGAATTTGTTCCTCACAATTAAGTAATATTAAATTATTAACACTTTTAGCATCTCTTTAATCTGCATCCTTTTTTTTTTGCAGAGTGCATTAACGTTTTTCAAGTTTGGTTCACAAACAGCTGTCTATCTTGATGCTGACGTCAAAAACATTAAAGGGACTGTGGTGAGTTTATTATGATGTATCTATATTAACACATTTTATTCAGATTTAAACAATGGTAAAAGTTTATAATAATAAAATATAATAAATAATAAATTCCCTATTTGTTTATATAATACACAATTTATAATACTGAGTTGGCAGTTAATATTCTATATAACAATACGATCATTGCACTTTGTAGATTATAGATTACAAACATGTTATAGATTAATTCATTAGCGTCATTACAGAGTATTTATGAGTCTTAACTAAGCCATTAATGCTGTGCAGTTATTAAGTAAAACTTTTAGGTGGTGGTAGTTTTTACTATTTTGGTGGCATCTTGTGGCGAAAGTGCAGATTGCCATTCCACACATTATGGACTAATGTAGGAAAAATAAACATTGAAGCAATGGTTTTTAAAAAAACATGGGATCTGTAGAGATTTAAATGTTTATTTTTCCGCCTTAACCTTTTTTAAACTATTTTTCTTTCAAAATGTGGAGACTGAAAACCTTTACTCATCATTTATTTTGATGGGTTCTTGACATGAAACAGACTAACTACCTTTATCTTTGTGAGAACACACTACATTAAATACACGACACATTAATTAAACACGTCACTTACTTTGAACAGTTTCATTCAGTCTGTGTCTGATGTCGATGTGATGCTTGTGTTTGTAGGACTTTTTAGTGAATGGACTGAAACAGGCTTTTTGGAAAATTGATGGCACCGTTAACGCGATCGCAGACCACTTCCTGTTTGTGACGGCGTGTCGTAACCAAGGTAAATAAAACAACCCTCGGATGTGACTCTACACTTTCTATTTTATGTTTCAAAATGCTACAATCGGGCATTTTATTGTAAAGATAATATGAGTTAATTCTATTTCTTTTCAGGATCTATCGTTCCTCCTCAAACTGTGGTCAGCTGTGACGCAGACACTTGTTCCAAAATGGAGTGTAACCAGTTTGGATTCATCATCAAAAAGACTGTCTGCGGCCGTTTGGAGACGTGCAAAGGCAACAACACGTAAGAGAACCTCAGATTCAACTTAAATAACACAGGTTTTATCTTTTCTATCTTAAAGCTGAGCTAAGTGAGTCATTTTAAATACTCTCCACTCTCTGATTATTCTTAATTACAAATTTGTAATCCATGTTACAAACTTTAGGTTTGATTTGATGGTTTAAGACACACATGGCAAACTCAAGGTGCAGGGGCAAAATGCGGCCCTTTGCAATGTTTTCTGTGGCCCTTAAATACATTTAACAGGTGATATTTTTGGCTCTAGGTTTTAAATGGATTTGAACAAGTTTTAGATGGATTTTAATCACATTCATTTTATTTGTTCATGAAATCTTAAGCCAGTTTTTGGTGGTAAAATGTATATAATCTGCTCAAATCCAAATAAAACCTGTTCGAATCCATCTAAAACCAGTTCAAATCTATCTAAAACCTGTTCAAATCCAATGAAAACCAGTTCAAATCCATCTAAAACCTGTTCAAATCCAGCGAAAACCCTTTAAACCTTTAAAATTAAACTTAAACTACTTCAAATCCAACTAAAACCTGTTTAAATCCAGTGAAAACCTGTTCAAATCCAGCTAATCCACCTGTTCACATCCAACTAAAACCAGTTTAAATCCATATAAAACCTGTTTTGAATTGAACCTGTTCAAATTCTTATTAACTCTTTGAGTCTGACACCACTGTTTTAAGCTGATTGGACTGTATCGGGCTAGATCCCAGTTCGCCAAGTCTTGAGTAATTCTGACGCAGCTTAAAAGTCAGAGATCTTGCTAATTCCGTTGTGAGTTTGTTTTGTGAGCTGGTTGTGTGTCGTCTGTCTCCAGCTGTGTTCTGAACGCCGTCTGCTCGGTGCTGGGCCCCGTCTTCATCGACTTCTTCGGCGCCGTGCGTTCGATTCCCAACCGCTGCCGCTACACGCTCGTGTCCACCGCAAACTTCAGCGTCGAGGCCGGCTTCAGGGAGCGACGCCGGACCGATGTCAACTTCCTGGACAGCATCACTCTCAGGATAAAATCAGACCGATTCCTCCTGGAACAAGGCGGAAGAGTCTACGTGAGTGAGAATGGAATTAATACCGCGAGATTGGATATCGTTAAAACCGTTCTAATAACTGATGGAAGGTTTCACTCAAAAGATAAGGCAGTCGAGCAGTCGTCCCAAACCTTTTTCATCACAGATCGGATACGTGTGTGTTGGGACGGTCGGTGTGTGTTGGGGGATAGATATTTTACATGCACATGCTAATTACAGGCTACAGTTTAACATTTAATAACTACAGTTAATTCATGTAAATATAACTAAACTCAACCTTGTTTCCTGCAATGAGACGGTTTGATTTAGACAAGTGTGTTCCTCATGTCCATCACTTTGTTAAGGTTTCTTCGGATTAATAATAAATAATAATAATAATGGATTAGATTTATTTAGTGCTTTTCAAGGCAATCACAGTTAAGTCCATTATTTATCGAACCGCCAACCTTCGGGTTATTGGACGACCTGCTCTTCCTCCTGAGACACTGATACAGACTGATTGATGGCACAGTCTTATCACAGTCGTCCACTGGCTGCTCTTTTCAAAAAACCCAGTGCAGCGGATGGTCCATGTTGTTCAGTATCTCTTACATACCCTTAGAATAATCAGTAGATGGATCATAAAGACTGTTTTTTCACAAATGATTGATTTTAGATTAAACTATTTGGGTTTAAACTGTTTTCACAAATATCAGCTACAGTCTGTTTAATGTCACGTTTTCTGTTGAGACGCAGGTGAACGAAAAATGGCTGAACATCAGCAGCTCACCTCGTCGTTACAACGACGTGCAGATTTCCAAAAACGAAACTGGAATCACACTGAAGAAATCTTTCCCGAATAACACCCTCCTGGTTGTGTTTGATGGCACCACGGCTCAGATCAGCTACACCGGTACGTCCCGTTTAAACCTGCACACTTTATTTTACGGTAATAGTGAGGTTGTAAGAAATGAAAAAGAGGTGTTTATGAGCATCATTATAAATCATAAAGGTTTTTGTTTATTCTTTACTTATAAACAGGGTTAAATTTCTGATTTTGTTTTTCCTACCTTAAACCCCAACCTGAAGTTTAGAGCTTACCGTAAACTTTTAGCTCCGACTTAAGCGCCCGACCGAATAATTATCTCCTCCTCGTTAAACACTGTCTAACTGAAGGCAATATTTATCCCCGTTTTATCAGTGCCTCCCTTTTTCCTGTTTATCTTTTTCTTTTTTGTGCTGTTTCTCTTTAAAAAGACATATCCAGTGCTGAAAATACACTTCCTTTGTTTTATCATCAGCCGTTACTTCCTTATTGACATCAGCGTCGACCAATGGGAGCGCTCCTTTTTTCTGAAGTGAGCTGTGATTGGACAAAGCTCATCCATTAAAATACTTGATAATAAAGTCTAGTCTGATGTCTGAAGATCTTGTTTTTTCAGATGATTCCTGTTACAATAATATATCTTTTTAAGAAATAAAACCAGGAACAGTTAGAGGTCCATTAAATCACCCTGATGCTAGTTTATTACACAGTGTATTACTATTATATCACCATGTTTCTTGTTAAAAGTCAGATTATATTCTGCTCTGGCCTGTAGTCACCAGAATGCTTATAAAAGCTTTTCGTTGTTGTTACGTGTTTATTATGTGTCATCAAAGATAGTCACTATATTATTACCTCTTTTTATCATCTTATTACCGCTCTACAATCACACTGCTGTTGAGTTTGAGCTCTTCATTAAATGTTTTCTCTACAGGATTGAGTCCCAAAGATATGGACGGGGTGTGCGCAAACTCTACCAATATTTTGAAAAACGTTATCCAAACCACAGAGTAAGTTCTGGACGTCAACACACAGCTAGACCGAAACTGCTCCGGGGATAAACAGTCTGATGACGAGAAACAAAACCAACAAATGCGTAAAATGACATCAACATCAGACATTGTTTTGGTAACTTTAGATTTGAATTAATTCATTAACAGCTCAGACTAAACTGTGCTGTTTGTCGCCCTCTAGCTGCAGCGTTAAGTACGAAGAAGCAGCAGCCTCTTCGATGAACTCCATCACTGCAGCTGAACGGTAAGTCCGATCTTCTATCAGTCCTTCCTTCCTTCTTACCTAGAGTAGTTTTTAAATTTATGTTGATTGTAACTTGTCTGTCTCATTAAACACTGAAGCATTTCCAACATTTATCCATGTTCAATGTCCTTTTGCTGCATGTTTCTCTATTTTTATGTTTTTTAACAGTTTTTCTGTAAAATAAGACATTTCCTTGGTCATTCTGTCTACATTTAACAACAAATTGGTAGTTCTCTTTTCTTTTCTTTTTTATATTCTTTCACATTACAAATCTTTTTCAAACAGTTTTTTCAACATATATGTATATATATATATATATATATATATATATATATATATATATATATATATATATATATATATTTATATATATATATATATATATCTTTCAAAAAATTTATTTTTTTTTTTTTTTTTTTTTTTTTTTTTTTTTTTTTTTTTTTTTTTTTTTTTTTTTACATAAAATAATCTATCAATGTTTTCAGTCTAAAAAGAAAAAGAAGAAAAGATATTTAACAATGTAGAAATCTGATTTTAAAAAATTAAGAAAATATTTATTTATTTCTAATTTTTTATTTATATATTTTTAGATTATTTAAATTTTTATTTACACTATATATTTTGGTTTGAAAGTCTGCAGCATGTGAAGAAACAAACCGGACCTCAAGTAAATGTATTAAACCAGAAGTTCGGAATAAACCATCGTTGCATTTAAGTTCTGCCTGAGCTTCTATTATTTTTCTCGAGGACCCTTGTGTTTCAGATCTCTCTCTGTGCACTCACAGCTTTCACCTTTTCACTAACTAGACTCCATTTTCTCCACAGCTGCAACACCTTTACACAGAAGCCATTTGCTGCTTGTAACGATGAAATTGACCCCGCGCCGTACGTAACGGCCTGTTATAAACTGTTTTTGAAGTATCCCGATGTGGACGGCCTCTTCTGCCAGTTCCTCGACGCCTACACCAGAGCCTGCAACCTGAGGGAGAACAAAACACTGGACGGAGACGCCAGCGCTATAGTCGGCTGCTGTAAGAGTCACTCACGCTTCAGACTGTTTTCACTCAACAGCCTTTAGAATTATGTAAATAACAGATATGAGGGCTCATTCATTAAAAAAACCTCCTTGTTTTTTATAAATCTAGTAAATCTAATTACTTCTGATGCCGACTTTGGGACAATCATTTCAAAAACAACTCGGAATATAAAAATAATTCCTGGTAAAACTGCACACACATGTTTTTATAATGACTACGCACAACAAAGCAGTAGTTATAGCACTAATAAATGTGTAATTAACAATGAATAACGACAATTAACGCTGAAATATCATGGGTAATTGTATAATTGTATATAGCCTTAATATGAAAGACTGAAACATGGACAACAATGTTTAACTTATTGACAATTATTAACAGGAATAATGGTTAAAAAGTATTAATTAAGTTGTTATAAATACTTAACTAAAGCATAATAGTTGGAAGTTATCATAAAGTGTTCATTTTGAACTTTACGGACACTAACAAAGTTAAACGTTTAAGTGAAGACAAAGTGACACAAAAAGGCGATTAATCCAAAATGTTAATAACCTCTGGCAGTTCTTTTTAGTTATTATTATTATTATTTTTAAGATAAAGCTGCAAAACGCTACAATCTCTTCTTATTCATTCTTTAAATAAATTGGTTTAAAATATTCCGAATCTTTTTTATTCTGTGACAGGCTTTTTGACAACTTTTTGCTGTGATTACTTATTTATACTGTAAATAATAACACTTGAGTGATTAGCTAAAATATATTTTCCTGTCAAAATTACAATTGCTTTTTGCTTTTTTTTTTTTTTTATAAATTCCTGCTAATTTTTATTAAAAAACTGGCGACTACACCTGCTATTTTTACTGTCAATTATCTTTAGATTTAGTTTAATTTTTTACATTGAAGTTTAGCTTTACTTAATGGTGTGGTCACAACAAATTAACCTTACATTTCTACAGTCAGTGAGAAGCATCAGAAACAGTTGCTACATTAAATATGTGTGTTTTATATATTTCACTGTGTATTTTTCTGTCTGTTCCTCAGCTACGACCTCGAGTCCGTGCCAGGACGTTTACTGCAGCAATCATGAGTTTTGCGGCGTTGCCTTCAGCGGCCAGCCTCACTGTTTATGCCGCGCCATCTTCGCTGCTCCGTACAAAAAATTAAAATTCTACGGTACGTTTGGAAAAGCTGCACAAATTAGGAACAATACGATATATATATAAGAACTAAAATCACTAACAATCTGTTTAATTCTATATTTAGGACGTAAAAACAAATCAAACAAGACGTAAAAACACTAGAAGACGAGAAAATAGATCAACCAAATAAAAATTAATAAGTCCAGTGCAAACAAATGTGTTTTAAGAGAGGATTTAAAAATATTGAGGGACTGTGCCGCTCTGATATTCAGAGATAGACTGATCCAAAGTCAGGGAGCAGCTACAGTAAAGCCCTATCAGCAATTAAGAACAAACAAAATACACTAAAATGACCCCATCATTTCAGAAAACATGTTTTTTTTTCCAAACCTACGGATGTATTAATAGA
The DNA here is from genome assembly GCA_036850595.1 of Rhyacichthys aspro. Taxonomy (NCBI): domain Eukaryota; kingdom Metazoa; phylum Chordata; class Actinopteri; order Gobiiformes; family Rhyacichthyidae; genus Rhyacichthys; species Rhyacichthys aspro. Next base: position 1,687,917 of record CM072165.1, read on the forward strand.
CATTATCGTAACGCTTTGTTATATATTATAATATGTGATAAACTATATGAGACTATATTATAAAAATGTAATGTTGCGTATCACATTCAATGATATATTTTATAGATCTTTTATTATTATAGATCTTATTATACATCCATGCTTCTACAGCTGCAGTAGTGTCCCATTTCTCAGACTTTTAGACTTTATTGTTCTCTCGGGGAAGGGTTAGTAATTCAATTCTTTTCTTTGTGTCTAATTATGATACTAACGATGGTTTCACAGTGCCTCTAGTGGCCTGGCTGACAAATTAGCAGCTCATTGATGATTATGATTGAACTGGAGTCATTGATTTTAGTTGGAATAATGGGACGGGGCATAGTTCTGACTGGATTTATTCAACACTTTTGGGTCATATTGCCTTGTTATTCTCAACCAATCGGTCCAAAAGTAAGAGGCTGGTGTTGAGTTAATACTGTCAGAATATCCTTGTGTATTCCGATTGTGATTCTTTGTTATTGCTGCTGACGGTGTAGGAACTCCAGCCGTCTGTGGGTTGAACTCGGGCTCCATCAGTCTGTTTGCTTGTCTCCTGGAGGAAAAAGGCATCCATCACACTGACCTGCACCTGCTCAATGACACCTGCGTCGGAAAACTCGACGACAACACTCACATGGTGTCGTTCAACTTCGACAACAATCGCACGTGTGGCACAGACATCTCGGTGAGTTTATTGAATAGAAACAGCTCTGTCTGTGTCCTCCGTCACATGACCCTTTAAACAATAAAAAGGGTTGCATTAAGTGGACTGAAGTGATTCGGTGAACAGATGTGGACACTACATGATTGTTAATGCCTTATGCAAACAAATCAGTGGACGCTGCTGTAGTAGTTTAGCAGTTTATGAATCTAGAATAATGTAGAAAACAGTCATAGAATACGTACTATGGGCTTCCTTTAAGTAAAAAGACCAGTTCTTTTTAGGATTGTACCTTAAAGCTGTTAACTGGTTCGTACAGGTTTGATCGGTAAGGATGACAGCGCCCCCTGTTGTTCTTCTCCAGCATGTATGCCCCAGTTTACTGCTAATTACTTCCTTAAAGCTCTTTTTATCCTTCTCTCAGACTCCATTCTCCTCCAAAATCAGCCTATGGACCTCTCCTGCTTCTCTTTTATTAAAAAAATAAAACCAGACCAGTTTTTCCTCCAAAATACTAATCCATTTGACCAAACTGAAGTTTAGAGTTTAGCGTTAGCTTAGCTGTGACTTCAGCGTCAGGACGACAATTATCTCCTCCTCGTTAAACATTACGTGATTGAATTGACAGTATTTATCTGTGTTTTACGTTGCCTCCCTTTTCTCTGTTGATGCTTTTCTTTTTTCAACTGTTTCTCTGTTAAATGACATATTACAGGTATTGTCTGTTTAATCCATCGACGGTGATTGTTGTCATATGTTCCAATTATTCTAGCTTTATTTTAGTTGTTTTTTTATACTGTCTCACTCCTGGAATTACATAACACTGGTCTGTTTTCTAATAAACAATGAAAAAAGCAGCAATAACTCTTTCTGAATGAATACTTCAACAGCCTCTTTCTCAAGCCATTCTCATTTTCTGTGCGGATAAAGATGTCTACATTATTCAATCACATTAGTTTACACTGAACACTTATACTTGATGCAGTGTATAACCACAATTGTCACTTAACTCTACAGGTCAACGGTGGACAAACCATCTACAGGAATGAGATTTTGAGCAAGAGTAACTCCTCTGGGACGATCACCCGGCGCGGTGACTTCCACATCGGCTTGTCCTGCATCTACGGTCAGCTTCAAGACCAGAGCATGGCCATCAGAATCAAAGACAGGTGAGTCATGGCTATGTTAATTAACTGTTCCTTTTATCTGGCTTGTCTTTCCACTGAGGCAACTGTAGACAAATGGATCTCAAGTTCCTCAGACTCGAAGGATTTAGTTCAATTAAAATAAAGTCTAGGACAAACTTTTTATGTGAATGCAGTGAGATATTAGTAGATATTTTCCAGTTGATTACCAGCTTTCTAAATTCTGAATAGATAGAAAAGTGCTGTTTTCTACATTTAAGGCTCCTCTCCCGGACTTTTCTTGTTTTGTCCCTGTCTCAGATTCAAAAGCAGCCAAGGGACTTCTGCTGCTTCTCTTATTAAAAAACAAAACAAAAAACGTTTTCTGTTCCTGAATAGAGGTTCTCATCTATTACAATCCCTTAGAATAAACAGTAGATGCATCAGAAAGACTGTTCACAAATTATTGATTTTGCAATAAACTATTTGAGTAGAAAGAAAAAGTATCAGGTACAGTCTGTTTAGGTCATGCTTCTTTGGAGTAAACATGAGCTAAGATGCAGTATCGTGCTTATCTAAATAAAACCTTAATGTTTTGAAATGTTTGATAAGTTTTTTGGGTTTTTTTTGCAGCTCTGTCACACAGCAAGTCGTTGGTCTTTGGAACTACACTCTCCAGATGATGTCCTACCAGGATCCCCGACTCATAAAACCCATCACAACCAGAGATGAAATCCTGCTGGACCAAAGGATCTGGGTGGAGCTCGCAGCCTCTGATCTGGACGGAGACAAATACGCCGTCGTGATGGACTCGTGCTGGGCCACAAACGTTCCTCTGGCCTCGAGCGCTCTGAGATACAACCTGATTGTGGACAGGTGAAGGTTAAAAATGTGGTTTGATGATTGAGTAGAACACTTTTTAAAATTTAGAGCAGTAACTGTAATTGTTTTGGATGACAGCTTTTATTCTTGAGTTAGGGTTAGGGTTAGGGTTAAGGTTAGGGTTAAGGTTAGGGTTAGGGTTATTCAGTCACCTGTTGTGTGAAAATTACAAAAATGAAGATCAGGAGCACTTCAGAACATCCAAAAAGCATTAAAAAAAACCAAAACAAGGCACTCTCTGTTGAATTAAAAAGCCTTCACTGATTAGGGCATGACTATGATCCATGTGTCTTGGTTTTTATTGTGTAAAATTTTAAAGCGAACTAAGTAAAAGACCCCTGTAGTGTTTGGAAACAACATTTAGAAATGTCGCATGAAAAGCCGGTGTGATGTGAGCATGTGATTGTCCAAGGTTTTCTGTTCCTGAATAGAGGTTCTCATCTATTACAATCCCTTAGAATAAACAGGAGATGGATCAGAAAGACTTTTTCTTCACAAATGATTGATTTTACAATAAACTATTTGGGTTTAAACCATTTTCAAAACTAGAAGAAAATATATCAGGAACAGTCTGTTTAAAATGAACAGAAAAGTCAGGTACTAATGTCATGCACAGTTTTTAATGAAGTCACTTGTGGATGTGTCTGTAATGTAGATAAATATTTATTTGTCACATAGATTGTTAAAACAGTGTTGGGCTTCTTTTTCTCAGCTGTAGGAGTTCTCGTGACCGGACAGTGACCATTCAAAGCAACGGGAAGGGATCCCGCTCCGTCTTCTCCTTCAACATGTTCCAGTTCACCGGAAAATCAGACAGAATCTATCTACACTGCAAACTGCACGTGTGCGTCAAGAGGAGGGCGGACTCTTGTGTCCCGGTACGTTACATATTCTGTCATGTACATGTCTGTTAGAATAATGCCTCCACAGTCCACCTGTCTAAATCGAACGTTTTCTTTTTTTTTTTTTGGTTTGTTTTCTGCAGTTGTGTGGTTCTAAGCAACCTTTTCGTTCACGTCGAGCTACAAAACCTGAAAATGAAGACCCCTCGTCGAAGTCAACCCTGATCTCTTTGGCTTTTCATGGTTAGGTGAAACATAAGACATAATATACACAGCTTTTCCTTTCACTGGAAGCAAGTCTCGTCTTAAATGTGTCGTAGAAGCAATAATTATTTTACAGAAGTGTGATTTATTTGCTGAGGTTATGATTAGTAAAGTCAGAATAATGTTTGCACAATTTAATGATTTGTGTCTGGGGCTATTGTTATGACTATGTAACTAAATCTGAAAATATTCATGAACCAAATGAATTTTTGTATGTGTATGAAGCATATTTAATTTGTTTTAAAAATAAAGAAGGCAATTATCTCATAACATTACGTGATTGAATTGACAGTATTTATCTGTGTTTTACGTTGCCTCCCTTTTCTCTGTTGATGCTTTTCTTTTTTTTAGCTGTTTCTCTGTTAAAAGACATATTCAGCTAAAAATACACTTTAATCCAATGTGTCTAATGGAAACAAGTGTAGAATGTTGCTGTTGTCTCCAGAAACCCACCAATATTCATTTATTTAATAAATATTAGTGTTGGCTGCATCATTCATTTGTTTTAGGAATAAAGTTGAAGTCTGAATGTAAACACGAATAACAGGGGAGTATTAGGACGGAATCACCAACTGGCTTTAAAAAAGTAAAGAAAAACCTGAATATAAGAAAGATAACCTCAAACAGATCACAACATCACAAACAGGTATATATAATGTCAATAGTAAAACTGCTGTGCATGTTATTATTTCTGCAGTAATTATTATTAATAATCCAATAATCCAAAGTAACCCAATAAAGGGAAGAGCACTGGTGTAACCCACAAATCTCACCTAGAAGTAAACAATTTAAATTGTCAGCAATATCTATGGGTTTAGTTTAAAAATCCCTGGATTCTCAGTTTTTTTAAAGGCTTGAATAGACTGGAAATAAAGACAAAAACAAATAATTTAGTTTGCTTTTTTATTTGATGCTCAAAATCAAGACAGAATCAAGACAAATGTAATCACTTTAATCATAAAACTAATAATGGTTGATTATTGGAACCCTTTATTCTCATTAAATCAGTATAATTTTCTGTAAATGATTAGACAATAGCCTCAACAAATACATCAGAGGAAAACAGAAAGAGTAAATGATTATTATTTATTTTGTGAAGGAGACAAAAACTGAAAGATTTGCTCAGAGCCTAACACCCTTTAAACTCCACTCCACTGCTCTAATGTATGACAGAAATATGGTGTTGAACTAAAGTTTATCTGAGTAAAGCCTTCAGGTCAGAGGTCATTTGGAAGGTCTGTAGCCGTGTAGTCGGTCCGTGTGGCCTTAAAAACCTCCTGCAAAGACCATCAGTGGAGACAATGACACATATTAGTCACTAAACTGGTCAGCTCCAGTGATGTCATCAGAGAGGAGTCTCACCTAGTTGGTCCAGGCCATGGTGATGAGGGAGGGGTTTTCACTTTTATATCCAGCCAGAGATCGGCGTCTTCGAGCAGACTGGGTACAGTCCTGGAATTCAAGAACAACTCCAGTAAATGAACTGGTGACCAACTGTCACAGTGTATTTTACTGTTGTTTAAGTTTTCTCTTAAACAGGAAAATGGCTAATAAATGTCTATTGACAAATACAAAAAAGGAAAAGGGTAGAAAAGCAACATTGCTTTGCTAAACATCCAAATGTTAGAAAACCTTTGAGAGATTTGAATCATGGAGTAAATCTGTAAATGTGGTAAAAAGGAGTGGGTCGTACCGGGACACAGCCTTCTTCTTTGATGCAGAGGTGGACTTGGCAGTGCAGATAGACTTCACCAGTTCTGCCCACGAAGTGGAAGATGTTATAAGAGAAGGTTGCAGCCTCCGTTTCTCCATTGGACACCACCTCCACAGTCTCATCGCTGGGGTTTGGACAGCTGTTCAGAAACAGATAAAAGCCAGTGTGAGCACAGACCTGAGGAAGCAGCAGAATGACCTGACTGTGTGTCACCTGTCGATGATCAGGTCGTATCTGTTGGCTGCAGTGGAGGATGATTCACTTGTTGCCCAGCAGTCGTCGATCACCAGGGCCAGCTTCACCGTATCCACATCCTGAGCCTCCAGCTTCACCCAAATCTTCTGGTTCAGGTCCAGTTCAGTGGAAGAAGCCACAGTCTGTGTTAGACCAGAGTCGGTGAAGGCACTCATGATCACAGTGAATGTAAAGTCACCGCTCTCCAACACTTTGATCAAAGAGCTGCAAAAGAAATGAACAACAACAGAATGAAAAGACAGTCTTTCAAATAAGTCGAAGGCACCACAGAGACACTTACTTTTCAGCGATCTTTAGAGTCAGGCTTTGGACGTCAGGCTGAGTGTAGGCGCAGGAGAATGTTAATGTGGTTTGGTCTTGGCGGGTGATAACGGATGAGGGGACGTTCGTGATGTGGTTCTTCACAACGATCTGGTTACCTTCCGCCTGAAATGAACACACACATTTACAGAGTGCTCCTAAACACACCAGTCATGGTGGGTAAAGAGTAGAGTGACGTGGCAGCAGGGACCCACTGTGAGAATAGCCCCGCAGGAGTTGGAGTCACTGAAGCTGAAGGTCACAGTCTTAGTGTCTGGATCCTCCAAACCTGTGCAGCTGGGATCATTCAGACTCAAAGCAGTGGAGTTGATGCTTTGTTCTTCCAGAAAACAAGTGTAGAGACTGACTGTGGCGGTGTTGTCTTCACAGACTGTTGGGTCTCCTGATCAAACACAGAGAAATTACAGACTCACCAATTCCATTGGTTCCATTGTGTTTTCTCATTGATTCTGTCCATGATTCATGATGGTCGTACCGTACGAGCCCGACTCTCTGAACCCGGAGCTAAAACGGGCTCGACAGAAGCAGGCAGCTTCACCGGTAGCTTTCACAGCACAGAACTCTTTGGGTCCACAGGCATGATTTGAACAGACGGAGGCAGCTGCAAAACACACGCCACAAACTTACAGCTCTAAACACTTAGGTTTTAGGCCTGGTTTTGAAGCTAAAGTCTTACGGCAGCTCACTCCGCCGGCCCAGTCCTGGATCTTGCAGGTTCTGGCGTATGCGTGAAGGATGTCACACTTGAGCCCGTCCACTTGAGGATAGTTGCATAAAAGGTTCTTGCAGACCTCTTGGTAGGGCACTGGGTTCAGCTGACATGAATCTAAGCTCAGCTGATCACACCTGTGAGACACACCAACACTATGTTGAGGAGATGGCTTTATCTTATTCATTTGGCTCCTGCAGAGAACTGTGAACTCTGACCTTAGCACAGTTAAGCTGTATACATCAGTCGACTTTAGACTTAATCATTGAAACACAGAGGCTTTACTCACTCTGCAATTACTGCACGGCAGTTGATCCCATCGGCAGCAGGGTCAGAGGTCACCACATCACAGCTGGAGGGCGACAAGAGCCACCGTTAGATCTCTTCCATCCACAAATGAACAACATTTTATTCTATTGTACTGTTGAATTGTTCAGTTCTTAGAGTTGGTCTCTGTGGAGCAACAGCTCAGAGAGAACTGGGAAGTGACCACTTAGATTTATTTAGCTCCAAATAAAGCTCCGAGCAGGAATGTAGACCAGTCGTATGTTTTATGGACAACCAGGAGTAGAACTGTTACAGCAGCAACACTGTATGAAATTAGCCGTGTTTTAATTCAACTCAGTAGGTCTCTTCAAATGAACAGATTCAGACTTCATCTGCCGTAGACTGATCCATTGAACAGACTTAAGGCAGAAAGAAGGAGTTTCTATGATATTCCTACAATGATCTACAGATGATCACCAAAACCTAGAACTGTCTTTTGAAGGTAATCTGGATTATTTCTGGAGTTCATGGATGTTTAGGATAGGCCATATTGCTGTAACATATACACCACTTGACCCAAACTGAGGAGTAAATACATCAGATATTATTCAGTAAAACAATTCAGGTGAATTTGTTGGGACTCACTCGGACGGAGACTCATCAGCATCTCTGTAGGTATCATCAGGGACTGCACTATTACAGGCTCCAGCCAAAGTTGAACTGACACCACTAGGTGCTGCATAAGAAGGAAAGAGTCAGAAATAAAACACAATTTTACCTTCAGTAAAAGCATATGTGTATTTCATTCTAAATGTTGTCTGAGTTTATGTCTGTGTACCTTGATAGCTGACATGTAGAATTGTGCCGTCATAAAAAATGCTAAAGGTGACGCCTTCGCTGCTTTTAAACACAGCTGTGACTCCGGTGTCGTCTTTGGAGAGGTCCACACCGTGATGTGTCTCAGGCGTGTTGCTGAGGACCGGCTCTATTATATTTAAACTAGCATCTACTGTCTGTGAGAGACAAATGGAACATTAAGTTCTTCTGTATACAGTACCAACACACTTGATTTCTACTGTACATTTTACAGTTTTTGGGCCAATCCTGATAATACAGATCATTCATAGAAAGTGCTTATTCTGGAGCTGGGTGCATCTTTTTTCACAGTGAAACAGCACAAAAAAGAAAAACATAGTTAAAGAGCAGCAGGAAATCAGAAGAGGTCCCAGAGCTGCTGATCATAATCATAAAAATGATATGAGATGCTCTCCTTGTTCAAACTCTGTCCAAGAGAGAGGAGACAGAGAGCTAAGAGTATGGTCCAAGCCCTGATCCCTGAGGGACTCCACTGACACCGGACACAATACTCACTGAAACCTTGCCTCCTTCAGTCAGGGAAATGCCAGCTGTTGTTGACAGAACCACTTTCCTCAAAAATGGAGTATCTGTGAGACGGCGGTCATCGAAGTATCCTGTTATTCTGAGACCCGGGGTCGACAGCAGTTGTTGTGAACAGAAATTAAAGATAACCCCTTCTTTGCCAGAAAAGTCGATGTATCTGGGGCCTATTACTGAGCAGAACCTTTCCTTCACACAGCTGAGTTCAAGAAAGAAAGAAACAGTATGAGTAAAAGTACACATGGGACAAACATTATGATGCCATTTTACAGAAATACTGTGTCTTGTTTATCTCTATTAAACAGAAACCACATAATTTCATGGCAGATCGTTAAAATCCATGTGGAAAACCATGTTGGTATTACTGTTGATATAAAATGGAAAGAGATCATATTTACAGATTATTGCTGAGACAAATCAGCGGAGCAGGGCATGTAGAAGTCTCTGGTCCAAAGTCTCCAGTGGATTGACATGTTTTGGTGTTGCACGTCTCTGGCATCGTCAATATGTCGTTGATTTGAAAACCTTTACCTGTGAAATGAGGAGTGAGGAAAACCAACTTTACCCCACACTTTTTGAGTGTTCAAATAAATAAATGAATAAATACCCACCATCATTTCGACATCCAGTGAGGGCCAGAGTTTGAGAGTAAACCCCAGTAGCAGAATATTCCACTTCTTTAATTCTCATACCATCCAAAGAAAGGTGGAAAGACTACAAACAAAAATGCCACAATTTTCCAGTCACTGACCAAAGATGATACAAATATATTTATGAGTTAAAAACAATCATTAATCCACAAACATTAAAATAAAATCCACACAGTAATATTTAAAGCCCACGCTACACGTACGCAGATATTTTTTCTATCCGTTTATAAAAAATACCTGTGTCCACACAGATGCTACACACATTAAACACAACACATTAATCTATTCTCTTCACTACAAGATGGCGCTAAACCCTCAGAGGAACATTCAGAGCACACACAGTGAGTCTGCTTTGATTTGGCAGCACCAAATTCTTTTAAGAGTATCAGCGAGAATTTGGCGGCAAAAAGTCAAGAGGTGGATCTGAAGGATTTTGGGTCGACGTTGTATAAAAATTTTAGTTTCATATGTTCTATAGTTTATATATAATAATCATATTATTATTATTATTATTATTATTATCAGGTACTTACAACTCTGGCCGTAAGTTGCAGGTCAAGCGACCAATACAGAGCTGTTTGTTTCCCATAGTTTATGAGGAAAATCACCTGTCAAAAAAACAGATAATCAATCATCAATTATTTAAAATACAATGTTTAAGCAAAAATCTAACTGAACTCACACTTGGAAATATATTAAATGTCATTAGCAACTGCACTCCACAGGTTGAAGAATTAGTGATGTGTGGAAGCTTTTGTTGGACGCGCCAGTCCAAATTGGTGACACTCAATCCTACATTTGCTTTGAAACTCTTTGAAGAAACGGATGGCATTTCCAGACAGTCTCGTCCACCATTAGACTTGTAATCATCAAAACAAGCGACTGTTGCTTCAAGGAACTCAACCTGGAGAAATCAGAGAGAAAATAAGTTGTATTAAAGTTTTTAATGACACTCTTTCTTTATGTGGCTCCATTGGTCAAGAGTCATTTTTTGTTATTAAAAATAATTTTTTTTTTTTTTTTTTTTTTTACAGTTTTAGATTAGATGTTTTCTCCTTTGGGCATTCATGTTATATATTTTCTTTTATTGTTTATTTATGTATGTTTATTATGTATTATATGTGTTTATATTATCTATTTTTTTATTGTTAATTCATTTTATCTATATTTTTATATACTGTATACTGTCTGATGTATGATTATTTTTGTATTACTGAAGTATTTATGAATTTCAATTAAAACATATCACATTTTTTATTTTATTTTGGACAACTTTTTATATTTAATAAGTGTGTTTAATAAGACGAGCTCAGCTAATAAATGAATAAATGACCACAACAGAACGTTTGAATGGGCCATACTCACATGGAGTTTATTGTATTTCTTTCCAAAGTATGTGATTGGACAAGAGGTGATGTCAAGGGTTTGTGAACCAGAGTAGTCGACCAGGGCCGCATCTGAAAACAGAGACACATGAAAAACTGAGTTGTGCTGATGTAATTATGTTGTAAAATGTAGTGCAGAGGGTGACATTTACACGTACCAGTCAAAACACTGAGCAAACCCAGGCAGATCAGGAGCTGGATCATGGTGAGACTGAGCATCAACAGACAGAGAACTCTCATTAGTCACAGCTACATTCAGTCTGTCTTCATTTTAAACTGTTGTCTTTAAACTGAGTATAACTGGATTTTAATGGTGTTTATGAGTGAGTTTGGGTGGGTTTTAAGAGGTTTAACTCTGACTTTAATCCATTAAGGTCTGAATAGATTACTGTAAACCTGTTCATAATTGCTTTTAAAAGTGTTTTCAGTAGACTGTTTTTGAAGAGATTCAACAAAAAATAATAAAGAGTGTGAGGCTAAAGGTAAAGATCTGAGGTACTTTGGCTGCACTGAAGGATAAAATTCCTTTGTTGAACAACTTTTTCTTTTTTGAAAAACATTTTCATTGGGGCATAATGCATGATGTTTGGGAAAGTAGAGGCTAATCCTGTCAGTTTGGATTTTCCATGTGCCTTGATCCTTTTACCCACTGAAGCACTCCCAGTTTTTATCTTTTTATTAGAAACACTATGTTTTAAGACCACAATATATTAACATAACAAACTGGGGGAAAATTAACAACACATTATTATAGCAGATGACAGCAGGTTGTTACAACATAGTCAATTAACCCTTTTCCTGCAATGCCGTGCCACTAGTTGGCGCATGAGTCCATACTGAAGAAGAAGGGATTCAGATGGTGATTTTTTTGCCCATAGCACCTTCTGCTAATCTGTTATAAAGTGTGCTTATTGCACTAAGACTTGTTCTACATTACTGTACATATTATTCGTCCACACTACATCACAAATATATTTAGGTTTTTGTTTTTAGTGAATGTCTTACCTTCGGGGCGTCCGGCGGAGGAAGAGGACGAGGACGTGAAGGCTGTGGTTCAGGAGACTCTGGAGACTCTGAGGCTGAAGCAGATGATGATGATGGAGCTGCCTCCTTTTATGAGCGTCCTGGGTTCACTCCGGGGCGGAGACATGGGCTGAGACACCTTTCACCTGACAATGTGCTCGGGCGTCACCTGGAATCTAAACACTACATTTTAATTGAATTTTTGTTACTGATGCAGTTTGATTAATCTTAAGTCAATGCATTCCCCAAAGTCACAACTTGAACTTGTCCTGATTAGGCGACAGAAGTTAACAGGGCGAGGCACACAGTGAACACCCATAAAAGACTATGCAAATGAAGCTATTTTTGTGTTTGCTCAGAATCAATTACAATTTCTCAGTATGATTTTGTTTTGACATTTGAAAATCAACAAAGTAACACGCATTACAGTAAAGATAAATACAAAAAAAATCTAAATTGAAATCTATGTGCGTAGATAATGGTGCAGATGATGGGAGTGCAAAAGTCCAAGTGTAAAGTGAGTTAAAGATGAGTGTATGGAGTGGAGACCAACTGCAGAGGGAAGAAAGTGTTGTTGTGGCTGGACGTCCTGGTCCGGATCAGGAGTGGGGTCTACAGTGTCCACAGTCAGCTCCAGTGTCTCCAGAGCCTTCAGGTTCAGGTCACATTTGAACCAAATCCAGCAAAGTTTGTGTAGGTTATATCAGTGTTTGTGGCCAATACAGGGTCACCATGGCAACACTACTTAATATTACACTAAATACTAATACTGACTAATGCTACAAAACCTTTTGATGAGACACTTCTCTAGATCATGTTGACGAAATTTAGCGTTGTTCAGTTAAACCCCCAGAGACGAGTTCATTAAAGTACGAAGGGTGAGAATCAGGGGTCACATGATCAATCCAATATGGCTTCCTGTTGGTCTGAGGGCGTGGCCACAATAAGGACGCGCGCGTTATTGACCTAAGTTAAGTGTGCTTTTCATGAGAGGCTTGGGCCTAATAACAAGATTAGATTTATTTAGTGCTTTTGTAGTTGAGTCCATTATTTATTCACTCCACAGACACAGACTGGTGATGGTGAACTACTCTGTACCCACAGCTGTCCTGGGGCAGACTGACCTCTGACCTCCACCAAACACACTCACACATCCATCACCAGAGCCACAGACACTGGAGACAAGGCCCAAGGACACAACCACAGTATGAACTGGAGAGAGCAGGAATCGAACCAACAACCTTCAGGTTATTGAGCCACAGCTCCACAAAAACACTCAAACCTAAAATACTTTAAATGTTGTTTCTTTTGGTTTAGCCTCAGATAGAGATGACAGTCCTGTGCAGACAAGGCCGAGAAACTACTACAGACTCATAATTCACTGTTTCCAAAACAAGTGACAGAATGTTATTAAATGGTATTGTTGGAGGAGCCCAGCTCAGGGCAGAGCACACGCCAAACACACAGGAGACCCAGGTTCAAGTCTCAGTCGGGTCATGTCATTCCCCTGTTTCCAGCTACTGTCAATAAAAAGCCCCACAAAATAATCTTAAAACAAATGTTATTGTTATTCAGTAATGATTAAAAGTGACTGTGGAAAACAACGTGTTCAATGAAGTGAGCTTTTCGTTGATGTTGTGTCCATCAGGCAGAAAGGACGTGTAAAAACAAAAAATAAAGCTAATAAAATATTGAGCAAGATACATTCCTCCGAAGCACATCCTGACCTGATCAGACTAAAGAAAACACCTACAGTGTAATTATTAGGTGTGTATTCAATAATTGGTTGAGTACTGAATGCACTAACCAAGGCTTTAGTGTTCTCTCTTTGTCAACTAAACATCAAAGGTCTGAAGATGACAGAACGCTCTTTGTCCATTTTAATTAGACTTAATTAGAAATTGAAGTAAACCCATTCATTTGCACATTCCTCCAAACCATATCCTGATCTGGTTAGATTCAAGACAGAAGCTCATGCCAAATTAACTGTTCAGTGTCATAGTCAAGACGTATGACTATTACACAGTTGACAATTAATGTCATAACTCAGCAGCAAATCACACTGACAAATGTTCACTTTGTTTTTTTGTCCACACTTTTATTAAACATAATTGTTTTAAACAACAGTGTTCGATTAAACAAAAAAGTCATGATCCTGCAGACTTTTAACCAAGCACAAAACCGCTGTAAAAAGGAATAAAACCTTAAAGATTTGGTAAACAATCCACTAAGAACATGGCACATTCCTCAAAGCCACAGCTTGACCTGGTGTAGCCTCAGAACAGTCCACACCTGTACAACAGGTAAGCTCCACATTTTTGTTTTTTGTCAAATAAATGTTCTCATTTGGAGCGGCCATTTTAAATTCAAACTGAAAGACAGTTTAGGTTTATCTAAAACGTGACAGAATGCACTTGGGTCATTTTTATTTAATCCATGTGGCATTAATCCGACCTGTTTTCAAAGTTTCAGATCTAACACAATATTAACAGAGGACACAGATCCTCTCTGTGCAGCCTCACTGTCAGCGGCGGCCATGTTTGTTTACCAGTGGAGACTTGGTTTTGTACAAATCTGACTCTGTAGGGTCCAGTAGATTGGTCTGTTTTCTTTATTCTCTGTGCCATGAGGTAGAGCCTCACCCACTAATCTGTGGAGATAAGTCCAGAGTTACAGGAGGGTTCTGTCCAGCAGAGGGCGCTGTGTCAGTGAGACAGTCCTGATTCTACTGATCTCAGTCTTAGATCCATCAACATGAGAGAGAGACAGAATCCAGCTGCTGTTGCAGGGTAAACTTAACCGGCAAAAAGGTTTGGTTTTACATTTTTAAATAAAATATCAGTCAGTATGTTGTTGTGGAGGTTGGGAGCCTGAGGGAAGGAGAGTTTTAACCCATGAAACTAAATGACTCATCTGTGTTTTGTATCAGCGTGGCAGCAGCTGTGCCCAGAGTCTAATCTCACTTCCTGCTGTAGTTCCGTCTGTGAGCACAGCTCTGGCTCCGTCTCAGTCTGGAGCCGACCCCGACCACGATGCACCTCTCCGTCCTCCTTCCTTTGCTTCTGGTGCTGCCTGTCTCCGCGGTGACGGCGGTGCCCGGTTGCCATAGTGACCGGGACAAGGACCACAGACCGAGGCAGAACTGCACAGCGGCCGGATATGGCGATGTCCCGGCGGGATTCGAACCTTCGACCAAGGTCAGAAAACCATGAATGTGTGCTTCTTTACAAAAACTGCTATTATTACCCATTAATTAAATATTTGTGTGACCTTCTTTTTCACTACACAGTTAAGGTCCTTTGTCTTTGCTAAAGTGTTGAAAAGAATTGAAAGATTAATCCCATAAAGCTTTTACATGTACTCTGCCTGTTCAAAAAGTTTTCAACGTATTTCCTCATGTTTTAGCCTTAATTTACCAATACACGTACATTTGTGCTGCATGAAGTTACATCTTTAGTTATCTACATTCTCTGAGTTAGGTGCAGCCCTCTCTGAGCTCAGTACAAACAGTGGAGATCCTGTCTCAAGCATGTTTCCGATACTGAACGTACTCGTGATGGAGAGCTGTAGTCAAACCAAAGCCATAGAGTTAGATAAGCAGAATAAAGAGGAGAATAAATGAATAAATATTATTGGAGGGTCATCTGTGACCATTGGTGCGTTTGACTGGTCTTGCTAAAGTCTAAACCACATACTTCCTGCAAAAGACTGATAAGAAAACAGCAGAAATGTTTAATAATTCCCTCTCTAATATTTCCTCTTAGGTTTTGTTGTTCACCAGAAACCAGTTCTCTGGTTTGCCCTGGTCGTCCTTTAGTGTCTTCACAGAGATCTATGAAATCGACCTCAGCAACAACAAGGTGACTTTAAACCCAACACCCCTCCAGGCAGTACCATAACCTGTTCTTATTTGAGCTCCTCTGAGACATAAGAGCTAAATTTGCTGATCTCGATAATGTTAGTATCAAAGCTGTTAGAAAGTGGCCCACCAGATTGCTTTAAACTAATGTTTATTTTAAAGCAGTCTTATCACACTGTCCATGTCCAGATCTCGGCGCTGACCCCTAGCTCTGCTCCAGTCCTGCCCAGCCTCAATGTGCTCCGTCTGGGCTTTAACCTCCTGACGTCTGTCCCAGAAAACTGCTTCTCTGCAAGTCTTGCCTTGACCGAGCTCTACCTCCACAACAACGTCATCCACTCCCTCAGCAACAACTCCTTCTCCGGACTCAATAAACTCGAGGTCAGAGCAGAAACTGTGTCTGTTCAACTCTCACCTGTTACGCTTCTCTTCTTCTGTTTACTTCTAGTTGGAAAATGGTTTGAACCTCAAATAGTATATTGTAAAAGCCATAATTTTATGATGCCATCTACTGTTTATTATAATGGATTGTAATAGATGAGAATCTCTATTGAGGAACAGAAAACCTTGGATCAAAAAAGGAGCACTCCCATTGGTCGACACCGGCTTGTCACATGTTCCAGGAAGTTTAATAGCTGCAGATGTGTATGACAAGTGTATTTTCAGCTGAATATGTCTTTTAACAGAGAAACAGCTGAAAAAAGAAAAGCATCAACAGAGAAAAGGGAGGCAACGTAAAACACAGATAAATACTGTCAATTCAATCACGTAATGTTTAACGAGGAGGAGATAATTGTCGTCCTGACGCTGAAGTCACAGCTAAGCTAACGCTAAACTCAAAACTTCAGTTTGGTCAAATAGATTCGTATTTTGGAGGAAAAAATGGTCTGGTTCTGTTCTGTGTCTGTCTTTAGATCCTGGATTTGTCGGACAATCATATTCAGACACTTCCTGAACTCATGATGCATCCACTGCCCGCCATTGAGACGCTCTTCTTGGAAAACAACAAGGTCAGTCCAAAATCCAACATTACCCTAGCTTTAGTCTTGGTTTCATCCTTTGTTTTAGTCCCATATCTGTTAATGTTTGTGAAGACCCGGCCTTAGTCCTTAAAGGGTTGATACGTGCTATATTTAGTTACTTTGAGCTGTTTTTCTAGCGTTGGGCTCTGATTTCACCCTCTTTCTTTTTAGATAAAGGTGATGCCAGACGATTGGTTCAGCCGGAAAGAGGAGGTGCCCTACCTTTACCTCTCAGCCAATCCCTGGGCTTGCTCCTGTTCCCTTGGTTACCTGCGTCGATACCTGGAGGAGTACGAAATAAATGTTTATGTTCGCGATGGACCGATCATCCGAGTTGATGTTGAGAGTGTGGTGAGTTGACTTCAGAAGTATTTTGGCTGAAGGACAAAACAAAAAGTCTGCTCTTTTCAGGCACAAAATCTTGGGTTTAGTCTTGTTTTAGACTTGGTTTGAACCAAGTCTTTGTACTTGTTCAGTTATTGTTTAGTCCTGGGTCTAGATTTCGCTCTTGTTTTGTCCTGGGTTTAGTCATCGTTTTGGACTGGATGTAGACCTGCTTCCAGTTTAGTTTTTAGTTAGAGCCTGATTTAGTCCTGGTTAGTCTGATTTGCATTTGGTAATGTTTTTAAGCTAGTACCAGGTTAAAAGGGGATTTCTTGATTTTCTTATTGTTGCATTTAGTTTTTCAGCTTATTGTAACAGGAATCATCTGTGAAAAAATGAGACCTTAAGACGTGATCTAGGCTTTATAATTAGGAAAAATAGTCTTTTTTTTTCTTTTTTTTATAAAAAAGCAGGGAAAGTTCCTACGCTGCTGTTCAGGGAGAGTGGTGCCTGAGACCGGGACAACAAAATAAAACCAGGAATTTGACCTGTAATTACTGGTGTATATAGTTCTGATTTACACCTGGTTAGTCCAAGATTATAAGATTATTATGTCGTTTCCTTGGTTTGTCCATTTTGGTTTGTGTTTTTTTGTTTTGCAGATGTGCGGCAGTCCACAGTCTCTGAAAGGTCAGTCTGTGATAAACCTAGATGAATCTGACTTGTGTTCAGCTCAGGCAGACTCAGCTCCAACGTCTACTTATGTTCCTCCAACTGAACCTACAACCACGACTGCGACTACAACTACAGCTGCTATTACTACAGCTACATCCACCGCAGAAGAAGAATATTTGACAAAAGTTTATTACAGCGTTGTCACATGGTACGAAACCTTTACGAGATACGCCGAACGGTCTGATAACTGGGAGTTGGATTTCAGAGGAGACGGTCGAGTCGTCAAAACCCCAACTTCGCCTTCAAACGGACCTCCTACTACGTCATTTACAACCGCAGACCCTACCACTATCATAACAGCTTCAACACTATTACCTACTCTCCCTGCTACAGCTGCAATTGAGATACAGAAAACCACAATGGCTACCACGGAAGCAGATAAAACTACATCTACCGAGGCTATATTTAAAGTGAATACTGTTAGCAACGTAGAACATAGCGAGCATAGTAAAGTTAGCACAGTCGAAGCTCGTGGAGTTTTTTGCTTTTGGTTGTTTGTCAGTTGCGTTTTGCTTTGCGTCACTTCTGCTCTGTGTTCGTTATTTACTGCGTTAAGGCTGTATTTTTGGTACAGAGGGGTTTACAGGACCCTAAAAAGGGTAAGAGTGGGGAAAGAACACGTGAGGATGGTGGCTTATTATAGGAATATTGAGAATGAAGGAGTGACGGCGTTGTATCGTTCGGTGCTGTTTATCTCCAAAGAGGAAGAGAATAAAGAAGAAGGTGAACAGGTCGAGGAGTTGGTTGTGAATCTGGAGCAAAAAGATAAGTGTGAAGAAGTGAAAAAGGAGGAAAAAGCAGTATTCAGGAAGACGCTGAACAGACTGATAAGCAAAGAAGAGGAACTGGAGTCGTGGCGGGAGGTGGTGGGCGAATGTAGAGCCGTCGGAGGAGAAACCGTCGAGAAACAAACGGGAGGAGTGGCAAAGAAACGTTACAGCGTGATTCTGAGGGAAATGAGCGAAAAAGACGGAGGAGAGACGGAGAAATGTGATTGGGTGGTGGGGGGCTGGGAGGTGGAGACGGGGGAGGGGTCTAGGAGCAGCTGGGGTGAGTGGCTGGGGCAGTATTTACCCAGCATGCCTTGGGGAGTGACCACACCTCCGAAAATAGAAGATGAGTTAGAGAAGTAACAGAATATCTTAATAAACGTATGTAAAAAGTAAACATTTAAAAACAGGATATGTTTATAATAAGTATAATGGAGTGAGATTTAATGCATGAAAAGATTATGACTTTTTTTTTCGGGCCCAAAAAACAGGAAACAGAATGCATACGTATTAATAAAAGTATGCATTCTGTTTCCTGTTAAACTGTTCTAACCAAATAAAACTGAAGTTGAATTTTTAAGCAGCTAAAACTGAGAGGCCCTGGGTCATATTTACCCATTTTCTCCCTTTTTCCTTTTTGTTTTATTTTTATTTTTTTATTATTTACTTATATGTAAGCAGCCATAAGACTTATTATGGTAACTTGTATGCATTTATCACCTTCATCCACCAGGAGCCAGAAGGTGTGACTAGGAAGGCTTTTATTTTCAATTTATTTTCCTCTTTTTTTTTTGTCTGCAGCCCAAAGACTTACATAAAAGCATAACTCAATAGGCTGTTATCTCACTGAACTGCCACATCTATTGTGTAAAAGTACCACAACTAGAAACAGGGCAATCCCGCTGGAACAACTCTGCCCTCTGGTGGATTATTTATGTTATTGCTCTGCTCAATGCTCCTTTCTCATCAACCATATACACAGCTGTTTTATTTACTGCTTTTTGTTTGCTTCCTTATTAAAATCAATGGACAAGTCCTGTACTTTCATCAACGTCATGCATGTACAGTTTTTGAGACACTTGGAATAATCAAAAAAAAAATTCTAAAGTTAAATTTTTATTCCAATTTTATTCAGTGTAGGAATAATGTCAGAAAAAAATGTCAGTGCGAACAGGAGAGGTTAGTTATGAATTATATTTAGTGATGAGAGGCCATCCCGTCCGAAGTCGGATCCATTCGTAGAAATGTGCAACCTGGAAAATGAACAGAGCAACAATGAGAGCACTTTTTCAATTTCATTTTGGTGTAATTTCACTCGAGTTATTTTTTATTTTTATTTTTTATTAAAAGAAATTGTTATATTTAAAGTAAGTAAGTATACACTAGGCATAAGTGGATAAAAATATTGATAAAAACCAACTTTAAAAAAATAAATAAAAATGTTTGTAAAAATGTGTCTTTCTTCGCAAATGACTAGCTATTCTCTAAATTTGTTTGATTTCGAAAAGGTCTTGAATTCATGTTAAACCTTAGAAGTCTGCACTTTCTTATTATATCTTATTATATATCTTTATTATATCTATCTTATGTTTTCATCTCATTATTATCTCATGACTTTAAACTGCAACATTTGTGTAAAAATAAATAAATGGCATTAAACTTGGGCTTTGGGACATTACAGCCCTTTATTGATCAACAAGCGTCTTACTAAAGACCAAACGAGATTACAGAAGACTTATACCTGAGTGTAGACTCCTGGGAAGCCTGGTTCTCCACACTTGTCGCCCCAGCTCACGATGCCCCACAGGTAGGACACCCCCAGCTCATCCTGACAGACCAGAGGGCCTCCGCTGTCGCCCTGGCACGAGTCCACGGTGCCCTCCAGATCACCTGCAACACATTCACCATTACACACTGCTCCTGATGGACTCAACTAAACCACGGAACAACCACGGACTAAAACTAGGAGGAACTCGGAGTATAATTCCCACTAATGGCAAAATAAGGACTAAAACTAAAACAGTCTCATATAATCACCTTCTTGCACACTCACCTGCGCACATCATGCCTGTTTTGAAGCGTTTGTGGTAAAACTGTCCACAGTCAGGGATCAGGGACACATTGGCCCAGAGCAAAACTTTAGCTGCTTTACCATCTGCAAAAACACCAGCCCTAACAGGTTAGGAGTCGTTTCATTTCATTCAGAGAGAAATTATTACTAAATACTACTACTAAACTCTTATATTTAGGCAACTAACACTAGACTAAAACTAAGCTAATAAGTAGAATTAGATTAAATTATGAATAAAACTAAAACAACTAAATTGCATTTGGTAAAAAGACTAAAACTAAATTAAGATTTGCTGTCAAAATTAACACTGGACCTAAACCCATAACCTTAGACCCATGAGCCAGACAAAACTAAGACCTAAAAATAAATTCTAAACCCAGCATTAAACCAGGAACAAGAGCTAAGCTAGAGCTAAACTCAGCCTAAACAACGCACTAAACCACTTCTATTGTATATTAGATTGTTACCTGCAGTTCGTCCCCAGCCTGAGATGCTGCAGGTGTGATGAGGCTGGAACAGGTGAGTGGACCAGGGCACACAGACCGGTCTCACTGCAGGATTATCATAGAAACATTTCTCTTCAAATGGAAGCTTCTTGAGCTGCACCAGAGCGATGTCGTTCTCATATGTTTTTCCGTTATAACTAAAGGAAGCGGAGAACAATTTAAAACTTAATTCATGATGCAATCCTCCAAATAACTAGAACTTAACCTTTATCTTATATTTTCAGACGATTTGAAATAGCCTTAAACAGTATTAACAGCACTAAACACAACACTAAAGTTTACATTGTTAGTTTTTTAAGTACATTATGATCATTTGAGAAAGCTGGACCGTGTTATGTCCACGAAAATAAATAAAAACATGTTGGAAACAAAGGTGTAATTTGAGATTTTAGCGTATCCAAAGTGTCAAATGTGTGTTGTAGCTATATTCAAAGAGGCAGAAGAAAATAAAAGAATATGTTTTTTAGGCTTACATAAATGCACAACTTAATGAGTTTACTTTGGATGGCTGTAGATCTCTTCAACAGGAACAATGTCAGTTGTGCCATGAGCGCTGTACTTCTTCCAGAGAGAAAACTTAACCTTGAAAGCAGAAGGCATCGGTCTGACGAAAAAAAGTTATTCATCACATATCACATAAATTCATAAAGCAAATATGTTTGTTTTTTTTACCTACATTCTTCCTTTTAAAAAAGTAGTGAACTATTTTTAATGTATAAAATATTAATACTGGACTACACTGAGATGACAATAAGAGTTAATGGAGAATTATAGAAGACAGAATTAAACTAAACTAAAAGAGTAGACTGTAAGAATAAAAACTGTATATTTTTGAAATCTATTGGGATGGATGTGGTCTTCTCAAAAAGCTTAAAGCAACCCTTCTGTCAAAAACATGTGTCCAATCTCCACCTCCATGAGGTTTCTTTAACCAACCACAGCAAGGATTCATTTCACTAATATTCATATTCACTCTTCTTTTATCGTAGTCATGTTGATAACAAAGAGGAGAAGACAGCGCTAGTGGCTTTCGTCAAATTAAACCCCTCCCCTTCCTGTGAGTGCTGCACATCATTGGTCACAAGAGTCTGGTGACACCACGGTTCCACTCAAGCAGTTTGATACAAGATGGATTTACAACAGTCTGGAAACTCCTGAATCTCGCGAGAATCCAGCTGCAGCACAAGGTTATAATTCTACAGATCTCAGTCTAAGAACCATCAACATGATCATGAGAACGTACTTTTTGTTTAAAAGTTATGCAGTGCTGTGTTTATGTAGAAAACTGTAATTTCTGAATCTGTTTTTCACCTATGGCCATTATTATGGTTTGAGAGAGCTGGACCAGAGTCAAGTCGTTATCTGAGAGACTGAACCTGAATAACTCACCTGAAAGACATTTTTGACATTTTATAAATAAATGTAAATAACTATTTACATCTCATATGATAAAACTCTCTTTCTTTCTTGGTATGTTATATGTCCGAAAACTACTCCACTTTTAGCATTTTTACTGATCATATAAAGTAAATTAATGAAGTTACCTGACGCAGTGAGCAGCAGTAAGGACCCAGCATCCTCCGATATACGCTCCTCCACAGTCAAGCTTTCCATTTTCTACTATAGCGACCTGCCACTGGATCTGGTTCTGTGTGTGTAAATAAAACAAGAACTGGCAGCTCAGTCCAATAAAATTTTAAATTTCAACAATGTTCCATAGTATGTATAAAAAATACACTGTCATTCCTCAGTTGGCCATGTACTGACCGGTTTAGCTGGGACTCCATTGATCACTCTCTTTGTTCTGCCGCCTCTTCCCCTTTCCTCCACGTCCTCCACATCCACAGTGTCAGGGTTGGGGACACCACATTTTACCAGAGACTCCATGTTGTCTCTGTTGAGTCTTATCTCTGCTCAAACACAGCAACACCAGCTCATCACACAGTTCTTTTTAAAACTCTAGTTATTTGAAAACAATTTAGTGTGACTTACCATTTTTGGGAGAGACGAACTCTGCAGAAATGAAACAACAAGACAATTCACTGCATTTACTGATTGAGTCAGATCTCAATTGTAATATAACAAATAGCTATGTTTAGTAGAGAAGGTACACTTTTTTAAACATATAATTTGCTCAAAGGAAGGTTAAACTTGTCTTATTTTTAACTGTTGCCATTTGTGGTGTTTATTTGAAGTTTATTGTAACAGGAATCATCTGAAAAATTGGACCTTAAGACGTGATCTAGTCTTTATAATTAAGGATTTTAATAGATGAGAATGATCAGTCCACAGCAGGATTTTGTCCAATCACAGCTCACATCACTAATGTGAAAAAAAAAACACTGCCATTTTTTTCTGTTATGTAAAAAGGCTCACACGTACCTCTGAAGTCCATCTCTGTGTCCAACTGCTTTGGCTCTTTCAAAAATAAGATAAAATTGAATTAAATTAACAGAATCCCCACAAATAATACCGGTTCCAGTGAAGCCTTACATTTTTTTTACTCTTAATTTTGCACTGTTTCTACAAACACATTTCTCTTGTGAACCTTGTTAATGTACGAATAATAGCAATAATTATAGGATCGGTCTTTGGCTGAATGACAGAGAATAAAACGTCTCACTGTATTCCTCTAGTTCATCCTCGCCGTCCAAACAGTCCATCACTCCATCACCAACAGCGTCTTTGGGCAAACATACGCCCGTCTTACATCGGAAAGCTCCCTCCCTGCATTCTAAAACCATGGAAATCATTAACAATTTAACCATTAATATATAAAAACTATTATTTCTCATTAATTGATGGATGGACAAATGTGACAAACAAAGGAATAGGTTACTTTTGCAGCACATCTCGTCACTGCGGTCGCCACAGTCGTCAACACCATCGCACGTCTGGCTCAGAAACACACACTTGGAGTTGGCACAGGTGAAGTCACAGCCTGAACAGTGAGATTAAGCATTACACTGGATATATTACCATTAACTGGACTTAATCTGAAAAGTCTGTTTTCTCAAGAGTGTCACAAAAGAGGTTAGTATAAGTATATTTTGGATAAGAGAAAAAATAAATGCAGAAAAAAAACAAAAAAACATTGAGGATCGGGTCATTTTTTGCAGATGATGTGTTTGTGGTCGACTAAAGCTGTGATAAAAAACAGCAGCTTATTTACCTCAAACATGTTCACAGCTGCAAAACATTTAACGATAATAATATCCAGATTTACTCTTAAATACAAGAAATATTTCACAAATTGCACAGTGTTCTCCATCGTTTTGGACAATATCACCAACATCAATAGAAAAAAATGCCCAAAATCTTTTCAGGATTCACAAACAACATCAGACAGAAATAATACAAAATAATCTTAATTAAATCAATTAAACCAAATCAAACCAGATTAAATCAAATTATGATAAAGGAAGTATAGAACAGTAAGTGTGTGTTGTCAGTGGTTTGGTGGTATGGTACTAACTATGGATAACTAAACTAAAAAGCACACTGTTGAACCAACCTGTAACATAAACAAAATAATAACCATAACCAATATCCATTAAAAACGTAACCAATCATTTGTTTGTTTAAAGCAGAGACAATAACAGAATTGTTACTGACTGGAATATACAGCTATTTAACCTTCATTTTAGCAAAATTACATCATTCTTGGCCTCATTTTTTGCAGATGAGTGTCATTTAAACAGTTTATTATGTCACAGACCTTTCCGAGGTCCGGTGTAACAGTCGACCACGGCGACTTCTCCGTCGATGGTTGTGCTGTTGTGGAGAACACATTCGCCGAGGTTGTTCTCAAAGCCTTCGCAGTGAACGCTAACGCAGCTCTCGGGAAACTGTTTCTGCGGATGACGGCTCTTCAGCTCCGAGAACAACACGGTGTCGGCCGAGTCTGCTCCTCTGGGAATAATACAGCGGGGTTAAATAAAAGTGTGGTCAGAGTTGATTTGTGAACATTGGTTTAGTCTGGGTTTAGTCTGGGTTTAGTCTGGGTTTAGTCTGGGTGTAGTCTGGGTTTAGTCTGGGTTTAGTCTGGGGTTAGTCTGGGTTTAGTCTGGGTTTAGTCTGGGTGTAGTCTGGGGTTAGTCTGGGGTTAGTCTGGGGTTAGTCTGGGGTTAGTCTGGGTTTAGTCTGGGTGTAGTCTGGGGTTAGTCTGGGGTTAGTCTGGGGTTAGTCTGGGTTTAGTCTGGGTGTAGTCTGGGTGTAGTCTGGGTTTAGTCTGGGTTTAGTCTGGGTGTAGTCTGGGGTTAGTCTGGGGTTAGTCTGGGTTTAGTCTGGGTTTAGTCTGGTGTAGTCTGGGTTTAGTCTGGGGGTAGTCTGGGTTTAGTCTGGGTTTAGTCTGGTGTAGTCTGGGTTTAGTCTGGGGGTAGTCTGGTGTAGTCTGGGTTTAGTCTGGGTTTAGTCTGGTGTAGTCTGGGTTTAGTCTGGGTTTAGTCTGGGGGTAGTCTGGTGTAGTCTGGGTTTAGTCTGGTGTAGTCTGGGTTTAGTCTGGGGGTAGTCTGGGTTTAGTCTGGGTTTAGTCTGGTGTAGTCTGGGTTTAGTCTGGGGGTAGTCTGGTGTAGTCTGGGTTTAGTCTGGGTGTAGTCTGGTGTAGTCTGGGTTTAGTCTGGGTTTAGTCTGGTGTAGTCTGGGTTTAGTCTGGGTTTAGTCTGGGTGTAGTCTGGGTTTAGTCCTTACAGCGGGACTCGATTCCCTCTACAGGCCACGTTAGCAGCGGCATTGTTCCAGGATTTTCCACAAACTAACAACTTCCTCGAGGTCTGTGGATTTTGTGAATCTGGAAGACTGAGTGTGACGACTCTCGTTTCTTCATCTATTGAGCTTCTGAATATTTCTTGCCCATCTTTTGAGAAAAAGAAAATGTTATACAGTTGATTATTATTAACTATAGTAAAGTGGAGACAAATGTTTAAACTTACCTTCACAAGTTTCTGCAAAATGGGACATGACAGGGCTCTTGGTCCGACATGATGAAGCCATTGCCTAAAAACAGCACAAACCACACAATAAAAAATAAACACTCAAAAGTTTATATTGTTTTTTACTACTGTGTCATAATTCTCCAAATAATAAAAAAAAATCTAACTTTTCAATCTGGTTTTATGCAAATAAATCAAAGTCAGGTTTGTTTTAATTAATTCAAGACGATAGCTGCATTTGTGTGGTTCTCAAATGGTCCGAGAAGAGAGATTTTCTGCCTTTGCTTGTTGTGTAGAATCAGCAGCTCAATCCTATTTCACATAAATAGGGTTGTAAGGGGCCCAGTTATTAGTAAAATAATTTAGACAACAAATTAAGTTTTAGGTTTAGTGTAGGTTTGGGTGAAAGTCCAGGCCTTAAATACACCACGTTAGTCTATTACATGATTTTCTTCCTGTTGCATTTAGTTTTTAAGTGTAATCTCCTAAAGTTTATTGTAACAGGAATCATCTGAAAAAATGAGACCTTAAGACGTGATCTAGTCTTTATAATTAAGGATTTTAATAGATGAGAATGATCAGTCCACAGCAGGATTTTGTCCAATCACAGCTCACTTCAGGTAAAAAGGAGCGCTC
This sequence comes from Rhyacichthys aspro, assembly GCA_036850595.1. Classification (NCBI taxonomy): domain Eukaryota; kingdom Metazoa; phylum Chordata; class Actinopteri; order Gobiiformes; family Rhyacichthyidae; genus Rhyacichthys; species Rhyacichthys aspro. Next base: position 1,714,284 of record CM072165.1, read on the forward strand.
CCATTGGTCGACACTGATGTCAACAACGAAGGAACAAGGAAATAAACCAAGGAAATGGGTTATTCTGTTGGAAATACGTCTTATTTTACAGAGAAACAGCTCAAAAAAGATAAAAATAGAGAAATGTGCTGTGAATTAAACGTGGATAAATTACAGGATCACTACAGTCTACAACGGTAAACTCCAAAGATAAAAGTTTAAGGTCAGCTCTAAACTTACATTTAATGTAATTTATTAGTATTTTGTAGTTAAAAATTGGTCAGGTTTTTTAAATAAAAGAAGCAAGAAAGGTTACTGCTGTTGGAGGAGAGTTGTGTCTGAGACTGGGACAAAAAACTAAATCAGGTTCTGCAGCTCTAATTAACATTTTTCAACTTGAAATTAAGTTTTTCCAAGTTTCCGAGGACCACATACAGGTAACTGCAGCCTGATAAAACCCAGAGTTACTTACGTGGCAGAAGGAGCGGTACTTCTTCCGGTCCAGTCCACACACTGAGGTGACGTTTTTGGCGGGACAGCGGTACGGTGGTTTACAGTGGCACTTTCCATTAACGCAGCGCTCCCAGGGGTAACAGAAGACGAGGTGGCAGGAACCACGGGTAAAACTGCAACAACAACGAGATATTAGGCCAATGGTGCCACAAACAAGCACTTTTTTATCCTTTAATGTCTTTTAGTTCGTTAAGATAGGGTTTGAAATGGAAGCAGCTAACGGTTCACATGTGAACAGTGGCCTTACGTATTATTTAAACATTCTTCAGGCCCCAGAAAGTCATCAGTCTGAGGGGTGTTTGGCTCTGGTCTGGCCCCTGAATCGCTTCTTCCCGGGAGTATTGGGATGCTTGGTCGTTGTACAGTCTGCTCAATGTTTGGGCTCGCAGCGTCAGAATCAGGCGGACTCGTCTGTCGGATAAAAAAGAGTTTATCAGAGTCAAGATTACACAAATATCGACAAAAACATTCAAGACTGTTGGGCTAAGATCAATCATAATAACTCCAGATCAAAACAAGACCAAACCAACTTAAAACCAGGCTAATTAGACTAAAAACTAAACTTAACAAAGATTGAACTAAACCTAAATTCGAGACATGACCTGAAAAGAGAACCTGAACTAGACAAGGATTTAAGGGCCATTTACACAATTCCAAAACACAAATGTGGAAGAATAATCAAAACAATTCACACAAAGACCCTAACAGCCTGCTATGGTCTAATTTATCCTGATGTAGTCTAAAAATGAACTAAAAAAACTCAAATAAGGCTGTTTACAATGTTTTATTTGGCCCTCTAATGCATTTGGTAGGTGATATTTTTTAGACTTTGCATATTAAGCAGAGACAAAAGGCTGTAAAGTATTTAAAAGTATGCAATAGGGAAGAATGGCACTGTAAAAAGAGACAAAATGTCACTAAAAGATGTAAAGATGTAAAAAATGTGTTGTGTAAATATCCACAAACCAAGTCAGACTCAGAAACAATTCAAACCAAAGTAAACTGAGACTTGATCAAGACAAAACCTCAGACCAAAGACAGGACTAACTGAGTTTTACCGAGGGCTAAACCTGAAACAATCGAAGACTAAACTCCAGATTAAAAACTTGGACTAAACCTGAAGGAAAAGACTTACTTAAGCCTTCAGGACTCACCAGTAAAGACTGCGACACAAGAATCAGGAACACAAGAAGAGCCAAACCACCGCATTTTATCCTAAAAAGCATCTTACAGTTCCACTTCCAAAATCATGAAGAAAACTCAAAAATATTATCCCTCGAGACGCAGAGACGGTCGCGCTCAGCGGAAATATAGTGACTGATCAGTAATCAATGAAAGCTCAGTCGCATGATTGGATTTGGTTTTTGACAGAGTCCAAAGGGAGGAGCTGGACACAGACTCGATTCCTGTAACTTAGACAAACTAAACATGTGGGCGATAAGGACTGAAGGTCGCAGTTTGAACTGTTTCTGGACAGAAATAAACCAGGTCGCACTCTCAAATTTATCCATAACATACTAGGGCTGCTTGAAAAAATCATAATCACTATTATTTTGGTCATTACTGAAACCATGATTACTTTACGATTACTCACTGACTTTGGAAATATGTTGGATTAATTGAACAAAACAGTGAATTCTCCTTAAAATAAATAATATATTCAAATGTATAAATAAGTAACTTAAAAAGCAAACAATAAATAATAATTAAGATAAATAAATAAGATGAACAATGTAGTGCACTTCCACAATCTTATTAGTATTACAGTTACATAGGTTTTGCTCATTAGTTTGAAAACCAAGTCAAAAACAACACATACACAATAGTAAGTTTTCATTCTTTTTATTATATTGCTTTAATGGTTTAAGTTTATATTATATGTATGGTATTTCTAATGCTAACCTACCTTTTCCTTTGTTATGTTGTGTTTACTGAATGTATTGCTGACAGGGACATGTTTGGTATAAAGTAAACGGCTAGTGTAATGCCCGAAGTCCAGAAGCGTAAAGCATTTGGCTTAAAAAGTTAATTTATCGATGTTTCCCCTTGACTTTGGTTTGTGCCAATTATATCAGCCTCTGTATAAAAGGAAGATACTTGTTTAAGAATTGTTTTGCACATTTCTGAGGGCGCGCAGTAAATAAAAATGCACTTGAAGGACCAAGAACTGCCTCCGAACTATGCTTTCTACCACCACTCGTGCCAGTTTGAACCACACTATCTTCAGTCTGTCAGTGTGTGTCTCTAAAGGCCTTTTCACTCGTGCTCCTTGGATGGAATTGGGTTGATTTACTCTTCCTTGATCTGTGCAAATGCAAATGAATACTGTGGTATGTCTGCTTTATTTTTGTTCGTACCTGCCATGAATGGTCTGTGTGGTTTTAATTAGAAGCGGGGAAAAGGAAGAGCATGGAATAAATCTTAATTATTACATATTAACCGAACAAACATGAAGCTAACGGATAAATGAGCCGACTCCTTCGCGCCAACAGCGATTATTGCTCTAATACTGAAACTATTGTTATTCAAACATGTGCAACTGAAGAGTCAGTCAGTAGTAAGAACCATGTTTGGCGGCGTGTTTACCAAAAATTAGGAAACAATGGCATTTAAAACATGCAAGAAAAAAACCTCATAATTGTGGCCTGGATTCTTCAAATGTAAACCCTCACTGTTTAAATAAAAGTTAATGTTCAACACTTTATCAATAAGCAAAGTTTCAAAATCACTGTGTACTTATCTGTTAGGGCCTCTAAAATCAGCATTACTTCATGGTTTTTTGTTTTTCCTTTCTGCTCATTTCCCAGAAATACACACAGAAGTCAGTCAAGGTAAACAAAAGGCCTCTTTGTTAGAGAATCACACAACTTACAAGACAGATATGCACAACAACACCATTACAGAGCTGTATAATGTATGAAACTGGTTTAAATACAAAAGCGTATTGGTAACTTTACAAAAGCTTAAGGGATTTAATGATTCTTAAGTCGCTGGTATTTGCTTCAGCTCCAGGCACTGAATACTTCCCTGTGTTTTTCAGTTTTAATCAGGTTTAAACAGGCCTATACATTTTCACATACTTCTGCTTTTGTCCCGGGGCTGTGAATAATATAACATTATGAAGAACAAATGTGGGGCAGAGGAGTGCCATCATAAACAAGAGTAATTTTTTGGCTGATTTGAGGATTTTCAACAGTGTCAAAGTCTATGATATAAAAGTAGACACTACAAAATCCGACTATTTTGACGAGTACAGGTGTCAATGTAAAGGAAAAATCCTTTTTGGCCTCAGTATTTTCTGCTGCAGTATCTCAAGTGGCCAATGGTGGAATTTATGGCAGCAGAGATCTTATTACGCCAGTGGGATGGAGTTACAGGTTCTTTAAGTTAATTCACAAGAAAGAATAAATCTCAAACAGTTCTAGTTGTTGAAAATGGTTTAAACCCAAATAGTTTATTGTAAAATCAATAATTTGTGTAAAAACAGTCTTTCTGATCCATCTAGTGTTTATTCTAAGGGATTGTAATAGATGAGAACCTCTATTCAGGAACAGAAAACCTTGGACAATCACATGCTCCAAAAAGGAGCGCTCCCATTGGTCGACACTTGTCACATGACGTTCCAGGAAGTTTAATAGCTGCAGATAAAGTGTATTTTCATCTGAATATGTCTTTTAACAGAGAAACAGCTGAAAAAGCATCAACAGAGAAAAGGGAGACAACGTAAAACACAGATAAATACTGTCAATTCAATCACGTCATGTTTAACGAGGAGGAGATAATTGTCGTCCTGACGCTGAAGTCACAGCTAAGCTAACGCTAAACTCTAAACTTCAGTTTGGTCAAATGGATTAGTATTTTGTTTGTATTTTTAATAAAAGAGAAGCAGGAGAGGTTCTGCTTTTGGAGGAGAGTCTGAGACAGAGACAAGAAAAGAAAATCAGGGACTGGAGCTTTAATTTAATCAAAAGGTATTAAACACTGAATAAACACTGAAACATATTTAACTATCACACATCTCTTGTCGATATATTCTTGTGCATCGTTTTTACACATTTAATGGAATAGTCTCGACCCCTTTTATTTTGGTACAGTCCTGTTTCTGGCGCGAACAAACCGTTGGCGTACGTAGGTCACGTGACACGGCTGCGTCACTAGGCAACATGGCGTCCAAGCGAAGCTAACTGGAAAAAACTGAACAAACGGCGCTCGTCTTCACCGAAAAAACTGATTATCGCTTTACTTTTCCCATCAAATATTACCGGTCTGTGTTCGGTAAGTACCGGGTTTGGTTCTCAATGGAAACAGTGGGTTAAGTTCCACATTAAAGCCCTTAAAAGAGCGGTTCTTTGTGTTTAGCATCAGCGCTAACATTGGTTATTTGTAAACAGTGAAAGAAGCATTGAGTCAAAGCGAAAAAGAAGAGGATGAAAGGGAAGATTTCAGGTTTTACCACCGATAGAGTAGGGATTCAGGGTGATTAAAATGAAAAAAACTCTGCCAAAATGCGGCCAGTAGTTAACGATAGCTATGTTTAGTTTGGTGGGTTCTTTTTATACTGTCAATAATGTAACGCACAAAAGCCTATAATACTATACTAAACAATACTATAACAATAGTTTACTTTTTGTGATATGGATACTAGACTGTTTATGTCTTATTGATGGTAGTTATGCCATATATCAGCCCTTTGTTTTCTTAATTTAAACTTTTGTCTACTTCATAATTGCAGACGCAGTTCCTGGTTTGGTATCGTCTCTGGATGAAGTGTTGGAAATGGCAGGAAAAAACACCGGAGAGCGTTTCAAAACCGGAGATCTCGTCTTCGCCAAAATGAAGGGCTTCCCTTTTTGGCCGGCGAGGGTACAAACAGAACACTCACTCTATTCTAGCTCTACAGAAAGCAAAGAACAATAAAATGACCGAATCTGGACACTCAAGGTTCAGTCCTGATGCCTTGATGCCGTCTGTTTTAACCCTTTTACTGTTTATGCACTGAATGAGAGTGAGAATCTCAACAAACATGCATGGAAGCAATAATAATGTACATTTTAATAGGCTAATCTGAGCCCGTTCAGAATCTTTTAGCGCCAGCTGTGTTGCTCTCCTTACATGCAATTAATAACCCAATAACATTTTACCTAGAATTGACCCAACAATTAACCAATACTTGTTTATTTTTATGATATTTCAGGTTTGTAAGTCAGAAAATGGCTACAAAAAGAGAATCCCCGTCTTCTATTTCGGGACACACCAGACGTACGTACAGCATCGTCTCACTGTTCACATAACGTCCTGTGTGTGCGTTGTGTTCACTGCTGAGGTTTATTTTTTTTTCCCCAGAGGAAGTCTTCCTCCTGAAAATGTCGTGCCTTACGTCGGAAACAAGAAGAAATACGGCAGCGGCGTTCGCATCAAAGGCTTTGCTGAAGGGATGTGGGAGATTCAGAACACGCCTGGAGTCGGCAGCAGGCAGCAGGTCCGTCATGAGTCAATCAAATACACAATAAAGGCTATTAAAGTTAAATTAAAGTGACAAGTTGGGACTAAAAGCATGAGGCTGGTGTTTCCGCTGAGCTGTGTCCAGAGAGAGACGGAGATACACTGCTATAGTTAACATTAGACGCTTTATTCACAGCTTTATGAACATTAAATTCAAAGAGGTGCGGACATTTCTTACATTTTAGGGCCTCACTCTTTCTGCTCCTGTTTAAAGCCGTGGAGACAGAGAATAAAGTGGGTTTAATTCACAAAACAAGAGCCGTACAACGCCGACTTTAAACCAACAAACAGCTGAGAATAAACGCTAGCTGTTTTTAGTGTGTTTAGCTCTACCTTTCCCAAAGTAGACCACACACTTGGACCAGGAGCCAGTGTTGCTGACTCCTCTTGTAAATGTAAATGGACTGCAGAGACCCGACTCGACTGCTATTTTTCTGAAAATTAATTCTTGGTCTTTTGCTTGAACAGATGCCAAAAAGCAAAGCACAGACTCCTTCAAAAACCCCAAAATCTCCTGCAAAATCTTCACCTGTGAAACCAGCTTCAAGTAAAACTCCTGCTAAAACACCTGCTGCTAAAGGTGCTAATGCTAACAACAAAACACCAAGGTCAAAAACGCCAACACAGAAAACTGCAGAAACAAATAAACAAGGGAAAAAAGATGATCCTGCAACAGAGGAGAAGAAGAAGAGCACTGATAAATCAACAGAAGAGAAGAAGAAAACTGAGAGTGGAGCAGTTAAGAGGAAAAAGGAGGTAGAAGAAGAGAAACAGAGAGAAACAAAACGAAAAAAACAGGAAGAAGAGGAGCAGCAGAACGAGGGGAAACAGCAAGTGAGTGAAAAAGAAAGTGAAGAAATGACGGAAGGAGACAGAGAAGAACAGAATAAAGGAGTAAAAAGAAAACGTGAGGAAACGCAAAAGGAAGGAGAGACGGATGAAGAAAAAAGGACAAACAAAGAAGAGCAAGAGAAAGAGGAAACGAAGCAGAAACAAGACGAAAAAGTGGATGAAGAGGTTTGGATTTTCTGTTTCTTGATACTTTTTTATCATATATGAATAATTTTTATCAACGATGCAGAGGCTAAAACTGAAATAAAATACATAACCTAAAGCAGTTTTATCAATAGTTATAGGAAGTGATCAAATATAGGTAGTGATAAATATAACGTGATAAAAATTCCTGGCTTTTATTCCCATTTAACCTGTTCATCTCTTTTTTAATCGTTCAGAAACAGCGGCGTCTCGCGGCGAAAAGAGAGAGTCTCCTAAAATCACTGCGAGGTTTGATTAAATCTGGAAAAGGAGCCAAAAGGAGGGAATCGACAAGGAACGCTCAGTAAGAAATATTACACGAGACCTTGTTGTTTGGGTTGAATGTGAGGTTCAGAATAGGGCTGGGTTTTATGGCTAAAAAATAAAATGTATGTTATCCTTAGAGTGAAAAAAGCCGTGTGGACTGGATGTCTTTTAAATTGAACTACATGGCTATTTGACAACAAAAGAATAGATGGATCAATATAAATATGGAATTAATATGAAATCAGCTCATACTGGATGGAACTTACAGTAATTAACCTTCCATTTTAATGATCTATTGTATGTTATTTCGTTCTTTTAAGAGACTTTAACTAATATTTATTTTATTTAATTTTAGGAAAGTTGGAGATTCTGCAAAGAAAAAAGACGAGAAGAAGAAGAAAGACGAGAAGAAAACTGATCAGAAAAAGATGGAGCAAACGAAACAAAAGGTTGATGTAAACTCCCAAATAACTGTAGAAAAGGAGGAAGTGGATAAAACAGCTGCAGAGACAAACGAGAAGGACGATTCCAAACAAGAACAGAAGGAAGCAAAGGAAGAAGGAAATAAGGAAATGACCGAGGGAGAGAAGAAGGAAGAGAGGAAGATTATCGGGAAGATCGTGAAAGCTCCAGGAACGAAAGTCCAAGTGAAGACAATGGGTGGAATTATGGAAGAGAGGAAGAGTACAGATGGAGACGGAGGGAAGGAAAATGAGAAAAAGAGAGGTTTAGAAGAAGGGAAGGAAGAGGAGAATAAAAAAGGGGATAAAGATGAAAGAGAAGTGGAAAATAGGAAGGAAGTGACAAAAGAAAGAGGAAAGAAAGAAGGTAGAAAGGAAGCAAAGGATGTCATCGATAAAGATGAGAAGAAAGGGAAAGACGAAAAGGAAGCAGCAAAAAGGAAGGAACAGAAGGAAGTGAAAGATGACAAAAAGGAGGTAAAGCAAAAGGAGACAAGAGAGGGAAGGAAGGAAAAGAGAGATGTTGCTAAAACGTCAAGTGATAAAAGCAAAGAAAGTGTAAAAGAGGCTGGAGAAGGAAGCAAAGAAAGGGAAGAAACACAAAAGGGAGAAAAAGAACGAGTTACAAGACAAAGTAGGAAGGAAACGAAGGATGTAGAAAAAGATAAAATGTCAAATGATAAAAGTAAAGAAGCAGTAAAAATATTGAAGGATGGAGGCAAGAAAATGGAGGAAGAAAAACGAACGGAAAGGCAAGTTCGGAAAGAAAGGAGGGATGTCAGAAATGTAGAAAATGAGAAAATGATGAATGAAAAAAAGAAGGAAACGAAAAAAGTGGGTAGGGAAGGGAGCAAGGAAGCCAAAGATGTAAAAGAGAAAGTTAAGGAACAAGGAAAGGAGAAAACGGAGGGAGAAAAAGAAGATAAGAAGGAAGAAACTGGAAATATGGGTAAAGAACAAAAACAGATTGAGAAAACGGATGACACAGCTACAGAAAAAGGGTCTAATAAAAGAGTAAGGAGAAAGAAAACGGAGGATGAGGAAACAAAGGACAAATCTGAAAAATCATCATCAAAAGAGCGCCGGAAGAGGTCGGCAAAAAGTGAAGAAACGAAGGAGACACAAGAGAATGAGAAAGATAAAAGACAAGAAGAGGAAACGGGAAAAACGGAGCAAAAAGAAACTAAAGCTCAAGTGGTCGAGAAGTTGGAAAGTATCGAATCGCTGCAGGAGAAGATGATGAGGGCTCTGAGGGAGGAGGAAATGAGCGAAGAAGAAAGGAAGGAGGAGACGAAAAGCCCGGGGGAAGAGTCGAAGACGGGATTGACGTTAACGGACTCGACGCTTCATCGGCTTCATGGAGACATCCGGATATCACTCAAAACTGACAATCCGGTAAAAAAACTGCTCCCGAAACACATCGACAAACAAAAACAAACAAAATATGAGCCTAAAAGTAAAAAGTATTACTGAGTACATTCAACTTTACATATTTTCAACCTTTTTCTTAATATTGGAATGGCTGAATCTTCTGACTGACACTAAGAATAATAATAAAATAGATTAAAGAGTTATCTAAATGTTTGTTAGCTCAGTAGGTTGGTTGTTGTGTTGAATGTTGAAGTGTGTTGTGTTTCAGGACGTCGGTAAGTGCCTGCTGGCCCTGGATCAGCTCAGTATGGTTTATGTGACGTCGCAGCACGTTCAGAGACACAGTGAACTCGTGTCCACTCTGAGAAAGGTACAGTCACTGGAGATTCTCAAACATAAATAATAAAACAACATACGTTTAAACAAATAAATGGATAAATAAATAAAAATATTGCTGTACCTTTTAGTCCTACACTTGTTTACTCCTGTAATCATAAAAACAAAAACAGAAAAGAATAGAATACAACAATAATTTTTTAAAGTTTGTATAAGACAGTATGAATTTTCCAATTTCATTATTTTTAGTAAATATAATTATGTAAAACAACAAAAATTGAAATAAAATTAGTCACAGCTGAAAATTCCCATTTTTTCAATTGCTTTATGTAGTTTTTATGTATGCAGTCCATAAAAAAGTCAAATGCAAGCAATGATTTACTGTAAAAGTGTTTAAAATTGAAAAATCATAACTAAATCAAGCAAATTAAAAAATATTTTAGGAGAAAAGGCTTATATCTTGTCTTTGTGTTCCAGTTGCGTTTTTACCGAGCGAACGAAGCCATCATGCACAAGGCCTCGATGCTCTACAACAGATTTAAGAACGCCTTCCTCTTGGGCGAGGGACAGGAAGTGGTGAGCGCCGGCTTCCTGCGGTCGCTGCTGGAGGAGAAGGAGCGAGAGGAGGCGCAAAGATGGAGGGAGCGGCTCAAGACCGAAGACCTGCTGCAGGAAGTGAAGCGACGGATGGAACAAGTGCACGACAGAAAAGAGGCTCAGGCGACTCAGGGTAAAGACTGGGTTAGACTGGGTTTAGACTGGGTTTAGACTGGGTTCAGACTGGGTTCAGACTGGGTTTAGACTGGGTTTAGACCAGGGTTAGACCAGGGTAAAGACCAGGGTTAGACCGGGCTTAGACTGGGTTTAGACTGGGTTTAGACCAGGTTTAGACTGGGTTCAGACTGGGTTTAGACTGGGTTTAGACTGGGTTTAGACTGGGTTTAGACCAGGGTTAGACCAGGGTAAAGACCAGGGTTTAGACTGGGTTTAGACTGGGTTTAGACCAGGTTTAGACTGGGTTCAGACTGGGTTTAGACTGGGTTTAGACCAGGGTTTAGACTGGGTTTAGACAGGGTAAAGACCAGGGTTAGACCGGGTTTAGACTGGGTTTAGACCAGGGTAAAGACCAGGTTTAGACCGGGTTTAGACTGGGTTTAGACCAGGGTAAAGACCAGGTTTAGACCGGGTTTATGTTTCAGTTCTGCTTTACTTCTGGTGTACATAGATTAGTCTAATTTTATTTCTAGTATAACATTTTTTCTTGGTTAATTACTGAGTTTAGTCCAAGGTTTAGTCTATAATTCATGGTCATAGTCCTTGGCCTTTATTTAGTCTAAGGTTTAGTCTCTGTTAAGTCTTCATTTAGTCCTGGTTTAGTCCTGGTTTAGTCTGTGTTTAGTCTTGGCCCTTATCCTCATTTAGTCCTGGTTAAGACCTTGTTTAGACCCGGTTTATAACTGGATGTTTCTTAGGTTTTGTACTGTTTTAATCCTTATTTATTTCTGCTGTAGTTCTGGTCCGGACTTGGATTGGTCTCAGTTTAATTCAGGTTTACTCTTATTTTAATATTAAGGTCATTATGCTCTTTTTTTGTCCTTCTGTTTTCAGCTCCAGTGGAAGGTGACTAGCCCCACAGCGCCCCCTTTTGGACACCACATGCATTGGTTATACTTGTACAGTGGTATTTATCATCTGTGAATATATTTAACACATAATCTGTGCATTTTCACTGGATTTTCCCGTTCAGAACACTATTTATCTATGTTTTTCATCTTTCAGTGGCCTTAGTACATTTATATTAAGAGTTCACAAAGCCATACTACAGTATTAGAACAATGTGAAATTTATTTATCCAAACTTCCATCATCGATACTGAATTCAACGAAGAGCTAGTTGCCTTAATATCTGTGTTTTTAAAGAATGAAGATGGCTCAAACTCTGGAGGTAAATAAGATTAGCGACCTCAGTGCTACGTACAACCATAACCTCAAGTCGTGCAGATTCTTTGCATTTTCCACTTAACTGTTTTTATATCTTCACTTTATTCGCTACAATAAACAAGAAATGTTTGCCTATTTATGCCCTTTTACTGATATTCCATTTATTACAGCTGTTGTAAGTGTACAGGCTAAGCTAACACACGCTAAACCGAAGAAATCAGAATATGTTACACTTATGTTGAGCTAATTAGCTTGTCAGAATGTGCTAAATTTATGCTAAGCTTACACATGCTAAACCTGTCAGAACATGTTACAGTATTGCTAAGCTAACACATAAACCTGTAAAATTATCAGTAATCTAACACATGCTAAACCTGTCAGAACATGCTAAATTTAGGCTAAGCTAACAGATGCTAAAGCTGTCACATTTAGCATTAACCTTTTTCTTTATTTTGTCGTCTTCTAAAGATGCTGGAAAATGTAAAACCGTAAAAACTCATCTGTTTGTGAAGTTTATGAAAGAAATGACTGAGTTTTCATCTGAAATAATAGCATTAAAAGCATTTCTGTAACATAACTGTTTGATTGTATATTTTGTCACAGTGTGATGTTTTTAATGGTTTTGTGCATATTTTTAGCTGATTTATTTTGTTAAATTGTATGTAGCTGTTTGTGATTTGTTGATGAAACATAAAGAAATGTGAATTATGTAAATGTCTCACTTTGTGTTGAATTATTTCAAAGTTCAAAGGTTTAGACCTGATTAAATCTTGGCACAGTCCCAGGTTTAGACTTGGTTTATTTCTTATTTAGACTTGAATACACCATTGTTTGTTCAGGTTTAGTTTCAGTTTGGCCCTGGTTTATTCTTAATTTAGTGTTTTTCAGTCCTAATTTAACCTCAGTTTAGTTCTGGTTTAAATCCTACATTTAGACATTTGTTCTGATTTAGACTGGATTTAACTACAGATTAGTCCTGGTTTTGGTTCCATTACTCTCATTTCTAATAAAACCCTAGTTTACCCAGGGTTTAGTCTTAGTTTAGTCCTGATTCAGACTCTGAACTTGGTTTATTCCTGGTTTATATCTGGGTTTAGACCTGTTTTAACTCCAGTTCATTCCATTTTTTTTACATTTTCCAATCCTAATATCAGACCAGTTCCCAGTTTTCGGTCCCTATTTGTACTTTGGCCCAGGTTTTGTTCCTTTTAAGTCCTGTTTTAATTTTTGGTTTGGCCCAGGTTTATTGGAGTTTATTCTTAATTTAGTCTCAGTTTTCATCCCCTATTTTAGCCCAGGTTTAGTCTGCGTTACTCTTTTAACCACAGTTTTGTCTTGATTTAGCCCAGGTTTTAGTCTTTGTTCATACCTGGATTTAGTCCTGGTTTAGCCCAGGTTTAGTCCATATTAAGTCCTTTTTTAACCACAGTTTTTGTCTTGATTCAGTCTTAATTAGCCCAGGTTTTAGTCTTTGTTCATACCTGGATTTAGCCCAGGTTTAGTCCGTATTAAGTCCCATTTTAACCCTGTTTCTTGCCCTGATCTAACTCCGGTTTACTCCTCTCTTTAGCCCAGGTTTACCCCCCTTTGCCCCGCTCTGTTCCGCCCTCTTTGGCCCGGGTGCAGTGTGAACGCTGCAGATGGAGCAGACAGTCAGCAGGTCTGTGGGCGGGACCCGGAAGCCGCGGAGGAGGTGTGTTTTACGGCCGTCTCTCAAGCCTCCGAGTCGGCGTCTGTTCGCGGAAGAGAGCGCACGGTCCGCGTCCCACGGAATAAAAAAACACAGGCGCATAAACCGAGGACAGGACGCACGGAACGGAACGGACTGGACCGAAATGGATCTGTCGTGACTCGAGGAAGCAGTGGGGTTTTTTTTAAAGGAAGAAGGGAGGAAAAGGTGGAGGAATAATGGCCCACGTAGGCAACGGATCCACGGCGGAGGAGGAGGTAACGCACCGAGAGGAGGCTGTGGCTGTAACCTGGACTGAACCGGGCTAAAACGGGACTAAAACAGGACTAGATCTACGATTAAAACCGGACTTAAAAGAGAATAAAAGCTGGAAATAACCAGAGCTAAACGCAGATTTGCAAAGACAAAACCAAGGGCAACACCTGGAGGAAAGCTAGGGTTAAATAAGGACTGAACCAGGACTAAAAAAGGACTTAAATAGGACTAAACATGGAATAAATAAAGCGAATAAATAAGAGACTAAAGCAATAAAATATGAATTAAAATATGATTTAACCTGAGATAAATCTAGGGTAAAACCAGGACTAAACCAGGACTAAACTGTGTTGAACCAGAACAAAATGTGGGACTGAACCAGGACTAGACTCAAGACTAAACCAAGAACAAAATCTGGACTAAATCTAAGGTTGAACAAGACCTGAACAAGGACTGAAACCATGAAAACGTAGATTAAACTAAGACTTAACCAGGATTAAATCTAGACTAATCTTGGACTGAATAAAGCCTGAATCAGGGTTAACTCTGGGACTAAATCAAAGACTAAAACAGGACAAACCTGGGACTAAACCAGGTTCTGAAACAGAATCAACTGGGACTGGACCTGGAAAAAAAAACATCAGACTAAAGAAGGACTACAACAGGTACGAAAACCACTTTAAACCAGGACTGAACCAATGCAGGACTACTCCAGACTAAAGTCACTAAACCAGGACTAATCATGTCTAATCCTAGAAATAAGGGTCTAAAAACAGGACCGAGCCGTGGACTTTATCTGGATCTGACCCAGATTAAACAGGACTGGACCAAAACTAAACGAGGACTATATCGGGACTATATTGGACTAAAAGCACTAAACCAAGACCGAAAAAGAACTTAACGCAGGACTTAACCGGGACTAAATGTGGTCTAAAGACAGGACCAAAACCAGAGTAATCCTAGGACTAAATCAAGACCAAACCAGGATTAAACCATGAGAAAACTAGTCCGGATCAAACCCAGAACCAAACCAGGATAAAACTAAGTCCAATTAAGTCCTGGACTAATCCCATATAGATGTCAGGGCTAAACCAGGTCTAAACCAGGACCAAACTAAGCCTAAACCAGGTCTAATACCAGGACTAAACCAGGTCTAAATCAGGTCTAAACCAGGTCTAAATCAGGTCTAAACCAGGTCTAAACCAGGACTAAACCAGGTCTAAACCAGGACTAAACCAGGTCTAAACCAGGTCTAAACCAGGTCTAAATCAGGACTAAACTAAGCCTAAACCAGGTCTAAACCAGGTCTAAACCAGGACTAAACTAAGCCTAAACCAGGTCTAAACCAGGACTAAACCAGGTCTAAATCAGGTCTAAACCAGGTCTAAACCAGGACTAAACTAAGCCGAAACCAGGTCTAAACCAGGACTAAACTAGGTCTGAATCAGGTCTAAACCAGGTCTAAATCAGGACTAAACTAAGCCTAAATCAGGTCTAAACCAGGTCTAAATCAGGACTAAACTAAGCCTAAACCAGGACTAAACCAGGACTAAACCAGGTCTAAATCAGGTCTAAACCAGGACTAAATCAGGTCTAAACCAGGACTAAACCAGGTCTAAATCAGGTCTAAACCAGGACTAAATCAGACCTAAATCAGGTCTAAACCAGGTCTAAACCAGGACTAAACTAAGCCTAAACCAGGTCTAAATCAGGTCTAAACCAGGACTAAATCAGGCCTAAACCAGGTCTAAACCAGGTCTAAACCAGGACTAAACCAGGTCTAAACCAGGTCTAAACCAGGACTAAACCAGGTCTAAACCAGGTCTAAACCAGGACTAAACCAGGTCTAAATCAGGTCTAAACCAGGACTAAACCAGGTCTAAATCAGGTCTAAACCAGGACTAAACCAGGACTAAACCAGGACTAAACCAGGACTAAACCAGGACTAAACCAGTTCTGAAGTGAAAGTCAGAATGATGATGCGTTTGTGGTTTATGTAAATGGCAGCTCTTGTTTTAGCCACAGCCTCTTCTCGTTCAAACAGGAAACAGGAAGAAAACACATTTACAAACCACAGGCAACAGCACCAGCTCATTTCATCTGCGACGGCTCGGAGAAACAGACGGGAGAGTTTACGCAGTCTACAGCACAGTGGTCCAGAACCTCCTCTAAATCTGGACTAAACCCGGTCTAAAGTAGAACTGCATTTACTCAGGACTAAAAAAAGAATAAGGCCCATAATTTAAAGCTTCCTGGTGTTCTTTTTTTGTCCCTGTCTCAGACTCTCCTCCAAAATCAGTCTAGGGACCTCTCCTGCTTCTCTTTTAATAAAAAAATAAAACCAGACACATTTGTCCTCCAATTAAACTTCTATTAAACTTCCTGGAACGTCATGTGACAAGTGTCGACCAATGGGAGCGCTCCAAGGTTTTCTGTTCCTGAATAGAGGTTCTCATCTATTACAATCTCTTACAATAAACAGTAGATGGGCTGCACCTTAAATTTGTAAAGAACGTGTCAAAACTTTCTACATTTATCTTTTCTCGGTATTTTTTCTAAACAAACACAACCCAAACAAAACCAGGGACCAACTAATGCCACACAATAGGATTAAAGTAGGTCTAAACCAGAACAAAACGGTGTCCAAGTCTCTCACAGAAAACTCTCAGAATCAGGCTGAGATCACGAGGTCACGACTCCTGAGTTAACGAACAGCCTGAATGTGTTTCTGTCCAAACTTAATGTCGTCTGCGTTTTTCTGAGTCGTATATTTTGTCGTCGTGAGGCAGAAACAGTCGAACCACGTCTGGGGAAAGGGTTTTTTTTGTTTTAAACTCATTAAGCCGGAGCTGGATTCCCGTGTAATGCGATGATTGACAAACACAGAGACGATTGTGAAGACGAAGTGGAGAGACGTGACGCATTTAACGCACATCCACCCACTTCTCTCTAAAAATACAATACGAGCAAGAAAATCCATCATAATCCTGGTTCAGACCTGGTTCAGTGCAGATCCAGGCTTGTTATAGGCTAAGTTTACTCATTTTAGTCCTGGTCAAGTCCTCGTTTGGTTTAGGTTTATATTCTGTCCGTAATTCCGTTAGAAAAGCCATTAAAATGTTTATAATGAATTGTTTTAGTGAAATGAAAGTGTATAGAATAATATCCGTGATTAAATTAACAAAAAATAAAACACATAATCAAACCAGGTCTAAATCAGACCAGGATTGAATCAGGTCTTTGTTTGGACTAATGTTCCACTTTGTTTTTGTATGTTTTGGTCGTGGTTTTGAACTCTTTAGACTCCATTTAGTCCTGGTTTAGATCTGGTTTGGTCTTGGTTTATTCTTAGTTTAGTCCTGGTTTCATTCAGGTCTAAAGTCTGGTTTTTAGTCCAGGTTTCCAGATGTCTTCCTGGTTGTCCCAGTTTTAGTCCGGTCACTGCATGGCTCTGCTGTAAAACTGGTTTAGTCCTGTCTCTAGACCTGATTAAGTCCTGGTTTAGTTTTCAGTTCGTGTTTTGTGAGTGAATTAGAATAAGTCTTGAGTTAAAGTGTAATCTTGGCTTTTGTTTCAATGTAAGTCCTGTTTTAGTTCTAAATTATCACAAAAATAACACTAGTTTAATAAAGTTCAAACAGTTTAGTTCTGGTTTACTAAAAAAAATAACAGAAAAGCACAGTTATGTAATATTAAAGTGGAGCCAGGCCGCAGCCCTGAGGAACGCCCAGGTTTTAAACGGTTGTATTGTGTTCTCTGCTGAAATTCACACCTTGGATTCAGAGTTAATTGTGTCTTTTGTGTTGAGGCCTGATCTTTCAGGTCGGACTGCATTCATTCATTCACGATTAACGCAAACAGACGCTGTAACGTGGCCAAGAAACAATCCTAAAGAAACCACAGATTATTTAACCACGTGTACATTTGTCAGCCATCGATTTTTATGGTTAAATACATCATTGACTCATTCAATTCATGTCCTTTTTTTTTTTTACATTGCCAGCCTTATAGTATATTATTATTATTTTTGTTTTGTTTTGTTTGTTAACTCTTGACATTCACTTGCAAAATAATTATAGTATAAAACTTTAAAGTTCCATGTTTTTCAAAGACAGAATATTCTTTTTTTTACTCATGATTCTCATGATTTCAGAAGGGTCTGAATTATCAGGAGAAGAATTGACTGGTAAATGACTGTTTTTTAAATCGAGCAGGTTTTGTTGGGTATTTGTGGAGCGTTTTTAACTCGAGAAAGTTGTTGAAGGAAGCATCTGTTTTTAGAGAGAAGCTGTGAAAGTGAGTAGGAGGCTTCTTCAGAATCACGACGACCTTTTATAAACTCCATCTTTACTTCCTCCCACTTCACTCTGCTTCACTTTCTGTTTCTGTTTCTGTTTACGGCTGTGATTTGTGTTGAAAATGGAAACAGCATTCGACTTTTATCTCGAGAAATGTCTGCCATGGTTTAATAAACAGTAGTTGGAGCAGTTTTAGTTAAAATAGAGACATTGAACTATTATGTAACACTCCCTAAATTAAACCAGGACTAAAACTACCTCTAGGACTAAGGCAGGACTAAACCTAGACTAGATCAGGACTAAACCAGGAGTAAATCAAGACTAAATCCAGGACTGATCTAGATTAAAGAAAAACTAAACTTGAGACTAAACCCGAGACCTAAAATAGGGACTAAATCCAGGTCTAAATCTGGACTAGATCCAGGAATATTTCAGACAGAACCAGGACTAAACACGTGACTAAATCCCAAACTAATCACAGAAGAACCAAGACTAAAGCAGGTCTACAACAGAACTGTCTTAGCCTTTCTTTAGTTTGGTTTTGGACCAGAGTTAGTCCTGGGTTTAGACCTGGTTCAAGTCCTGGGTGACACTATAGTCCTTAGTTTAGTCCATTTAGTCCCGGTCTTAATCTGGATTAGTTTCATGTTTAATGCCAAACTAAATATAAGACTAATTGTGGAGTAAACCAGAACTAGACTAAAACCAAACCCAGACTTATTCCAGGACTAACCAAGGCGTAAAAATAAAGATTCAATCCAGTTCTGATCAAAGAAAAATTCAGACTAACCCAGGATTAAAGACAAAGTAAACCAGTACAAAAACTGTGTCTAAACCAGGACTAGACCCGGACTAGACCCGGACTAGACCCGGTCTTGTGTCTGTTGGAGGACGTGGCCTGAGGCTGCAGCTGTGGCTCGTTGCGTAACAGTGACTCGATGCTATTATTAGCTTCTGCTGCGACTCGTTTGTGTGAGTTTCCACTTCACGTCAGACCGGAGCCGGACCACGATGACGGTTTATTATCGTTGAATGTGTTTGAGTCGAGAGGACGCTCCTTTAACAAACGCATCGACCAATCACAGACGTCAATAAAACCCACATCAGGAGCCATTTTACACCAAAGACCTGAGTTTAGGTGATTTAGTTCTGCTTTTATTTTGTGATAGGATCTGAATAAATTTACTTTTGGCTTTTGTCCTAAATCAGTTTGGTTTTATTCCTGGATATGGTCTTTGCTTGGATAAATTCATTCAGTAAATTAGAAATAATTTGAATTTTAAACAATGTGAAAAATAGCCACATCACATCACTGTTCAAAATAATTAAATTAAATTAAATTACATTACATTACATTACATTACATTACATTACATTACATTACATTACATTACATTAAATTAAATTAAATTAAATAAATAAATAAATAAATAAATAAAATAAAAATGAGCGAAAGGAGTCAGTGGCAAGAAATAATGAACAGGAGCTTGTAGTGTCTGCAAGATGCTCAGTGTATTTTGGAGGATTTATGCAAATTAGCCATGTGCTTCAGTAAATTTATTCTGATTCTGATGTGCTTCAGACACTTTTTATTTCTTTTAACAAGACGGTATGTGCCGTGTAAATTATATTCAAACTAAAAAGTATCCAACTTAGTCTGCTTTTATTTTCACTCTGACGGAGATGAACACTGCTGCTGTTGTTGGTTTGTTTTGTCTTTGACCAGAAAAAATATATTCAAATATTTATACATTTGAATGACCGTTTTAAGCTTGTGTCAAGACACAAAAAAAAAATTAAGCGGAAACTGTAAACTTTTTTGCATATTGTCCAGTCCTAGTCCGGGTTTAGACTTTAGGTTTTTACCCATCGCTTAAGTCTTGATTTAGTTCTGGTTCTGGTTTTAATTTTGGTCTGAGTTGGGTCTAGGTTTTGACTGTGTTTACGAGAGGCTTTGTCCTGGTTTGGTTTTGGTTTAAATCGAGGCGTTACCTTTGTTTACACAAGACTCAGCTGTGGCTTTAGTCCTGATTTAATCCTGATTTAGTCCTGATTTAATCCTGATTTAGTCCTGATTTAATCCTGATTTAGTCCTGATTTAGTCCTGATTTAATCCTGATTTAATCCTGATTTAATCCTGATTTTCTCAAACTGGGAACACCTCTTTAACAAGCAATTTTAATCCGTTTAGAATCAAAAACAATAATTCAAATAAACAATAAAAATGTGAAATATTTTTACATTTTAAATGCACTGTAACATAACCTTGTAACATAACCTAAAACTACAGCTAAACATGTTTTTAATTATGGCCTGTTTAAAAACACGTTTCCTTTTTTTGTTCCGAGTCATGTTTTATTCCCTTTTGCAGCTTCTGTTGTGGGTTTATTTTAATGAATGCCGTGTGTGTGTTTAGGACTGCTTTGAAGATGCCTACGACCGGATCCCAGCGTGAGTCCTTCATTAATTATTCACCTTTATTGATTTCCTTTACACACTTTGACACTAACTGCAGCTGATATTCATCTAAACATGAATCAAAATCAAACCAATCAAATGCCACTAAGGAGCTGATTTATTCACTATATTTCGTTAATATTATATATAACAACGACATACTGCACTAGAACAAATGGTGCATTGATGGCTTTGTGCTAATAGTGATTTCTAGGTTATTTCGGAACAGTTTAAAGTGTTATTGATGTGTTTCTATTTCATTCCTTCTGACCGGGCGGGCTTGCACCTGGTCCCCCCCGCGGGGGCTTTACCCAAGCGTAGTACGACCTGGGTACCGCAACCTAACCGTACCCCTTTCTTTCTACCTCGAGGGGACTATTGTATTAGGATAACACCTCGCCTGTCTTGCTAGGTCTGCACCTTGGTTGGAGCTACGCGTCTGTCCTCGAAGCGGCTTCTTCGTCCCTTCACTCAAGTTGCGGTAGTACATGCTCTTAGTATTTTTCTACGGTGTCCGGCGTGTTCGCTAGTGGCTACCCTCACTGCTATATTGGTATTTGAGATCCTATCGTTTTGGCTAGCTTTTGGCTAAATACTTTTGTGAGTGCTTCCCGCTCCGTAATACAGTGCTATAACCGTTGTTTGGCGTGTATAGTTAACCCGTTGGGCTGTTAGCTTCTTGGATAACCAGCTGCCCCTGAGTGTATCCCGCTCCTTACTGTGCCGCCACTTGCTCCGGGCTACTTAAGCTTGAAGTCACAGTACTGGCGCTGTAGTTTTTCCGCTCCCGCCACCTCCCCTTGACGCTCTTTGGCTCTGGGAAACTGATACCTGGCCTGACTGTAGCTGGTAGGCGGTGAGTGCTTTCCGCTCCCGCTTCACCGTTTTTTCGCTCTTGTTTCCAGGATCGCGTGTATTCGCTTACCGCCACAGGATTACTGCCTCGTAGTCACGTTTTCCGCTTGGGTGCTCATCGTAATATGTCGACCCCGTTGGTGCACTGCAGCAGCTGCCTGGCCCCTCTAGCCCGGAGGACGGTACACATTGTGCCCGCCATGCCTTGGGATTGGACATCTGAGGCAAGCACTCACAAGACGCTTGCTTCAATTGTGCTACCCGCCGTTGCTGGGGTCGGCTAGACTGCTATGGTTGAAGCTAAATGCCCTCTGGAACACTGGCCTCCAATTCACTGAGGGCCCGCCGCAGCGCCCACATACTAGGCCACTAGTACAGCAAAGAAGAGTCGTCATGACCAGGCCTTGTCTACTAAGGTTGACACTCTGGCCTCTGAATTTGCTCAGATTAAGTCATTGCTCCTTAGTCTGCAGCCAAGTGCACTCCCACAGCTCTACTATTCCTTGGCAGAGCAGTTGACCCCTTCCTGTGATGATGATGATGATGAAGAGGAGCTGACTGTCTCTGCTGCCAGCCAGCATGATGAGGATGCTATATCCATTGCAGCATCTGAGTCTTTATTTAGAGTGGGCCAGACGGGTCACCTCGAGAGCCCAGAAGAGGGGGCATTCCCTCATTCTTTGTGACAGACTCCCACACCTCAGGTGTAGACTCTCCTCAGGAATTGGAGTCTGGTCTCTCCACTGTCAAGCAGGCCATTCAGTTGGCTTTGTCACGTCTTGGTGTTGATGCTCCTCCTATGGAGACTGCTCCTTCCAGTGCCTTTTTTAAGGTCGCTCATAAACCACTGTTCAGTGTCCCACCCTCTTTGCCGTACATTGAAGAGCTTCAGAGGTGCTGGTCTGATCCCAAATCTCTCACGCATTTGTCACAGGACTGCAGGGCACTGTGTGCGATGAAAGATGCTACGCAGTATGGCTTAGACCACATGCCATCTGTTGACAGTATTATTGCTAGCCTGGTTGTAGCACCAGCTGATGCTGCCCGACCAGAGGCTCGTTGCCCACGGCCTCAGTGTAGGGTCACTGATGAACTGCTTACCAAGAGCTATGACACAGCGGCTCGGATTGGTCGTCTAGGGAACTCCCTTTCCCACCTTGCCCTTGCACTCTCACAGTCTCTCAGGAAGCCGGAGCTGACAGTCAACACAGAGCCTGAGTGACGCTTCGCTCCAGGCCTTTGCCTACATGTCCCGAGAGCTTGGCAGGTTGATGTCCACTTTGACCATTGCACGACGTCAAGTGTGGTTGGCCCAATCACCACTATCTGAGGCATGCAGGGGCACTTCGCACCCTGCCTGTCGTCCCAGGCCAGGTTTTTGGGCCTGCAGCCCAACAGACCTTGGAGCGTGCTGTTCAGGCAAATAAGTCTCGCCAGCAATTTGCTGAATTACAACGGGCTCCCAAGTCCCTACCTAAACATGCAGGTGCTTTTCGCTCTACAGCCGGAGTTCCATCTTTCCCAGGACGCGGACGTGCATCCTGGGGTCAGGGTCAGTCCCGTCAGCAGTCCACCTTTCGGCCACCTACAGGTAGACCTCCGAGGACTGATCGGCGGGACCGACAGGACCGTCATGACCGCCCCTCAAAACCACAGAGGGGCGGCAACAATCGGGTTTGACTCCCAGTACAGGGCCGCCAGTCGTTTTTCTCAAGAACATCTCAATCGCTGGCGGGCCTTGGTCTCAGACCCATGGGTGATCTCCACTTTGGTCAAGGGGTACAATATTCAGTTCAATCGCCGTCCCCCCAAGTTCAATGGGGTGAGAATGACCGTTGTTGCCGACCCAGAGAGGTCTCTTGCTCTCAGGCAGGAAATTTTGGAGCTCCTGGAGAAAGGAGCCATAGAACCAGTTCAGAGTTCAGATCAGTTAAGGGGGTTCTATTCAATTTATTTTCTTGTTCCGAAAAAGGACGGTGGTTTTCGTCCTATTCTCGACCTCCGAAACTTAAATCAGTATGTCAAGGTACTGCGTTTTCACATGTTGCGTACAGCAGATGTTCTGCAGGCAATTCTGGAGGGGGACTGGTTCACAAGTATAGACCTAAAGGACGCCTACTTCCATATTCCGGTGGCGCCTCATCACAGACAGTTCCTTCGGTTTGCTTTCGAAGGACAGGCGTACCAGTTTCTAGTCCTTCCATTTGGACTCTCTCTTGCTCCCCGTACGTTCACCAGGTGTGTGGCGGCAGCGCTCGCCCCGCTGCAGGCTCGTGGAATACGGATCCTTCCTTACTTAGACGATTGGCTTGTGTGTGCTCCAAGCCGGGAGCAGGCACTCAACGACACTTCAACCCTGCTGAACCACGTGTCGCAGTTGGGGCTCTCGGTGAACTTCACGAAGAGCTCCTTGACTCCCAGCCAACAGGTAGTTTTTATTGGCATTGCAATAGACTCGCTGGTGATGAGAGCTTGTCCGTCCCCACGGAGGGTGGACGATATACTCTCTTTGGTCTCAATTGTTCGCAGGAACGCAAGACTGACTTACGGTCTGCTCCTCCAACTGATGGGAAAACTAACTGCAGTGTCAGCGGTCGTACCTCTGGGACTCCTGTTTCTGCGTCCTCTACAAGTTTGGCTCAACAGCCTGGGCCTCGATCCCAAGCTGCACCAGAGCAGGTATGTGCACCTTTCCAACCGGTGCCTTCGACATCTCCGGCCCTGGGCAAACAGGGAGTTCATGACGAGTGGTGTTCCTCTGGGCTCTCTTCCCTCCCGCCGGGAGGTTGTTCTGACAGATGCCTCACTTTTGGGTTGGGGCGCCGTGTGGAAACACAGGATGGTCAGGGGTGTCTGGAGCCCTCAGGAGAGGCTTCAGCACATCAATGTGTTAGAGCTGCGGGCTGTTCGGCTAGCTCTAAGGCATTTCTTCCCTGCCTTGGAGGGGAAACATGTGCTTGTTCGGTCGGACAACACGTCAACAGTGTATCATATAAACCATCAAGGGGGCACCAGGTCCCTTCATTCCCTGAGAGAGGCTCAGGAGCTCCTCCAGTGGGCTTCACCTCGCTTGGAGAGTCTCAGAGCTGTGCATCTGCCGGGCGTCCAGAACTGTGCTGCAGATTTTCTCTCCCGGCAGAGGCCTCCACCGGGCGAGTGGCGTCTGAACCCAGGTGTAGTTCAGGTGATCTGGGAGAGGTATGGCAAAGCGGAAGTCGATTTGTTTGCCTCAAAGGCAACAACACACTGTCAGCTGTGGTTCTCCCTCTCAGAACCGAACAGCCCCTTGGGCCAGGACGCTCTGGCCCACCCTTGGCCAGACCGTCTCCTGTATGCGTTTCCTCCTCTTCCTTTGCTCATGTTGACACTACACAGAATACGCAGGAGCAGTCACACAGTGTTGCTTGTGGCCCCGTACTGGCCGGGGAGGACATGGTTCCCCATGATTTTAATGCTCCTCAGCGGAGAGCCCTGGCCTCTCCCTCAGAGGATGGACCTTTGTCACAGTTGGGGGAGCATTTGGCATCCTCGCCCGGACCGTCTTCGGTTGTACGTGTGGCCCCTGAGGGGCCGGACTCCATGTTGAACGCATGTGACCAAGCCGTTGTACAGACTCTCCTGAATGCCCGTGCATCCTCCACTAGAACATTATATGACAATAGATGGAAACTTTTTACCCGATGGTGCAGTACCCAGGGTGTGGACCCAGAGCGCTGCTCTGTGCCAGTGTTGCTTAGCTATCTTCAAACATTATTGGATAGTGGTCTTTCTGTCTCTACTATTAAAGTTTATGTTGCTGCTGTCTCTGCTCGGCACACTATGGTGGATGGTCGGTCAATAGGGTCACACTCTTTGGTGTGCCGTTTTTTAAAAGGTGCTCTCCGGCTGCGGCCTCCAAAGGTTGCGCGTGTGCCTTCCTGGGACCTTCCATTGGTCCTGGAGGGCTTGTGTTCCCCACCGTTTGAGCCACTGGATGGGGTTGACCTTAGATGGCTCTCTGTTAAGACAGCATTTCTTCTTGCAATTTCATCTGCAAAGCGTGTTGGTGAGCTCCATGCTTTGTCGATCGCTGAGAACTGTGTACGGTGGAATTCTGATGGATCTGGGGTTACATTATGGCCTAACCCTTCCTTCCTACCAAAGCGGGTTTCGGCTTTTCATGTTAACCAGCCTGTGAACTTGGCTGTCTTTGCCTCACAGTCTGGTGCAGGGTCTGATTCCAGTCTGTTGTGTCCTGTTCGTGTACTTAGATGTTACATTGATTCCACTGCTGGGTTCCGCAGGACTGATGCTCTGTTTGTCTGCTATGGGGGGCACAGGAAGGGCTGTGCCTTGTCCAAACAAAGGCTTTCGCATTGGATTGTTGATGCTATATTGCAGGCATATAGGACTGGCGGCCATCAGCCTCCTCAAGTTAAGTGTCATTCCACGCGGGGTGTGTCCACCTCCTGGGCTGCCCTGAGGGGTGTTCCACTGAATGACATCTGTGCTGCAGCTACGTGGGCTTCCTCCTGTACTTTTGCCCGGTTCTATAGGGTTAATGTGGCTGCTCCTCATCCTGTGGCGACAGCTGTGTTGTCTGCTTCTCCAAACTGCAACTGAGACTCGGTAAGTGCAGACTCCTCATGACTTTGTTGGTATGAAGTCATCCAGGTGCAAAGCACCGCCCTCTGGCGGTCAGAAGGAATGAAATAGAACGAGAGTTACGTATGTAACTAAGGTTCTATGAATTCCGGATGACCGCCAGAGTTGGTTGTCACTCGGAGTCTGGGCGATAGATTCCGAAAGAACAGAATGCTGGGTGTCACGGTCTTATATAGAGTTGCTGATGTCACCCAGGTCACGTTCACTGACGTGACTTTGTTGGTATAAGATCTCGACCTCTGCGCATGCGCGCATGTGGGATATCCAGGTGCAAAGCACCGCCCTCTGGCGGTCATCCGGAATTCATAGAACCTTAGTTACATACGTAACTCTCGTTTTATTGCGTGTTCAGTGCGTGTCAGATGGACCTCCACACTGCCATCCAGGAGACTCAGTGTGCTCTAAACCTGGTCCTAAACAACAAGTTCTCGGAAGCCCTCGACCTCCTCAAACCATGGTAAGAACTATAACACACTGCTGCTACTCTCTGTACAGTCTATTAATCCCTGTTTCCACCAGGAACGTCCAAAAGTGGTTTGAAGCGTCTATAAAAGTGTTCTGTACTACTTTGTTCACCCTTTGGCGTTTGGTTCCATTCGTTTTCCTGCAGAGCTGAGTCGGGCTAAGCTCAGAACTCAATTAAATCGGCATTTTTACTCCACAATCATCGCTTTATTTACAAATGTACCGCTACGATTGTAGAAAATGAAAGCACACAAACACAACAAAGTCAAAGAACACAACAAAAATGCAAATCTATTTTAACATCTGACCTTCCAAATTAAATCTGCAGAACCTGATTTAGTTTTTTCCTTTCCTGCTTCTTTGTTGTGTTTAATTTGCTGCATGTTTCTCTATTTCTTTTTCTATTTTGAGCTGTTTTGCATTTAATAAACGATGGTGGTAAAACTTGAACATGAGACCAAAACACTCAACAAACAAGTTAAACAGTGGCTAAAATACAGTCTAAAAATGAGTGAGAATGGCTCTAAAATGCAGCAAAAGTCCGACACATTACAACACACCAGAATTATTGCCTTCTTTTTACTGTTATTATAATTATTGGCAAAATATTTAAGTTTTTGTCTGCTTCAAATATGATTTATGTCTCAGAGTCACTCACAAGAACCAAACTTAATTCTCCTTTAACTCACTATAGACTCACCCCATGTGTTATTTCCCACCTGTATAATGTGTTTAAATGGAATATACCTGTGTAATTCTCAGGTGGAGGGACAGTATGTACCACGCTCTGGGCTACAGCAGCATCCTGGTGATGCAGGCCACGATGACGTTTGAACAGAGGGACATCCAGACGGCGATGGCCACGATCAAAGAGGCTCTCAACACCTGCCAGAGGTCACACACCTGTTTTCACTTTGACATTTCAGCTCTCAGCAAACTCAACATCACTTTAAACCACTACAGTAAAGATCAAACCAAGACTAAACCTGGATTAAACCAAGACTAGATCCAAAACTGTCTCCGGACATAAACCTAGTCATAAAAACAGGACTAATTCAGAAACTGAGCTGTTTTTAGAGTCTTTTATGAAGGGTTTTTGTTGTCTACTCTACTGGACACTTGTGGTAATGCAGCCAAAAAATTACATGCCAAGAAATTTTGTCTATTTTCATTTACATTTTTTTGGTTAAAAAATCCTCCAAAAATCTTCTAATTAAACTAAAAAACTGCTCTGTCCCATCGTCAAGCACATTGGTCTGATCTAATCACGTGTAAATTAATAAAAAATATTTATATTATTTTATCTGTGCTTTTGCTGAGTTATCTTTTTTTTCTGGCAATAAACATGGCATAATTTTTGAGTACAGAACGGTTTAGCCAAATAAATGCATACACCATGTTTATACTGTTTATTTGTTTGTTTGTTTGTCTTCATAATTGGTGAATAATTACATACTTTATTCAAACTAATATAATGATTAGAAAGCGAGTCCTGACGTGTTGCTGGAACTCAGGAGAAGCAGGTTTTTCCAGTCTTTGTGATGCCTTGAGTTGTGTTTTTATTAATGTATAATTCATAAAATAAAGACTGGGGACTATTATAAT
The DNA here is from genome assembly GCA_036850595.1 of Rhyacichthys aspro. Lineage (NCBI taxonomy): Eukaryota > Metazoa > Chordata > Actinopteri > Gobiiformes > Rhyacichthyidae > Rhyacichthys > Rhyacichthys aspro. The sequence continues at coordinate 1,741,957 of CM072165.1, forward strand.
CAATATTGTTTCACAGAAAATGCAGACCTAACCAACATTTTTATTTCTGGATCCTTTTCTATAACGTGGACTCATTCTGAAACACAGGCTGGTTGAGCGTCGGTAGAACATGCTGCTGTGAGCGAGTCGGGACACGTCCCGCTCGGTGTGACCCTGCTGTCTGCTGAGTCACTGCCTCCGATTACAACTCACCACTTTCCAGATCCTTTCCTTTAATCAGCGCCGACACAAACTCTACTGATTCAGCATCGATTTTTAGATGAGATTTGACTTGTTTTACAATTAAAGAACAAGGCCTCTGTGACACTTTTCCATTTTCACGAAGGATATGAATTGAAATGGTCCATTTTTGGATGTGCAGTAAATTAATGTGAATTATTTATGAATTTTTTAAGTCTAATTTGTTTTGTCTTGTTTGGGACCTTCTCTTTTATTAAAAAAATTCAACCATTTTCCCAACTAGAAGAAAAAATGTTAGATAAAGTGTTTGGGGGCCCTCTTCTACCTCCTGCCCAGGGCCCTCAGAGTCTTTAGAAGCACATATGTAAATAATATTATAAACAGTATCACATTACCTCATGATTTCTGTTATGATTTTGTGTGTTTTGCAGATTCAGAAAGAGGAACTCGATGGTGGGGTCTCTCTTGAGTAAACAGTCCAATCTGCAGGAAGGTAAGCCCCGCCCCCCGGCTCTGATTGACAGCTCAGGTGTTTATGAATGGAGCCAGTCCTGATTATTATTATTTTGTATTTTCCAGAGGAGATGCACGCAGAGCTGTGTTACGCCGAGTGTCTTCTGCAGAAAGCCACGCTCACCTTCGTCCAGGTCAGAAAATACATCACACAAGACCAGTCCTGGTCCTGGTTTAGTCCTGGTTTAGTCCTGGTTTAGTCCTGGTTTAGACCTGGTTTAGACCTGGTTTAGTCCTGGTTTTGTTTGAATGCAGCGTGTGGTGGAAAGTGAACTCTGCTCAGGCCTCTTCAGTTTCAGGTCAGACTCATTCATTATTCAGTTTGGTTTGGGACAAATTACACCTGATCTGCTCCAGCTCCACTTTCAGTAAAAACAAAACAAAAATGACCCTCAAAACGACTTCAGACACTGATTTTTTTTCTTTAATATTTCAGGATGAAAACATGATCAGTTTTATTAAAGGAGGCATCAAGATTCGGACGAGCTACCAGATCTACAAGTGAGTTTTAACCAATGCATTAGACCAGTCTTACCCCTTTAGACCCATATTTACACACTGCAATATGGACAAAAGGGGATTAGCCGCAAAAAAAGGGCATATTCTGCACAAAAAACCCCAATTACTACATGTATGTGCTGTCAGTGAGTGGGTAGAGAACATCATTCAGTGGCTTAATATTCAACTGCTCTAATTTTATGAGTATTTAGGCTACAGCAGCTAAAGGCTACAAGCTAGAGTGTAATCTGAGTCATACACCTGTGCTTCTCCATCAAAGACTGTTAAACTGATGCTAAAGCAGAATAAGAACAGGAAAATACCAACATGGTGCAGAGACACTGTTTGTTGCTATTTTTCTTGTCGGTAAAAGGTCTTGGAGCAGGTTTAGGCTTGATATGGCGATGTCTGATTAGTTTGTTTGTTTATCAGGGATTGTCAGAATGTGCTGAATGTCACTCAGGATCTGGACGGCCAATCAGACGCCTTCAGACAGTTCGAGGGCGGAGTCAAACTGGGCGTAGGATCCTTTAACCTGGTCAGTTTTTTAACCCTTTTTATACACGACTCTCAAAGACACAGTTGAAAAAGATCTTAGTTCTTGTAATGGGTTTGTTTATGTCCAGCTCGGCCTTGTGTTACGTTGATGCCGGAAAGTACGGGCCGGACGGACGCTCTGCCCAACTGTGATTGGTTATTTAATCGAGGAGGGAGGGTCTAACCTGTTCACTGCTGTGATTGGTTTATTGTCAGTGTCAATCAGCTTATGGCACTTTTTTAAAAATCATTTTACTGTACACTTTACTTTAATTCAGCTTTAAACTGTCTTGGAACATTAAAACTTCAGCAACTAATAGGCACTAATAGGCATTTAGGGACAAGATAATAGGCTTTGTTTAGTTTAGAAACCATTAAACTAAGTTAGAAGCATGATCTACAATAAAATATACAGCTCTGAGTCCAGCAGTTGAAGCGTATTTGATGTGTTACGACCAATTAAAGGAATCAAAGGCCCATACTTTCTAGCACCAACCGAAGAGCCACACATTGTGGGACACAGAAAGGACAAGTTTTTCTGAAGTTTTCTTCTTTTAAAGCTGGAATTAGTTGTTGTTGTTAACCTGTGTTTTTGTTGTTTCAGATGCTGTCTCTTCTGCCTCAGAGGATCCTCCGTCTGCTGGAGTTTATCGGCTTCTCAGGAAACAGAGTGAGTTCGGGATGGACCAAAATAATCCGGTCTAATCTCAGGTTTAGTTCTGGTTTATTCCTGGGTTTAGTTCTGGTTTAGTTCTGGTTTAGTTCTGGTTTATTCCTGGGTTTAGTTCTGGTTTATTCCTGGGTTTAGTTCTGGTTTATTCCTGGGTTTAGTTCTGGTTTATTCCTGGGTTTAGTTCTGGTTTATTCGTTGGTTTAGTTCTGGTTTATTCCTGGGTTTAGTTCTGGTTTAGTTCTGGTTTATTCCTGGGTTTAGTTCTGGTTTAGTTCTGGTTTATTCCTGGGTTTAGTTCTGGTTTATTCCTGGGTTTAGTTCTGGTTTATTCCTGGGTTTAGTTCTGGTTTAGTTCTGGTTTATTCCTGGGTTTAGTTCTGGTTTATTCCTGGGTTTAGTTCTGGTTTATTCTTGGGTTTAGTTCTGGTTTATTCCTGGGTTTAGTTCTGGTTTATTCCTGGGTTTAGTTCTGGTTTATTCCTGGGTTTAGTTCTGGTTTATTCTTGGGTTTAGTTCTGGTTTATTCCTGGGTTTAGTTCTGGTTTAGTCCTGGGTTTATTTCTGGTTTAGTTCTGGTTTATTCCTGGGTTTAGTTCTGGTTTAGTTCTGGTTTATTCCTGGGTTTAGTTCTGGTTTAGTTCTGGTTTATTCCTGGGTTTAGTTCTGGTTTAGTTCTGGTTTATTCCTGGGTTTAGTTCTGGTTTAGTTCTGGTTTATTTCTGGGTTTAGTTCTGGTTTAGTTCTGGTTTATTCCTGGGTTTAGTTCTGGTTTATTCCTGGGTTTAGTTCTGGTTTATTCCTGGGTTTAGTTCTGGTTTAGTTCTGGTTTATTCCTGGGTTTAGTTCTGGTTTAGTTCTGGTTTATTCCTGGGTTTAGTTCTGGTTTAGTTCTGGTTTATTCCTGGGTTTAGTTCTGGTTTATTCCTGGGTTTAGTTCTGGTTTAGTTCTGGTTTATTCCTGGGTTTAGTTCTGGTTTATTCCTGGGTTTAGTTCTGGTTTAGTCCTGGTCTAACTCTGGTGTTTTTTGCAGAACTTTGGTTTGTCCCAGCTCAGAGAGGGAGCGTCCAATCACAGCCTCCGGGCCATTCTCTGCGCTCTGACCCTTCTTTTCTACCACACATACGTCTCACTCATTCTCGGTAAAGACTCAAACAAACACTCTCTTCCTGTTTTTTAATATTGTTTTTTGTAAACCCTTGTGTTGTGTGTTCTTCAGGAACAGGAGAGGGGAACCTGGTGGAGGCTGAAGCTCTGCTGGAGCCGTATCGACACAAATATCCCAAAGTAAGACCCTCACCACTCACTACATTTATATAACATATATATAACACTAGACACATTCTTATTATGAACTTACACGGACTAAAACTTGACTTTTAAAACACATTACTTCGACTTGAGTGGTTGTAATTCGTATTTATCTCTGAACTAACTCTCTAACTAAGTCTCCCATTAAATAAAAGTTTAACGACAACTGCTTATGTTGCATTCATGGTCTCCTCGGGTGAAATGGTTTCTGAGTTTTAGAAATAGTTGAATTAATAACGTTATATATGTCCAATTATACCTCCACAAAATTAGGCTAAAAGCTAATGCAAAACCTTAAAGCTCCAGTCTCTGATTTTATTTTTTGTCCCTGTCTCAGACTCCACAAATTGCTTTTACAATAAACTATTTAGGTTTAAACCATTTCCCAACTAGAAAAGTATCTCAGGTACAGTGTGTTTAACTGAGCTCTGTTGCAGGGCTCCATTATTCTCTTCTACTCGGCTCGGATCTCGACTCTGAGGGGACACTTTGAAAAGGTACAACAGTTTTTCCACGTTCTCAGACACGTTCAACTCTTTGTTCTCGACCGTGAAGTGGCTCCTGTGTCGTGTCCCAGGCCCGAGCTCGGTTCGAGGAGTGCATTCGGAGTCAGAGCGAGTGGAAGCAGATCCACCATCTCTGTTACTGGGAGCTGATGTGGACCCACTCGTTCCAACAGGAGTGGGCTCAGGCCTATCACTACGCCAACCTGCTGTGTGCCGAGAGCCGCTGGTCCAAGGTACAAACACTAGAGCCAGTCCGACCTCATCCTGTTTTATTTATACAGCGTTTAAAACACACATGTCAAACTCAAGGCCCGGGGGCCAAATGCGGCCCTTTGCAGTGTTTTATGTGGCCCTTCAACACATTTGGAAAGTGATATTTTTGGCACTAGGTTTTAATGGATTTTATTTTTGCAACAAAGATAAATAAAAGCTGTTGAAATTAAACTAATACCTGTTCAAATTCAACTAAAACCTGCTCATATTCAACTAAAAACTGTTCAAATTCAACTAAAACCTGTTCAAATCCAATTAAAACCAATTCAAATCCATCTCAAACCAGTTCAAATCTGACTTAAACCTGTTCAAGTCCAACAAAAACCTGCAAACTACAAACTGTTTCTATAAAAGGAGGAAATTAATGTTAAAAGACTTAAATGAAGATGAAATCTCGCATCCAAATTTTTATAAAAGCTTCCAAATGTCATCATCTTCGGCCCCAGAAATTATTCTTATTAACTATTGTGGCCCCTCACCACTTTGAGTTTGACACCCCTGGTTTAAAATAAAAAGTGGCTGCACCAGAGTCTTCAGCTTGGTCTTCTCCAGTAAAGTCTAAAGCACATTAACACATGAACACATTAATCACTATATACTGCACTCTACAGTGATTACGCCATTTTGTGTTGAATGTTTCCCACAATGCATCAGTAAAAGTAGTAAGCAGCGATGGTCACTAGACTCAAAATAGAACATAATGCTTTGGGAATTATTGTCTTATGCAACAGGTTTGAGAGTTAAAGTTTAACTCTTTGTGGAAACGTATTTAGTTGTAAATTGTTGAGCTTCCTCTGAAACAGAAAACACCCGTAATAATCCAGTCTGTTTTGGTCGGACAGATCCAGAACTACTCCATTTCTGGTTATATTAATGTGCAGAGTAAAGGTGTTAGCAGGAGACAGTAAATGCACCACACCCTTCATTAAAACCTGCTCACTGCCAGTCAGTCTATGAACAAAACCACAAAGGCATCTCAGAGCAAGTCTAAAAGAGAGACACACAAGGTCGAAAACAAGCTTAATACTAAAGACAAACATATACAAGTCTTTTTTTGCTTTGTTTAGCTCTGTTTTGGAAAGCCACAAATAAAGCAAACTGTAAAGAATCAACAAACTTAAGTCAACACAGAGTATGGACCTGGTTTTTTTCCTCGGTTCATTATTGTTCGGGTGTGAATTTAAAGAAGGTTTGCTGAGAGTGAGCAGGTGTCGGGCCAAAGGCGTGACGCAAAAATAATTATAACAAAGGCTCGTCGAGGAAAAGGGAAACTACTTATGAACGAGCAGCGTTTACTGAGTCAGCGTCTGTGTCCTGCTTTAGTCCCAAACAGGGTTGTTAGGAACAGACAAGTTAAAAGTAGTATTAGTACAACTGATTTTATTCAATGTCCCGACAAAAATATAACCATTAAAAACACTTACTAACTGCAGGTTTATTAATATTCACTGTGACGAACAGTTTGGACCATTATCTTAATAAAAGCTGAGATTGATTGATTTATTTATTGTGTTTTTGTGTTTTATAGTCTTTGTCCAAATGTCCAATGTCATTAAATGTATTGTCAGTGCTTGATTACATAAAATATTAATCATTTTTCGAAAAAAAGAGAAAAAAAGGTGTCCAGCCAGAGGAAATTTAGATGATGATTTGTTAAAAATTTTAAAAGACAAATATTAGATTTGTGAATGTAAGTGTCAAACTCCATCAAAATAAATAACATTCAATTCATAATATTTTTATACAAATACAAATTCTGCTGTGTGAAGTTAAAAAAACAATAAATTTACTTTTGCCAAAATACACACAAAGCTTATATTATTCTCTAACAAGAAATGGTCTATTTATTTCATTTTTTCAATCCAAGAAAGTTTAAATAGTCTAAAAGTTTTTGATCAATAAAAGTACATGTTATTTTTGAAGGCGATCTACGTTTACCAAAAGGCAGCTATCCTCAGCATGATGTCCGAGGAAGAAGTCAAGAAAACGGGCGAAAACATTGTGGAGCTGTTCAGGTTTGTACATTACGATGAACAATTATAACTGAATAAGTCGAAACTGAAGCGATTTAAATCTCCTTTTGGCGTTTTCAGGCAGGTGGAGGGTCTGAAGCAGCGTTTGGCCGGAAAATCCATCCCTACGGAGAAGTTCGCCGTGAGGAAGTCCAGACGGTACAAAGCCACCAGTCCCGTTCCACTGGTCGTCCCCGCTCTGGTAAAAACATTCTCCTTCTAATCCATTTGACCAAACTGAAGTTTAGAGTTTAGCGTTAGCTTAGCTGTGACTTCAGCGTCAGGACGACAATTATCTCCTCCTCGTTAAACATTACGTGATTGAATTGACAGTATTTATCTGTGTTTTACGTTGCCTCCCTTTACTCTGTTGATGCTTTTCTTTTTTCAGCTGTTTCTCTGTTAAAAGACATATTCAGCTGTGTGTTTGTGCAATAAATGCTGTTTATTTTCGGTGTAGGGGGACTGTAGGCCTCTGTTTTGCTTCATAGTTCAGAGCAAAAAAGCACAAAAGAGCAAGAACAAAATAAGAAGATAGACCAAGGCGAACAGAGTTTAGAAGTTGCTATTATGCTACTGCATCGTTAGCTAATGAAATGCTGCATTCATGTGCCCCTCAGACAGAGTTATTTCAACACTCTTGCGCCTGTGCCTATCAGTACATATATTTAAGACTGATCTTGAAAGCACTTTGCAAAGGTCTTGTCTCATATTTACTCAGTTAGCATTCATAGACAACAAAAATCCCTCTAATTCCTCCGTTTCTCCTTCTTAGCAGCAGTAAATCCTGAGATAAGTTTGTCTTCAGCGTTTTTTGTCCATGTGATCTTGAAACTGTAACATTTCTGTGTGTTTTCTTTACATTCTGTGTTTGTAGGAGATGATGTACGTGTGGAACGGCTTCACCATCGTCGGGAAAAGAGCCGACTGCACCGAAGCTCTGCTGGTTACCATCGAAAAAGCCGAGGAGCAGCTGCGCAACGAACCCAGTGAGCTCCTCTAACTCCGCTAACGTTTTTAAAATAAAGCGCTGTTTGTGTTCTGTCAGTTTGATGCTGTTTTTCCGTCAGACCCGTCGGAGTATCATCCCGACGACAGCTGTTTGGTGCAGATGTTAAAAGGTCTGTGTTTAAAGCATTTGGGGCGTTTACTTCAGGCCGAGCTGTGCTTCACTCAGGTGCTCTCCAGGTAAATCCACAACAATACAATAATAATATACCTTCATAAGATTATTAATAGGGTTGAAATATGCTAAATACTGACTATGATCTGGTGTTTTTTTTGTTTTTCTTCAGTGAGCGGCGAATCCGATACGACCACTACCTGATTCCTTTCACGCTCTACGAGTTGGGCCTTCTTTACAAGCAACAAGGAGACTTCGCGAAGGCTGCCACCTTCATCGAAAACGCCAAGTGAGTCTCATTCGACCATAAACTTAAAGCTAACATAAAGCTAAGACAATAGAAAACCTGTATGGAACATAGTTATTTATTATAAAAGGTAAAACTGAGTGCATTTGCCAATATTCATCTGGGTTTTACTTCGCTTTTCTTCATTTATTTATTTCTATTTTGTGCTGTTTCTGTGTATAAGCCTTTAGCCGTGAAACTTTACATTCTGTTAGTTATAGGAGACAATCACAACTTCTTGAAGAACGAAGATGAGGATAAACCCTTTTGAAAGCCTTTTTCATATTCTCGTGTAACTTAACAATTTATAAGGCGTATTTCTATATTTTATGCATTTTGTCCAAAAGAAACTTGCTAATCTCTAAACTTCAGTTTGGTGAAATGTGTTAGTATTTTGTGGAGGAGACTGAGACTTGCTCTTTTTGCAAAACTAGAACACTCTCAAACTCGTGCTAGAATTTGGGATTATGTTTTTTTAAATGACCGACTGATTTTCTTGTGTTTCTTCATTAGGACCAATTATAAGGATTATTCGATGGAGTCCAGACTTCACTTCCGGATCCACGCGGCGCTGAACAGCCTTAAAGGGTCCCCCGTTAGCACTCCGTAAATACTCCACCGACCTCCACAACTCCGTATGATGAAGGCTACGTCCACACTAATGTCTCTGGTGCCAGGTTTTCATCTCAGATCCCAGTGTTCCTACTATGCCTTATAAATGCATAATGGTTTTTTTGTTGTTGTTTTTTTAGAGTGGCGCTAAAACCATCAGCGTTTTATGCGTTTAAAACCAGCTTTGTAACAAGGCATGGGACAAGAACTAAATTTAAACATATCACAATCACAATATGGAAACCGTTCTTTTAATTGAGCTGATCAGACCAGAAAGAAACGGATAGCACATTTACAAAAAAACATCTCTATTTAATGTAACTCTTAATCAAAACATAGAATTTTGACACATTAATTTACAGGCTTCATAACAAATGACTAAACCAATATGGGATCTGGATCTTCAGTTTATTTAATTATAACAGCTTTTAAAACCTGTAATGTGACATGTTGTTGTGGACGTAGCCAAAACCTATTGAAGTGCTGGAGTTTTACCAGATTTAACAAACTTTAAATGAAGCAAAATTAAGGTTTTGGACTTTTCTTTTTTATTTTACTTTATTTAACACCATATATTATCAATATTTTTATTGTATTTATTTGTGTGGTGAAGAAATTATTTAGCTTTAGCCCCAGGGCTTCCACTTTTAGCATTAAGCTAAAAAATCATGACGATATCTGGTGAAAGCAGGGGTTCGGTCGATGCCAAATGGTAGTTTATTTGGGGAAATTTATCAGATTACTCACTTAATCTGGATTAAATCATGTAAAAGTGAAAGTCATGGGTTTTGCAAAAAGAAGTTACTTGAAAGCACAGAATAGCAACGGATTACTACCTATGTTTTTCTTCTTTCAGGAAGCGAGGTATTGTTCAAGTTGCTTGATTTTGAAACTCACAACACACCACTTCATTTCAATATTTATTTCAAGAAGGAAGTTGCAAAACATTTCATAAATATAACCAATCATTTAAAGAGCCCCTGTTGTGTACATTTTTAAATATGAGGCTCTTTAGTAATTTCAAGGCTCCATTTTCTTGGTATCCCCCAGTTTTTAGTTCAGCAAGGGTTACTGCTATTTATGTTTATTTTATTTTATTGCACATCAACGTGTAACCAGCTAAATGAAAAATCATCCCTAAATACCTTTAGCTACTCAGAAAGCAACTGTCTGTTAAAAATACATTAAAAAAATGCACAATAGGGGCTCTTTAAAGCAACTGTTGTCCCTTTACAAAACATAAACCTTTATCTAAGCCTTAAACCTTCCTCTTTTAAGATGCTTGTTTACTAATATATTACTATTATTATTTTATGTATATATTTTAAGGATAAACCCATGACTGACTGTTGACATAAATATTAACAGAGAAACAGCAGGGAGACGGTATATATGTTATATTTGATTTACATTGCCTTGATTCATAATAATAATAACTCATGCCACAGAAATGCAATCACAGCCTTAACTTAGACGAGAAAAACACGGCTGTCAACGCACACTTTTAGCAGCAATATAAAAATAATACAAGCTGTTATCCGTTAGCTGTTGGTTTGTCCGTGTGTTTAGACTAATCTGTCCTTTATTTAACTCAAAACTGTCGAAAGCTGTCTTCTAACTTCCACAAAAGACTGTTTATTTGATCCATAAAGCAGCAAAAATTACAATAAATCTCTAAAAAGTTAAAAAGTGGTCCAGAAATGCAGCTAGGAGAAAAGATTTTTACCCCTTGAAATAGATTTGTGTAAAAGCAGTGACCCACAATGCTAAGATTTATCTGAAAATGTTGTAAAATTTAAGCATAGGAAAAAATAATAAGAAATAGTGAAACTCACATTAGAAGCGGGAAAATATTCTGCTCTGTATTAACTTTGTATTAGGAGACATCTGTTTTTTTTAGATTTATTTTAGTGTAGTAGAAAAGTTTAGGACATATGAGAAGAAAAAATGCTAACGGGCGACAGAACAAGAGGAATTTAAAAGCTTACCACAAAAAAACTCAATCTGTGTGTCTGCTACGTGACTTTAATAGAGATGTTGTCATAGTTTGCTTTAAAAAATTACAAGATTCTCTTTGCACATCCTCTGAATTGATTTCTGAATACCAGACTCCAGCAAAATCTACCGTTAGCATTAGCACACGTTAGCACACGTTAGCACCCAGAGACATTTACGCTTTCATTTGGTGTGGTTTTATTTGCAAATGGGTGAAAATTTGGTAATAGTTTTTGTCACGCTGTATTTTTTATTTACATACTCTTTAACTTTTTCTAGAGAAAAATAAAAAGCAGGAAAAGTCTCCTTATTCAAAGTCAACCGAGAGCAGCCGCTTGTTTTGAACGCTACCAATAAAATTACATTTACTCTTAATCACTTTGGGAAAGAGCTTCAGGTTGGAAAAAGTAAAAGTACACTCACTTCTAATAAAATTCTTATAAGATATTATCAAATTCTGGCATTTGCTTACTCTCAGCTAAGTCGTGTGTGGAAAGCAATTTTAAAATTTAAGTATTTCTTTATCTTAATCTTTCATTTGGATGTAGGCTTTTTAATATAAATAATATAAAATAAACAACATGGTGAAGTCTCTAATTTACAACCTTAACCTTAAATAAGCCTTAACTTTAAACAAAAATAACTGGCGCAACAAGAATAAACAATGAAATCGTTTTAAACATTTTCTTTCCTTTTCTGCTGCCACCTACAGGTCATAAAAGTTAAGACACAGCTTTATCTCGAAGGATATAAAATAAATGAAGGATTTTATCAGAACCAATTGTGGCTAAATCCAAAACAAATGCTTGCTTCTTTCTGAAAATACTAACAAAAGCACAGCAGAGTCTGCCACGAATGGGACACAACTATTTATAAGATTTTAGAAATAGATATATTTAGTCATTGCTTCCTAGTTTCATACTATATATATAAACCAAATTTAACAGGGTTTCGTAAAAAGGGTGAATTCAACCGGTTTATCCCCAAAAATATTTAAAACAATGACTTTTTTCTGTAACTATATAAACATAAACGGAGACCCCTTGCAAAGCCGTAAATGTTCGTAATGACTCTTTTTTTTTTCCTCCTACGTACGATGAATGTATCACGACTTAAAAGACCAAAATTAAGTGTGCGTTTTGCTCTAAGTGTCTTATTCTTTCTCTGTTTGTGGCTGGAAAATGTTTGTCACGAATGCAAGTAGTTTTTACGGAAAATTGACTGGATTATTTCAAGAGTTGTGGCTTGGTTTGCAACGGGATTTCGTGCAAATAATCTGGATTAAACCTCTGCTAATTGGGTCAAAAATCCAGTAGCACAGGGCTTCATAAAGTGACATGAATCCAGTGCAGATTAAAAATTAAAGCAGTAGAAAGTGATATATATATGTGATAAATTTAAAGAATTTGGACGAAATTAGGAAGCGATGTAATTAGCCGTTTAAACCAATGTATAAACTGGGAGTACTCTTGTTTTCAATAAAAACAAGACAAGATATTGCTCTTAAAATGCAAAATTAAAATAAATCTTGTAAAGCTAGCTGCTAACACATCACATAAACATTCAGATCTGTTGTTGTCCATTGCCACTGCTCCCTTCTGTGTGTGTCTTATTTTGTCAGTGCCTCTTAATGTGTGTCTGTATTTAAAAATGTGTAGGATTTTCTAGAAGATATTTTTTGCTTTGCATGTTTTTCATTTGATCTATTTTTTAAACGAGATATTTTACTGTATATGTGCTTTACGGCAGGTTCAAATAAAACAGCTCCGTGTTTAGAGATACACAATATGGTGCAATAAACTATTTTAATTGTCAATTTGGAGATCTGTGTTTGTTTATTTCTGTGATTCTCCTGTTTTTGTTTCTTTAATTAAAACAAATGATGTGAATAGATGGTTAGATGTTAAATGGTTGGAGAAAGAGCAAAAAGGAGGTTTATGTCGTGAAGGAGACATAAAGGTTGAGAAAAGAGGATGTATCCATTGTATAGGATTAGCATAATTACAAATATGCATTTTACAAACAACCAACCATTATGTATTAACTTTAACAGATAATTTTTAGAATTATCAATGAAGTATTTCTCAGTGGACACACAATAAAGCTGAAGGAATGTAGGTACAGAAGGAACTTTGTCAATTCTGAGTTCAACTGGAAAAAGAGCTCAACAATGACAAAACAATATCAATGAAACACAGTCAAAACCCCTGAATGAATGAAAGTGTTGGGGAAAGTTTATCGAGTAAACACATGAAGACAACACAAATAAAATGTAAAGTATTATGTTGCAAGAGTTCGACAAACACAAGTATTTTTCTGCCTTTTTAAAGTTAAAGTGTCAAATTTAAGCTAAATCTACAAAACTGAACCATTTATTCACCATTAGAGCCGTGTTTGGTGACAGTGCAGCAGAGGGCAGCAGAGAGCAGCAGTGTCCCAAAACTGAGCGTAGAAGAAGACAGGTGTAAACAATATGGCGGCTTCCACGGAGCACGCGACACAAGCCACAGAAAACACAGAAAGTGATCAAACTAAAGAAACAGCGTCCTCTGAACCTGACCCTGGACCAGACTCTGACCAGGACCAAGACCAGGACGGAGACCCGGAGGAAGAGGAGGAAGAAGAGGAGCGCGCGCCGCGGGTCAGAGACACACCTGAGGACCTGCGGCTCGAGGCCATCGCCAACACCGTAGCCCTGCACCCTAACAGAGACGTGCTCGCGTGCGGGGACGTGGACGGAGACGTGTACGCGTACAGCTACTCGTGCACGGAGGGAGAGACGCGCGAGCTGTGGTCCTCGGGGCACCACGTGAAGTCGTGCCGCGCGGTGCGGTTTTCCGCGGACGGACTGCGCCTCTACACCGTGTCACGTGACAAGGCCGTGCACGTGCTGGACGCAGAACGAGGGCAGCTGGTCACGCGCATCCGAGGCGCGCACACGGCACCAATCAACGCGCTGCTGCTCGTGGACGAGAACATCCTCGCGACCGGAGATGACGGGGGCACTTTAAAGGTTCATTTAAACCTGTTCTAATCCATCTAAAACCTGTTCCAATCCATCTAAATCCTGTTTAAATCCAACTAAAACATGTTCAAATCCAACTAAAACCTGTTCTAATCCATCTACGACCTGTTTGAATCCTTCTAAAACCTGTTTGAATCCATCTAAAACCTGTTCAGATCCAATTAAACCTTGTTGACGTGGGTATTTTAAAGGTTCAGTGGTTTTATCCAAAAACAATAAATAGGTTTATTGTCTGTAGCTGGTGTCAGACCCTGTATATGAAGATGGACAGTGGGTCTTTTTAGTGCAGCTGCAACACACTGTGAACATTACACCGGACAGAGCTTTATTTATTTTATTTGTATGTGAACACAACAATAATGCCACAGAGACAGCACTACAGCCATCAGTGTGCATCAGCCTCAGTGAAAATGAGCAGTAATAGTCTGAAGCATTCAGTAACACAGTCACACGGTCTTTACCAGAAAAATGCAAACAATGTGCTCCGTTTAATTTGAAGCACATGAGGAATTGACGCTGGTCAGCACACGGACCTACAAAACTCACACTTTTTCTATCAAATGTCTATCAGCATATCATTATTTAACTTAAATTATTTTTTGTCAAGATGGGCATAACATTATTTAAGTAACGATTAGTTCCACACAGTCCTTTTCATGCTGTCTGTCTGTTCTATTAAAGATTCCTCATCTTTATAGAGGAATAATTATTTAGCAATTGCTATTCTTAACATTTATTGCCCTTTCCTAGCTACATTGTTTGTTGTGTTTAGCATTTGCACTACATAGTCAAGTTTAAGCTGCTCTGGGCACTGGCAGCAGCATCAGATCTACACTGTTTCTGTTAAATTTTATTCAGCGATCTGGTTCTTTTTGGCATCGATTGAAGCACAATGTTAATTCGACGTATGACCCAGTCTTAAATCAATATGGCTTCCCTGTTTTGGTTTTGCTGAGTGCTGTATTGTGTTTGTAAAGGTGTGGGACATGAGGAAGGGGACGTCCATAATGGATCTGAAGCATCACGACGACTACATCAGCGACATCACAGTCGACCAGAACAAGAGGATCCTGCTCACGGCCAGGTCTTAACTCAAGCGTACATTTAAATCCTGCTTCTACACTCTCTTTTGCCATTCTTCAAGTCAAAGTTTATCTCTAAAGCACATTTAAAACAACCACCAGTGCTGTAGAAGACTTAAAGAATGCTCCATCAGGTTGCACTTAGGGGATTTGTAGTCCTTTAATGTGGCTAAAGTGGTCTTTAAAGGAAAAATTCCAAAGAAAAAGAGTGAAAAAGCACGTTTAACTTATTTACTCCGTGTCATTTGCAGTGGAGACGGTACGATGGGCGTGTTCAACATAAAGCGGCGGCGTTTCGAGCTACAGTCGGAGTTTCAGAACGGCGACCTGACGTCTGTGTCGCTGATGAAACGAGGGAAGAAGGTGGTGTGCGGCTCCAGCGAAGGAACCGTCTACATCTTCAACTGGAACGGCTTCGGAGCCACGAGCGATCGCTTCGCCGTCAAAGCCGAGTCCGTGGACTGCATCGTCCCCGTCACCGACAGCATCATGTGCACCGCCTCCATGGACGGATACATACGGTGTGTACACTTCAGATAACTGTTTAGGGCTTATCAAAATTATTTTAGTCATGTTTTTTGTTAAAGCTAAATATTTGCCTTCTGGCTTTTTTGATTTGTGAGGTTCACTGAGATAATAAAACATTAAAGGTGGAAGAGGAGATGTTTTTTTTATTACATTTCTTTCTAAATTGCTGCCTTTTCTGACAGACAAACTAATAATTATGTGCTCTGAAAGAAAATACATTAATATACAGCAGCTGTGGACGCGGTGGGGCCTTAAAAACATCTGCCGTTAGCACAAAGTTGCACATTGGCTGAGAATAAACGTGAGACAAGTAGCCGCCAAAGGAAAACTGTTTTTGAAGTAGCTAAGAATATGGGAAGAAGAAAGAAATATCGTCAGAGTCGTTTTTGGTGCAGTTTTTCATCGATGGCGTGATCTGAAGACACAGAAACAGCTTCAGAAGGACGAGGTAATTTAGGCTAACTGTATTGTTGTGAGAATAATTCATTTTCCAGAGCTCTTGGGCAGATCCACTGATGTTTTGTCACTGTATTTGTGGCAACAAGCAGGTTGCTAATGCTACGAGTTGTAATGGGAGTAGAATCGAGTGAGTGCATTTTGTTTTGGAAGTGTGACCTCGGAAGTAGCTGTAAATGACAGAAGCTGGTCTTGAACATGAGCATCTCTTATTGAACCTTTAAAGGGTGGTTGTAAAATGTGTTTTTCTGTTTAAATTGTCATAAAAGACTCTACAAAATCAACTGAGGAAGTGGTTTCTGACACTTTTCAAACTGAAAATGCTCTGTGCACCTCTTGATGTCACTTCCTGTTTCTCCCTCAGAGCCATAAACCTTCTCCCGAACCGTGTGATCGGCTGCGTGGGTCAGCACGTCGGCGAACCCATCGAGGAGCTCGCCAAATCCCACGACGGGCGTTTCCTGGTCAGCTGCGCTCACGACCAGCTCGTTAAGTTCTGGGACATCTCGGCTTTACCCAGCGCCACTGTCCAGGAGTACCGCAAGAGGAAGAAGAAGGACGGACGCATGAAGTCGCTGAGCAAAAAGGCTCATGGGGACAATGACTTCTTCTCTGGACTCGCCGACGAAACAGACACAAAAGAAAAAGAAGAAGAAGAAGAGGAAGAGGAAAGTGACAGTGACAGTGGCAGCGATTAATGCATCAGTATTTTCATGATTGTTCAGCTGTGTGTCACTTTATCAATGTCAATACAGACTTCCATTTCCTAAAACTGTTTCTTTCTGTTGAATTCGGAAAAACAGGTTAAAAAAGGTTAGTGCTTGTTAGCTTCAGACGGTTTTATGGCTCTTATTTTTTTTACCTCATGAATCAACGACAATCAGGGTCATTTACCACAATGTACCAAGTAACATATTAGGTGCCTTTGAGACGACGTAACAAGGTCATTTTGGTTTTACTTTGAGTTTTCACCTTTACAAACTTGGTGCACAATTATATTAAACTGATCCAGAGCAGGTTAAGATCCAGGTAGAGGATTAGAAACTGCCCATCGACCAATCAGGGATGAGAAACGAGCTGCAGGTGTGGAGTGACTAAAGTGTCTTACTGCTGATGAAAGCACGAACGTACGGCAAGCTTTATCTTCAGTTTCCCTTTCCCCCACTAGATGGAGCTGTTTAACGGTGACAAACCAGTGAGAAAATCAGCACAAAAATGATGTTTTATTGTTTATTTTAAGATATTTTTTGACACACTTCTTAAAAATGCAACAAGCAAGCAATACAGTACATATAATTGTTTTTATAAATCCACACACAATAAACAAATACTGCACAAACTTCACAACAGCAAAGCTCATATTCATAACAGTGGAAAAAAAAAGTTAAGGCAAAAAAGAACATATTGTGACCAAATAAAGTGCTATATTTATATACAAATTGTTTTAATCAAGATTAAAACTTTATGTAAAGAAAGGCATATCAAATCCATTAAATATGAATAAATAATGAATAAAAGTATAATGTAGGTGACGCAAACACAAGACAATTTCTTTGGCAAATTTGATTTAGAAACAGGCTCAAAAAGCTTTAGTAGAAATTAAACACAAGCAGAATGAACTAAATATTGGCCAATATCTGAAATAAAATAATTAGGATTAATAGAGTTGATCACATATTATTACATATTAGGGATTGTGTCTATGTTATTTATAAAAATATTTTTTATGACTTAAGGGTTACATGCCTTAATAAAAAAAACTTTAAAAGTTTTGGCAAATTCATGTGAACAAGTTAGGGTTATATTATGTACAGTATTATATAATGTATTTAGGAAAAGGGTTTATGTGCAATACGCAACAGCCATTGTAAGTAAAAAGCACGAGGTGAAATTGGGGTGAAAAAAACCCAGCAAATTTGCTTAAATACAATTTAAAGCATTTAAAGTGTGCACATAACAAAGGCAAAACATCTACTAAAACTTTTTTTAAAAAGTTTTTATTTGTCATGCAGCTAGTTTAAATAAATAAAGATAAATAACAAAGCTTCCCAAAATACATTGCAATAAGTTCTTGAACTGCAAGAATGTTCTTGCAGAAATCCTCACTTTGCTTTTCAAAATGTTTGGCCAACCAAGTTTATAACAAATAAAATGCGATCCATTTTTTTTTTTACTTTGTTTTCTGTACTTTTAATTTTCACTTTTATACATTATTTTGCCAACATGATAATTTGCAAGTCAAATTCAACACACTCGACAAAATAAAGGAATTTTTGGCAGCATACAGAGTGACCATATTTAGTTTAATTAAAATTGATGCAGCTGGTTTAAATAAATAAGGATAAATATTAAGGCTTCACAGTATACATTCTCAACCATATGTCATTACCATTTTCTATTTTGCAAAAGTGCTTAAATTAATAGTATTCATTAAACGTGAAAGAAATTTGCACTTTGCATGTCAAAAATAATCACAATAATATGCCGTCACCTGCAGAAATGATATATTTTACATATTCTAAAAAATTTCATGTCCAAGTGGAAAGTAGCAAACCATATCTTTTCTATTCTGTTGTATAAATAAATAAATATGAATAAAAGCCTAAATATCGCCGATCTTTCCTTGTTGCTGCTGACTCTTACACTTGTGTCTCTTGAGCGTGCCCGACCACCTGAAGTTCTTGTTGCAGCGGTCGCACCAGTACGGTTTGTGTCCGGTGTGAACCAGCTCGTGTTGCGCGAGACTCGACGCCGTGTAAAACGCCTTATCGCAGTCTTTGCACCGGTAACTCCTGCCCTCGGCGTGTCTCCGTTTGTGTTGCTTCAGCGACTTCTTCGAGCTCAGCACCGTCCCGCACTCCTCGCACGGGAACGCCGACTTTTCGTTGTGCGTTTTCTGGTGATCTTTAAATGTCGTTACTTTGATGAAACTCCTGCCGCAGGTTTCGCAGGTGTACGGTCGCTCCCCGGTGTGGATGCACAGGTGAGATTTATACGAGCAGGGCTTCACAAATGTCTTCCCGCAAAAATCGCACGTTAGCGGTTTCTTTCCGGCGTGTGACAATCTGTGAATTTGCAAATCTGACAAACTGAAAAAGCTCTCTTCACACTGGTTACAGCTAATCGGTCCGTGTTTTAAACTATGAGAACGCAACTCCCGTGTCGACGCGAAGGCTTCCCCGCATTCCTCACAAACGTACGGTCTTTCCCCGGTGTGAACTCTTTGGTGAATCTTCTGTTTTTTGGAAGACGCGAAAACTTTATCGCAAAATCCGCAACTGTACGGCTTCTCTCCAGTGTGAACTCTTATGTGAGCGTTTAAATTTCCCGAATTTATAAAGCCTTTCCCGCACTCTTTGCAAACGTAAGGTCGTTCTCCGGTGTGGACTCTCACGTGAATCGTTAGCTTCGCCGACGACGTGAAAGTCTTGTCGCAGAACTGGCAGATGTACGGCTTCTCTCCGGTGTGAAGCCTCCGGTGAATCGTCAGCTGTCCCGACGTCAAAAACGCCTTGCCGCACTCTTCGCAGACGTGCGGTCGTTCGCCGGTGTGGGTTCTTTTGTGAACTTTAAGCCCTTCTAAAGAGCTGTACGATTTCTCGCAAAGATCGCACCTAAACGGACGTTCTCCCGTGTGATTCCTCTGATGGATCTTCAACTCTCCCGACTGAGTAAACCTTTTGCCGCAGTCGTCGCACCTGAACGGCTTCTCTCCCGTGTGAATTCTACGGTGTATGGTTAAATTGCGAGTTTTTCGGAAAGTTTTAGAGCAAAATTCGCAGCTCAGAGGCCGCTCGTCGTTGTGGATTCGCCGATGAACCGTTAATTTTCCTGATGAGATGAAAGCTTTGTCGCACAGATCGCAGGCGTACGGCTTTTCTCCGGTGTGAACTCTCCTGTGAATAGTTAATTCGCCTGATTTTTTGAAAGTTTTGTCGCAGAAATCACAGCTATACGGCCTTTCGACGTGAACGCGTTGATGATTCGTTAACTCTTCCTGGTTGGGGTATGATTTATCACAAATATCGCAGCTTAAAGACGTTTCTCCGATCTGGACGACCTGATAAGCCTCTTGTTTTTCTGGTGCCTTCTCAGAATCTCCACAGTCTCCAGATTCATTATCGGTTGTATCTTCTTCTTTCACCACAACTTTTAAGATTAATTTGTCGTCATCTTCGTCCAATTCGTTAGTCAACTCATCACTGTCCTCCTCACAGCCTTGTGTTTCCTGGAAGAGTAAAAAATTTATTTTAATTTTTATTTATTTGAATAGGTTTGAATGGCTTTACTTAAATTTTAAACCATTTTAAACAGGGCATAAATTAATTCAAATTTGTTGTAGTGAGGTACTTAAAGTTTTAGTTGGACTCAAACATTTCAAACAAGACTTTTGTCCACGAACGCAGCTTCTGTCACCTGTGTTGGAGAAGTTGGGTTTCTTTCTTCTTTGATGACGATAGACATCTCCTGTGAATTAAAAATAAACACCAACTGATAGAATAATAAACAGCACATACTGAATTATGAAAAAAGTATAGATGCTTGCTAAAATATGTACAAATACAGAAAGTAAAAGTTATTGTAGCACAAAGCTCAAGTCTTAGCCTAAGCCTGAGAACTCCTTGCCGTCACTTATTCACTCCAGTATCTTTTGTGTGTGTGTGTAAAAAAACTTCTTGAAGGAGCCAAGTTTTCTGTGTTTACTGAACTTGTGCTCTTTTAAATGTATAATTGTTTTCATTGGTGTCATACTGTTGCAAAAGAAAAAAAAAAACAAGCTTGAAATCTTTTTAGATTTAGTTCTCTGGTACAAATGGGTCAAAAGTTATGGCTGGTGGAACTTTTTGCAGAAGCCCATATTTTGACCTGACACACCCACTTTTTTTAAAACCTAAATATCTCACAAATTCAAAAACCTACCAACCTCCAATTTCGCACATATGACACTGATGATATGAACACAGATTACACACAGTTTAAAACAAATCCAAAATGTTCAAATGGGTAATTTGCTGTATTCTACTGATTTCAGATGGACTGACCTCAATTGTTTTCATGATAATACACTTTTTGCACGTATAAAACCAAGTTTAATAAGAACTAAAGTACTTATAGAGTTATTGCTTGTACCAAAATATTGATGAAGCTGCGTGCCCTTGTTGTTTGTTGAAGGTAATTTGATCCACTGCTTTAGCATTAAGCTAACTTTTCCTATGGGTTTACTCGTGTTATTTTAGCTCAAACGAGGCTAACGGCTGCGGCTAAAGCTAATGACGTCGTTGCCGTGGAAACGCAACAAAGGCGTAATAACGACGTAATGATCCGACGTTCATATTTCACATTTAGGGTACGTTACCTTTGTTTTAGCTGAAAAAAGACAAATCAGCGGAGACAAACACGTTTAAAATGGCCTCTTTTCGGGTTTAATCCATCCAAACTGTCGCTGTCATTTCTCTGAATCTAGTTTTTGTCTTAATTTATCCCAAAACGTTGTGATTTGGGCTAAAACGGACTCATCTGCATCTGTCCTGCATCATTTTCCACTTCTTCTTTTGTCTTGTCGCTGGTAAACCACACATTTGCGCATCACTGCCTCCTATTGGTAAGTATCAGACACGTTGGCATAATTTGCAGTTTTTCTCTAATTTTATCAACTTTATTCACAGTGAAATATTTACAAATAATGCTTTGAAGAGAAAATAGGAAAACACAAACCAAAACCACAAGAGGGATTTACTTTTATTAAAAAGATATTCACTATTCATAGTATAAAGATAACAATTACACCTACAGAGTGTAATAAAAACTACTGTTACTATTGCTTCAGCCTCCACTTTATATGCCAGGAGTTGCATCTCGACGATTGCACTTTTTCTTGTAGAGCAGAACGCCGACAATAACCACAATAACGACAACAATAACGACAGCAGGGATCAGTGCATGGTGGACCGGAGTTTCTCCAGGTGCTTGTTTTTCTCCAGGTGCTTGTTTTTCTCCAGGTGCTTGTTTTTCTACAGGTGCTTGTTTAGCTGAATCTGTGGAACAAACAGAGCACAGAGAGCTCCATTAATAAAAGCAGAGCTGATCCTTAAAACAGAGCTGTGGGTTTAATGAGACCTGGCAATAATAGGTCACTCTCAAATGCAAAGAAAAACAACACGTTTTCATAGAAGCCAGATCTACTGCACATTTCTACTTGGTCTTGTCTCAGTCTCAGGGGTCAAGACCAACCAATTCCACACATGCCATATTTGTCTGATCTTGTGATTGGCTGAAAACTTTAAAAATCCGCTCTGCCTCCTCCTCTGCCTCCTGAGTCTGGACTTGGTCTAAGACTGAACTAACTCTGTCTCCTTCACCAAACAATGACCTCCGTGAGTCTGGACTTGGTCTAAGACTGGACTAACTCTGTCTCCTTCACCAAACACTGACCTCCATGAGTCTGGACTTGGTCTAAGACTGGACTAACTCTGTCTCCTTCACCAAACAATGACCTCCATGAGTCTGGACTTGGTCTAAGACTGGACTTGGACTGTTTAACTGTTCCTTCAGATCTATTACAGTGTATTGTTCTGATTCTAGACTTGACTCGGTCTCAGTAGCTTGTTCTTTCACCTCAAGAACAAAACTAATGTCTGTGTTTTTGAGGAGTATGTACCAGGTATTAACCTTTAACTGTGAGCCTGATGACACTCTGGAGCGCGGCGTTCCTCCGGGAGCGTCGTGAGGAGGCTCTGTGTCCGATCATGCAAACGTAGGTCCCAGTGTCGTTGAGGTTTACGTTCCTCAGAATCACCGACCCGTCTCCGTTCTTCATGGAGGGGTCTACGAGCAGCACTCGGTCTTTGAACCACGGGTGTTGTCTGTCGATGTGGATCATAGGCTCTCTGTAGAAGAAAATAAAACCGTCTGTGTCCAAATCCAATCGGCTCCACTCCAGCAGCTCGATGGTGGTGTCTACAGGACTGTGGCAGCTCAGAGTAACGTCCTGACCTTCAGTTACGTTCATCGATTCACCTAAAATACAGAACATCGACAGTGTTACTCACATAAATATTAATTACAATTCTTTCAAATAGTTTTGCCAATGCCCTCCCAGTATTTTTGCTCAAATACAAGCCCCAAAGCTGATCCTGCTGGAGTACTTTTCTCCTTTAGACTGCACTTCCATGAACTCCTAAAGTGGCTCTTTGAAGCTGGACAAGAATTATACAGATTTGGTGATGTCACAAATGGCTCCAGGCCTGAACACCACTGAACACCATACCAATGAAACAGAGAAAATGCAAATTCATCACTGAATACACCTTTTTACAGAAAAACAGCAAAACAACAGAAAACTGAGGCAGCGTGAAACAAGATCCATCTTGGCTTAAGATAATTTCCTTTTTGACGTTGGAGCTAAATGGTGAAATGTATTTTGGAGTAAAAATTGGCATGGTTTTATTTTTTTAGAGAGGTACCTGAGAGTGGAGTCTGAGACAGGGACAAAAAAATAAAACCGGGTAGTGCCACTTTACAGTTAGTGATGCTCATGCTGCTGATGCTGATGCTTTTAACGTTTGTCCATCAGTTGGCATCAGTAAGGTACTCCTTATGTTAAAATGATGTTAATAAGGAAGAGGAGGACCTTTGGTAAAAATTTTGAAGGTTTGTACAAAAATACACAAAAAACTGAGGCGAATATTATACTCTCACAGGAACATTAAATGATAATAAATAGTTAAAGATTCAAAAATAGAATGTAATGGTGCTTCACAAAAATGTACCTGGTGTTGGCCGGTAGTCGTACTAAATCTGGAAAAAAAGCATTTCCTACTTTAGACTCACCTTTCTCTTTAAAGTCGTCCAGCTCGTTGGCCCCATCTTTACCTTCATCCTTCACGGCTCCTCCATTTGAGGCTTTCTCTTCGTTTTTGGAATCTGCAGAAACAAAATAATCTTATAATTAAACACAAGCGACTGTATTTTGAATCCCTTGAGAGGATTATAAATTTAAAAGACCAAATAATGAAAGAAAGAAGAAAGTTTTAGTCTGTCAACAGTAAGAGTTTTTAATTGTACAGTAACTCACAGGACACAACGCCATCGTGGTTCACCTCGAGCTCGACGACTCTTTGGACGGTCACGAAAATCTGTTCATTCTCTGAGCTCCTGAATAACACCAGACACTCGAACGTCCCGCTGTCGTTGACGTCTACCTTCCTCAGTGTCACAGACCCGTCCCGGCCGTTCATCCGAGGGTCTCTGGGCTCCACTCGGCCTCTGTACGACACGTGCTGGAAGTCCTTTAATAAGTCGTTTCCACTGAAGAAGAAAACATAACCGTGGCGCTCCAGGTCAGGTCTGCTCCACTCCAGAAGCACGATGGTGGTGTTTATGGGAGTGTAGCAGTGAAGAGTGACGTCCTGACCGCTCAGTGCTGTTACCTGTTCACCTGAAACACATAACACAGACAGCCTTGTCCAAATCAAGATCAAAACAACTGGCAAATGTCGATTTTGTTTTTTTTTGTTCTGCTGTCTCTGTGCAGGGGACAGTCAAGCAATATGGCAAAACACACAATTATCCTCATACTGATATCATATCCTATATTACTTTCTGCTTACCTTTACACTGCTGAATGACTGCATGAAGAATAACGGAGTAGAAACACAGGACCCTGAAGGCACCACCACGCTTTCTGTCTATCACAGAAGCCATCCTGAAAGAAAATAATAATTCAAAAATATAGCAAAACGAACTGACCACTGTGTCCTGAAGCCATAAAATGAATCAGAAACTGTTACAATATGATGCAAAAGTATATTACTGTGTCAAGATAAGTTATTTTCAGGAAACTGAATTATTGTTGTGGTAGACTTTTGTACCACATGTTTTTTCTCTCACAGTACACTTACTTGGGTTGTTAGTAAAATTAAAGTCTGTGCAGGGGTCAGCATTCCACACAGGCTTCCAACAAACTAACCTGGCAAAGAGGGGAAAGAAACCTGAGAGGACTTAAGATTCAGGGTTAAACAGCTGTTACTTTCACTTTCTATTTCTCGTTGCGACATGTTAGACAAAGTTAAAGTCAAAGTCAGACATTAACATAAAAACCAAAGGGGAATCCATTCAAAACCCTCCCAAAATCCAATCCTTACACCTTTTTAATCAACGTTACTCACATATAAAGTGGATTTGTGTCACAATAAAAAAGCGATTATAATAAGTTTCTGCGTTGTCGTCTCGATATAAGATAAACGTATGGATGATTATTAGTTACATAGAAAATATTGCAAAACGCATAAACCTGATGATCGTAAATCAAACTTGTTGTATTTCAAACTGAGAAACAGAGACGAACGTAGCGCACGTGTTTAAAATCCCAAATAGTATATCTTAGTTTAAAACTCGAGTAAATGCAAACATAAAAAAACTGTTTGTGGTCGGGTCTTTAAAACTTACAAAGTGTAAAAATAGTAAAACAACGTCGCAGAACTTACTTTCACCGCGGAAGACATGGTTCGGAAATAGGAGTCTCCAAAGAAAGACCAGAGGAAATAGAGCCGAGAAAGATCTGGCAAATGTAAACAGAAATAAGGGGCGTGCACAAAGGAATATGTGGCCATTTAACCCAGAAGTAAATATATTAAATCAAATGTGTAAAAGTAAATAGTAAGTAATAAGTAAGTTTATAGTATAATATTAATAATAATAATAATATTGTAAAAAATTGGGATTTAATTTGTAATGCGCATTAATAAGGCAGATCGGCACTGAACATCTGGGCTTGTCATCGTAACAATATCACTCCGCCAGTGTCTACTAACTTACTTCCTTACTTCTTGGTTTACGTGAGAACGACATTGAGGAAAATACAGCAAAATTACCAATATATTAGGCTAAAGTCTGTTCAAAATCCAGAGTAAAAAAATATATTATACCTACAGTTTGTACTTGAAAGTCAGTTGTAACGTTAATTTTAAGACATCATTTTACTTTTTTATCTTAATTTTTATTTTTAAACAGACAGGTTCTTTACAAAGTTTAATTGTCTGTACATGAACAATGCTCTTATGGAAATAAATAAATAAATTCAACAAGTAACAAACTACATATGTCTTTAAAGTATATAATCACATTACAATAACATGCTAATATAATTATTTACTTAATAAGATATCCACAAATAATAATAAAATGAAATCATAAAGTAAATGAAAATTAATAAAACTGACTGAAACACTCATATAGCGACAAGTTTACTAAACTGAAATGAGTGTACATATTCATATTTAAATTTTAATCTTTCTAGAGCAAAAAAACTGACAGGAAATTAGCTCAAATTAATCTTCATCATCTTATTTTTATGAATGTATATTTTTTTAAATTTGTCCTGCTATGCTTTTATTTTGAAGCGCTGTCGCTGTGGACTGGTGGGTTACCATAGCAACGTGGGGACCGTGACGTCAGCCTTCTTCCTGTATCCGTCAGCGGCGCCAAATCTGAAAACAGTTAAGTGGGTATTCAACTCTGATTTATTACTATTTTAAACCTATAACGAGAATAAAAGTGAACTTAGTCGGTATTTTACTTGATTTTAGACGGTTTAACATATTTTACGACCGTTTGTTTGTCGTCATAGAGCAGTAATTTAGAGTTTGGTCGAGTTAAAATGAGTTTGCTAACGGCTGTGCGCTATTGTGAATTAACGCTAATATTGTACAGTTAATATGGTAAAAATGGCGGCCGCTCTGATAATTATGACATGTTTTATTTCACTTTTTAGGAACAGAAACGGTTTTTAACATGTTAAACCACTATCAACCACGCCCTCTGTGTAACAAGTATTTATTTCAGTGGCATTTTGTGTCAATTATATCAATGTTGTGTTGTAATTCTCAAAGCATAAATTGGAAATTGGCATTAAGCAGGTCTGTAGGAAGTGTTTAATACAATACAGACATACAAAGGCTACAGATGTGTTGGAGCCTGTACCCAAGCAACCATCTCAGAAAAATAATTACATAATTAAAGCGCATTAGTAGTGTCCTTCTAAACTGATATTCATTTGTTGAAACTCCAGCATTGTATGAGTCTGATTCTCTTACTGTTTCTTGCCTTTCATTACCCATTTACATTAACTTTTTTACATAACATCAACTATTTAAATCTATGTTTCCACTATTTTTCACAAAGATGAATTAGGTTTATCATATTTGAATAGACTGGCACTAGTATATTTGACTTTTTTGTTTCTCAAGTGAACACTACTGACAACTTCAGAAACGCAGTAGAAGCTGTTATTCACTGCTGTGGAAAGTTGTCAACGGTAAGAGTCAAAGAGTAGTAGTAGTAGTAGGTTGTTGTATTCTCACATTTATTTTTACCACAAATTTTAATATTTCCAATGCGAAATTAGTAGAATGTCTGTAACACTCTTTTGTTGCATGTTAAATGTATTCCTCTGTATGCTGTTCAGGTTTTCTCCAGCAGAGGTCCCTGTAGTTTTGTTACACTCCTCACAAGCCTCATCACCAACCATCCCCTCTGAACTAAATACACTTACATAATAAATAATGTTATTTACTAATCATGCCCCATTTCTGATCTGTTGCAGAGCTTTGTCTTCAGTGAGTCTTCTGATGACAACTTGCCGTACTTACATTTGGTTGTGTTTTATTTTCCAGTTGGAGTCATGAAGTTATCAGAGACAAGGGGCTGTTGGACGTTTGGTGGAAGGAACCACTCCTGGAGGCGTTGGATTTGAAAAGTAAGTAACAATTCTCAAATATAGAGATATAAACTCTAAACAATATAAACAATCAAGACTTGCAGATTATTTATATTATTACTGAAACAGGATTCTAAAGTGTAATATATGAAAAAAATCAACCACGGTCAAAGCTGTGATTGCAATTATACAACAACACAGTATCTATATGTTTGATATAAAACACAGTTGAACATACTTGTTATGAGTGTTTCACTCTAGTAACTCTGAAGGTAGGTGACCAAATATGTATTTTGTTTAAGTTATTGGCAGTAAGTCAGAGTGAACAGTGGCTAGTTCATATGTCGTATGTGTAGCTACGTAAATCCTGGCTCCCACGGACACCCCCATTCAGATTACATAATGATACGATAAATATGTATTTTTATATTAGCTCAGACTTACATGGGTTAAACCAGTTTAAATCATGGTTTAACTTAAATTTCCATTGCACCAAGATCCTTGCTAAAGATGACAGTGTGATAAGCTAGTTTTATGATAAATTTAATGTCATTTATATGTTTATGGTGGATCCACTCTGTTTTAGATCAATGAACATTTTGTGTTTTGCTACAGATTTAGTTAGATTTACACAGAGAGTGTAAAGAGAGTTGATGTAGATATTGCTTTTATGAGCAGTCACAGCCCACCTCTGCCCACCTACATCCCAACTTCACCAGAGTATTTTCTTGGTCCACAACATTATACACAACTGTAGTCTCATTTCCACAGTCGTGTCTGAAGCATTTCAAATGAGCGACCTCTGAGCATTGGATTCAAAGTTCAGTTTGGCTCGAAAAACAATCTGTAGGATCTTAGACCAAAGGTTTTGAATAACAGATAGACTCCATAATATTTATCTATAAAGTGGAATTATGAATATTTTCTTTTTCATGTTACATTTATAAAACAACTTTTAAACCCCAAAATATATATAATATATAATAAGACATTAAGCCCCCTTTAGTGTGTCTGGTTTGACAGATTACAATATTATACAGATATTTATGAAAAGTTAACAGTCCCTGAGAAATCTGGAGTGTCTTTATATCCTGTGATTAGTCAAACAGCTGTTAGAGTTCAAGGTTTAAGGTCCCTATCTTCCACCAGCAGGGGTTACAGTTGGGGTCACTTCCATTTTCTTGCTGCTAACGAGACGTAGAGTAATGTTCGGTGTCAGTCCTTGTCTCACCAGCTCCTTTTTGAGCTGAAATATAACATTTCAATTTTAAAATGGGGTGTAGCATCAGGAAGAATAAAACTGGATAAAAAAAGAGGGACATTCATTGACCCGATTATATCCAATAATTAATAATATGAAAAATAGTTTTTTGAGGAAAATTTAAGATAAACATTAATGAATAATTAAAGAACTAACCTGTGAAAGTACATTACTCTGTATGAAGTCATCAGAAAGTGGAGTAGAAGACACGATGGTTGATTTCAGAAAAGCTAGCAAAAAATAATAGAAGCAAACAGTAAAAATAACTTCGTATACACAGTTTCATCTTGTTTAATAGAAAAAAAACATCAAAAAGGATACTCAATGTGGTTATATTCAGTGGGGATGAGACCTTATATTTCAAACCTGATGTTCAGTCTGTCTTCACTAAACCTGAAAACGTCCAAATATGCAGTCAGACAGGTTGGTTTAAACAGTAATACACTCACCTGAACTTGTGAAATGAGTAGAAATCAGAGTAGGGCCTGCAATTAAATCAAACGCAAAATCACTCATTTGAAAGGACAAAGGAATAGCAATGTAGCATACACAGTTATTTTGTGTAATTACTTTATACACAATGTATGTGTTAATGTATGGATTTTAAAAAATGTCATCTTACCATTTCTCACAGTCACTGTGACAAGTCGACGCTCTGACTGATAATAGTATGACCTGAGGAAATAGATTAGATTTATTTATTTACTCGTAAAAAACAAATATTAAAATGTGGCATTGTAAGTTGTTATGTGCTTTTCTAAAAACTATAGAAGCAAATAAATTATGCAAGATTTGTTATTCAAGGATTAAAGTTATATTTGTTTTTTATAGTATAGAAAAAAATATGTCACCCTTGGTGTTGATTTAAAGTAAGACTAATGTGCTCTTGTTTTTTAGATGCATACTTTTAATACCTAAAGTTATGATCTGCAAATCCAACAGAAAAGCCGACAGGGAAGCTTTGTCCAGCATCAGCTTCAGATGGCGTCCATCTCAAGACAAACTGTCCAGATCCCGTTGTTGTGTTAGTCATGTTTCTCGGCCCAGAAAAGAGCAGCTCCGTGACACTAAAGAAACCAATAATAGTAAAAGTATTGCCCTACAAAAGTTGTATTTTGCAAAAGTGTGCAGACTCACTTAGTTGGTGTTTCCACTTGAATAAATATTTCGAGGTTTTGATTGACAAAGACATACAGCTGAGTTTCATTGGCAGGAGTTGGAGACAGGAACCTAGGCACTGTTCAGAGGAAAGGCTGGGTTATTCATCTGCAATATGTAATGTATAGTATAAGAATAGTGTGTAGACTTTGGCCAGATTTGCATCAAAATTTGATTAAAAAGTGGAGTTGAGTCAAAGAAATTTTCAAGATTGTGGATCTTAAAAAATACGTCAACTCACCCTTTTCCACAGTCACTGTGACAAGTCGAAGCTCTGACTGATAATAGTATGGACTGATAAAAGAAATAAGATTTATTACTCATAATAAAAATCTACAATGGCTGTAATTTATAAAAAATGTCAAATGATAAATTATATAAACTATGCAACATCATAGATTCTAGTTTTAAGTTATATTTTGCAGTGTAATAAAGAAAAAAAAGAGCTTTAAATTTGAAACTACAGGTTATTAGTTAAAGTTTACTAGGATGTAAACGTTTTTAAATGAAGTTTGTTGCCTGGGTAACTTTTATGATGGAACAGTAATAATTTTGGCAGAAGCAGAACATACCTAAAAATAAAATCTGCAAATACAACAAAAAATTTGATAGGGAAGCTTTGTCCAGCATGAGCTTCAGATGGCGTCCATCTCAAGACAA
The DNA here is from genome assembly GCA_036850595.1 of Rhyacichthys aspro. Classification (NCBI taxonomy): domain Eukaryota; kingdom Metazoa; phylum Chordata; class Actinopteri; order Gobiiformes; family Rhyacichthyidae; genus Rhyacichthys; species Rhyacichthys aspro. The sequence goes on from CM072165.1 coordinate 1,772,360, forward strand.
ACTGTCCTGGTTCTGTTGTCGTATTAGTCATGTTTGTTGGCCCAGAAAACATCAGCTCTGTGACACTATATAAATCATAAAATCATAAAATATTCCAATACATAAGTAGTACATTCTAAAAGTGTGCAGACATTTGTCCTTGGACTCACTTAGTTGGTGTTTCCACTTGAATAAATATTTCTAGGGTTTGATTGACAAAGACGTACAGCTGAGTTTCATTGGCAGGAGTTGGAGACAGGAACTGAGGCACTGTTCAGAGGAAGTTAGAGTTATTCATCTGCAATATGAATAATACCAAAGAATGATGTGTAGACTTTGGACAGATTTGTATGAAAATTGATTGACAATATATTATGTATTATATTATATGTACACTATTTGAATACTTTAATTTCATTCTTTGTGTGGTTATTAAATAATCATTGTTTGAATAGAAATTTAAAATCTAATAGAGCTGTCAAGAATCAAGACTGTAGTCTTATTATAGCACAGCTATTTGTTAGAGAATTTAATAAAATTGTGTAATATTGTGAATATTTCAATACATAATAAAGAATTAGGACCTTTATCAATAATGAACAAATGATCAGTGGTCAATTACAGTATTACAAAAACTTTATGTAATATTGTGTTGTAAACTCACCGTTTACAACTGTTACAACAACACATCGAAGCTCAGACTGATACTTGTCAACCCTGGGGGAAAATATATAAACAAGAAAAATGTAAAACCGAAACAAGCTGTATTATTGTACTATATATATATATATATATATATATATATATATATATATATATATATATATATATATATATATATATATATATATATATATATATATATATATATATATATACTGTATGTAGTCAAAGTGGATATTGCTGAAATAACATGAACAATACTGGGAGCCGTGGTAGCTATTAGTACAAGTAAAACATTTACTTCTTAGATTTGACAGTTTAAATCACTGTGTACTGTAAAGTACAACCTTTAAAAAGGTACACGTTTATATGGCCTTACTTTGAGTGGATCTGGAGGACAAAACAAATAGGGTGGTTTTTTCCTGCATCTTTCTGTGTCGGTGTCCAAATCAGTATGTACCCCCCCAGACCTGATGGCCTGCTTTGCATATCGTACGGTCCATTGTGAAGCAGTTCTGAGAAACTTCAACAAATAGAAAGAGGAAGGAAGATCAAGTCAAGTTGTCATGCAGCACAACAAAAATAAGCCTGAAAAGGCTCCAGCTGTCACTCATCTGTCCAACATATGTATCCATGAATCGATTTAACAAAAATGGAACGTCATGTTAATAATTAATATTAAAAAATATGTAAGTTGTAGAAATAGTCAGAAATGGGTCCAGTTGAAGTGTTCCATAGAGACTCCTTTTAGACTCACACAGAGTAGTTTGCCTCGAATCTGATGAAAATAAGAGCTGTTTGATTGACAGCTGTAGTCACTTCATCTCCGTGTCCTGGAGTTGGAAACAGGAACTTCGGCAGGTAGAGGCCCTCTGTGCACGACGGCACGGCAGAGTCCACTTCAACAGCAAAGTGAAAAGATTTTCTAACCACTGGTCTAGTTTCCATTAAAAGATTTAATATTGAAATACATGGGGTTTAAAGAAGCAGTAAAATGTACTATTTTGAAATTTAGCAAAAAAACATTAAGGTCCTTACAAAGTAGAGTAGTCAGACTCTGGTTTCAAAGAATAATATTTGGAAACACGTGAAGTCTCTCCAATGAAAGCTATTTTAGAACTGATGAACCTTCTCCACATGCATAATCTATTTACTTTTAAAACGTATTTTACATAATGAAAACATGATTTATTGATTTCAAAATCTTACCTTTTAAAAAGAATTGGAGAGGTATTTTGCTGATGCTATTTTTGGTGGTTTTCACTTCTTGGGAGCCATTAGTGTGAGTCAAAGTCATATTTGCTTCAGGAAAGTCCTCCATCAGCTGATCCACTTTGAAAATATCACCAGGATTGCTAATGTTTGGTTTGAATGTTATTGTGCACGGTTTAAACGGAGAAAACTACACAGAAGAAAATAATATTAATTAAATAATACAGTAAAAGTTTGTTATGCAACTGTTACTTTGGAATTTCTGAAGTGGGGCTTTATGTGGTCATTGTAAATAGTTAATAATGAATTTTACTCAGTGTTTTGCCTTAACTCTGAGTTGCTATGAGCTGCCAAAAGACTGGCTCGTGTCAAGAAAAATAGAACATTTTGAACACTAAACAAAGCCACAGCAAATAAATTTCTGTCAAAGGTCTCAAATTAGTATGTTTTTTTTATGTTTATTTAAAAAAACCCTTTTGAATCCACTATTTACAACTTCCACATAATTCCCAAACTAACACTTCAAAACATGTGACGGATGCTTACTGATGGAAGCACAGCTGTTGAGACACAAGAATCACAGTCCACCTGTGATATAGCAAAATATTTACATTTAACCATGTCTCCGTCAGGATCAAAGGTCAGCAGTTTATAATCTCTCGCACAGTTTACAGGAACTCTGAAAAATGAAATTAGTTTTTGATTTGAACTTGACAGATCTGAAATGTATCTTACTTAACTTGTGATAGGAAACTATGCCACTGAAGGACACTGGTGACAAACAAAAGGTACATTGCTCTTATTACTGAGGAGTCTTACCGGACTATAGGCAACATGGTGGTCTGTGGTGATGCGTTAGGACGTCCAGTGTCAGACCGGTTTCTCAGTTCCACAACACTCAAGCCTTTCCAGTTGTCAAATTCATTTAAAGAGTCATTGGTATTTAACCTTGAGAGTTAGGCACAACATTGTTTATGGCACTGTACCATTTTCGTAGATGTTATAAAAACTTAGACCTATGCTATGGAAAAGAATTCGCTCATACACAACAGCCTTGCACAAAGAATACTTTCTGACAAAAACAAAACACTTTTTTTTTTCTGTTGTTTTGTTTACTATAGACTGGTTCTGCTCTAAAGTTAGTTGTGATGAAACTGGAGTTAAGTAAAATACAAATAAAGAGGCAATAAATTAATTTAAGTAAATTTGATCACCTTTGCAAACAAAAGTACTCATCCATTTTTTTCTGTGCAGTACACACATGAAAGTAGACACTCACCTGATTTGAAATGGAGCATTGGTTGGTACCTGCCGGGTTGAGATTTTTTCAACCTGACAGTACTTGTCGTCATCTTTATAAACAGTGTGGATGTCCACAGTAGTCTCGTTCCCACAGTCCCCAGAGTCACATTCCCAGTATCCGTCACTGCAGTCTTTAGAGTTTACCTTCAGGCGAAGGACAACCTGCAGAAAAACAACTTAAGGTGGCTAGTTCTTACACATTTTCCAAAACATATCTTTGCTTCTCCTTTTCTCTATTTATGGTTCTCTTTTTGTTCCTTTGTATAAACAGACATAGCCAGTGTAGGGATAGACACTTTCTTTGTGTTTTCTGCAGGCATTGATTTAATGTTGACCAATGGGAGTGTCCTTAACTGTGAAACTATTCGAGCATGTGTTTGGTCAAAGCTTCCAGCATGTGTAAAACATTCTCATCTGTTAAAATCTTTGATAATAAAGCCTAGATGACATCTTTAAGGTTTTGTTTTTCACACAATTCCTATTACACTTGTTACAATTGTAACTAAGCGATAAAGCAGTCGCTTACCATCCATTTAACTTTTAACAACAACAGTGTTTAAACAACAACTAAATAACTTGAATAACCTAATCATATATTAATCATCATCATCATATACTAATAAACTGATTTTTAAATTTTACCCAGAATATAGCATTCTCTGACCTATTCCTTGCTATTTGATATACCTCGAAGTTCCCCAGACACGTAACTTTAGCAGAGAAAACTCAGTGGTTCAATTTACTCTTTTCAATTAAACACAAAAATCAGAAAAGTCTTTGATTAAAGTCACAGAATTAGTTAAAATGAAAATTGTCTGTCTTTTAAAATAAGTCACTTTATGAAATGGTATCTGTATCTGTAACTTTTCTCTGTGTTTGTAAATTTAAATTAAATGTACATACCATGACAGATCCATCTGTGCTGGTTTTTCCTGGAGAATAAGTCACCACTGTTCCCTGGGCCTGAGTAACACAGGAGGCAAAGACAGAAGATAGTAGCACCAGGAAAAACAACGCCATAATAATGTTTAGTAAACTAAGTTAAAAAATGATTGTTGTTATGCGCTCTTCCCTATATGCATGTTTTTAGAGGCTCTTTAGCTGTACTCAGACTCAGGTCTGGTCTGAAGAAGAGGTATCATGCGTGGATGGCTATTAAATGTTAGCCTAGTTAGTTCACACGGTTGTCGATGGCTTTTCATGTCAACTTTAAAAAAACACAGAGTTTCTTTCACACAGTAAGTGTTGTGTGGCATTGTTAGCTATCACGTTTCAGATTTTATCATATTCATTCATTGTTACTTTCACAAAGAAGTCTTTGAATGTGCATTTATCTCATTGTAATCACTTTGTGTTCATCAATGATATGTATATTCCAAACAGGAGAAGGAATTTCCCTGGAATTATTAGACCTGGTAATATGAGCTAATCTCTGTGTGAAGTTGTAGTAAGACGTCATCGCAATGATATAAACAGCCAAAATTTTGAGTAACAAAAGTAAATATAGAATGAAAAATAAATCACAAAACACATTAAATTGGAACTGTGTGTGCTGTATAATAGAGCCATCAAAGAAACTATTGTCCACCAACTGGCCACACCAACCGTACTAAACTCAAAATATGTGATTTCTTGGCATATAGTAAAAGTTTAATCAACTAATAGCATATTGTAATCATCTGTGAAAAAAACAAGACTTCAAGACAACATCTTGGCTTAAATCAATCATTTTAATAGATCAGGTAAATAAAAGTGTGAGTTTGTGTGAAGTGTGAATTGAGTTTGTTCAAGACTTGATTAAACACACCACTGATTGTGTAATTTTCTCACATATCAGTTTTTTGATAGGCCTATCTCTTGAGTGACCTGGATTAACAGGTTTTGTAAATTCCTCTGTGCAATCATCAGTGACTGGAATGCACTCCTAAAATTACATCCAAACTGTTCATGGTGAACCAGCAGGGGGCACAGTAGATGTTCCATTAACAAGGCTCAGAGTAATGTCTGGTGGCAGTCCTCTTTTCACCAGTTCCTGTTTGAACTAAAGAAAGAACAGTCGCTGGTTTAACTTAAGTATGGCTCCTGAAAAATGAGGTTTAATGTTTGAACAAATGGACCGACCTGTGGAAGAACAGTCGTCCTTATGTCTTCTTCAAACAGTGGACCAGAAGAGGAGATCCTTGCTTTCATAAAAACTTAAAAAAAACAAAACAAAAACTATTTGAGAGTATGTTTATTTAGAAAAATCACATAGAACTATACTTTTTCATACGTATACTCATATTTTTTTATTTAGAGCATCACATTTGTTTTCTAGCTGTGAGGTACTAAACTCATTTTGATAACAGTTTATTGCTTTGAGTTTGCACTGGAAAAAAATTATTCTTATTGCTCTTGAAAATGCTCTTGATTAGCATTTTAGTTTGTTTAGTTGTTTGTTGTTGTTTTTTTATAATAAATTCTATTTTGACTCTATCTTGATCTGTGTACATTCTAATTTAAAAAAAGAAACAACCCCCCTGCAATATATCAGTGGTCAGTCTGTAAAAAACATTACTAACAGTAACATACCTTTGACTTTGATCAAGTTTTCAGTTCCTGGGGTTGTCGTTGAGACCGTGGGTGGAGCGGTTGGCAAAGTAACTGAAGAAACATAAAGTGGCTTGTTAATTTATTTTAGTAGCCAATTATTATGTTAATGTGTTGGCTTAAAACCTCATTTTAAACTTCTGAAAGCAGAGCCAAAACATCAGGACACAGTTACCCTAATGGGACATGTTTTCTGTTACTCTATTTTGCAGCAGTTTTTTTTTTTTTTAAACTCTTCTCTTGCTGTTTAAAATGACATCCAGTCATACTTTGCAGGATATCCAGGAAAATGTAAGTGTTTCACCCTTTGTACATAAAACTAATTTCTTATGGAAAGTAGCAAAATGGTAAAATAGAGGCAGTAAAATAGTGAAATAAGTTGTTTTTTAACTCCTTATTGTCAAATGTTTAAAATGAAAAGAGATTGTATCAAAAACTGCATCAGCAATGGCGTGGGTTGTTAAGCACTGTGGTAACTCAAAGTACACTAAACTAGCTCAGTTCATACCACGAACCAAATAGGTAAGAGTCCCATACACCTACTAAACCTGTTTTCTCACTACATCTGTTAAAAACATTCGAAACATCTCTTATGTAAACTCTAACTACACCACTCACCGTTTCCAACCGTCACAATTACACAGCGAAGTTCGGAGGTAAACTTTGTCGTGCTGTGAAAATATTAGGGGTTAGGGTTTTTAATGAGCATATTTGGTTCAGGTATTTAAAACAGTATTACAGGCACTGACTTTAGAACTGCCTGGATCACAAAACAAACAGGATGACTTTGTCCAACTTCAGACTCCACTGGGGTCCAGCTCAAAATGTACTGTCCTCCTGAGTTTGTCTCAGTCATCTTGGACGGGCCACTGAACAGCAGCTCAGAAATCCTGGACAGAAAAAAAACAACAACTTAAAAATCTCCTCCCAAACTGAAACATAAATCACAAACAAAACACATTAACACACAGTAGATCTTGTACATCATCATGCAGTTTTTGTTGAAAAAGATTGAATTTTGCTGTTTGGTTTTTAATGCTTATAGATATGACTCTTGTAGGTATTTGAATAGCTGTAATTGTGAAAACAATTTAAAGCATACTTAATTGTGTTTGTTAATAGTCAATCTATAAAGCCAGTTGTTTGATCTTTCAGAAGGCCTTTTTTGGGAGTCACTTACATGGACACATTTGCCTCGGCCTTGATGTTAATTTGTAGAGTCTGATTGACACTGGCGTCCAGCTGAGCTCCATGTTCTGGGGTTGGGTCGACAAACCTCGGCAGGTAAACACCCTCAGTGCAGGACGGAGCAGCAGCCTCCACTACAAACAAAACAACTCTGCCTTAATATTTGAGCTACAACATAATCACAAATGTAATCACTTTCTGGTTGTTCAGTTGTAACTGTGTTTTATTTTTTTATCTAGTCAAAAGTCCAGGTCCATTTGAGACTACTTGTATCACCTGAAATCATGCATTACTTTTAAGGTTCATTTTAAACTGACGTATTGTAAAAACAGGTGTGACCCCTTGTGGCTGGAGTTGTTTGTTGAGGGTGGCATTGCAGTCAGCTTCTGTTAAACTGTTCAGTGAGACTTCAGTCCTTTGTGGTGGTTATGTTGACACTCACAATATTAGGAGCTTAATTATAAGTAGGGTTATGGTTGAATTTGTGGAAATAAAATGGAAATAAAGATGTGGGTATCAGGCAAAATCAAAACTTACCTGAAAAAATAAACTGTACAGGTACTTTACTGATGGTGTCATCAGTGGTTTTCTCTTCCTGTGTACCATTAGTTAGAGTCAGCGTGATATTTGTTCTGGGAAAGTCTTCCATCATTAGCTGCACTGCATACAGACCCAGACTGCTGTTATCAGTCGGGCTGAATGATAAAGTGCAGTTCTAGGAGAGAATAAATCTATAGTTAGTTTGTATTAACAGTTTTATTAGAATGTTTAGAATTGTCGCTCACTGGTAAGAGGTTGAGCACAGACGGTGGTGTACACTGATTACACTCATTTGGATGTATACTGTTATTGGCATATCTGCATTTAACCAGGTCTCCGTCAGGGTCAAAGGCCAACAGGTGGACATTTTGCTGACAGTTTGCAGGTACTCTGAAATAAGGATGACATTTAGGTAAAGTTTTATCCTTTAAACTGGTTTCATCGCCCAAAGAATCCTTGCAAAGCATAACTCAACTAAGCAGCCTTCAAAAACATTGTTGCTTCCTGTAAACCCCAACGTGCATTGACCACATAAATTCTTTTTCGTCCACCATGGCTAAATCTTGTCTGCCACAGTAAAATATCCTAGTTTAATTAAGCCTAGCCTTGTCCCTATGCAGTGCCGATACTTTTTTTTTTTACATCAGTACAGCAGTCTTAGGTATTGTACGCTACTGCTTGCCAAAAACTCATTTTAAAAGATTTACTCAGTAATTAGTCATTAAAAAAAACAAAAGCAAACAAATTTTGGCCACCTGTTTGAATCCTCCCAATTTGTGACTGTGCTGTGACATTATGGATATTGTATAGACTGATTTCAGCATTTTTTTTTTAGACAATCAATATATATTTCTTGTCTAATTGTCTTATTTACCACTTCTTCAATTCTGTGGCAGTCCATCTATAGATTACAGTTTTTGGGGTTGTTGAGTCAATGTTTAATAAGACTTAGAAGTAGTTTGAAACAAAAAGCTGTAGAGTCACCAGTTAATGTCAAAATCTAAGTAAGTCAGTCAAATCTCATCAAATCAGCGGCTTTGGGTGAGCATTGAAACAGTTACGAATCCCCTAATAAGATTCAGTGTATTTGAATGTATTTCTCCAAGAATCCATGTTAGTCAAGTCTTACCTGAGAATGGGCAGGACGGTGGTCTGTGGGGATCTGTTGGCCTGTTCTGTGTCAGACCGGTTCCTCAGTTCAATCACAGCCAAGGCATTAGCTCTAGTGATGCCATTTATAAGAGGGTTGACCCAGTCATACTCAACTAAACTGAAGAAGAGAATATTTTTTTTGTGTTTTTTATGGCTATTATTGCATATAGAGGAATTTATTTACACCACAACATACCGCATCTGAAACATCGCATTTGAAGGACCTCGCCGAGTCCAGATTGATTCTGTTTGGCAAAACTCTCCACTAGAATCCCGATCAATGGTGAGCATCACGTGTGACAGACCCAAACAGCCCTCGGGGGGGCAATAATAATCATTGATAATACAATTGTTCGAGTTTGATTTATAGCGAACTTCCACCTGTTGGAAAAATGGGACATGTCTCAATGCTTGGCTCTTGTTCTAAGTTTTTGAAATCAATGTACTTTTTTTTTTTTTTTTGTAGATTTTCCTATTATCCAGCATTGTTAATCTTTAATATCTAGTAGAGATTAACAATGCTTAAAATGTTACTATATTTTCTTTTATAGTCAATCCAGTATTAAGAAAGCGTACATACCGTCACAGATCCATCTATGTCAGTCTGTTTTGGAAAATAGGTCATCACTGTCCCCTGGTACTCAGAATGAAACTGGCAACTGCACAAGGGCAACAGCAGCAGAAGCATAAACACCTGCTCCATAGTGAATGCAGAAGTCTTCAGCTTAATGCCTAACAATTAAAGTAATTAAATTCTATTTAACTAAGTTTTTGGCAGGCTCCACTTGTCTCCTTTATCACACAAGGAAGATGTTTAGAAAATGTGTACAAGGAAATAGTTTTCTACAGACCTGTGGCCTGTCAAGTCACCTGTTAGTGGATTAGCAGGTGTAGTGAGTTCAAAAGTAACATGCCTGCAGCTCATAATATTACAGCCAAGTTTCAACTACATGTGGTCTGGAGATTATTTTTAGAAACTCTTTGAAATAAAGGGGAAAAATCAAGACAAAGTCAGGCAAATTAACTAAATGAATGAAATCGTTTATTATTATCTATTTATCATTACCTACATCTTCTACACTCTTGAGGTTTATCACTTGTTAAATCAAAATGACATTTCCTTTCCTTTGAAACAACAACGGTCTGATAGGATAAAAGCGCCAAAAAGACAATGTGAAATTAGTACAAGGTGCATTTACAAAACATTACAAACAATTAATACAAAATATTATAATACTGGGGAACTGGAAATCACTGTATTTGTGGGTCTCTTTAACTATAGAGTTTTGTAGGAAATACTGAAAATGCCAAAAAAAAAAGAAAAAAAAAACCCGACACTGGAGCTATTTAGAGGATTTAGAGGCAAGAATAAATTCCAACATTAAATTCCAAAGCTTTTATATAGTTTCACTTTCATAGTGAACCAGCAGGGGACGCTGTGGATGTACCATTGACAAGGCTCAGAGTAAAGTCTGATGTCAGTTCTCTTTTTTCCAGATACTGTTAGAACTAAAGAAAGACCAGTCATTAGTTTAAGGTTCCTGAAAAAAAAAGAGTTTTAATGCTCAGACGAACCTTCAGACACGGGATAAAACCCCTCTCCTAAACCCCGCCCACCAAGCCTTTTGAGCTCGTTGATTGGTCCATGTACCTGTCCATCACCGCCGTGAGTCAGACCACAGTCATGTGACAGATGTTTTCGTTGTTTCACTTCCGCGTTTCCTCATCTTGCAGTGTCATGTGGTTTTCCAGAACCGAGAAGAGACCTGGAGATTGACCCTTTCTCTAAAACCCCCGCTGTACTCACCCCAGGACTCTTCGGTTCGGTTCGGACCAGTTCGGACAGACTCGGGTTGGTTCGGAGCCATGGCGGACGGGGAACGGTCACCACTTCTGTCCGAGCAACACGACGAGGGCATCACCGGCGGTCTCCCGTCCAAACCCTACAGTACGCCCGCTGCTTCCTCTTTGCAGCACTGACATTCACGGATATTCACGGATATTTTCAATATTTCCTGACGCTAAACTTCATTTATTTTGCGTTTCTGCTCAAATTATCCAGCTAACTATAGCGCTAAAACAACAATAATAAGCTTGTCAATATTAGCTTTTATAATTAATAAAGCAGTATTTTCCCCGTTTAAAATACCCTTAGCTGTAATATATGTGTAGTTTATAAGTGACACTGAGCATGTAATTAATTAAGAAGCATCTAAACCGCCCTTTTTTTCTCATTTATAGATTAATACATGAGATTTGGGGCTCTTCAAGAATATATTTATGAGGTTTAATTTAAAACAGGTTCACATTTTGTCCTCATTTTTCATCAACTTTTAAAACGCAACAAATTCTTACTTTAGTGAGTCCTTGACCTTCCATAATGGCCCTTATGTCCTCCTTAGAGGTCTACTGTGTTACTTACTTACCTCGATCTGCGACAGGAAGCCTTTTGACTTTACAGACTTTTCTTTTTTATGGTTTATCAGAACAGAAGTGCAAAGACTCTAGACTCAGCAGCTAATCCTACTTTTCTCGACTTAAGCCTGAATCACTGTGTTGTGTCTCTGAAACCTGAGGCTTTGTCTGGGTCACGAAGAGGAACAGATTATATTAAAACTAGAAACTTTAACAATAAATGAAAGGGCTGCAGTGTGCTTAAGAAATTAATGTGTAAGCCTTTTAAAGGGGGAATGTTTTCTTGTTTATTTTCCTGTTTCTAACATGACAGAGGAACAGTTAAGTCTACTCTATAGCACTGATGCTCTTAAACTTTACTCAGAATATTCAGCCAAAAGTTACAGCCAAAATTCTAGAATCACATTGCAAATAATGTGTACCTCATTGCTGTGAAAACATACTGTAACAATCTTATGTTTGTCTAATTACATATAAAGTTGTTATGGGTTTAATTAGAATATATCTTCCCAATATTAGTGCAGAAAACCCTGGAGGTGTCCTGCACTAACCCACTCACAGTTGAAGATGTTTTTTCAAAAGTGATGGTTCCTGTTGTCCAGGTTTGGTGCCGTTCCCCAGCTCGGTGGCCCCCGGTGAGCCCCCGCCACCGTACTCGCCCCAGGGCAGCCCTGACAGCAGCAGCGCCCCTGTCATCAGCTGCAGAATGTGTCAGAGCACCATATCATTGGAGGGCAAGATGCACCAACACGTGGTCAAGTGCAACATCTGCAACGAGGCTACGGTCAGTAACACACACTGTTCTACACAATCAATCAAACAAACATAAATCATATTTATTCAAATTACCACAAGACCACCAGTAGAACAGATACCATGGAACAGATATAAACTCCAAACAGTAAAAGCACAGTGATGTGTTGTAACCCATTACGTTTTCTCTGTTTTATTTTTGTAGCCCATAAAAAATGCTCCTGTTGGGAAGAAATACGTTCGCTGTCCATGCAACTGTCTGCTCATCTGCAAAGTCACGTCGCAGAGGATCGCCTGTCCAAGACCGTACTGGTGAGGCACAAAAATAAAGCGAGTGTGTGGGATGCTTTATTAGCCTTTGACAGCTTCAGCTTGTCATTGCACCATCTGTAGAGAAAAAACGACTCCCGTCAGGAATAAGACTGGCTGCAAACGTTAGGCTCTGTTTTTAAATTATGTTTATTATGTCAGAGGCCTGTGGTTTGATAAAGTTCTGCAAAGGGTTGTCAAGCATTTAAGCAAAATTAGATTAAAAATAAAATGATTTAAGTAAATAATCAAGACGTGCCCTGGAATACTTGGAAATTTAGAGAGTACTTTTTCAGTAATGGGAAAAGACCTTGGAATGGATTTTTGTGTCCATGAGTCCTGGAAATAATGTGTATTCTCCTGGAAAATTGTATTTAGCCTGTTATGGTTTTTAAGATGGTCTTTGCAAACTTTGGGGTGTATTTTGTTTGAAACTCAACTGGATGTAGATAAACAATAATCAGTTTCCAAAACGTATAAGGAATTTACCTTTGGGTTTTGACCCTCTGAGGCTGCTATAGTTTGTCACTGAAGTGGAGAAGAATAGTAAATAAAAATTTCACGTTATAGCCACACATCATATTTTGAATTATATTAGAAAATGCTGTCTGAATTGCCAAGAAAAAAAAGTCCTTTTAAACCATTTCTTGAGGAAACTCTATTTGTTTGTTTTTACAGTGACTTATTGTTTATCTTAAACTGTGAATCTCACAAAACATTTTTAGTCATATTTTTCCTCCATTGATTTTTGTCGGCAGTAAACGCATCATTAACCTGGGACCAGTTCACATTGGCCGAGACAGCCCCGAACCCCAACATCAGCCCGTCGGCGTCAGAGTCATCTGTGGACACTGCTCCAACACATTCCTGGTAAAACAGTGTTAAGTCACAGTAAATAGATGCACAAATACTCATTATGTCTTTCAAAATAATAAAGACTAATGTTTTTACACAAAAAAGACAATTATTTATATTTAAAACATTTGGAGAATAAATAAAAAATACCTAAGTCATAAATGAATGCACAAATAAATGGAGCATACTGTTTTTCAGTATTTTTATATGATTATGGCTATTTTCTTGATGTATATGGCTATATTGCCAGTCTCTTGCAGGGTTTTATAACCTAAGAGGAAAACTGTTGTAAAACCTGTTCATTTGGCACCAAATGCTCCAAATGCCTCAGACTTGGTGTAAACGTTTGGGGAAATCAGAAGACACACACTGACTTTGATCCTTTCTTTTTTCAACAGTGGACTGAGTTTTCAGACCGGACCTTGGCTCGATGTCCTCACTGCAGAAAAGTGTAAGTTCAATTATATATGATCAATTAGATGTATCATAACAGCCAGCATTAGTAATAGCATTTAAATATGTGACAATGGTTTGATTTGCAGCTCTTCTATTGGCCAGCGTTATCCCAGGAGGCGGAGTCTGTTGTGCTTCCTGCTGTTCATAGTCATTGCTGCCTCCACTGCAGGACTCATGGTATATTCTCAACATTTATTTATCTAATAATATATCATCAAAAAATATAAAATATGAAAGAAATATTAAAAATATCACAAACTTTACTCTTTTCAGAAATATTAGTGGAAAAAAAGCAACGAACAATGCTAGTGTGGTACAGACAAAAACAAACAAACATAAAACCAATTCAGAAAAATGTGGGCCATTGTGTAAATATTTTTTTAAAAATGCGATGATTTATTTACAATAGAACATCAACAACATCACATATGAAACTGAGATATTAATAAACAAAATAATAACTCTTTTTGGATTTAATGGCAGCAACACACCTCAAAAAAGGCAGGAAAAGTAAGTGGCACAAATAATAACTTGAGGAGCATTGGGAAACTAATTCGGTAAGACTCAATATAAAAGGATTTTAAAAATGGGCAGAGGTTCACCAATCTGCAAAAACTGTGGAACAATTTGAGAAATCGTAAAATTGCTCTATCCCACTCCCTAATTCATAATTTTAACACACATTAGTTGCTTTGGTGCTAATTTAAACGTATTGCCTCTGTTTTCAGGCCGGGACCTGGCATTCCGCTCAGAAATCCCGAGGGATCTACGTTTGTTGGGCGCTGTTCCTCATCGTTGCTGTGGGTACACTGGCTCGCACCATTTACTGGAGGTGTCTCAAAATCAGCGACCCCATTTCTAACATTACATAAGGACACATAGACGAGGAATGAAGGAAATAAGGAAGGTAGGAAGGAAAAGAGAAGGTGGAGGTGACAGTCAAAGTGATACAGTGATGAAAATGAGGATTCAAAAAGGGAAAAATCGATGCAAAACAGAGATAAATTCATTTTAAGTTAGCATTAACAGTAACATTCACGCCAGATTCACCTTTATTTTAAGCCGCTAGTGAAGAAAGTGGAAGCTGGTGTTTTGAAAAGTTAAAAAGATGGCCAAATGTTGAGATTTTGTTTTGAAGAATTCCTGTTGTGTTTTTTACCTCTGTGCTGGACTAATACTATGCTGCTATTCTCTATCCGAGCTGTACATTCACTCCCATTTGTGCTTTTATTTTGGAAAAAAGGCAGGAATGCACAATAATGATTAAGCCTGACAAACAGTTAAAGCGTTATTGCAATGTGGCTAAACTGGGTTTCTAAAATGGGAAACAAGGAGGCATCTGGATGTGTGTAATTTTGAAAGAAAGAAGACATTTTGGTAGAATGTCCTGATGCCTAGATCTAAAAAATATTTTAGTATACAACGACCTGGATGACGGAGAATCTTCAGACGTGTTAAATCCTTAGTTATCAGTCTTCCTTATGGTCGGCGATAATTTAAAAATGAGCACAAATGCACTTATTAAAACATATGCTAGTCGTGTTTTTTGGGCAGTCCGTAACAATGAAGTTACGTATCTGTTATTTTTATTCAGAAAAATATTAGGTTGAAAATTTGTTATTGTTTGTGTTTGATGACCAAACTGGGGAATCCAGCTCGTCAACCTGAAAACATTCTGGTTCTATTTTCGAAAGCCATTCTATCTTAAACTAATATTAGCAGTTTGTATTTGAAGTGTGTAAAGAGCAACTGCTTCTGCAAACTTAAACTGTCCCTCGAGGCTTCCCGTAGGGCATTACGGAGCTAACGACAAGTAAACATCTCTATGAATACGAAAAGACAATTTAATAAAAATGCAACTTGCACTTTTGAATTAAATACAAGGAATATTTTGTAGGGCATCGTTTTTGAATTAGCAGAGTTTACAGTAGATTAGTTTGTATTTTATTTAAAGAAATTAGAAAATAAAACCAGCGAACATGATCTAATGAGGAAACGTTTACAGTTGAGTCTTGAGTTACTTTTTTCCAAGTTAATCTAGCACTTATTCATATCATAGTTGCGGTTTTCTTTAAAAAAAACATCTTTATTTTTAAATGATTTGCCACAGTGAGATGGATTTTAACTGCAGTGTTTCAGAAGCACAAAGGAGAAAGACGTGTTTCTTCTCTTTTTATTAAAATCACTTTTGTTTGTGTCGTGATGCAAACTAAACACAGGGTTCCTACACAGTTAAGAAAAGTCAGATTTTATTTTAATAATTTATAGGTTTTGAAAATTTGGGGAAAATCTAGTGGTGAAAAAAAAATCCTCACAGACAGTTGTCGTTAATCTGATCTTTGAAATAAATAAATAAATATGTGAGTTTTCCTCATAAATTTTCTCACTACTTTCAATTATTTTTCACAAATTTTTTCCTCCAATTTTGTGACATGTGAGAAGATATCCATATTTCCTTCTTTTGGCACATTTTGTTCACATATTTTTTTAACCATCAACTGGAAAAAAAAGACATTTTGATAAAATAACTGTAATTTTTTGACTATTAAATCTGTGTACGAACCCTGTGGACCTCTCTTTGTACAAGTGTAAATATATTCAGTGGATGTGAATTATATTTGGTGTACAGAATTAAAGAGAAGAGCTGTTGTCTCCCCCTAGTGGCCGATCGATGTAACCGACTGTGAAACCTGTTGCACTACACTGTACTGATGAACTACTGTCTGTCTGTGAACCTCTGGTGGATCGACTGGTTGTTTTGGTTTTTATTTGTATATTGTGACTCAAGATACTACTTTTAATAACGTCATCTGCCTCTAGTGTCTAATTTCTGACTGTTTACCTTTTAAAACTATTTTTAATCACGTTTAAAATCACATTTACATTAAATTAGAGATAAATTATCAGTATTGCACAATTTGCTGTTTTAAAATACAAATAATGCATTAAAATAAAGACACTGCCTAAAGTTAATACAAATAAAATAGACTATGACCTTAATTATATATTAAGGAAAATATTAAAATGTGAGAAAATATCAATTGTATTTATATAGATTATTATAGTATTTTATGTATTTTTTGTAACGGAAACAGAAATCTTAAGTCTAGTATTGTTTTTCAGAATAAAATAGACAGTTACCTAAAAAAAAGTACGAGTGAATCTAAACTAATATTGAATAAAGTCACACAAATAAAGACATCGTTTAAACGCTAAACTCAGTGTCCAGTTTGAAGAAGTGGCTCGAGTAGTGCACTTTATTTTTGACTTTTGCGCTTTTATTTTGAAGGCAGCTCTCCGGATTTGACTTTTGCGAAATCCGTGTGATTTGAGGAAGACGAGAGCAGTGATGGAGGTAAAACAGACTTTTTTATATATTACTGCATGCCTTATTTCAGCAAACTAATGCACTTTTAAATGATCTACCTAAAAAATCCATTCAAATTACAATTAGCTACTTTTTTCTCCCGTTTTGCTTTGTTTTACATTTCTTCGTGTTACTTCATGTAGATATTACATTTCAAAATACATACAGTGAACCACTATTTACTCTAGAAACAGATTGTTAAGAAAGGTTCAGACTTGTATTTGTTTAAAGGCACATGCTCAGACCGATGGCGAAATGTTCAGATATAACACGGGACCTGACGTGGACCTGGTCTAGTCCAGATTTGGGAGAGACAGGTGGTAAAATGAGCGTCGATGAGGTCCAGTTTGTGGTTTGACGCAGTTAATGATCCCAAAGACTCAGAGTCGACCAGAGTCCACGACGTGAGAAGATAACACAGACTAACGAGTGTAATATGCTTCAGCTGTTACAACTGTTATTACCAAAATCCTTTCTGGGTTTAATCACGTTAACAGTAATGTTTTAACTCTTGTCAAGGGTGAAGTTCTACTTTTGTAGCTTAGTTCAGTCCATTAGCTTCTCAGTAATACACTTAGTAGGGCTGCACGATTTTAGAAGAACATGAGATTTGTAATAACTATTTTGAATATTGCAATAAAATATGAGCGGCTGTATTGAATTAATTGCATTTTAGAATATATAAAGAGATACAAGGCTCCAGTCATTAAAACAGTAGTTAAATCAATATTAAAGACTGAACCAAGACTAAACAGGTCTATACTTTTATTTTATTTGGACACAGTCTGATTTAATGCTTTGTGTGGAAGATGATTTTGACACAAAGGTGAATGTCCATCATGTGGAAGATACGGGTTTAAGAATATTGTGAGGGATAAATTTGTGGAACTGTGCAGCCTTAATACTTAGTCTTGGTTTAATCTAATATTTTAACTCTGTATAGTGTTTGGTGCTTTTTCAGTCCTGCTTAAACCCTGATTTAGGCCAAAATTTTAACCAGTTTAATCCTTTTTTAATGTAATTTAGTCTTGATTGAGTTGGAGAGTCTTCTAATAATGTCTCTGTTTAGTCTGGATTTGGAGCAAGTTTAGTTGTAGGTTACACCAGGCTTAGCTCTAGTTAAGTTATGTATTTTTTTTTTATATCTTTATTAGTTCTGCCTTTAGTCCAGGTTTAGTTCTGCTTTATTGCGTTTTAAGTTGATGCTATACGTCATTGATTTTCTCATTGAGTCCTAGTTAGGTGCTGGTGTTGGTTCTGGTTGCAGGTTTATTAAGTTAATCCTCTGTTTCAGCCTCAGAAGAAGCTGATAAACTGCGCTGACAGCTGCGTGGACGAGGCTCTGTGGGGCCTGGTGAGGTCCAGCGGGGGCCTGGCTCTGCTCAGGGGCCACAGGGTCGCGGTCCGGTCCGACCTCGGGGCTCTGAGGGGCAGAGTGGGGCTGGTCTCCGGAGGCGGGTCTGGACACGAGCCCGCACATGGAGGTAGGACTGAGCAGAGTTTTTACCTTATAAATGCATTACTATACTATATACTTTATGTTCTATTCTGATTGTTTTCCTCGTCTCGTGCATGTCCAGGTTTCATCGGAGCCGGGATGCTGTCGGCAGCTGTTGCAGGAGGTGTTTTCGCGTCTCCACCTCCTGCCTCCATCCTCGCTGCTATCCTCTGTCTTCACAACGCAGGTAAACTCAGCAGAGGTTCATGGATCAGACACATTTAGCTTTACTAAAAGCATGGGTGTGATTTATAAGACTCTGTAAATTCTTTGTCTAACTGTCTAGCGCAAGACTTTAGACTTTCTCTACGTGTCTGTTGAAGAAAGAAATAACAAATAGGTGCTGTTTCCTGATACTTAAGTGGAATATGTCCCCATTTTTCAGTTGATGATCTGTTCTCTATAGCTTACGTTGCCTTTTTATGCTATAAAATAAGGTTTTACATTTACTACAAAATTACTAATGCTGCTGTACTCTCCGTCGACAGGAGCGTCCGGAGTGCTCCTCATCGTGAAGAACTACACTGGAGACAGACTGAACTTCGGACTCGCTCTGGAGCAGGCTCGAAACCTCGGGGTTAGCGTCGAAATGGTGATAGTCGCCGAAGACTGTGCCTTTGAGCGTCCGAGTAAAGCCGGGAGGAGGGGCCTGTGTGGCACTGTCTTTATTCACAAGGTATTATTATCACAACACAAGGTTTCACTGTAAGTTTATGTTGTGTCTTAAATGTGTATTGTCACATGTGTTGGGTCGACAGGGACAGAATGGTTTAGTTTCTCCTGTTTTGTCTTGGCTCTCGCTGCATTAAACTGGAGCAGAACTTGTGACATGAAAGAGTCAGTGTCTGAAATGTAGGAAACTGCTGGAGCCTGTGTGAATTTTAAAAGTTAAAAAGCACTCCTCTTCTTCTCCTACATTTACTGCATCAGTTTACAGCTGTAACCAGTTAATTGCAGTACACTTACATTTGAAAACGATGCACATTTTTAAAGCTTGTAGGATGTCAGTGTTTTATGTAACCCTGCAGTCAAAGACAAGCCTACGAGCTACCTCAACCAAATCGAGCCATACCAAGCCCTGGGAACACACATTTTGATATTTATTTCCTAATCTGGTTTATATTCGATTTAGTTTAACATATATATTTCACATCAAAAGCTAATTTTAAATGCTCTTTATGTGTTTGTATCAGTTGGCTGGGGCTATGGCAGAAGAGGGACGCTCACTGGATCAGATCGTTTCTAAAGTGAACGAGACGCTGAAGGAAATCGGTGAGTCTTTTGTTGGGACCATTACTCTTTCAGTTGTTATTTTGGTTAAAGTTTCACCCTACTTTGTCTTGGTTTAGTCTGATGTTTAATGTTTCTTTGGGTATGTGAAATTAGCAGTGATTTAGATGCAGGAACCTCTTCAGAACCTATTTGTGCTGTGTCCAACAGGAACTCTGGGGGTGAGTCTGTCTCCCTGCAGTGTCCCTGGATGTCTGCCCACATTTGAGCTGCCGCCGGGAGAAATGGAGCTTGGTTTAGGTGTTTTTTCTCATTCTCTAATCACAAGAGTTTAGTAGTTCTACGAAAGGTTCCAGATGGGCTCGGGCGGTGTCGCTAAAGTGAAGACGTAGAATATGATTGGTTTGAACGCTGAGCAAAAACCTATTATTGTCTGTATTTTGGAGGAACAGAAGTTTTATGCCGAGCACATTTTGAACAGTTTAAAACAAACCAATCCAGGTTTTAACGAATAGAAGTCATTCTGCCCTCATTACATTCTAGGAAACGTATTATCAGTCATTTAAAGTCCACATTGTTGTTGTTTTTTATAAAAATAAAAGCAAATATTCAGTATTTATTGCAGGAAGTTAAGCTTAAGTAGTTAGGATTCAGAAAAAGCCTGAGCATATTTAGTAATAATTTAAATGTGTCTCTGCAGGAATTCACGGTGAACCTGGCATTAAAAGGTCAAAGGTGAGACACATCAAACCAGCGCTCGCTCGTATCCACCTGTGTTTGTTCCGTATTTAATGCTCATACATATATGTGTGTCTCTAAAGGTGGGCTCTGCAGACGACGTGGTGAAAACCATGATCGACCACATGACCAACCCTGACAGCCAATCACGTCTGCCTCTGAAATCAGGTACCAAGTGTATTTTATAACATTAAAGGGGCCTAAACTTCTTACAATTTCTTCTCTTCACAGCTTTGTTGATACAGTTAAAGTTAATTAAGTCCTAAATAGTTTCTTCAAAAGTCTCTGATCTAAAAAGAGATTATGTTCAGCAAAAATGTAACGGAATGTTTTTTTATTTGTTTTTTTTTTCTCATTTATTTATTGTCCTGTGTGTGTTACAGGGGACTCTGTGGTGGTCTGTGTGAATAATCTGGGAGCTCTGTCCTGTTTGGAGATGGCAGTCGTCACCAGAGCCGCCATAATGTGTCTGGGTGAGTACGGATATCCTGTTTTAGTTAAAGACGCGGTGATAGCGCTGTTTATTTAATGTGTTTTTGTTCCAGAGAGTCGAGGAGTGAAAGTGGCTCGTGTGATGTCTGGGTCGTTCATGACGTCTCTGGAAATGGCAGGAGTGTCGCTCACATTTATGAAGACGAACCAGGAAATACTCAGACTGTTTGGTACAGATATAAAAATGTGTATTTGGGCAGTGCTTTCCAAACTGTGGATCAGGGCCTGTGAGAATTTGTTTCAGTCGTCAGTTTTTTTCAGTCGTCAGTTATTTAAGAAAATACAGAGAAGCATATTTGTGAAATTCTGTGAGAATTTTATTTAATATCTTTTTTAAGGAATTGGTACTGGTTAAGAATGACACTATACTAAAAATAATCACTAAAAATTATAAGGGAAAATAGCCAAAATAGCTTCAAATTAAGGAAATTAAATAAAATGAATTTAATAACAGTAAATATTAGGAGAGATTAGCTAAAAATTTAGAATTTAATTAAATCGAATTACTAAAATTAAATCATATTACTGTTAATTATTAATTTTATTTGAAGGCTGAAAATATCTTATATGCCAAAAACACCTTTATTTTGAAATATGGGTCCCCTTTTTGTCAGGGCAAACACTGTATTAGAGAACTTAACATGAAACATGAAACTTTAAAATCGTCCTGTTCTCTTTCAGATGCGAAAACCAGCGCCCCCGCCTGGCCCAACCTCAGCACTGCGTCTGTAACAGGACGAGACCCCGGCGTAGACCCTCCATCGACGAGCACACGGCCCCAAGACGACGCTCACTCAGAAGGTCCGTCTGCTGCTGATTCCAAACAGTGAGAGGTCTGTCCCGTTTGATTAAAGCCCGTTTTGATTAACTCCAGGTCCACTGAGCGCTGTGCTGCGTAAAGTCCTGGAGGCGGTTTGTTCCACTCTTTTACAGAAACAGGACGAGCTGAACTCTTTGGACCGAGCTTCAGGAGACGGAGACTGTGGGAACACTCACGCTCAGGCCGCGAAAGGTGGGACTGTTCAAGTAAATGATCTAATCTCCCTTCTGAGAAAAACAAAAACACTGTCCTAACAAGACTTTTATTTAAATTAAACTCGTCCCTCAGCTGTTCAGGAGTGGCTGGGAGGTCATGTGGTCCC
Organism: Rhyacichthys aspro; assembly: GCA_036850595.1. Taxonomy (NCBI): domain Eukaryota; kingdom Metazoa; phylum Chordata; class Actinopteri; order Gobiiformes; family Rhyacichthyidae; genus Rhyacichthys; species Rhyacichthys aspro. Next base: position 1,794,240 of record CM072165.1, read on the forward strand.
TGGTTGTCCTGGAAGACTGCTGCAGGTCGTGGCCGCTTTGCTTCAAGAGAAAATGGGCGGTTCTTCAGGAGCTGTAGGTTTTCTGCCAAAACATTTTCATTTCAGATCAGAGTCATAAGAGCTGAGAACTATTTTGGCGTGAACTAATGAATGTTCGTGTTTCTCACAGTTGTACAGTCTGTTTCTGACGGCGGCGGCAGGTCATGTGACCCAGGACCGGAGCGATGCAGGGGACTGGGCCAGAGCAGTGCATGCTGGGACGCAGGCCATGAGCAGGTCCGGGAATAGGGACTATGTTAGTTTTTGGTTAAAGCTGTAATGATGGTCGACAAAATCTTGGTGAAAGTGGTGGAAGAGTAATAAACCAATCGTCCTTTTACTTTGTTTGAAAAAACTAGGACTAAACCAAGACTAAACCTGGACAAATCCAGTTCAAAACCACACACAAAAGCCAGAGTTAGACCTGAGAACTTAACAAGGATCTTAAAACTTATCAAAAACAAATAATAAGAAAATGTGTGAATATTGTGTCATATTTTTTAGATACGGTGGAGCTGACCCCGGAGACAGAACTATGGTGAATTCTTATTTACCAGAATGCTTTTAAATTCATAATTTGGACCACTGTTTCCTAATCCTCTCCTTTTTGCCTCATTTTCAGTTGGACGCTCTGTGTCCTGCAGCAGACGAACTGATGAAGCTCACTGCAGCGCCTCCTGATGGACACATGGCTGTACTACAAGTTGCAGTCAAGGTACAATCAAGACTTTTTACATTAGCACTAAAAACAAACAAAAACCATTTAAATACATTTTTTGTCATGTTTTGGATTACTCTGTATTATCGATAGAGACAGTTTATGGTTTGTTAAAATAAAAAAAAATGCTTAAAATATCTGAAAAATACCAAAAATGTGCTGTCAAATTTGAGAATTCTGGATAATATGCTGAAGAATGTTACTTTCAAGACTATCAACGTCACATAAGATGATGACAGGAGTGGATTTATTCGAAGGAAACACTATTTTGTTTTAATTCTGGCATAATTAATACAAATAAAATGGAGCATCGTGTTTGAACCTTTACGATCTTTTTCAGGATGTGTTTAAAGATATAAAAGTTATCACAAATGTGGTGGAAAAGCTTAAATATTTATCCAGAATATGCAGTAATTTGCCCTTGGAGTGTTTTTTTAAGTGTATTTCCTGACACTGTCCCTCGTCAGAAAGCGGCGTTGGGGGCGGAGTCAACGCGTCATCTCACGGCGAAGGCGGGACGGGCGAGCTACATCTCCAGAGAGAGAGTGAACGAACCCGACCCTGGAGCCGTCGCGGTGGCGGCCATTTTAGGAGCCGTCCTCCAGGCTTTAGAGCAGCATCAGTAAAAACTGGATCCGAGAGAGAACGGCTCTGGAAATCAAAACACTACATTTCACAATCATTTGGTTCAATCACTGGATCTTGAGGGCCACTGTAGAAAGAGAATTTAACCTAATAAAGTTAAACATTAAAAATCTAGATTAAATTTGACTGTTATGATTTTTGTGTCAGTTTTGTTGTTAGATTTTGAAGCATGGGTCCATTGTTAAACTGGTTTCAGTCTCTGAGAATGGAAAAGGAGAATGTTTCCTGAAGTGAAAAAACTTTTACTGTAACAAAGTTGTACGTCATAGTTAATATTGTTCCTCTGCATTAATTTGATTAAATGCACATTCCTGACCACTAAACTGTTTAAGTCATTTATTTGCCAGACTTTAAAACTTTAGTTTGATGTTTCATACGTTGTAAATTTAAATATTAAAACAAGCCCCAGGTTTATTCTTAGCCATTTTAGACACTTCTCAAACTTTTTTTTCCACAAAGAACTAAATTGGAAAAAGGGGGAAAATGGGGATGTGACACAATACAATTTGATTTTCATGGATGCATGTTTGAATATACAGATAATCAACTTATTTTACCAACATTATTTCACAGCAATCCAAAATCATAATTTTATGTTAAATTATCACCAAACTTGAATTCGTCTTTTTCTTTTGCAGATTCTCCAAGACAAGTGGTTTACCAGCTGAAAAGAGCCTCTAGAACCGACAAATACAAGAAATGAAAAAGGTAATATTTAGATGACCACAAAAACACATTTAAAACTATTCAAATTTATTTCTCTGACATGAACAGTAGTCACACATTATACACACATCTGTTTTACAAAAATCAAAGTTAATGTACAAGAGAAATGAAACATATTGGACCCTTACAATACAATTACACAAACAAGCATTTTTAACCATGTTTTAGCTATTTTTACCCAAACTCTAAAACACTGGTGCCATTTTCAAACAAAATGAACAGATATGTGTTCACATTTTTTATTTAAAAAACAAAATCTAAACGAGGTTCTGTGACGTTTTGACCTTGGACGAAAACAAAGCGACTGAATTGTGTCGTCAGTTTCACAAGTAAATTTTAAAGTCAAAGCCCCTCAGTACGTTTACATGTAATGTAATACAAGTAATCATCCTGCAACATTAACTCTTGACTTTTCAAGTTAAAAGCACAGGCACACTACAAATTCAAAGGAAAAAAAAAAGTGAACACAGCTGAAGCTACAATGAACCTGAGCTCCAAAAGTCCAAAAGCTAACCAGCCACAGTAGCATTAAATATGTCTCTGTTGGTCTAAAATTCACAGGGATTGCTCGAAGCTGTTCATTTCTGCCATTTAAAAGTCCAGTGTTAGATTTTAATTTGTCTGTTGTCATGTAAACCTTTTCAAAGTTACTAAAATGTTTACAGTTTTGGCATTTCAACTACATTCAAATCAGAAGAAAAAAAGCCCAGGCCAAACATAGGACATAGCCTTTTACGAGTTGATCGAGATGCAACTCTGCAGGAGAAATAAGTTTAAAGTCTGATAAACAACTGCACACATGGGAATTTTGGTTAAAATCCTCTTATGCTTCACTGAGCAATTATGCATTTGTCTCTTAGTCCAGTTTACGACACAGGACGACAGTTTCCCTTAAATAAATCGGGATAAAACGCCCCATTTTTGTGCTGCTTTCTCACACAAATTAGATGTAGTCTTTTGAATTGAATATTACAGATTAATTTAAGTTTGCTTTTTCTAGTTAAATCCCTAAACGTGAAACTAAGAACACAATTCAAATGTGCTTCAAAAACTTCCCACTGAACTCCATTCAAGGTCCAAAGAATATGGAAAAGTTATGACGTAAAGACAAACACAGTAATGATCTATGGGCAAATGAAACAGGAAATGTGGCCTCTGTACAAGGCAGAGTGAGAAATATAAAAATGGTGGCTCAATCCAAAGTGCAAATAAAGGCAGAAAAAGGCACAGGCTGAAGAAAAGCAGGACACTTTCAGTTTTGTGTAACAGCTGATACAAGATGAGCGGATTATGGAAGGTGCAGGACATGAGTCAATGAAGAAGTCCTTTACGGCGTCGTTAAGACTCACTCGAGCCTCGCGATTGTCTCTGGAAATGATTCTGGAAAAAAACAGATTCAAGTCAACATCTAGAGCTTTTAACTTCCACTTTTAATTTGAAAGAAGAACTAGGGTTTCCTGCAGGTCCTTAAAACATCTTTAAATAAATTTGCTCTCTTCTAAACTATATAATCAGTTTTATAGGTCAAAGATAAGTTTGATAAAGTGAGTTAAACTTGATGTGTAACGTGAGGACAGGTCTTTATTTAAGCGCACCTTCAGATTCTCGTAGTGTCGGCGGCTGCTGCAGTGCTTCTCTCGGGCCCAGGCCTCGTTCAAGTAGAAAATCGAGCAGAGGTTACAGAAGAATCCAGACTTAGGCACCACAAACTCCTGACCTGGAAACATAAATTAAATAACAGCAGCTTTAGATACAATTCAGTTCAAAATACATAAGGTCTCTAACACGAGCTCACTACAGACGAGACTTGGAACAGGTCTTCTATTAAGCTTTTGTAGACATTAACAAACTTCTTTTGTCTTTAATTACAATGCTACATAAATACACTGAGTTAATGTGTTTACTTTGGCTTTAAACCACCCTCAAGACGAGAAAACATTAGAATTTACCATTTATAATTGCTATTCAAAGACAGTAGCTTAGCAGTGACAGCTCTAGACCTCATGCCATAACATAATACAAATTACATATATGTTCTTACTTTTTTCTGTTGCGACGACTGCACTTAGACACTCACTGTTGGCATTAGTTTTCCAGTTCTTTACAAACAGCAGTGTCACAACTTCTCATATGAGCTAAAAACGTATCTATAAACAGGGACACCATCTAAAAACGCTGGTCTCTTGATTAAAACAAAACGTCAAAAGAGCTCATTACAGTCTGGAGCATTCTTTAAGTCTTTTAGTTCTCTCTCCTGTTGGCGCTCATTAATTACGAGCCCTTAAATGAACGGACTAAGTGTCGTACCGAGAGGGTTGTTGGGTCTAAAAGGCGGGAGTTTGGCGTCTGACGAGACACAAGGCGACTGAGAACGAGCCCTTTTCAAGTCCGGTCCCAAAAGATCACTCCTTCTTTTACTCCCGACTGCAAACAACAGACAGGACAAAAACTCAAATTATTCATGCAAAAATTTTACATTTTCTCAGAGTCAAATATTTTCACTTCTTGGTGGATTTTCCAGACAGTTTTTCATATTTGATTATCTGTTTTATGACAATGAATTGTGTTCATTCTGTTAAAAAGTGAGAAATTTAGGTTAAAAATGCAAGTTAAAATTTTAATTAGATGAAATTAAAAAAGGAATTTAATATTGAAGAGAAAAAATATGAATGTTGATCAAGGTTACCACTCATGAATTCATTTTAAAATTTAGAACTGCATTTTTTTATTAACATTAACCACAGAAACAGTATCACCTTGAATTATTCTTTACAGAATAAGAAATGACAACTGAAATGAAAACAGAGATGGACTCAAATACATGCATTATTTCTGGGACATTTAAACATTTTAACTAGTTTTAAATCATTTAATGCTCTGGAAAACTACTAATTTCCAGGTTTTCTTAGATGAGTGTTCATGTGTATTGAGTATTTAATTTGTACCTGTGACATCCATCTCTGATCCGAGCTCCACGGGCCCAGCTTCCACTAAATCTCCAGTCTTTTCTGGGTTTTCTCCAGAAACCACGGGCGAAGAAGCAGTTGGAAGGATTTCAGGCTCTACGGGCTCGTTCTGTTCTTCTTCCTCATCTTTCGGAGTGACTTTTTTGCCTCTAGTTGATTTTCTCACTAATAATCATCATCATAAAAACAAAAGGGAGAACAAAATCAAGATTGTATAATATCCAAAGAATAAAGGCTGTATCCAAATCGTCATTAAATTAAAAGGAAATAAATGTGGTTGTACCAGGTGCCTTTCTTGCTCTCTTGCGCCCTCTGCCTCTTGTGTTCGGAGTCTCCACTTCCTTTACTTCCTCTTCCTCTATTTCTCCCACTTCATCCACTGTCACGAAGTTTACAACCTCTTCTAAAATGAGAAAAACGAGAAACACTTAATATCATCCTTTCATAGTTAAACCATGTGATCACATTCTAGCTTAGCCCCTGAACAATTATTTAGCAATAACAAAGGAACAAACCTGTGTCTTCCTCATGTTTCCGTTTGATAGATGACTCTGGATCTTGCATCTCTTTCACGGCTGCAGCCTCCTCTTTACAAGCCTCACTTGAAGTCTCCAGTGTCTAAGAAAATACATAATAATATAACTGAGCTATGAACAAGAAAAAATTCTACAAAAGCTGCGTAAGACTGAGGTTGAACTATATTTCCATCCTTCTTCCTCAAGTTACAGCAGTTCGAAAGCCTAACAGTGACAGAGAAACAACACCACTGTTTCCTGAACTGCAGCCCTTTCCTTTATTTAACAGGACTCACTTTTAAATGCAATGTTTTAATTTACAAAATGAGCTAAGAGGCTTAGCAATGTGCCTCAGTGCTTTGGGTCCAGTTATTTTTACAGCTTTCAGAGCCATCTTTATGCATTACACTTCATAGCTTACCTCTGGTTTTCCCGACTCTGTTCGGTCATCTTGGCTTAGTGAGCAGGGCACCGGCTCGCTTTGCTCGGCCGGTAGCACCTCCTCTACTGCCGTTTGTTCTTCCTCCTCCTCTTCTTCTATGATCTCATCCAAAACCACCAAACTCTCTTCCTCCTCGGCCGCGTCGTCTGGAAAGTCCTCCTCTTCATCACTAACAGCATCTAGATTCATGTCTACATTAGCTGTTTTCACTTTCTCCTCTGCTGCTAGTTGCCCCTCATATTCAACACCACTAACGTTTTCCAAGTCTGGTTCATATTTGTCTTTTTTATTGGAACTTTCCTTTGTTTCAATTCCAGATTCATCTAAGGCCATTCTAAAGTCTAGATTTTTTCTCGTTTCGTATTTTGTACCTATTTGTTCCTGTCTCTTTGGCGATTTTTCTCTCTCTTCACTCCGGCCTGACCTTCCACTCCTCGTCGACCTCGTCTCCCTTTTTTTCGGCTTTTCCGTATCAGATTCGGTCTCTGTTTTTGTTGCTTGGGTTTCCACTGAATCAATCACACGATACCCCTCTTTTTCTACAGATTTAGACATATCGTCTTTAGTTGTTGTCTCTTCTAGCGAGTCAAGGATCTCATATGTCTCCTCTTCAGTAACGCCACTCTCAGGTTTTTCAAAAGTATTAACTACTTTTGCAGTTTCCACATTCGTTTTTTCCATTTCAAGATTTTCAGCCTCATTAGTAGCTTCTTGGCAGGACACAGCTGTACCATCTTTTACTTCATCTACAATGGATTCCTTTTGCATTACTTCTACAGTGGTTAGATCGTGTGTTGTTTTGTCTTGTTCACTTGGTAGACCCTCATCTCCCAGAGCCATATTATCATTTTTCTCAAAAGTTTCTTTGTCAGCAATTGCTATTTCTTCGTCTTGATCGAGATCATCCTCTAAAGAATCTACAATCTCGTATAATGGCTCCTCCTCATCTTCATCTTTGACCATTTCTTCCAAACATGTTTTAGATTTTGTTGTTTCTTGCTCATCTGGGAGTTCCTCCATTTTGATCATCTCAGATTGTAATACATGAACTGCTTCCAAAATCTGACATTTAGTCTTTGAATCGTCTGTTTTAGACGCCGTCTTTCTGGGCTCCTTTCTCGGTCTGCCTCTCTTGGCTTTAACTTTTGGAGAGGCTTCCTCTGTACGTTTCACCTCATCTTCAACCGAGTCTAACACCTGAAATTCACCATCGCTAACTTCATCAAAATTTAAAGCAGTTGTTTCAGCATATGTTTTCTGCCCCACAGCTTCCATGTTTTCACTAATAGTGGCCATTTCTTGCTCATTCTCATGTTTTTCAGTTGGTCTTTTGTTTGATTCCATTCCAGACTTTTCATCATCGCTTGTTTCGTATTTTTTGCCTGTTTGCTCGTGTCTTTTTGGCGACTTGTCTCTCTCTTCACTACGGCACACTCTTCCACTTCTGGTTGATCTTGTAGTTGGTGTTATGCTCCTTTTAGTGGCCTGTCTTTTTGTCCTCTCGATCTCCAAAACGGACTCCTTTGACGATACGTCCTCTGTATCTTTAGATGTATGCTCGCTCAAATTTTCCGCTTTCTGTTTGTCTTCTGCTTCAGTCTGATCTTCTATCGAGTCCAATACCTCCATCGTTTCTTGCTCCATTATGCCACTGTCTGGTTCTTCTAAACTGTCTTTGTTTCTTTCCTTTGGAGATTCAAACCTTTCCTTTTGAAATTCAAGATTTACAAGCTCATGGGATACCTCCTGGCACAATTCTGTCACATCAAGTGCTTCCCTCTTGGCTGTTTCTCCCTCTGTTGTTGCTGTATTTTCATTGGTGACAGCTTCTTTTGGAACTCTTTCATCAGTTTTCTGTAAAGTTTCCCCAGTTACTTCATCAACTGTTGCCATGTCTTCATCTTGAATCTGATCATCTTCTAAAGAATCAACAACTTCGTACACTGGTTCCTCCTCGTCTTCATTTTTCTGCAATTCTTCTGCACAAGTTTCAGATTCAGCCATCTTTTGCTCTACAATCTCCTCCAATTTGTCATTCTGATTTTCAACTGCTTGCTCTCCGACCGAAACCTGATGCGCTGACTTTTCTGATTTCGCAACAGTTTTTTGGGGTAGCTTCCTCGGTCTGCCCCTCTTCGCTTTCACTTCTGGAGCTGGCTGTTCATCTTCCACAGCGTCCAATATCTCAAACTCCTCATCGATCATTTCCTTAACATCAGTTATTGGCAGGTCTTTTGTTAACGACTTCTCAATCTTTTGTTCGTGCAATTCTCTGGCTGGAGTTCTCTTGCTTCTTGTTGGCGTATCTTCTTTCTGGGAAGCATCCGAGGAGGAATCTCTCTTGGATGATCTTGCCCTTGAAGATCTAGTTGATACTGATGTGTCTTCCTTACTAGGACCTTCAGTCGCACATTTTTTAGTCTTCCTTTCTTGCAACGCTCTTGATGGAGTTTGCCTGGTTGGCGTACTGTCTTTTTCTGACAATGTTTCATCTAAATCACTTTTGGACGTCTTTGCTTTTCTAGCTCTTGTCGTTAACATTGTTGCCATCTCTTCCTCAACTGAGTCTAAAATCTCAAAAGCACTTTGCTCCGAGTCTTTCAAGCCTTTATTGGTCTTGCTTGGTATTGATGATTCTCTAACTGGTGTTGCCCTACATCTTCTTGTTGTATCATCTTTTTGACTGGACTTTTCATCCGAAGAGGAGTCTGTTTTGGCTGATCTTGACCTCCTTTCTCTTGTGGATCTTGTTGATCTCTCTTGGCTTGCAGCACTATCATCAACCGAGTCCAAAATCTCATACGCTGCCTCTTCACGATCATCTTTCTTTCCTCTTTTACTTCGCCTTCTGTTCCCCTTTTCCTCATCTTGAGTTGGCTCCTCTTCAACAGCATCCACAATTTCAAATTCCAGTTCTTCAACAATTTCTCTTTCTGTGCTGGAAATCTCTGGGATGGACTCCCCTTTTGTCCTAGTTTCATGTTTTCTTCCAGTTCGCTCATTTCTTTTCAGTGATCTTTCTTTTTCTTCATTTTGAGCGGACCTTCCACTCCTTGTCGATCTCAAACTTATTGTCTCTCTGTTCTTTGACTTTTCTGACTCTGATTCATTGTCAGTTTTTGGTTGATCTTCTACTGCATCAATAACTTTAACAAACCTATCATTTTCATTAGATTTTTCTTCTTTAGACACATCTTCACCTTTCTGATCATCTTCAGTTGTCGCCTGATCATCTATCGAGTCAAGAATCTCAAATGTTTCTTGTTCTGCACCGTCTTTATCATTTGTCTTTGGAGTTTTTGAATGAACCGCTTGCTCTTCCTCATGTCCTTCCTCCCTTTTTCTCTTGCTTCGTGTGGTTCTTGTTTCCTGTTTCTCTTCTACATGTGCCTTTCCTTCAACAGAAACCTTGTCCAGAGAGTTGGATGTGTCTAATTCCTGTGTTAATAATTCTGTTGATTCTTGATTTGCTTGTTCTTCTGCTACACTGTCTAACACTTCTACTCCTTTCTCTGCTCTACCTTCTTCGTCGACCCAATCCAAAACCTGAAAATGTTCCTCTTTTTCATTATCATTATCTCTGATTTCGTTATTATCCATTTGCTCTTCAACTGAATCAAGAATTTTGTATCTTTCACTGTCCTCCTCCTCTTTTGATTTACGGTTTTTATTACGCTCTCTTAAATCTTTAACTGTGTCCTCGTTTAGCTCAACTACAGCCATGCTTTTTAGCGATTTGTCTTGTGGCTCTTTATCTTTTCTTTGAGACTCTGCCCCTGCGCTTTTGTCTGACCCTTTCTGGTCAGACTTTTTGCTGCTTGTGGATAAACTAGACTGAGATTTGGACGATTCGGAAGGCTTTCTCGGAGAAGACGAGGAAGAGCTAGATGAGGATGGACTTTTAAAATGTTCTTTATTGGATCGGGATGATGAGGAAGATGAAGAAGACCGTTTTGACGACTCTCTTGTGGATCTCGTCGACGTGCGGTGCCTTTCAGATGACGAACTGGATTTGTCATAGTCTCTCCTCGGGTCGGAGGACCTTCGAGACGAGGAGGAGGAGGAGGAATGGTGGTGTTTTGGGCTTCGGTCTGAGGTGTCGTCAGATATTTCGTCAACCGTCACAAAGTCGGACAAATTTTCAAACGGGAAATCGTGTGAAGAGATGCACTCAGTCCGGAGGTCGTCTGAAGTCTGGCTCTGTATGGAAAACAAAAAAGATTTACAAGAAAACAATAACTACAGTGACAGAAGTTTCATTACATTTCATTTATTTCATTTTCGTTTATCAATCACTTTTAAATTTCTGAGAAGGTGGCTGACCTTCTTGTCGTCCTGTTCGCTGTCAGAAGACTGATTTTTGCTGCGTCTGTGTTCACGAACAGCAGCAGTGAGGATTTTGAAAATGTCTTCGTTCAGATGTGGAAGCTCCAAATCCTTCTCTTTTGGAGGAGCAAAGGGGCAGGGGTGTGAACTCTGAAAAAAAGGAATAAAAAAGTTGTTTAAAATGTCTACATTACAGAACATTAAGTAAATTCAAACAACCAATACATTTACAGCCTTTCTGTAACTGATGGATCCCAAGTTAACAGACCAGAGATGTTTGATCAACGCTTAAAATCTGATTCCTTTTACACTTCATCCTTACCTCTTTCTTCAAAGAGAGGTTTGCTTCTTCTGATTCAAGCTGTTTAACAGTCACAGCTTTGTCACCGTCTTCATCAAGTTGCATCTTCTCTTCAGCGTTTTCACAAGTAACTTCAGCCGCATGAGCCGAATCCTTTGGTTTCTCCTCCTTTATTGTTGTATCCGTCTCTTTTTTGTTGGTTTCTGTTTCCAGTTGCGCACTATTATTAGATGATGCAGGGGCAGGAGTTTCATTTTTTACAGTTTTGTCAGCAGTAGATTGGTCCAGGTTAATGACTGTGTTGCCAGAGTCCCTCAAGCGCTGTTTAAAGCTGCTTAAACTGAAACGACAATTGACACATGCATCACATTTTATGCTTTATATAAGTTAGAGACTTAAATAATGACAAATATACTTACGGCTCAAAACATGTGGCTTTACTCCTGTTAAATAGATAAAAGAGGACAGTGAACTGATGGACTGTCATTGCACACTATTTTCATGCATAAATGTCTTAAACTTTAGTAAATATAATTGTATTTTTACGTAGATACTTACCAAATCACCTGTTTCTTGACAGAATCCGGTCTAAAGATTGTGACTTTATCCATCACCTTTGGAATGTCGCTGTCGTCGGCCAGTTCTATACAAATCTAAAGCAAAAGGTGTCTCATTAATAATAGGTAATGGACGAAAACACATAAAAACGACACTCACAGGCAGAAGAGACATTGCACAATGCTTCAGATATGAGCTAGTTTTTACAGTCAATGGGCAGTCTTTCCCGACAAAAACAGCACTCAAGAAATTACAAGTTGGGCAGACATTAATATTCAGTGTAAAAAAACCAGACAGAAAACAAACCAAACCCTCCGTATCTGACTAAATGAGCCTTTAAAGTGACTAAAGAGTCCTGTGATCATACCCTGTTGGCCAGAGGCAAAAAGCTGAGAACAGGCGCGACGGAGCCCACCACCTCCATCACCATCCTGATGACGTCCGGAGAGGCCTCAGAGATCGAGACGCACAGTAAACGCTTTTCCAGAGTCTGCAGATCCGGGGCACGCTGAACAAACATAACATCTATTAGAAGCAGGTTTGTTAATGTGATCTAATATTTACAGATGTGGATGGTTACTCACAGTGTTACTCAGTTTTATGAAAGTGTCATACATTTTCTCCTGTAAACAAACAAGATAAAAAATATTAAACAATACCTAAAGGTACTAATGTATTTGATGTAAAAAAATTTAAAAAACCTTAAAAACTACCTCAGTCGAAAGACGAGGCATTTTCTGCAGCACATAGTGAACGTGGAGCGGGTGACTTTTCAAGGAAACTGGTTTATTTTTGTAATTTTTTACAAATTCAGTGCTGTTAGCGATGCTCGGAAAATACACAAAGGCCTGAAAGACAAAAACATGCAAATCATTTATTATTTTGAGTAAACTGAGATAAGGTTATTTCTGTCTGAGAGGCTGACCCGTCTCTGTAAAGGCAGCACGATGATGTTGTAGTAAAGAGACTCAAGAGTCTTGTTTGAAAAGTACGGCCAGAGGAGCCTCGCGACGTCCTCGTGAGTGTAGTTCTCTTCTGGTAAACCCGTCAGCATGATCGTCGTCTGTGACATCGCTACGAAACGCTGAGAGATAAAAAGAGGTCACTTGAAAATCGTCTCAACAATTCAGGACAAAATGGGGACTCTCACATAATTCAGTTAAATAAGCTGCATAAATGTTGTGATCTTACTGGTGTTTTTGTCATTGTTTTCAACGTCTGGAAATCTACAGAATAAAACAACAACATAGTTTTAATCTCATTTAAATCTGTCACACGCTGCAGGAGGCCTATATTCAGGAGAGAGTGGTACCTGGGATGATGAACCAGGGCGACACGGTCGGGAACAGGTAGGGTTTGGTCGTCATCGTGACCCAGAACGGACACAGACTTCCATGAGGAATCCCGAAGTTAGCTCCAGGGACAGAGACTCCAGGGACCCTCTCGCTGTTGTCGGGCATCGCTTTGACGGCCAGACGAGGAGCTACAGATGAGGGGAAAAAAAACACCAACAATGAATAAATATGGACATAGAAAGCTCAAAGGTTGAAGAAAAATAAGACTTTCTATATAAAATTACCTCTACATTTCAAAAGGCCTTGTGGAAAAGTCATAATATAAAACTTAAACAATAAGGCTGCCTCCATGGAGTTTCCCGAGGTTTACTTACGCAGAGCTTTGGCGTCAGCGTGGGGCGCCTTCAACCGGTGGATTTCGTACGAAGGCGATCGTTTCAGAAAGCTGTGCCACACTCCGAGACGGTCAGCGTCACGAGCCGACTCGAACTCCACGAACACCTGCACATCAACAAACACAACACAGAGTTCAACCTTTTACATTATTTACAGTTATTATCGGCCTAATGTTATAATAGTCTCGCCTTTAGCATCTATTTGAACTCAATTCGACTTTCACTGTGGGGAGACGGAATATTCAAGTATCACAAATAATACAATGTCGTAATAACTATCAACATTATGAGCAAGTTATTGTCCAACTCAAACACCTTATTGAGAAGCGGCAGGTAGTTTTTGACAGATTCAATTTTCCCCAGTTTCTCTCTGAGCTCTGCGGCTTCACTCGCAGAAATGTTATTGATGAAGATCGTACTCTGTCCATCGTCCTCACAGGGCTACAGAGAAAATCAAAATAATTACATTTTAAAGCCGATACAAAAAACTGAATTAAAGTAAGTCTGTGTTTTCCTCACCTTCTTGATCATCCTCATGAGAGATTTGTAGAAGCCCATCTGAAAAACAGCAGTATACATTCAGCAAACACTATGGCATTATTTTTCTGAAATTAATGAGAAAATTAGTAGTCGGTTAACGCGTTATTAGACTAAACTCCTGTGGAAGTGAGTACGTACTGGGGGCATGTAGATCCCAGCGTAGATGGCCTGCAGCTTCAGAGTACATCCTTTAAAAACGTGTTGACGTGGCTTTCTCACAAACGTCGTCACAATGTCTTTCACACATTTACTGTCGGGCATCCGGAAAACAGCCTGAAATACAGCCGTTTTGAACTGATTTTGTCATTTTTCTGATTATTATCATTTTTTTTACAAACAGGTATCAGTACGGTACACTTTATTTCCGATTCAAAATTACAGATAACTTTACTTCAGGTTTAATCCTTCTAGAACAACTTTTTGAATTAGTCCTATTTGAACAGTTCGTACCATTTTGTTCTGAGGAATGACGTAGATGTTGTCGTCTTCGTGTTGATATCCGAACGGACTGAGCAGCTGCACCAGTTCGTCCACTGTGTACGAGACTCTGCTGAAGTTGGGGAGGTTCGAAATCAACACCAGCCTTGAATCGAACTGAGCAAACTAAGGAAAAGGTCAACAAAGACATTAGATCACGAACAACTAAACCAACAATAAAATCATGCTGCAGATAGAAATTCACTCAGTTTACTCCAAAAAGGTCATTTCTGATCAATAAAAGATGGCCTTTAAGTATATGTATTTTGTAAATGAGGTTTTATAAGATGCTTTTGGAGCTAATGTATTACTTGCTGTGGGGAACGATTTACTAAATCCACTCTATTTTCTGTGGGAACTTTTAATTAAATTGTGAATTTACAAAAACTTACTTTGTCTCCAAAGACGTTCTTAAGGCTAAGAAACGCTGGAAAAAAGAGGGGAACGTGTGAGAAACAGTAGAACAGAATCGTAAAAGTGAACTTGGAAAACAGGGAGAGGTTTCTTACAGAAGGCTCCGTGGACGAGCAGTTTGTCCAGAGACTCTCCTGCAGTAAGAGCCGGGGCTTTCAGAGGAGCTGCTGCTGCTGGGGTCGGATCTGGAACGGGTTTAGAGCCCAGGGTCGGCTCTGGATCGGGTTTAGAGCCCAGGGTCGGCTCTGGATCGGGTTTAGAGCCCTGGGTCGGCTCTGGAACGGGTTTAGAGCCCTGGGTCGGCTCTGGATCGGGTTTAGAGCCCAGCTTCAACTGCATCAGCGCTGGGATCACTGCATTTAAAACAATATGCACCCTTTACTCAATTTAAGATACTAATTAAGCTATTAACAACAGACACTGTCATACCTCTTTCTTTCTTGGGAACTTCAGTTGTGCCTTTTTCAGTAGTTGTCTGTGATAATGTTGATTTGTCCTCTTGCAGTAACTCCTTTTCTTTTGAACTAGCCTCTTCTTGCAACAAATTAGACTCTGTTTTTTGTAAGTCTGCCTCTTTTTGCAGCGGTTCACTTTCTGCAATGTCATCTTTTGCCATATTATCATCAACAGTTGACTCTTCTTGCACTAAAACCTCCTCTTCTTCTGGTAAAGTGTTCTCTGTTTCAACCAAAGCAGCCTCAGCTTTTGGAGAAGAATCCTTCTGTTGTAAATCTGCATCTGTTTGTTGGTCGTCTTTTGTTAACATCGTCTCTTGTATCACGGTCTCATCTTCTGACGCTTTCAAATCCTCTTTTTCTGCATTTGTTTCAACCATTTCTTGGCTTTGACTTGTATCTTCTGCAGTTTCTTTAGCCTCTTCTTTCTCAATTGGAGCCTCGTCTTGTGAAACAGTCAGTTGTTCAGTCGGTTTTTCCACATTTACAGACTCCAGTGGTGGTCTTTCATCTTCACAGTCCATACCGCTGCTTTTTTCAATTGGTTCTATTTCCAAATCTTCAACTTTATTCATTTCCAATTCTCGTGTATCGACTTGTTCTTCCATTTCACGGGTCTCTTCTCCAGTTTTCTTTGCTAGAGTATCTTCTGGAGGCTTGTCTGTTTGCGTTTTAGCTTTTCCTTCATCACTAATCTCTGCGTTCTTCACAGATTCAGTAACTTTTTCTACCTTTTTCTTTGTCGGTGCAGTTGCGGGAGCCTTTTTCACAGTCTGTTTATGTGAAGACGACGAACTTTGAGCTTCCTCTTCGTCGATAAACACTTCCTTCAGACCACAGCGGTAAGCTGTTCTGGAGATCTGTCCCGTCGTGGCTTTTCTCGCTTTAGAAATGAGGACTTTAGCCGTAGACGCCGTCTTACTTTCGGTTGAGGATGGCTTAGCTGCTGGGACTTTTTTGGTGTTGCTGGATTTAACTGTAGAGGTTTTGTTGGGGGCTGTGGTCGTTCTGCAAATAAAAAAATGATAGTGATCGATAAACCGTGCTGTTAAACAGACTGTAACAGATATTTTTTCTTTGAGTTGGAAAAACGGTTTAAACCCCAAATTGTATATTGTAAAAGCATCATTTTTGAAAACAGGAGGAGGACGCTGAAGTCACAGCTAAGCTAACGCTAAACTCTAAACTTCAGTTTGGTCAAATGGATTAGTATTTTGGAGGAAAAACTGGTCTGGTTCTATTTTTTAATAAAAGAGAAGCAGGAGAGGTTCCTAGACTGCTTTTGGAGGAGAGTCTGAGACAGGGACAAAAAAAAAATCAGGGACTGGAGCTTTAATGTAAGTATGTGTGTAATTGTTCATATCAGGCTATAAGTTATTTATAAGTAATTCAGCTTAAAGGCCAAAGTAAATGTTAATGTATATCAAGATCATTTCAGAAGAGATACTGAATGAGATTCTTACGTTTACTCTAAGAAATTGTTACTATAGAGCCAATTAAATTTAACCAATATAAATATTCAATTCATTGCAGTGTTAATTTCAGTTAATTTTATGACGTAGCTAAAACCAATGCAGCGATATTTTCGGGTAGCTTGCCTTTAAAGCTATAATTAATTGGTCTTAAATCTTACTTTGCGACAGGCTTCATGGGTTTTTTAGCAGCAGATGGAGGAGACTTCCGTTGGCTCGTAGAGACCGCTTCCTGAAAAGCAGACATTTTTTTACAGTGAATTGTTACATACAGTAGCATCATAAACAGATTTAATCAAACAAATTACCTTATATTTGACGACGGTGACTGGATGTTCTTTTATCTGAATATTATTTGTGTTCCTCAGTTTCTTGGCGTCTTCCTCGTTCTCAAAACACACCACAGCCTACGAGACGGACAGCAGACGCATATGCAAGGTTTACATGCAAGATTTACTACCAAATTAGGGTTTCCATGACTGCCCAAAGCTTTTAAAAACAAATCATATACAATGCATTAGTCTGAAACATTCCTGACGCACCAAACTTCCACAAAATGCCTCTTGAAAACAATCCCAAATGTTGGACAAACCTGGTGTTTTTGCCGGAACAGTAAAACCGATTTGGTCTTTCCAAACTTCTCTGCAAAAGCCACCACATCGTCGTGAGACAGAGGCGGGATAATGGCCCCTAACCTCACCATCGTCGACGGTTTCACAGCCTGCGACCACAGACACACATTTAACAACATATTTCAAAATAATCTGTGAATTACAGATCTAGACGTTCACTCACGGAGACTTTAGAGGTGGTCAAGGTCGTCTTTTTTGCAATTGTCGTGCCCGGTTTCTTTACGACTTTTTTCTTTGCCGTTGAAGAAGATGAAGCAACAGGGGCAGAGCTCATTTTGGCGAACTCCGACATCAAAGCAGGAATCAAAGTTTTTACCACAGCATCAAGGCTCGAAGGATTTGTGAGAGACCTGAGCGCTACAGGAAAAAATACAACAGCTTAGGACAGCTAATTTAAGACTTAATGACTTTTAAATCACATAAAGTCCAGTCAAACAAAGTTAAGTGGTAGGTGGTTTGGCATATTCATAACAAATCTGAAAAGGAAATCAATAAAAAAAATAATGATCTGCTTTCTGTGCAATTTTTCGATTTATGTGCCGTTCAAAACAATGTATTTTACAAAGAAAATGTATCTACTTAATAAGTAAACTTAGATTGATTGAAAGAGGATAAATGGTAAATGTACTAATGTGACTTTGATATAAATTGTAAACAAAAAACATTTCCAAACCTGATGATTTCTCCAGCAGCTTCTTTGCCATTTGCTCGGCAGCAGACGGCTTCATCTTTGGAGTCGAAGATCTGTCTGAAGAGCGTTTGTCGGAGGAAGAGCGCCTCTCGCGGCTGCCAATCATCTCGGACCGTTTCTCCTCACTCTTTCGAGGAGAAGGCCGTCGATCGTAGCTTCTCGGTGAAGAATGGCGTCTCTCGCGACTTCTCTGCGGCGAGAGTTTGCGTTCGTCGCTTCTTCTCGGCGGTGGTCGTTTCTCATCCGTTCTTCTAGGAGACGGGCGCCTGTCGTCTCTTCTTCGCGGAGACAGACGGCGGTCATCGTGGCGGCCTTCGTCGGGTCTGAGCGGCAGATCTCTTTCGTGGCTTCGGGAGCGAGATCGGTGGCGACGAGATGTAGACGGCGGAGAATGAGAACGAGACCTGTCACAATTCAAACACACATCTCTTTATGTTGCCCAAGAATCAACTGCAACCTCGCTCTTTGTAAAAATATTGATAAAATAAATGCTTATCCTGTATTTTAAAAGTGTATAGGGCACTTTAGAAGGAGAATAAAATGTCGAGCTGAGGTTCTACATAATTTTGATACAGGTTTAGTTACGGTTTTGTGCCACAGACCTGCGCGAGTATCTGTGAGGAGATCGGGACCGACTCCTGCGTTTGTCCCGTCTGTCTGAATCATGATGGCGTCGTGGGCTGGACGACCGTGAACGGGATCTGCTTCCACGTCTGGTCCTCGGTGGATAAGCTGCAGACTGAGAGGAAGGTCTGACCTCTTTGGGACCGGGGCTGTAGACAGAGATTCAGAATCATGCATAAGAAAAAGATCTTGGCTCATAAACTAACCTTATGTTTATAATTATTTACCTGGATGGAAGTTTAATTTCACCGTCCCACTCTGGAAATCTGTGAGGAGGAAAGATATACATGACTGATTACACAACAGCATATCCCAAAGACAATGATACTAAAAAGGCAAAACAAATAATGAACCATTAAACTATAACGTCACTTTCAGAACTTTAGCTGAAACTATAGCTTATGAAGCTAGTGATGCTAGCAGCCAATAACATACTAAAGTCCATTTATTGGACATATTTATAGTAGTATATATATTTATAGTATTTAAACTATGTTTTTGATACTAACAACAGCCAATATATTAATATATATATTCATAAAGATATTCAAGGTTACAAAGTGATTTCCACTGATGCCACTAATAGTCATTTTATTTTTCTTTAAGGCTCTAATTGGCACCTTTATTTGGACATAAAGAGTAAATATCTGTAAAATGGAAACCATAATATTCTTGCAATACAAGTAGTTCTTACTGTAGTCAATATTGTGAGAATGATAAATTTGTGACATCTTGAGCAGCCCTAATACAGACTTTGTATATCAGGACATTTTTGAACCAACCCTCCCTTCTCTTGCTCCATCATTTCTATTGTTTATAATTGAAATAAAAGCAAAAAACAAACAAACACTGACTTCCTGCAGAGAAGCTTGCAGTTTTCAAGATGGAGGGCAGTGTTCTGATGAGCGATCCAGTCCTGGAGAAGCAACAAGCGACAATTAGATATGTCCAAAAAGTTCCTTTCGTTACAAAAGTCAGAGACACGTGAAACAGCGACAGTTTAAAGCAGAATGCAGCGTATTCTACAAGTTTAATAAATACAACCATGTTTTTTTCAAAGTGATAGTGTTTGATTGACATCACTTCTAAACAAAGGCAAAAATATTTAGTTCAATGTTTACGACACAATTTTTTTACTCATTACATTGAGAATTTCACAACAACTACCCATAACTTTAAGAAATTTGCGAGACTTAAAACAAACAAACTGGAAATTGGCTAAATTCAATTATTTTTCTGAACATTTTTAACCATTGTTCCTCATTTTACCACTTTTAATACACTATACCACAAATATTCAACATTGCAAAATTCATTCTACTTGACATAAGATTAACTCATTCAGAAAATTATTCAAATAAAGGTCTGGGACTGTGTTTGTATATTAGCCTCACAACATTCATAGGAGAAATTTCCTTTATATAGATAGTTATAAATGTGCTATAATCTTTTTGAACAATGTCTCCCAACTTCCAACGGTCTTCAGATGATTTTACAAAAAGTCATATGTGGGACAATACTGTAAAAAGACTGCTTCTTCTTGGGTTCTTGATCTGTCTTCATGGCGCCAACATTAATGGACTGGTGCAGTCCGCCTTAGTGGGAAACTCCAGGAAAGCGTCTGGGTCAAAATGTGACGACTGGGCCAAAAGGAACACTGATGTTGTAGACAAAGTTATTTCGTTCCAAAGTCCAAAATGCAGTGTGACAAAAAAGTATACAAATATAAAATAATGTAGTGAAAATGTTCTGAAATAATCTGAGTAACCTGTTGACCAAAACATGCACAAACATTTATAAAAAGGCCCCTTTGTGGAAAAGCCATCTGTAAGAGCATCTTCATCCTCGTTGGACGAATCGAAAGCTTCAGAGGAACAGTCCGTCGACTCGCTTTGCAGATCCATCTTCATCGTCACGTCGTCTTCTGAGGTACTGATGTTTTAGCTCCAATAAACTTTAATTTGCACCAAAACAGACAGCTATTTTCAAAGGCCCATCTATTGTGCTTTTAAGGTGCTACTTGTTTATATAAAAGCTCTGCAGTGTTGCAGGTGAAGCTCGGCCTGGTCTGCAGCTACTTAGTGAGCTATAAGACAGTAAGGCGTTTCTTAGGCTGAATTCATACAACCATGATGTGCGCCAGTTCAATAAGAAGACAGTATAACAAGGCCTACTTCAAAAGTGCATTTAGGAACTAGGCTGGAGTTTCCTGATTGATACTGGACGATGACACAAACCGGCACAGGTACTATCGTACAGTGTTCTCATATCTGACCAATCAGGGCAGACTAGGCTTTGGAGGAAGGCCAAAAACCTGACACTAAAAAATTTTAACCTTTTCTAATCAACAAAACACAATAATAAGGGGGCCTTTCACCTTACATCTGTCTCCAGGCAGTTGAGGCTTAAACTAGACATCAACGACAAGAAAAACTCACTCGGAACAATATCATATGCACAATAACATATCAGTCAATCATTATTTAAAACTTTTTGTTGAACTATGTCAAAACTGAGGGTACAGTACACATTATTAAATCAACCAACTGTAAAACCATTTTAAACAATTTAACCCCAAATTGCACCTTCTTACTGAAATGCTCCCCCAAATAAATAAAAGCACAATTGTTTATTATGAGAAAATTAACAGGAGACAGAACAAAGAGCAGCTATCCACTCACCTTCATATGGGAACATTCTTTGACACACAGACAACAGGTATGTGGAAAGACTCTCGGCGAAGCTGCCGCGTAGTCTTGCATCATGGCCGCCGTCGGCAAACCTTTACAGGTGGTTATCTTGGCGGCTGGCTGGGGCTGCTTGTTGGCGGGAGTCAGAGGGTACATGTTCAAAGGAAGGTTCTGTGGAAGACTTGGGATGATTGACGGCTGCGGGGATGGGGTCATAAACAAAGGACGCCCAGAGGAACCGCTAGTGATGGTCGGGATGGGTGAAGCTGTGGTAACTTGGGTCGCGGGTTTATTAGCCGACATCAAAACTTGCCTTGGACTCGGCTTTTGTGCAATCACGTGCGACACTGTAGGTTGTTGTTGCGGCTTTGCTTGCTGTGGCAATTTTTTCACTTGTTCTTGAACTACTGGTACTTGTCCGTGGCTTTTAGGTTTCTTGATGCTGTCCACAAGCACAATGCCGGTCCGAAGAGGAGCATTTGATGGATGTGTTTTAGAAATTTGCTTGCCTTCCTCTACTTCTTTGAAAGCTTCTGGCTTGCGAAGTCTCAAATCTGTGTCTTGTTTTGGGATGTTAAAAGATTTGACCAGCGTTTTGGGAGCCTGGTTTGATGGTTTGCCGCTAGGATCGTGACTTGAGGGAGTCGCAGAGCTCAAACTTGAAGAGAATGAGCCAAAACTGGGAGCAGGACTTGCCTGTTCTCGAGAAGAAGAAACCAGGCTGCCACTAGTTTTTGCGGATGACGTTGTTGATGGAAGCGGTTCTCGAAGGTAACTTGTGTCAAACTTCATAATGCCCTGGATGGCCCTTGCGACAGTTCCCATGTTGTCCCCAGACCCTCCCATGTATTTTCCTGTATGTCCATAATCGATAACTTTACTCTGTTGCAGAACAGAAGGAGCTTTATCCTTCTGACCAAAGTCCAGAACTTTACTTGGTATTGGTGGTATATCCTTAGCATAGTCCATTGAACTGCTGGGCTTAAAAGAAGCTGAAGTGTCTTTTTGGCCATAGTCTGGGACCTTACTTGACTTGAGGATAGAAGACTCCGCTTGACGGCCCTCACTTGCCCAGGAACTACTCAAGTTGTCGATTCCCGTCACCGTTCTTTTCGGCAAAGGCTCTTGGTACGCCGGAGCTGTGGATGCCGCCTTTCTGTTCTTCTCAATGCGTATTTTCCGCAAGATGAGTGGCAAGTTGTCTGGGGTGATCTCATTTTCAGGGTAAGCGATCAAATGCTCCAGATCCTCTTTTTCAAGGTTAAAATGGCGGAGGATGTTGGCTGCTGACTCTGCGCTGTATTTGGTATTTGATATTTGCTGAACTGGTTCTTGACGCCGCGGTGCAGGCTCATCAGTGTCAAGATAGTCTCCCAACCCTGGAATGACTGACTCACAGCGATCCTTTTGAGATTCACTACTGCTGGTGTAGCTCGACGCAGCAGTTGAGGGAAAAAATGAACTTGAGTCCGCAGTGGAGGATCTTGTAAGGTTTGACAACCAACTTAAGGAGCCAGTAATGCTGCTGTCAGTATCTGTGGGTCTTGCAGACATGGAATAAGAGCTTCTACCGGAACTGGACGGGAACAGTTCATCCCTTTGGGCGTTTATCTGGTAAGGAGCTTGGCTTACGGACTGCGGCATTGGTTTACCAAGAAGCCGGGCCTCTTCTCTGGCTCTGCTAATATGCATATCTATGGACTTCTCCATGTCGTTGTCCACTGCAGCTCTACTTGCTTCAGGTCTGTAGGACATTGATTGTGAAAACATGGGCAGAGGGGGCATTCCCAAAGGGTTTGCAGAAGTAGACGCAGCTCCAGAGGGATTAAAGGGAAGGTTGGTTGCAGCCCTTCGAGGGTCACGATCCTGGTTGACGTTTGCTGATCCATACTGACCCTGGCCCTGCCTTTGGTTTCCAGAGGCGTAGGGGTTGTACATGGGATGGGACATGTTATTAGCAATCTTCAGGAGGTTCAGGAGACTGATCGCTGCTGCAGTAGGTGAAGGAGCTGAGACGTTGGAGTTTGCTCTGCCGCTAACCGTCAATGGGCTGTTTATCTGCGTCAGTGCTAGCTGGGCGTTGAGCTGAGCTAGCCGTAGGGAGGCAGCCTGTGGACCAATCAGGAGAGAGCTCCCAGGGAGCCCTCCGATTAGGGGGCTCGTTAACGCAAAGCTGAAAAACAGAACAAGGGGTTACTGAATGGGAACTGATGTAGACGCCTCGGGAAAGGTCACCTTCATCCGGAGGTCATCGTTGCTTCAATCTCGTGCTTCCTGTTAGACACACACTCAGTTTCAGCCAGAAATAACAAAAAAGGCAAAAACAACAATAAAGTGAGACAAAATGGACATGGATGTTAGCAAAAATTGGTAATTTATTATCAGTGTCACTGATTAAAACAGTTAGGCCTTACAGGTTTCAAATTAAACTTGACAAGTGATTCAATTTAAGTAATGTACTTAAAAAAAACAAAAACAAAACAAAAAACACGACAGTACTTTTATGTAAATAAAATCAGCAGCGTCAGTGGTACTAAAGACTACATTCTCAAGGGTCACAGCTAAAGGTGGGTCAAAATAAATCAGAACAACCCGGTCTTTCTGATGATTATGAGCAGGACAAACCCGAGCTCACAGCTAATTAACTAAATGACAAAAATCATGAACATTACATTCAGCTTGTATCTGAAACACTTTAATACTGGGACGATCCTGTTCAGAATAACTGGGCAGCCCAAAGTGAAGTCCCTGTTAGAGTAACTCATCTCTGCGGGGCGGTACTTTCTAGATGAAGGAAACATTTTAATCCATGAAGGTTTGATCAAATACAGCCATTAACAGTTAACGCTGGAAAGCAATGAGTTCAATCACTTCTGATGATGACACTGCACAAAAATGTTTTATACTCACATTTTTTTTTCTCAAGAGGTTCATAAGAATGGGATGAATGTAGAGTTAAAAGGCTCTGAGGTTAGTTTTCACACTAAATACTAAACATAACACTGAATGAGCCAAGGTTAAATTCACCCAAGGCCTTGTGCTATCTCTTGTCTTCGCTCCTGTTGACAGCTTTTTGAATACTCCTTAATGTATTACTTATTCATACGTAATTGTGAATTATTAGCCAACCAAAATCCCATTAAGATCAAGAAATTACATAGAAGCCACATTGAAGACAGTGTAAAATCTTTATTGTATCAGTGTCTCTCTGGAGATAAATGAATGTCAAGACAACACAAGCAGCAGCCACAAAAATCACACAATAATCCAAGAGAGAGTCTGCTGCTGTGGACACTCAGTTTAAAAACATTCATCTAAGTGTCCCTGAAACAAGATTCACTTTTGGTTAAAAAAAGAAAAGAAAAAAGAGCACAGTCCAAAATTCCCCTCCATTCACACTTCCTCTTTTTTATTTTGAAAACACTAACTTTTTTGACATTTATTTTGGTGCACAAGGAGTACATATCTGGCGTTTAATATTAATGCAATTCAGGCAAGGTCCTTTTTATTACCATTATTGTCCTGTCAGGCTAATGAACTGTGGATGCATTTAAGAGCTACACTTTTAAACCATTATTTTTTCTTCAAGTTTTGCGGCCACAACCAGGACTAACCACAGGACTGACACAAGCCTATATAAGAGCTTCAGAATTGGCCTAAACACTACAAATCCAAGACTAAACACATATTATAGAAAACAGTCCATTTAGGTCAAAAACTTCCTTATTGTTTTTGAAATATCTGAGTAAAATAACAATAACAAAACTTGCTTTATTTTTCTTCAATGTCATATTAAATTCTTACATTATGCACTTTTATCACCACAATAATGAGACCTGGTGCAGATATAACAAGAAAATATAAAATATTCCCCAAAAGACAAAAGCCCATCCTGTTAAAGTGTTGTTACTAAGCCACTGATAAAATGCGTATTCACAACAGAACAGTCAAAACGAAACGAAAGAGCAGGGGTTTTCCCAAAAGAACAAGGCCAAATAAATCCAATACCAGGGATTTACACCCCACAATCAACCCTAACGATAAATACCCCATATATCTCACTGTAAGCTTAGTTTAAACAACATCAATGAAGTGAAAACAGAAAAATAACGTGTTTTTAGCGCAGCGGCCTCATGCTAATGTGGCTAACGCTAGCGGCTGTTTCCACGTGACGCACGCACTTCTGAGCACGTTTTAGTCTAAATAAACTTCTCTGTTGCATACCTTTTCTTGTTGTAGGGATGTGAAGGTCCGCGGCTTGAAAGTATTCCACGGAAAACGAGCAGAAGTTAGTGCTAAACTGGGAAAGGAGACTCTGGTTTTCTTCGTGGGTTTGGGACAGATAGAGGACAAAGTGCGCCTCCTAAAGGTTGGATGAGTGAAATTTCCTCGATTAGAAAAGGCAATGATGGTGTATTGCTGCCCTCTAGTGTATGTTACTCCACTGATTGTACAAGGAACAGGTTTAAACTGCAGGATGTGTGTATGTGAAGGTGGATTAGCAAACTGTAGATGATGCTCTGTTGAAGAGGCACAAAAATGATCTCCTTGAAAACAAGTCACTGATATAAAACATCAGAGGAAGCAACACAGCCGTATATGTACTCAGCATCAGGCAGTACTCAGTTTGAAATACTCATTGTGGAGAAAGGGATCCAGAGACAGCTCTCGTAATTTCACTGCAGCAATGACGGCCCAAAATAAAACGCTGCTCTTTTGGCGGGTCGGGGCCGGAGAGCTGCCAGTCAGCTGTCGTGTTGTGGTCGGGCGCTAAGCTCTGTGGTCCTGAGGGGATGAAGGGGATCTATCTGTAATTTGCTGCAATACCCAACAGAGAAGTGTGCTTTAATGAAAATATTTATCATCACCTTTAGATAAAGTGTTGACACAACAGTCTCTGAGGTCAATACAGGCTCATTACCGAACAATCCAGGCTCGAGTCTCAAGGCTCGAGTCTGAAGCAGGACAGTGGTTTGTGTGGAATTAAAAACCTCTAAGGGCCCGATTGAAAGCTTAACTGAAACACATTAAGTGTAAAGATTAGAGGAAAGTGGTTTACGGAGCGTGACGCTGTGTTGAATCACAGATCTTTCTGCACAAAACGACCAATATCTCGAAGTGGTCAAAGTGAAAAAGACTGATGCATTTGTTTTAAAGCGTTCTCTATTGTCGCTCCAGGACATTCAAAGATTAAAGGTACGACCAATGAACCTGAGAGTTTATACATTTCAGAGCTGTGATCGCTGTTTTAGAGATTAGCTCGTGCTAATGGGTCATAGGAATAGACAAGTCAATCTCATGTTTTTATTTACAAATATTATTTACTTTTAACTCTACACAGATACTTTAATGCATCAGTAACTCGGGGTAAAGTGATTGTCCTAATCTTTAAACAAGCCTGCCTTCTACTGTAGGTTAGATACAAAAAAAAAAGTTACCACTTTACTTTTTGAACAGAAATCTTTTTGAATGGAAAAAAAGGGTTTTTTTTGCAATGTGTGGCCAGTTTTTGCAATCAAAAAAATGCTTTTATTTTCCATAAAAAAATATTTGACCCACCTCTTGAGTCTTAAAGCAGTGGACTATAGTAACGTCAAGAGAATTAGACTTTATAAGGTTGAAGAACTATATTAACTTATTGGACTCTGACACACACCGAGGGAGTTTTCTCCGGATGTCAGCGGTGAATAAACACACTTCATTACAGCAGCCTCGATCCCTCGGCCCCGGTCCCTGTTGAATGTGCAGCATGTGCCCACTCCTCTCTCACTCCGTCTGTAACACAAGGTCAGACCCTCTCTAATGATCTAAGAAACACGACCCTCAGCCCACACCAGGAATGTCCCGTCTCGAATTAGCCCCCTGTCTTCAGCTCTGAGGTCCAGCCCGAAAAAAAATAAAAAAATAACAGCGCTTGAGTTTCTAAGACTTGGCGACAGAGAGAATCAGAGGAATCTGCTGAGCCAAGCATCACGTCACGACTGTTGTAGAGAAGAGGGGGATATAGTCTGGAAAATGAATCACGGTGAGTCACATTTCCAGAGAGCAGGATGCTAAACAAACCGCCTCTAAACGTAGAACAACCAAATAAAACCAGCCCCATTAGGTTTAGGTTACAAGAGTATTGGATGTAAAGGGAAGGGATTCCAGACTCTGGTTGGGCAGTCTACCATTTCCTCGCCTGTTTGATCCAAAGGTCAAAGAGAACATCTAAAGCCTCTCTTGTACTGTGTGCGTTTTTGGCTTATGACTTCTAATTAATCAGTTGATTAATGAGAGTGAAAGGATCATAGATTGATCTCTAAACTCAAGGATCAAACCGCCCACCTTCCAGTTATTGGACGACCTTCTCTATCTTCCATCTCTCTAGTCACTGTCGCCCTCAGGAACATGTTTAACTCATGACTAAAACAGTTAATAACAGGTAGGCTCACAGACTGGTGTGAAAAATCAGGAAACACAAGAATCTTTTTGGACTGAAACCAAGTTGTCCTCTTTTTCTAAAACCATTTATCACTCGCTGCCTGTACTCAGCGTCTCTAATCGTCCAGAGATTAGCTTCGTAGGTTAGATTTGTTGTCAGTGGCCGTTTTTATTGGACTTAGAGGCAAATTAGCCAGTGTTCTCCATTACGGGTTCAGAGAATGACAAATGCAATCATCGCTGCAGAAACAGTTAACGTAGAATAGAACATCTATCTCTTAACATCTTCAGTTGGCAACCATTTTTTACTCCAAATTCAGAAACTTCCACACCTCTTTCTCAGTGTGTGTTTCCCTGTGAAGCCCTCGATGACACGACTGGCGACGGACAGACTTTAAATCACCACCGTTTGCTGAAACCTGACCCTCCAACACAGCTCCAGGCCATAAATCTCTCTGCGACGTCCACACATCACACATCTGACAAACCCACTTTCATTTCTCATGTTACATTGGTATATTTCGTCTTTCCGCTCTCATTTTGTCCAGGTTTTATTGAAACATGTGCCAGTCCGTGGTGTAATTGCGGTCTGCGTCGTCTCGTGATCCTCCGAGGAGCCGTTAGCGCTGGCTCTAATGATCGCTGATGAAAATATATCAGCGTTGGCTCAAAGTGAACGGCCGACACTCAACACCAGCCGCTCGGGACGCCCCTCTGCGTCTCCGAGTTTAAAACGGCGATAAATACGGTGACGTCCCAGTGTGGCCTTGGTGCTGCGTTTGTTCAAAGAGTCATAAAACAGAGAAATGTGAGGTCAAAGGGTCAAGATCAAGGAAAGTCTAAATTTGTCCAGTGTTTATGATCTACTGCATTGTATATTATTAGTAACCATTTCTTATGAGTATGGAATCCACATTCTTGAAAAAAAATAGTAAAACACTTGTGTCTTGTACATTTTTAGAGTTAAATTAACTAAAAACTGTATTGTACAATTATTTTAGGCTGTATTCACACTTCACATTCAAAACAGTGCCCAAAGTGTCCTTAAAATAGTGATAAACAGATATAGTAGAGTCATGTTTCACGGCTCTTGTTTTATCAGTGAAAACATTGCATTTATTGACTATGTTGCATTAATCAGGAGCAGAACTTGTGACTACTCTACAGCGCCCCCTGTCCTCAGGTTAAGAGTCTGGGGATCTTTAACTCTTCGCCATGTTAACCATCTCTCAGCTCCAACAGCACGGCCATCTTCGTTCATGCTCCGGTCGCATCTCGCTCTCATTAAAATCCTTTCGTAAACTTCGTCTGGTCCAGATCTCACCAGAACGTCCTCCACTGAACTGATCACCCCCATCCTCAGACTTCTGTTCTCTTCAAACACAACGTTCTTTATTTTTGTGTCTTTTTCGTGACATCTCTTTTTCTTAAGCAGCTCAGTGGAAACACAAGCTTTTTTTAGGAGAAACTCAACCAAACTGAGCCTGTGTTGCTTGTTCTTGTTCAGACAGTTGTGTTGTATCTGGTCCCACTTCTTCCAGCCGAGGCAAACCCCAGAAAGTGTGCTGTTCTGCGGGTTTTTGTTGGTTTTTTGGGGGGCTTTTTGGCCTCGTGCTCGTGCTAGGCGTATGCTCTACCTACACCATTTGAGAGCTGTACCCAAATGTAAAAAGAATCCGTGCCTGGGCCCAGTAAAGCCATCGTTTTGGGTGTCTCAGGACTCCTACCTCGTCACAATGCACTGTTTTTTTCAAGATGCATGGAATCTCTCAAAGGTTTACACCACTAAAACGGTTTTGAGTCTGATTTTGAGTCGTATTAGGTCCATCAGATCTCTTTTGTCGCCATTGTTTAACTGGACTGAGATGAATTGCTGCAAATATCACGTCATGTACACGGCTCGTAGTAGCGCTCGTGCCTGAGCACACCTCTTCCAAACTGAGCTGAAACCTGGAAGTGTTCCCTAGATGGGACACTCACATCAGCCAAACGAACCAGACTTTAAGGGCGTTTCAGTCCTGAGCACAGAACGGTTTGTCTGAATTTTATAAATATACTCTTTTCTCCCTTTTCATTTGGGATTTCTCTCTGAACCCACAGTCTAGGCTTGCCCCTTTGTCGCTCAGTGCACCCAGTCATACAACATCTTTATTTGTGTTAATCTACTTGAAGCTGAGGACGTTTTCTATCTTTTGGGCAAGTAACTGGACAATGGGAGTGAGTGCATTGTTGCCCATTGTTCTTATTTATTCTTCTTCTGCATCTTCCTCTCTGCCACAGACTCCCAGATTTCACAGCTTTCCAAAAACACAGAAGCACAGATTCAGAAGCGACCGTTGCCGTGAGGAGTCTGATATAAAAGGCCTACTTCTTTAAATAAATCTGAAATATTCATGTGTGATTCGCCGCGCGAGGCCGAGGCGTTAATGTGAGTGTTGTCAGTGGAAAATGACAGCGATACGGCGTCAAAGCATCGGGTTCGAGTGTCATCGTCGACGCGGCCCCCGGCTTCGTTTACAGCCAGAGTTTTCATCACCATCGAGCTATGTGCCGTCTCTCGCTCATCAGCTGATCGTCCCGCTCAAGACACGACTATTTCAGGACAGAATAAATAAATCCATCCGAGCGGACAGCAACACAATCTCACAGTGACCTCACAAACCCTTTCAACACTCTTCATAAACGTGGTATTTTTACAGATTGTTTTTACTGTGGGAAAGGATGCCTCACATTTAATATTTCCAGGGGCTGCTGCAGGTTTTAGGAAGAATACTGTTTGTGTTTTTGGCTCATTTGAGTTTCTGGGTCGAGAGAAGTGAGAGCTATAAATGTGACAGAAGTGGACAGGAAGTTCTCCACAGTAACAAGACCTTAAGACGTAATCTAGGCTTTTATTAGTTATGTTATCAAAGATTTTAATAGATGTTCAGAGCATGACAGTGAGCTTTGGACACTCACATGCTTCTCACATAAGGTTCTCAATTTAGGGACGCTCCCATTGGCTGTTGGTCTTCACGGCTTGTCAACACTTAATACAGACAGAGTGTACACCCAACTAGAAACAGCACAAAAAAGACAGAATGAACAAATATTAGTGATGGATTGGATTGACTATGTTCAGTGAGACGTAATAAATTCGGGATCACATTGAGGCCTTTTTAGCCTTAATTTGACAGGGACAGTGTAAATACAGTGGTCCCTCGTTTATCGCGGGGTTACGTACTAAAAATAACCTGCAATAGGTGGAATCCGTGAAGTAGTCAGCTTTATTTTTTACAATTATTTTATATGTTTTAAGGCTGTAAAACCCTCACCACACACTTTATACACTTTTCTCAGACAGGCATTAACATTTTCTCACATTTCTCTCTTGTTTAAACACTCTTAAAGTTCAAACCTTAGCATCTTCCTCTGTCTTTTGGGTGCGACCGCAGGTGCCTTTGTCGGTGCAGAACGTTTCATGGACATTGTGGGTTTTGTCGGAGAAAACTTGCAAACATACAGTACTTCAGAGTCACACTGCTAGCATCGAACATTTATGTAAATTCTGTACTGAACAGGAGACACGGCACGGAGGAGATTGTTGACAACGGTCTACAGTCCCTTAGCCAATCAGGACGCAGAACATTTGAGTTTTTCCTCAAATACCAGAAATTTTAATTGGGTATTTCTCTTTAATTGCTCGTCAGTGTCTGAATGATTGTGCTCATTTTCAGTCAGTTTTTGCAGTGATGATTGCAGTAATGGAGAACAGTGGTTAATTTTCTTGAAACTAGTTTGAGTTAAGAATTAAACCAGCCACTGTAACCAGAAAATGGATTCTCTGTTTGTTGTGTGTTTTTGTAAATCGCCTTTAAGAGAAAAAAACAGCTGTTAAATCATATTATTTCTGTCAATGTCTGTCACAGAGTCATAAAAGGCTGATCTGGAGAGAAACGGAGACATAAAGAGCCACAGCTGCACTTTTTAAATCCACCTGTTCCTCGCTCTAAACGATCACATACCGGACACAGGCAGCTCAAACATTTACGAGCCGCGCAGTCAAACGCAAAGAGAGGCTCAAAACGACCGCCGAGGTCGAGATACAAGGTCAGAGTCAATGGGACGAGATTTAGATCTGAAAAACATTTAGAAAAATAATTACAGGATGAAACCTAAAAGAGACAACAGCGCCGTGTGATGCTTAATTTCTTTAGAAGACGTTTAATCGGACACTGGACTCTTCACACTTCATTAGGAGCAGTTTGTATCAACACAATCGACTCAGTCTTAATTTGAGTGGATTGTTGTCTGTTACAGAAACAGAGACGTCACACAACAAACAAGCAACACACACCCCTCAATGTAAACTCCGACAAAGACAGCACTACTTCAGCCTTGTGTATCTCGACTGATCTCTTCTGTTTCTGGAAGTGTTTTCTCATTA
This sequence comes from Rhyacichthys aspro, assembly GCA_036850595.1. Taxonomy (NCBI): domain Eukaryota; kingdom Metazoa; phylum Chordata; class Actinopteri; order Gobiiformes; family Rhyacichthyidae; genus Rhyacichthys; species Rhyacichthys aspro. Next base: position 1,826,010 of record CM072165.1, read on the forward strand.
TTATCTTTTCATTTTCTCATATACTGTCAGGGACAACCTCTGATAATGAGGAAAGGCAAAATCTTTTTTTTTTTTTTTTTTAATTTAATTTAATAATTTAATTTAATTTAATTTAATTTAATTTAATTTAATTTAATTTAATTTAATTTAATTTTATTTAATTTTATTTTATTTTATTTTATTTTATTTTATTTTATTTTATTTTATTTTATTATTTATTTATTCATTATTTTAAAGGTCAAAGTTGTGGCAAATATAAACTCTTTATTGGACATGTACATGCAATAAAAGCAAGTATACTCCTATTACTAAACCTGAACTGTACTAAAGACTTTTAAAGAAGCCACAATGTGCAGCAGGAGAATCATTGTTGAGGTAAACCATATTTGTCCCACTGTAAAACTGAGTGTGGTACAAGTCGGCACATAAACACGGCTAAATCCAGCTCCACAGCAACAGAGCTCAGACTGAAACGCTGCTTCAGACCAGAAATATTCACACCTCCGCCCAGACCCCTTCACAACCGTACGACGAAATATCTTCAGCCACAAAACACCAAAGACCAAGACGCGAGGCCAAACTTTGAAGAAACTATTTGATTAAATAAATGTCTGTATCTGTCTTGGGTCCAATCTTTCATCACCGAAGTCTAACAAAAGTCTGGCGGCACGGCACATTTAATCCTCTGGTGTTACAGCTGTCGACAAGAAACTATTACCGGCTTTGTTCCTTCATTTAGGAATCTCTCAATTAGTCCTCGCTCATTAGGGTTAAGTCCCGTGTCGGCCTTTTGAAAATCACTGTGAACTATACTGTTGCTATGTACATCCAGTCCTCACAAGTATTTCTTTATCAGATTTAAACAAAGAAAAGGTTAAGATTTTGCCTATTTTATGAATCAGCTTCAAAGTAAGTATTGCAGTAAGTCTTTTGTGTTGTATTGTTTTGTTTATCTCCTGTCCAAGTCACAATTTCTCCCAGAATATTGAATATCTGTAAAAAAAAAAAAAAAATCTTGTTGTGAATCCAGCATGAATTGTAATTCTGTGAGTTTATTCAAGTCGTTTAGCAGGTTTACTACACAAAGCTGGAGGAAGAATGACATATCAGAACAGAGCACAAGGTTTCCGTGCTCTGTTTACTCCGCTTACAGCACCAGTCACACAACAGGCGTGCCATCTTTCTTTTGTGGCTTATGAAGAACACGTGGTCTTGCAGTAACACGAGTGGCCACTAGTGGAATTATTACACATCCATGGTTTCTTTTGCCTAAAACCAACACTGACCTTATCTTTTATTTATTTTTTGTCTTTTTTTTCTTTGCTTAGTGTCTTCAACAAAGCATATTTTCCCAACAATAATAAACACAACAGTTGTTCGTCTTAACCAAAAGCTTTGTAAATGTGAAATAGATGAAGTTAATATTAAATGTTGTTTGTCCAAGCCCCCACAGTGACTTCACTAAAGCTAAATCAAACCGTTAGCATTGATCGCACCTGCCTCTCGTCTTGACTCTGGGTGTAATTTGCATAGCTGAAAAATCCATTTAAACCCCGGGACGTTCGAGCACATTACATGACAGCCATAGCTCACAGTTGTTCTCTGGTTTTAGACTGAGGTCAGCAGACGGTCTCAGTAACACCACACTACTTTATAACACCTGCTAATTGCTCCGTACGAACACAGATGGGCCGTATGTTCAATGACGATCGTGTTTCCTATTTTTACATCTCACTAAACGGGAACTGAAGAGAATGGTTTTAACAACACTGAGCTGACAAAAGGTTGAATGAAGCTCTCTTGAGATACATGGAGAGATTTATAAAGGTGTTTCCATATTACAAACCTGTTTTTGACTTATTGATTCATGAAAGAGTCACAGCACCTTTTATCTCAAGAAAGGCAGTAGATTTTGCATTTAGTTGGAAAGAAGAGTATTTAAATGAGAGACACAGGCTGATTAACTGAGGTTTGTGACTTCCAAAAGGGCTCATATTGACTAATTGGCACAAAATAAATAAAATAAAATCAATTTACTTCTGCCTTTTAGACATTCAAACGCACAAAGTTTGAAGCAGAAACAAATCACACCACATCCACTGACACACTAAACCTTCACGCTTAATAGAGTTATTATCCAAGTTCATCATGGAGGCTGATGATACTTTTTATTTACTGACTTAAAAGAACTTATCGTCTCCACAAACTCGATGCTTGCCTCTGTCCGACCCTCCCTCGTCCCGCTGCAGGTTCACGGAGCATCTTTGTGATTCTGAGTGGAGCTTCTTCCACACAAATTCCAGTAAATTCTCATTAAAATGGCATAGGTTATTACTAAACCCTGATAAATTTGCCGCCAAATAGGCCCCGCCCCGTCTCACAATCTCAAATTAACAGCTCAGGATAAATTATTCATCTTGGTAAAAATCTGGAGTTTACAACTTCAGACAAACAAACAGTAAAATGAACAGGACTTAATGAAACAAACAATGGGACAGTAAAATGGAACAAAACGATGGCTGTGACGAAAAAATCTGTTAATAATTTCACAAACTAATGTAGAACACACATAACATGGGTTTGTGACATTCACTGTTTGCGCTGGGGTCCATTCTGAAAACCTTAATCCGTATACGACACCTGTGTTTAAAAGTAAATGCATAATAATAATAGGTATAATAATGTGTATAATCTCACCGTTGTGCAGTTTTGTTGTCTTTGCCGTTTCCTGGTTTACCGTTGCCGTGGTGACGCCGGTGATTGTTGATGATGACGTCGGGCGTTCGACCCTGAGTTTCTCCCTGAGTTTTGTTTTCCTCCAACATTTCCAAACCCAAACATTCACAGCTCTGTGTCCAATGTCTCAAAGACTTTTAATGTAAATGCTTAGAAAACGGTAAAATTTAAAGAAAAGAGACAGAAAAATGGTTCCTTAAATCCAAGTTAAAGTGTTGTGGGACATTTTCAGTACTTTAATTTATTTTCAAAAAGTTTAATAGTTCCATAGATCAAAAATTTTAAAATAAACTTCGCACTAAAAGTAATAATGAATAAATTACCAGATTAAATAAATCCACAAATGGTGGGGAAATTCTCAAAGGTTTTTTTCGTGATCTAAACTTCAGTCAGTGTAGAGTTTAAGACAAAAGAATATATATATATATTTTATATTAAAAGATAAATAATGCCAAAAACCTGGGCTTCACAAATTACAAAAATTCCTCCAAAATTTAGACATAAACATTGCTCTAAAAATCATGATGAAAAAATTACCTTTTTGAAATTTCCTCAAAATTTTGCTGACAAAGCAGAATATATTTCAGGGTCTAAACTTTCAGACTGAATGTTTTATGTCAAATTAATTAACACAAGAATGTTTATGTTAATGCTAAATGAAAAAAAATGTCACTGTAGATACTGATGGATAAAATACTGAATATGAAAAAGTACATCCCAAAACTACTTCATTAAATCCTGGTTCTTATCAAAACTTCAGAGTCAGTCAAATATAATCCACGGAGCTGCTTGAAGGCTGTCGATGTCCCTGAGACAGAGTCCTGAGAGTCTCTGTGGGATTTGATCTGACAGAAACTGAAAGCTGCAGTAAACCTCGCCTTGAGACCAGCCCCTGAGCAGAGAGGGAGGAGTCCAGCTTTATATCTGAACATATACAGCTGTTTGGAAGTATTTTTAACTGGAATATTCACTAAATGTTAAAGCAACACCACGGCCGTACGCAGCATTTCCTCAAACAGTGCCTTTGTTTCAAACACTTCACATTTTGAAAATGAGCGCTGTCACACCTAAGTTACACTGAGGCGGGTTCAAAGGAATGAAGAATGAAAACTGCTGCAGCAAAGCAATAATTTTCCTTTTCCATAAATAATATAGTTGTAATGAACATTTGTGATGATATAAAAGGTTCTGGTTTGAAAAAGAACCTCATGAGACAGTTTCAGACTCCATTGTTTGAGATGAAAAGTGACAAAGTGTTGCATTAAATGTTTTAATTTATTATTAATTTTTATTTAATATATATTTAACAGCTCACTTTCGGAAAACAAGAAAAAAGTTATAAAAATTAGAACCATGGCGTAAATTATTATATCTTTTTAATGCTAATGATCTAACGATTTAAAAATGTTATAAAAAGGTGAGATTCACATTCTTAATAATTAGTCTTTTTTTGTTGTTGCAGTGTGGTATTTTTTTTAATTACTTTTGTGAATTCATCTTTCACACTGGAGTGAGCTTCTTTACTGCTCCAAGTGTGATTTCTGCTTAGATGCTGCCCTCTAGTGGTTCCAGGGACAAGTGCAGTCAAACAAGTCTTAGCACTTGATATTTGTACAGTTTTCATTCACTCTTTTCTACATTTATGTGTCTGTGTAGATTTAAAAAAAAAAAAAAATTGCAATTTGCAAACAAGTACATCATAACATTTCATTTTCACATTTTTAGGTAAGTAAATAGTGCACAGATTGACTGACTGACTGATTGCAAACTCAGGGTAATCATTCCCATTGGCTTTTTTCATGAAAGATAAATGTTTCAGTTTTGTAATATAAAACTGTTTTTGCTATTTTTATGTTATACATTTGATTTTTATGTGTTGTTGCACTCTCATATTCCTCCAGTGTGACTTTTTTTTTGCTTGTCTGCAGAACAAATTTACTTACTCCAATTCCAGATAAAAACTGACTTGCAGATGTACCACACCCACTGCATTAAGTCTGACTAATTTTGTCCTCTCTGGCAGCAGTAGGAATGAGAAGAGGAAGTGGTTATCTCTGGGTTCTGTTAAGCTTTAAATTTACATCATCCCAAGATAGATAAATACAAATTTGGGTGGTGAATAAAGGCTACACAAACCAATCATACCTATTTTTAGTTGTGCACTTCGACATTTAGACAATACATGTTTAATTCTCTATTTTTATTGTGTGATTTTTATGCATTAGGTTTAAGGTTCAGTTTTATTTTCAAAGAGTTGCTCAACGCTTGCTCACGGGCCCCCCTCTGGTGCACCTGCCCCGCCTGCCCCCCGCTGTAGCACCGCCTCTGCTCCGGAGCCAGTCCTTGTTCCGACACCGGTCCAACCCAGACGGTTCTACCCGGCTCTGCTCACTCCCGAACCGGCCCCGGCAGCAGCACCATGCGGGATGGCGAGCGTGGAGACAGCCGCAGAACACGAACGAATCCTGCGGGAAGTCGAGAGCACAGACACCAACTGCATCGGTCCGACGCTCCGGTGAGTCCCCCGGGGGTTGTTCCTTCATTGAAGCCGAGGAGGAGGCTCCGAGCGCGGCGTGAGGCAGCAGGGACAGTCGGTTAGCTTCTGGTTAGCAACTCTCAACTCCGCTTAAACTTTAACGTCCTTGCGCCCATTATCGGACAGCTAACAGGCTACCTTTAGCTACCAACCTAATTTACAATTCACACACTGGCGTTTAGACTCAAATAACGAGCTTTTACAGTTTTAATATTTTATTTTTCGACTAGAATTGCTAACTTGTCCATTTGACAAACTTGTGCTAATGAGCTAATGTGGCTAACTCATTGAGATTCTGCAGCTCACATTGGGCTCGTTTTTGCACGTCTTTAGCTTTGACTGTTTGACAGGTGTTTGACGCAGTTTATAACCTGGATGTGGTCATGGGTTTGTTCTGGTTTAGTCCTGGTTTAAGTCTGGTTCAGTCCTGGTTTCATCTCTAGTTTTAGTCTAGAGTTTAGACCAGATTTAGTCCAGTGTTTTGTGTTGGTTTAGTCTTGGGTTCATTCCAGATTTAGGTTGAGCACTGGTTTAGTATTTGCTTTAGTCCATGTTGTGTCCTGGTCTTAGTCTGGATTTAGTCCCTGTTTAGTACTGGTTTTAGAGCCACATATCTGGGTCTAGTCTTGGTTTAGTCCTGGTTTAGTTCAGGGATCAGTTCTGGGTTCAGTCTTGGACCAGAGTTAATGTTGGCTTTAGTAGTCTTAGTTAAGTCCTTGTTTAGTCTCATTGTTGGGGTTTTTTTTAGACTTCTTTAGATCAAGTCTCAGTTTAGTCCTGTCCCGGTTCTATTTTTAGTCTTGGATTTGGACCAGATTAATGTGGGTTCACTAGTCCTTGTTTAATCCTAGTTTGGACATATATCTGTGTCTTGGTTTAGTTCTGGTTTTAAATCCTGGTTTAGTCTCTGTTTTATTTTAGTCCAGGTTCATTCACTGTTCTTCTTCTTGGTTTAGTCCTGGTTCAGCCCTGATTTAGACCGTTTAGATCAGTTTAGACCAGATCTAGTCCCATTTTCATCGTGAATTTTGTTTTTCCTCTTGTGTAATTTAGCCACGTGTTTATCCCTTGTTTAGTCTTTGTTTTAGTCCAGATTTGGAGAATACATTGTCTTTATGATTCACTTTAATATTTTATAACATTTCAACTGAACTTGTAAAACTAAACTGTGTTCCTGTTTGGTGTTGTGTGTAAAGTCCAGCTAAAGCACTTTCACATCCTTTATTTCTCTGTTGTGTCAGTGGCCCTCAGCTTTTCCTCCCATTTCTTGAGGTCCAATCATTCAGAGACAGTCTAGATTTCAGATTAAACCTCTGTGTGGCTCCATTGACGTCTCTAAGAGAAGACTTGTCCCTGGTTTAGACTCGCTCCAAAGGGTCTGGGTGATTGTTTACAGGAAGGAGGCAGTGAGCGGCCAATAACAATGAGCTATTCAAGTCTTATCAAAGGTGGACTAAGGTCTGGAGGCTTTAGGAAAGACACTGGAAATAAACACACCCATCATTTCTACTTGTGCTTAAGGTTCTTTTTTCACTTTTGTAAAGATTTTTAAAACTAAATGCACATTACTAAGGCTTTTAATAAGAGAAAATACAAAAATGTAGTGGTATTTAATGTTGGCAGCCTCTGACGAAAGAGTCGACTAAAATCTGATTCATTGAATAGTCTCAGATGTTTATTGGAGTCACAGCTAGTCTATTGTTTATTGACACTGAATGCACCACAGCTCCAGCACTGAATGGACTTTCATTGACTTTACCGTTCACTTTGAGTCTGACAGCTGCTCCATTTCCATTGTGAGAGTGTTTTTGTTTATTTGTTGTTTTCAGTTTGGTCTGTAGCACCACAGGACGCTTAAAAATGTTAAGGAAATGTTGCTCAGAAGCCCAAAACTCTGCGTATCGGAGCAGGTATTAGGGCTGCGTCACAAAAGCATCAGCAAAAAGAGTGTTTTCTGTGACAGAGAGTGGTTTTTTAACATTATGTGACGTTATTAATAGTAAAAAGTCGATGTGTTGACGTCATTTTAGGCGAATAATGTTTTCTTTCTTTGTCTACAACCCTTCTAGTTCAAAATAAAAACGTCTTAAACGTGACATTTTAAATCATATAAAATAGAAATGCTTATAAAATTGTTTTATAATGACTCAGCATCAGTTGTTATTCAAACATTTTTCCATTTAATCTTTTTAAATTCAGGTAATTCAGGCAAAAGAAATGAGTTATTAAAGCGTCCGTCTCCCTCAAAGAAACCTCTGTCTCGTCTGTTTTCGTTTTTATTTTGTGTCCAGAAGTGTCTCAGCGTTTCCAGGCCACACTTAAAAACACTGCCGGTCTAAGTTTAGAGAATCATCGTCTAAATTTATCCCCGAGGCGAGATGTAACACAAGCACTTCTTATAGGAACGTTATCACATGACGGAAGCTGAACGACGCGAACCGGAGCCGTTTAAAGTCAAAGAAATGCCACATAAAGAAAATTTATCAAAGGAGTTATTGTCGTTCAGTGTTGGCTGCTGTCTTTCTGTGTTATTTCTTGCGTAAGTTGTGAAATCTGCAGGTTACAGCGCGCTCAGACATTCCTCACAGACGACTGCTGCAGGTACAAACACAAAAAAAACCAATGTTAGCAGCTGAATTATTATTATTACAACTGTATTTCAAGAGGCTCTGCTTATTCTGAGTTCAATTTGATGATTAATTGAATGTGAGAGTGAATTGATGCACTTTTTAAACATGTCTCTGAAGAACACTTGAGACTACAACCAGTTTCAAACTATACTGCATCTTTTTAACCATCATTGCTTTCAAAATATTCACTCAAACCTGCTCAAAGTCCATTAAATCAGTCAATTGAGGTGTTCAAATAAACAGATGGTGGAAAAGTTAGTTTTGTGTTTTATTTATTTGAAGAAATTCTTTTTGACACATGACGATAGTATATTTTCTGCCAATTTATTAAGATTTCTGAAACATCTTTACTGTCATTACTGAATAAACCTCATGGATTTATGCCTCGGGTGAATTTCTACCAAATCTAAGAGACACATGCACAAGATTAATGTTAATTTAAGTCGATAAATGTGGTATGATTAGGATTTAATGCATGTAGCAACACTTTCATTCACAAATACTTCTGTTCATAAACTTACACAAATTATTTAATAGAATTAACGATATATAGCTTATAGTTATACGTCAACACAGCCACCTCTTAATTTTTTCTCAGATGGTTCTTTTTACAGAATGTTTGGAGTTTCCTCAAAAACAAGAGAGAAAAGTCCCGTACTTTCCATTTAAATTACATTAGGTCTGAAATGCTTTGATCGACAAATTGAGGTCACATCCGAATAAAATCTCCAAAAGTTGCATGTGTTAGAGTAATAGGAGTTATTACATTCGGCTGGAAGACTAAAATGTGCCCTTTATCTACTCTTTCCATAAAATCTCACTTGATGAACCTGATTTTAGTGGAGTTTTCTCTCTGTTGACATGCGTTTGTTGTCTCTAACCAAATTAATCTGCTCTAATCTGAGTTCATAAGGGCACTGCCGTTTGGTTAATCTCCACTACGACCAGCTCCAGAAGCATATGAGGAGCTGCTTTACCGTTTATAATAACAGAGAGGCTCTACTGTAGACACACAGACTCAGAAGAAACCATATATTTGAAGTTTAAGCAATTCCAAATCTTTCCAAATTCAGCTGATTCACATTCACAGGAACCAAAATTATCCTCAAAAAACTGTCAAATAATGTGAGCAGAGGTGGGACAGTATCATTAATCGAATCGTTTTCTTCTTATTGTGATAAATTATCGAGAAAGAAGCTGGTAAATTTCACACTAAACATAAATATTATATAATAACATGAAAACTCTACTTAAACTCTATTATAAAAGTAGTAGAAGTAAATGGTCAGAAAAGAGCAGATGTGGTCCAGTCCCAGTGACCACACGAGTCAAAAGAGAAGACGAAGAGAAATGTCTAAAAAGAGCCTCAGTGACTTGTTTAAAAAGCAGTGGCTGCTGGACTCGAGGCGAAGGGAGTGACTTCCCACAGACTCGTTAGAGCCACTCCCTGCTGAGTCATCTCTAGACGCAGAGCTCAAACTGGGTTAAGATCCTCTTTAGCAGCTCGTATTCGCTCTGATGTCCCTCTCTGAATATTATTTTAGCTGTCAGCGCTCGTCAGTGTCACAGCTTTACTGAAATACATTAAAAAACGTTTTCATTTTAAGGCTAAAGAGTGTAATTAGCGTTGTCTTTGTGTCTTTTTTCCCCCCAAACTAGTATTTAAAACAGTCAGATACAAGTACAGATATGAGTACTTAATATTTCTGAAATATTTAAAGATTTCAGAGCCGTGTTGAGTTTTTTAGATGATTTATGATTTGTTTTGAAGTGACCAGTTTTGGGGTAATTTTTGTGGACAGTTTACTAGTTTAGTGCTAATACATTTAGGCTAATTGAATTGTAGTAAAACTTTAATTTAGAATCACTGTATTGAGATATTACTGTGGACAGTGTGTTGGAAGTGATTCCCAGCCCTTTTTGTTAGATATCCATGTTCTTGCTCAGATATAATAAAGTATTTCTTATCCTAAAGCTAAAAGGACATAACAATGAACAGTTGGTTTATTTTCAGCCACTTCCTGTTCATTGTTTTGTTTATTTTTGCTTCTTTATTGCTCAGCTTTTCAGTTCAGCTTTTCTACATTTCAAAGCCTTAAAAACATGTCCCTGAAGTCGTCCATTGTTTTGTGACTTCATGCAGTTGTTATAAATAGCTTATAAAAACCAAAACTTCAGTCTCATGTTTCTGTTAAAGCTGTGTTTGTTTGTGCGTCAGACGTGGCTCCATTGTACGACTCGGGCATTTCCTGGTGTCTGCAGGAAGCAGCCGGAGCCAGGTGTGGGTTTGGAGGAAGTCAGGAAGAACTGTGATCACTAATACAAAAGAAAAATACAGACAGGGCTCCCACCGGTGCTGGAAATCCTGGAAATCCTGGAAATCCTGGAATAGACCCTCATTATAATTGCAGTCAATGAAAAGTCATGGGAAAAAAGGAGAAAAAGTCTTGGAAAGTAATTTCTCCAGATAGTACCTCTCACTCACACTTCAAAAATCAGCAGATACTAAAAGAAAAAATAAAATAAGCCACATTTACCATAAAATAGCTGCTTAAACGCAAAAAAGCTATATACTCCTGAAAAATACACCACAGCAATAAAGAAATAAGTCATTTTTCACTAATATTGCACTATTTTCCTCACAGAAAAAAACACATTATCTGTATAGGAGCACAAAACATGAATTAAATTATAATTATAAATGGTAAAAAAAAAATTATAAACTTAAAATCTAAAGCTAACAACCCCCAAAACGAAACGAAAAAAAAAAAACACAATCATATCTATATCTTATTTAGGATTTTAAACATGTCAAATGTAATTATTTTTTGTTGCACCTTTTGTTCCTTTTTAGCTTTGTTGTTACAGCAGATGATGTTATGACTGAAACAAAAGATTGTGTGGCGTATGGTGGTTGTTTGCCAGTACACAAGCGCCCCCTTGTGGAAGTTTACAGTTATTGCCTTTCTGCTAAACCCCTTCTATTGATTATATTTTGTCTTAGAGGTTAAACTCATCACTGAAATTACTTTTCAAGAAGTTACATAAGAAATTAATGGGAGAAAAATATAATGAAACAACAACACAAGAAATTCTTCTAAATATCCTCACAAAGTCTTTAAATTTTGATGTGATTTACAGGTTAATGGTTGAATGTGGATGTGTGTAAACGGCTGAAGAGGACAGTAATATTGTAAAACACACACACAAATAAATTACATAAACACACCCTCAACTCTTTGTAATGTCTGCTGAACTAAAAAAGACCAACTATATCGTATTATTTGAGCCGTTTAATCCTCTAAAACATGCTGTTGGTGTTGTTTGTGCAGGTCGGTGTACGACGGTCAGGAGCATGGCCTGTTCATGGACAAACTGGACGTCCGCATCAGGAACCACGACCGAGAGATCGAGAAGATGTGTAACCACCATTTTCAGGGCTTCGTGGACTCCATCACCGAGCTGCTCAAAGTCCGAGGAGAGGCTCAGAAACTCAAGGTGAGAATAATTAATTAAACACAAACGCTACGTACTGTTTTTAAAGAGTCACGAGTGGTTGTTGATGGTGTTTGTGTTGCTCAGAGTCAAGTGACTGAGACCAACAGGCGTCTGCAGGAAGATGGGAAACAGGTGAGTTCAAAAAATAGAATCATGATAAGAAATACTTTATTATATCTTCACAAGAACAGGGATATTTATCATATAGGGCTGGTACCACACAATAAAATACTATTATCAATACACTGTCCACGATAATATAATAATACAGTGAATCTGCAGATATCAATAACAATAAACCATTAGATCTGTGAAAATGTGCTGTAAAAATAGCCTTAGTTTGACAAAAAGTGGATTTTGTGCATTTGTTTTTTGTATTGTTCTGTCGTTTTAATAAATTTGTGTGAAATTTACCGGTTTCTATCACAATATCTGTATTGTGATGATTTATCACAATAAGAAGAACATGATTCATACATTTTTTTTGGCTTTCTTTTATAATTATTTTTTCTACTCACACTTTTAGTTTAAAGAAAAAGTCAAATATTATATTATCTCTTTATTATTTATCTCTGTTTCTTCTCAGTCCGGTCATAAATGAGTCCAGCCTCAACAGCAAAGACAGAGAAATGTAGTCCCTCTGATTCATTTTTGTGTTGTGATGTTTTTTTAATAAACATTTATTGTGTTTAGCTCCTGAACTCGATGGAGGAGCTGAAACAGTGCAGAGTTCAGCAGAGAAACATCGCCACGACCATCGACAAACTGTCTCACTGTCTCCCAGGTAAAACTCAAACCAACTCTGTCTATGGACTAAATTCAACATAATCGTCTTATTTTATGTATTTTTGCTTGTCTTTTCAGTTCTGGAGATGTACAGTCGACTACAGGAACAGATGAAGGCCAAAAGGTGTGGTTTCATTTTAGTTAAAACATTTAAAAACACAGAAAACTAAATAAACTATAACATTTTTCCTTCTGAAGAACACAATAGTCTATTACTAATACAAAATAAATATTAGTTTTATGTCTAACTGTTTTTGACACCTAAAAAGCATAGATTACTGGAACAATAACATTTTGAATGTTTAATGAAATAAAAATGATTTGCTATTAGATAAATAAAACCAATGCTATTTAAACCATATTGCACTAAAAAAATCAAGGTTAATAATAAATGTACTTTTTGTGAGCACACTTTACTATAAAAGGACAAAATACATTATAAACATATAACGTCTTAAAGTCTTTTTCACAGATTATTTGTAATACAGTCTGCTTTTAGGAGATTAAACAGTTTCCTTGTGTCATTTCCAACAAGCACCACTAGATGGAGGCAAAGCTCTGGAAATAAAAAGTTCTTTAAGTTGGTCCACTCTCTGTTGGACTGAATCTTCTGCTGACAAGTGAAATGGGTCTGGAAGCCCTTTCCTTCACAGCCATTTCCACTCAGTAACAGAGGGCTTTTGTGTTTCTTGTTAATGATACTAGTCCTGGTCTAAAAAAAGCAGAAAGAGCTGTTAATGGGTTTGATCTGTTGATGTTTTAATGAAGTTATACGTTTTTCTGTGACATTTTCTTTGTTCTCGCGGCAGGTACTACCCGGCTCTGCGGACCCTGGAGCAGCTGGAGCAGACGTGCCTCCCTCGAGCGGGACAGTACCGTTTCTGCTCCATCATGGCCGAGAACATCCCCAAACTCAGGACGCACATCCGGGACACGGCCATGTCTCAGCTCAGGGACTTCCTGGAGAGCATCCGCAAACACTCGGACAAGATCGGAGAGACCGCCATCCGACAGGTACGGCCCAAACTCCCGCTGTAGTTTGAGTTATGACCCTCTAAAGCTGTTGTAGTTGTAGTTTTGACCCTCTAAAGATACTGTAGTTGTAGTTTTGACCCTCTAAAGCTGCTGTAGTTTGAGTTTTGACCCTCTAAAGCTGCTGTAGTTTGAGTTTTGACCCTCTAAAGCTGCTGTAGTTGTAGTTTTGACCCTCTAAAGCTGCTGTAGTTTGAGTTTTGACCCTCTAAAGCTGCTGTAGTTGTAGTTTTGACCCTCTAAAGCTGCTGTAGTTTGAGTTTTGACCCTCTAAAGCTGCTGTAGTTTGAGTTTTGACCCTCTAAAGCTACTGTAGTTTGAGTTTTGACCCTCTAAAGCTACTGTAGTTTGAGTTTTGACCCTCTAAAGCTGTTGTAGTTTGAGTTTTGACCCTCTAAAGCTGCTGTAGTTTGAGTTTTGACCCTCTAAAGCTACTGTAGTTTGAGTTTTGACCCTCTAAAGCTGTTGTAGTTTGAGTTTTGACCCTCTAAAGCTGTTGTAGTTTGAGTTTTGACCCTCTAAAGCTGCTGTAGTTTGAGTTTTGACCCTCTAAAGCTACTGTAGTTGTAGTTTTGACCCTCTAAAGCTACTGTAGTTTGAGTTTTGACCCTCTAAAGCTGCTGTAGTTTGAGTTTTGACCCTCTAAAGCTACTGTAGTTTGAGTTTTGACCCTCTAAAGCTGCTGTAGTTTGAGTTTTGACCCTCTAAAGCTGCTGTAGTTTGAGTTTTGACCCTCTAAAGCTACTGTAGTTTGAGTTTTGACCCTCTAAAGCTGCTGTAGTCTGAGTTTTGACCCTCTAAAGCTACTGTAGTTTGAGTTTTGACCCTCTAAAGCTACTGTAGTTTGAGTTTTGACCCTCTAATGCTACTGTAGTTGTAGTTTTGACCCTCTAAAGCTACTGTAGTTTGAGTTTTGACCCTCTAAAGCTGCTGTAGTTTGAGTTTTGACCCTCTAATGCTACTGTAGTTGTAGTTTTGACCCTCTAAAGCTACTGTAGTTTGAGTTTTGACCCTCTAATGCTACTGTAGTTGTAGTTTTGACCCTCTAAAGCTACTGTAGTTTGAGTTTTGACCCTCTAAAGCTGCTGTAGTTTGAGTTTTGACCCTCTAAAGCTACTGTAGTTTGAGTTTTGACCCTCTAAAGCTGCTGTAGTTTGAGTTTTGACCCTCTAAAGCTGCTGTAGTTTGAGTTTTGACCCTCTAAAGCTACTGTAGTTTGAGTTTTGACCCTCTAAAGCTGCTGTAGTCTGAGTTTTGACCCTCTAAAGCTGCTGTAGTTTGAGTTTTGACCCTCTAAAGCTGTTGTAGTTGTAGTTTTGACCCTCTAAAGCTGCTGTAGTTGTAGTTTTGACCCTCTAAAGCTGCTGTAGTTTGAGTTTTGACCCCTACATTCTCTTTATATCACATGAAAACACAGCTAATGCCTCTGTACCTTTTCTCCACAATCCTTTTTGTCTTGTGTTAATCAGAAGCAGCTCCGTCGTGCGCTGCTTGTTTCTGTTTGTGGTAAACGGCGCTCGGACGGACACCCGGCATGTCAACACTTACCTCATTGTTTTGCACTTTTGCGAGACGAGGAAGTCCTCTGTGAGTCGTGTTTGGTGTTTTCTCTGGGGGTATCCATAGCACAGAGTCGGGCCCAGTGTTTATTTGTACGTTATTTTGGGGGATGTTTTTCGGGTGACGGACGCCAAGAGACAAAGAAGCAGCGTTTGGTGACAGAGGGATGGAAACTAGTGGAAAAGACCTTGTAATAATGTCAGTTTCAGACAAAAATGAATCATGGGCAGTGTGTTGCTTGGAATATTGCAAGAAAAAGACGAGTTTCATTTGAAAAAACATTAAATTTCATGCCAAATACTATAGTGACTGAAGAGGATATAATAGAGTTTAATGTAAAAATGTAGAGAGCAAACACACTGAGGAATATCACAGATTAAAATAGAAACAAAGCAGGGACTTTTTATTGACAATTATTTATAGTAAAAGAAGTTTGAACTGAAGTGCTTTGTTTGCTCCACTAGAGGTCTCTAAAGGATCAGAGCTGAAGAAAAAGAGCCCACACAAGTTTAAAAGACCTGTTACAGACCATCACAGAACAAAAACAGGACATTTCAAGAGCTTTTCTGTCCGTTACAAGTTCATGAGACCTGCACGTGTTGGAAGAAACCTTTAATTTGTGCTGAGGTTGTACACATCCAGCTTTACTTTACAGCTTTACTCTCAAGCTCTGGACTGTACAATTAAAGACCTTTTTCTTACTTCTTTTCATGAGGTTTATGTAAATATCTCTTAACAATCTCCAGTTTCAGTCAGCTCTGTGCCATTTATGCTCCACCAGCGAGAGGGCAAAAAGATAAGCCAGTGTTTCCTTTAATGCTTGGCTTTAAAGTTAAATAACTCCCAGCTTCTAGAGCGATCTATGTCCCTACTCTCACTTAAAGGACAAGACCACAATTAGCTTACTAAAAGACAGGATGAGGAGCTCGGAGTAGAGCTGCTGCTCCTCCGAAGGTTCGATCCCTGCTCCTTCTGTTCACGCTGGTAAAGTGTCCTCGGCCTCCTCCAGCGACACTGGTGTTTGTGTGTGAATCGTAAAAAGGCAGCGTAAAATAGACACAGGCAGAAAATCACAGTAAAATTACACAATGTACAGTAAATTTACAGTTAACAAGAAATATAATTCATATACAATAATTAATCAAGTAAGTAGAGCATCAGTGCCACTAATCTGGGTCAATAAGCCTTGCATGTAAAGCGCCTTCAGTGTCCAAGAAGGTAGAAAAATGCAGCCATTTATTCCCAGCCTCAGCTCAGAAGAAGAAAATGAATTAATGGACAGAAAAGTGAACTAAAAAGCAGCTTGTGTTCCTTTCATTTTCACATTCATTCACAATATCACCAGTAAAATTTTAACCCCAAACCACTTACAAGAAAAAGATGAGAGCTTATTCAACAAGAAAAAAGATCCCAAAACTTCCTTTAAAAGCACATATTTCAGTGTTTAAGATCTTATTGTTTGCTTCCCTTTTCTTTCTTTTCCTTCATACCAGTCTGAAATTTGAGAAAGCAGTGCGTGGTTTCAGAATTTGTGCTGGTTTTGGATTTCAGAAACACTTCGTTGACTCAGAGACCCCTCCGTGACCCTCAGGTGGTGTAGACTGAAGAAGCTAACCGCTAACCAGCGCTAACCACTAATTACAAGTGAGATTAGCCCAGTCCCAGCGCCGATGCTCGCTGCAGAGGATTATGTTGTTGTACTGAATGTTTGGCCGCTCGTATCCACTCTTCATCAAACTCCTTCTCTCTCTCAGACTGCGTGTCTCTCTGGATCGACTCTGGTCCAAATTAGCCGTCGTTACAGCGGCGAGGATGTGAAAATAAATAGACAGGGAGTGCACAATGGGGCTATTGTCTGCCGCCACATGCTGCAGCGGGAGATGAACGAGTGAAGGCGAATCCAAGGAGGAAGAAGAACATGGAATAAGAGCAAAATAAAGGGAATGAAAACCCCCCAAAATACAAACAGTTTTAGAGATTTCGATTTTTTATTGATAAAGTCTTATTTTGGTTGTACTTGAAACATTGAAGGAAGATCATAAATCAGTTCTGGGCAGTGTAATCTTGCTGGGAATATTACAAGAACTTCATTTAAAAAAACATTAACAGTTTAATGTAAAAATGTTTAGCCCGAGAGCGGACACTTGAGGAACTCCACAGATTCAAATAGAAACAAAGCAGCAACTTTTTATTGACAATTATTCATAGTAAAAGAGGTTTGAACTGACTGTCATTGCTGCTGTTTGCTTTTCCAAACCGGGGCTGTGCTGTGTTAGGATACAGTATTAAAAACAGTAAAAGAAGATTAAATATAAAACCTGAGTGTCTGAAGTCACAGTGAACTAAAATAAATGAATATAGCTACGTAGATACAGTCAGAATCACCAAATGGAGCAAGAACGCGAAGTTACGTCTGTGAATAAACGGACTTAATAAACTGACTGAATGTTTGAACGTGTACTTCGTCACTGATCAGCTTCTGAACTGTATTCGGCTCGTATCAAACACAAGCTGTGCATCACTAGTGTCTGCTGCTCTGAGCGAGAGTGTTTCTGTTAAGTCACTCTTTGATCTGAAGCCTAAATTGAGGCGTTACACCACTGAATGTTTATTCATCTGAAGGAAATAGAGCATAGACACTTGAAACTCAGCTGCTGACTCAAAAAAGGGTAAAGGTGCTGTTGTGGCTGTTTTTAAATGACTCACAAGCTCAAATTTATCCTTTTTTATTTAACACTCCTGAATTGAGTCAAACTAAAGAGTTTTAAAGGTGAATTAGTTGAAGTTACATGATATTAGCTGATCTTGTTTTCTTTTTTTCCCGTTAGATTGACTACATTTATGATACACTCACAAATAAAAATGATATATGTAAGACATTTTAACCATAAAGACCGTATTTGTTTAGCGTTTAATTGTAAGAAAGTGCATTTTGTCGTCTTCCTTTCTTCCATTCCTTCATTTATTCCTGAAGCACTGGTTCCTCGTCAGTTCAGAGGGTAGTCTCTGGTGTAAGGGTCTAATGGGAAACACATTGCTGCTGCTGTGAACTGGAGGAAGATTGATGACCTGGATCTAGTTACTGAACTCACACGTGCACGCTCGTGGATTGAACCATCGCAGCGAAAACCCGACGAGACGGCAGTGGGTCGCTGTCAGACGCTCCACATGTGCTGCCGAATAATGCGCCACAGTTCACTGACAGGTGCCATTACTTCAGCCGCTGCCAAAAAGTGAGCTGTTCTAGGGCTGTCCTGAACTAAAGCTGAGGCTGAGGGATGTAGGTCTAGAATAATAACTAAATATAATGTGATAATAATAGATTTCTGGCTGCTTATACAGGGATAAACTGTGGTACGAGGACCACTGACAGTACTTTGGCTTCCGTGAGTGGCACTAAGGCAGTCTCAGAGGTTTTATTGTTCAAACTCAAATTAAAAAATAAAATTAAATCTCTTCATCTTCTTTATTTCCTAGACCATTATCTCTGGCCTCAAAGCTCCACTCCCTAATTATCCTTTTTTGTCCTCTCCTGGGACCTCTCCTGCTTCTCTTTTATTAAAAAATAAAACCAGACCAGTTTTTCCTCCAAAATACTAATCCATTTGACCAAACTGAAGTTTAGAGTTTAGCGTTAGCTTAGCTGTGACTTCAGCGTCAGGACGACAATTATCTCCTCCTCGTTAAACATTACGTGATTGAATTGACAGTGTTTATCTTTGTTTTACGTTGCCTCCCTTTTCTCTGTTGATGCTTTTCCATTTATGACTAATAATGGACCCAATTGTGAAGCGCTTTGAGTGACTTGAAAAGCGCTTTATAAAATCTAATCCATTATAAAGATATACATTCAGCTGTGGGAATACTCACACTGATGAAAGCTGAAGAAAATCACGTCAAATGCTGTTTTCGACAAACTCCTTCACGTAAAGCTCCAAAAGTCTCCAAACATTGGACGTCGACAGAAGGAGAACCTGTGAATGTAATAAAATATGCACTTCGTAGAGGACCTTTTGAAGACGAGTTTTGGACGTCAGAGACTGAACCCTTTGGAGGCCGGGTTCGTCTCGTTAGCGTTGTTTTTGGAGCGTTTTCAGGCACTCGAGGGGCGCATATTCACGTCTCCATTCATTCTCAGACACTGGACACTGGTTTGAATGAAGCCAAAGTGGCATCCGTCGAAGCACTTCAGGCTCAAGTGGACAAATGTGCATCAGCGCTTACGTAAAACATCAGCCCAAAAGCAACAGGTGAAAGAGGGAATCCTGGGAAATAAATGACAAGAGGGACAGAGAATGAAAAGATGCAAATGTGAAGAATGATTTGTGTTGAAACTATTACGGCCTCTCTGACCACCATCAAACATGCTCACACATTCATCACCACAGACACTGGAGGCAGGTGAAACAACGACAGTACGAACAGGAGGGAGCGGGAATCGAACCAACAACCTTCTGGTTATTGGACTCTACCTACTGAGACACTGTCACCCTTCCCTTCTTTCTTTTACACCTAAAATAGAATCAAAATAACTAACAAAAGCTAATTAAGAGACTCCTAAAAGTGAAAAAGATCAGATAAAATGATCAGATAATGATGACATTTTGCTAAACGTTTTGGTTGTAAAACTTTTTTGTTGAGGCTATTGATATTCCTTTTTGAATACATTTTATTAAAATTTCCCTCTTTTTTTTTAATAAACCTCGTTCTATTTTGATACAGTAAAAGTATTGTTTTATTTATTTATTTATTATAATTTTGAGACTCAATGTTTAATGTCACATTCTAAAAAAAACCCCCAAAAAAACAAAACAGTTGAATGAGACCAACGTGTTTCAAGTTCAAGACTTTAATGCATCAAGACCAGTTTGTGATCCAGAGAAAACATTAAAACCATCAAAGACTATTCTCGGCAAAATGACAAAATGGATGAATATCATGTTTCGATCAGATTCTTGAAGACAACAGCGTTAGTTTATAGCTTCATATTTTCTCAAACTTAAACTCTTTG
Source organism: Rhyacichthys aspro (assembly GCA_036850595.1). Classification (NCBI taxonomy): domain Eukaryota; kingdom Metazoa; phylum Chordata; class Actinopteri; order Gobiiformes; family Rhyacichthyidae; genus Rhyacichthys; species Rhyacichthys aspro. The sequence continues at coordinate 1,845,799 of CM072165.1, forward strand.
AGGGGCAAAGTGTGGCATGTTTTATCCGTTATCGTATTTGTCCAGTGAATCATTATAAACCGGACTCTCCTTGTTGTTTGTGCTGCTGCTGTGACTCATCGATTGTGAATTTGCCGAATGGGCATCAGATCAAACGTGGCATTGTATTCTTCCAGCATCTCTCCGATTGTTTTGTTGTCTTCCTGGTTGGTTCATATCCTCACCAGTTTTTCTCATTACCGCAGCCATCAACCACCCGAAAAACCCAGACTCTTTAAGGCTCTGACGCACTTTTGACGTCCCCTTCGACAGATTTAGGTGCCAGTGCTACGTGCCGACGGCGGCGCGCTAAGGAAGCGGCGGCGGCTTCAAAAATAATGTGTGGAACGATGCCCTCAACTTTGATCTGGACGTAATGAGGCTTTCCCACAGATTCCAATGTTTGAGAGAAAAAAGTTGAGGGTGGATCCTTGAAAGGTGGAAATTTGTCCTTATCTTGAGTTCATGATAAATCCTGATGTTTGTGAGGTTAGCCAGTGTTAGCTACTAATGCTAATGGTTGGAACAAAACAGTTAAAGTATTTTGCATGAATTGAATGAGACTCGAGACTCAATCAGGATCATAACCAAGGTTTAGAAATGACTGAGGTCTAGAATATTTGTTCTAACTATTTAAAATAACGTATTAATAGTATAATCATTTTTAAAAAAACAAAATCTATGATAACCAAACAAACTCTAGGAGAGTTGGCGTTGTTCTGAGACTGGATTCGAACTGTGAATCCTCAAAGGCCCTCTTCTGTCTGATTTTGGTTTGATTTTCGGCGTTTCTAAGGGCGTCAAATGTGACTCACTGATGGCTAAGAAAGTCCTTTCCTTTTTACTGTCAGTGAACGGCCTTTTAACACTGTTTTTATTCTGTTTCTAGGCAGCATTTCCTTTTGCAACATCAAGAATAGTCTTCAGGGAAAATTGGTACTTCCCATAATTTAAAGTTCTCCCCAAAGACTGGTCGTACAGGAGACAGACATTACTTACTAATAGTGTTTTGTTCCATGGAAGAACTCTCCATTTTGGTTCTTGTTCAGCTTCTTTTAAAAGATAATTATAATAGAGTCATCATCATCAGGTATTTTGTTTTACTGTAGACCTCACATTTTGACACAAGGCACCTTTAAGGCCGTTGTGGAAATGGATGTATCTCGTAAACTTGATTTATTTTTCCAAACATATAAATCAATGGATCACTGTCAAAGCAGAGCCCTGCCTTCGTTTCTGCACTAATTTTACGTGCTCAGTTTTAAGATTCGGTGACTCCTCATCCTTCCTGCTCGTCCCTTCCTGTTACATTCTTGTGTATTCTTAGGATCTTGGGTCAATCACTCTTTTTTTATTGGCCATTTCCAGAGCAGTTTTCTGGGGACAGGGAGTGGCGGCCGTGACTCAATGGGTCGTAACCTCGTCCTAATGGAGCAGTAGTTTTTAACATTTCCCTGAAAAACTGTTAACGCTTTAGACCAGCTTCATCCGGATTGTGTTACTCCTTGACCAGTCGTCCCTTGATGGTTGTGAGTTTTTAAAGAGCTGGATTGGACTCTACAGCAGCCAAATGAGTGATTGTTAGCTCAGTAGGTTGGGTTTGTCGTCAGGGGTTGATTTTATCAGACGTTCTTGGTTGTGGTAATTGAGCTACTGCTATCAACTCTGTGAAAATGACTTCTGTAATTGCGGTTCTGTGTTTCATAGGCTCAGCTGCAGCGCTCGTTGGACAGCTCGGTGTCCGTCCAGCCGAGGGCTCTGATTGGTCGACGTGGCAGGAAGGAGCCGGCTGTTGCCACGGCGACAGAGAGCGGGGAACATGGCGGCAGTCCACTTTCAGAACAGGACTCTGGGATCTTAGACGTGGAGGACGAAGAGGACGAGGTGAGACAGCACAGACAGAACAATCCGCCAACACAGAGGCAAGGAATAACTGTCTTTTAACGACAGAAATCTGAAAACAGAGCCTGGTTTTAGGTGGGAGCCGTTTGAAGGATCGGTTTGGGGCTGCAACTAAAGATTATTTCTATAATCTAATTAATAATTGGACAGTGATCGTGTAAATGCGTGGGGACCTGGTGGACCAACAAAGACAAGTGTCAAAAACGTTATGTGTGTGTTTTATTGATAATTTATTGAAAATCATACATTTTTACAAAATCTGAACCAGATGAAGCCACAGACTGAGGATAGAGCAGATACACATAAAGATGGATTTTTATCAAAAACACAAAAATGTCTTTTACTGTTTCTGTGGATTTACTGCTCTGTCTTTAATAAAATCTCCTCTCTCAGCACATGTTTCAGAGTCTGTTAATATCCCAGATAGATGGACTAAATATAAACTGATAAAAAGACAGACAGAGACAGAGGATAGATGCTCGGTGCTGCCCCCGGTGGATTTAGGCCTAGAGCAGCTCAGTTGATTGTGCCATTAATGAACTGTGAACCTTAACGTTGTGAGTGTTGGTTTATCAAAGAGGAAGGTTTGGAGTTAAACGTTAAGACAGTGTCCTTTTAATCCCAACATCGGACTCTAGTCAAGACACAAAGATGTGTTTGGACTGAGATAGAGGTCAGGATCTGAGGCTAAAGGAGAGACTGGTGACTTTAATGTTTCTGTTTTGGGGGGCACTAACTTTTTCACATAATACTGAGGAACAGAGAAAATAGACTCTAAATTTTAAGTGACGAAGATAAAGCTGTTGTTTTCGGAGGATAAGTGGTGATTCCTTTAAGAAACTGAACATGAACCGTCGGACCTTCTCTCGGGACACACATTATTATTGTTTTTCTAAAGGAAGGCGCTGCACAAAGAGGAGAATAGGTCCGAACTGTTCACCCCCGCGTCCCGTCTCCGCCGTGCCCTGGTCTTTTATGGACGTCCTGTAAACTCCGCTCAACCCTCTTCACAGGAAGACCTTGGGCCTAAAACAAAGGCCTGACCCCGCGGTCGCCACGGTTACGACCCCTTTGGCACCGAGCGGGGACGCCGTGCCAACCTCTGGCATCTCGACTCGTCACGCCATCGCTGCCCCGCGTCTTCCTCCTCCGTCCCTCGAGAAAATAGATCCTTTTACTCAACCCTTTAAAGGAGAGTTCAATGTTTACTAAAATCTGCTTCTGTTAGATACTTTCTTATTAGGTTCTTTTTTCTGTTTATTGTCCTTTACCAAAGTTTAAAGGTCTTAAAACGTGTGGCACCTAGAGAATTTCTGACTTTTTAAGAAGAAAAATCAGAATATTTTCTTTCAATGAGACCACATCCATGTCTTTGTCGGATAAACTTTTTTGGTTGTTTGTAATTAAGGACATTTTCACACAAAGGTCCGCACTAAGAACTCACACTTTATACAGTATTCGTTTGTTTTTGTTTTTGTTTTTGTTTTTTGTCACTCTACCCCTTTTACTGTGTTGAATGTGTCTCTGCAGAGGCTCATTTTACAGTTGAACTGGAGAAATACAATAATCAGACTGGAACTGGGCCTAGAGAGTCAAGATTCAAAGAGTTTATTGACATGTGTAGAATATAGAAGCAGATTTCGTTGTGCAATTAAATTCTATCTTTGCTGTCCACAATGAATGCCCAGCAAAATAAAAAATAAAATCAAATATTAAGTATAAAATAGATACATTTGTCGAAATACAATATATAAAATAGAATTAGAATAAAGTAATTATAAGTCCTGGTTAAAATATTTTTCATATCGTTTGTGTTGCAGGTTCCTGGAGCTCAGGATTTGGTGGATTTCTCTCCAGTTTATCGCTGTCTTCACATCTACACTGTTCTGGTAAAACACGCTTTTATTTCTCCTAAATATTCACTCCACGAGTTAACGACACGAGTGCTCACTGCAGAAACTGTTGTTTAATACACCTATAAAGATTTACACCGGCGCATTGAGTTTTGACCCTCTAAAGCTACTGTAGTTGTAGTTTTGACCCTCTAAAGCTGCTGTAGTTGTAGTTTTGACCCTCTAAAGCTGCTGTAGTTGTAGCTTTGACCCTCTAAAGCTGCTGTAGTTGTAGTTTTGACCCTCTAAAGCTGCTGTAGTTGTAGTTTTGACCCTCTAAAGCTGCTGTAGTTGTAGTTTTGACCCTCTAAAGCTACTGTAGTTGTAGTTTTGACCCTCTAAAGCTACTGTAGTTGTAGTTTTGACCCTCTAAAGCTGCTGTAGTTTGAGGTTTGACCCTCTAAAGCTACTGTAGTTGTAGTTTTGACCCTCTAAAGCTGTTGTAGTTGTAGTTTTGACCCTCTAAAGCTGCTGTAGTTTGAGTTTTGACTCTAATTTGTAGTGTAGTTTTGACCCTCTAAAGCTGCTGTAGTTGTAGTTTTGACCCTCTAAAGCTGCTGTAGTTGTAGTTTTGACCCTCTAAATCTGCTGTAGTTGTAGTTTTGACCCTCTAAAGCTGTTGTAGTTTGAGTTTTGACCCTCTAAAGCTACTGTAGTTTGAGTTTTGACCCTCTAAAGCTACTGTAGTTTGAGTTTTGACCCTCTAAAGCTACTGTAGTTGTAGTTTTGACCCTCTAAAGCTACTGTAGTTGTAGTTTTGACCCTCTAAAGCTGCTGTAGTTTGAGTTTTGACCCTCTAAAGCTACTGTAGTTTGAGTTTTGACCCTCTAAAGCTACTGTAGTTTGAGTTTTGACCCTCTAAAGCTACTGTAGTTTGAGTTTTGACCCTCTAAAGCTGCTGTAGTTGTAGTTTTGACCCTCTAAAGCTGCTGTAGTTGTAGTTTTGACCCTCTAAAGCTGTTGTAGTTGTAGTTTTGACCCTCTAAAGCTGTTGTAGTTGTAGTTTTGACCCTCTAAAGCTGCTGTAGTTGTAGTTTTGACCCTCTAAAGCTGCTGTAGTTGTAGTTTTGACCCTTGTATTTTACATTAGATTAAGTTTTGACTCTTTGAAACTGCTGTAGTTGGATTCGTTTGGGTTTTTTGGGTCCAATTTTAATTTTCTTTTATTTTTGCCTTTTTTTTTCAAAGCCAGTTGATTGTTACTGATATTATCCTTGAAAAGTTCTGGAAAAAATGATCTCCATAAACGAGTGGGGACCTTGCATCTGGAAAAGCGTCCCGTATCTCTCTCAGGTTTTTGTCTCCGCTCCAGCGTCCCACTTTGTGACAGCGCCGCTTGAGACGCTGCCAGGTTTGGGGCCCCCTCCGCCGACCCCTGGCTCCTCTCCCGGCTTCGGCGTCTCGCGTGTCTCGTTTCGGTCGGAGCTAAAGTGCGACCGGGGCCGAGGTTTTGACCGGGACACGACCTGCTCGCGCGGGGTCTGTGTTTTTGGGGGGAAGGGGGGTCGTGAGCGGGACAGCGGTGCGCGAGAGGGGCCACAGGAAGTGCATGAACTCTGGCAGGAAGGAGAAAGTGAACCGCAGAGGTACAGACGTTGGGAGGTGAGGGAAAGGACAAGCCAAAGATGGAGGAGCGAGGGATGACGGTGCATTTAGAGAGGCCTCTGAATCGGGCCGGGGCGACGAAGAAGAAATGACCCGAGATAACAACACAGTATAGGGCTTATTATTGTAGAAAATCTATTTATGAATCTTTGGGTAAAGTCCTGCTGTGACAGAGTTATGTGATAGTGTTAGTTTGCCCCGATTTTAGACTTGCAGGCTTTGGACCCTGAGCAGATGATGGTGACAAATGATGATTGATCAAAATAATATAAATCTGTGAGTGTACTGTGAAGATATGAAGCAAAGTAATAATGCTGTCAACAATACACCATTTTTAAAACGCCACGGCAAATAAAACGCTCTGTAAACTGTGGTTAGTCGTAGTTTAGTTTAAAAATTATTACTTTGTGTTTATATTTGGTCGTCTAAAAGTAAACTAATAAAGGTTAAACTAAATTAAAATTTGCCTCCGTCTCTGCTCGTATCCATCGCTCATTGATCAAACAGAAAAACAATAGACAGCTCTGGTTTTCTGTAAAGTTGTAGAATTAACCACCTTTATACCATCACAAAATGCAACTTTCCAATGTAATAATCTGTTTTTGGTTCATTTTAAGACTAAGGCTTATGTACATTTCATAATTATATCCAACATTAAAACTCGTTATTTGATAAATGTTATTAAATTCTGGCTGAATATTTTATCACATGCAGCAGTTTGCTTTAAAAGTAATCTCAGCTCATTTAAGACGAAAACCGGGACAGGTCGTGAATATAATGGAGCACATAAACGCAGCAGGAGTTGTACGTTTTAATTGTCTGGACCTGTTTTCTCCGTTACACCTGTGTCGCAGATGTTTCAGTGACACATTTTTGGGCGCAGACCTGGATTTACCGTTCGAACAGAGCCAGCGCCGTCTGATGTACACACACTCTGATTGGTAAATGGCTGCTGTTCACTCGTAACGGCTTCATTTATTTTTAAAGTAAACCTGGACGCAGACTCCAGTTTGCAATCAAGATGGAGACGGGGCTTTTGGTTTTCTGCTTTTTCCAGTTCTTTTCCAGGTTTTGAAGCTGAACAATACTTCTTTGTTTGGGTTCCACGAGTAAATGAAGAGGCCATTTTAACATGTTTTGCTCAATGTCCGAGTATATTTCTGGTTTGTTTGACTTTAAAACACATGTAACACGTTGTATTTTTCTACCGCTCCACTGACTCCGCTACAAACAAAACCATATACAATCAAGCTGCTGTGTTTTTGTTTGACTTTGGGGTTCAAAAGTTAGTATTAGACTCTGGCTTTTCCTTTTGTGAAGATCTATTCTCAGTAAAGTTAAACAGACTGTACATGATATTTTTTCTTCTAGTTGTGAAAATGAAAACCCTAACGCTAAACTCTAAACTTCAGTTTGGTGAAATGTATTAGTATTTTGGGACAAAAAAGACAAAAAAAGAACATCAGGGACTGGAGCCTTAGCATTGAACATGGCTATTTTCATGGTTATTATCTTTGAATTATAGAATAAAATGCTTTTTTGATTGATTCATTGATGTATAATGTAGAGAAGTAATACGACATGAGCAGTTATATCCCAGCTTCAGTCTATTTCCTAGTCTCCTTTTTCCTCGACTCGTATTGTATTTCTTGTGTCGCCTCTCTCTGGGACATCCAGCTCAGAGCTCAGAGCAGAGTTCACGGCCGTTCGACTCGACTCTGTTCAATGCTCATTGTTCGACTGAGGGTCAAACTGGGAATAACAACAATTAAAGCTCAGTTTTGTCACCTCAGAAGCAAAAGCACTTCTAACAAACACTTTCTAAGCCTCCTCTGAGATTCATATCCACTTTGTGAATTGGAAACCTTCAATTGTTTTGAATGGACATTGTTCAGAGGAGGATAGCCACTGTAAGAATTATAGTTGGGGCGCTCTGGTTTAACAGCTCTGTGCAAAAAAATGAGACGAAGCAAAAACTGACATGTTACAGACGGTTCATTTCTGACAAATCTGAATAAATGCACAAAGCTAACTGTTTTGAGCCCTATCTTTCCGCTACATTTTCACAGATTTTCATGATTTATTGTAAGTGATGTAAGCTGAAGTTTAACTGATGCAGGTTTATCTCTGAGTCTAAGTTTAAAGGCTTTTACAAACAGTGGATTGTGGTTTAAAAGGTCTATTTTTACGTCTGATATCGTCGTCCGTATGAGGTCACTCTAAAGCCCAGTGGTCGCAGATAAAAGCCGTGGTCTGTTCAGTAAATTCAGAGCAGAGTGTGGTCTTTATCACTGAGCTCAGTCCAGGACTGGTTTGAACGTTAGATATGACCTCACACAGACTCACAGAGAAGATAACCTTCACGGATTCACGGAGCTGAAACCAGTGACTTCATTAAACTTCAGCCTGTTCAAATCTGTATTCAAATTCTAAAAAATAAAATAAAAAATGATTCTTTCTTTAATATCTGACAGTAAATCTTTAAAAACAAGTTTAAACACAGGTTTCAATAATTGTTTATTTTGAAATTTGGGATTTTGTTTTCGCAGTTTTATTATTGTGAATTTTGTTTTTATTTTGACTGACCTAAATATTTCAATTATTTTAAAAAATTTGACTGAACTTTCTCTTTATTTGAATTTTATTTTTATTTACTGTTTTACTTTCCCTTCATTTTCTCTTTATTCTAACATTTTTCCATATTTATTTTAATAATTGAGTCAAAAATATCATCTGTTTCTGACAAAATTATATTAAAATTTCGGTGAATCTCTGGTTAACATTTCTTGCCTGATTTTTCAGTTTTTTTTAATTTATAAGTGTAATTATATCCATTAAGTTTTGTTAGGGTTTTTATTTTTTTTATTTTTTCTATTTTACTTACAGATACTTAATACGTTCTGAAGAAGGAAAATGATAATATAAAATCTGTTTTTGTCCAATAAACCTTGCTTCCGTTTGCCCTTTCACCTGCACTGTTTGACCTCTGACCTGTGTTGTAGGGTTTGCGTGATGAGTTTGAGAACTACTACCGAAAGCAGCGCAGGAAACAGGCCCGGCTGGTGCTGCAGCCTCACTCTAACATGGTACGACCCTCATTAACTCCACCTGCAGCATTAACACACACCTCCCTCACTGCCTTTAACACTCACATTTCATTCTGATTTAAAGCATTTATTATATATTTATTTATATTTGGCACATCTCTTTTTTTTCCTGTTTGTCCTTTTGTGCTGTTAACAATTTAGTTTAAAAAATGCAGATAAAGAAGTTGTTTTTTGCTTTATTCTAGTGTTTTTTTCCTTTTCTCTGTTTGTCTTTTTTCCTAAATCTAAAGCACGAGACTCTGGAGGGATACAGACGGTACTTCAATCAGATCGTTGGGTAAGTTCTTTCATTCTAGATCAGACAGTATCACACATACATTACGATATATTTTTTTATCATACAATAGTTATTTACCTATAACCTGAAAAATCCAACTGCTTCGTCAATTTTAGTGCCATTTTTGTTAAGTTTTTATAGAGATCTGGTCTTTTTAATGCGTCAAAGCATCACCAACGTTTAGCCAGGTTTAATTTACTGCATGTTTCTCTATTTTTTATCTTTTTTGAGCTGTTTCTCTGTAAAATAAGACATATTTTGCAACAGAATAACTCATTTCCTTGGTTTATTTCCTTGTTCCTTCGTTGTGTCATTGTGATCATTTTAAGAGAAACACGTTTATGATTGGGTTCTTATAAATTCAGCGAGTTACATAATTATTTTTGTGATGTAAGAGCAGGATAAAATAGACGGACTGAAAAAACTAGATCAGTGTATCCTTATTTTCCATTTGTTCAAATCAAACTCAAATCGACAGAGACCAGACTAATTCTGTGTAAAGAGAGGAAAAAGAATTAGGATGTCTAGCCAGGATAATAGTTTTGTTCCTTTATTTGTCCTTTTTCATTGTTCTTAGCTTAGACTCATTCTATTTTCTGTTAAATTGTCTTGACCTTTACCAATTTCCAAAAGCAAAGATTTTCTTTTTTTAATTAAAAACCCATCACAAATATTTGAAATTTCCATCTTTTGGATCCTGATCATTGTCTAATGCGTCTAGTGGCAAAATCACTTATATATTCATCCATTTTCATGTGTTTTATGTTTTTGTTTTTCTATTTTTTCCTTATTCTTAACACGAACCCATTCTAATCCTCCATTTCTTGATCATTAACTCTATCGTCTAATTCTTCCATCGTCGTCTTCTTCCAAAACTCCATTTTCCCATCTCCTCTCTTCATTTTGTCCGTCCATTGTTAGCTCTCTCTGTGTTCTTTGGCATCGCGCGACAAAATGAAAGAGAAACGTCTGATTTAAACCAAACACTGACCGTTTAGCGACACCTCATTTAAAAGTATTTGACTGACTCCTGACCGTTCTTCTGACTTTTCCGTCCATCCATCACTGCGTCGATAGTGTGTGCGATGGCGGTCGGCTCCTCGCTGTTATTCCGTCTGTCTGTCCGGCTCCAGCAGACGTTTCAATAAACACAACCCGAACTGGACACGTTTGAAGCTGGGATTCTCATTTGGATCAATGGAAAGTGCCATCTAGTTTAGTTTTTGTATCAAGCTGCCATTTATCCTTCCAACAGTTCATTTCCACTTCTTCGTTTTTGAACAGACTGGACCTGATATTTTTTCTTCTATTTGTGAAAATGGTTCAAACCCAAATCGTTTATTGTAAAAGCAAACAGTCTTTATGATGCCATCTACTGTTTATTATAAGGGATTGTAATAGATGAGAACCTCGATTCAGGAACAGAAAACCTGAAATGGATTAGTATTTTGGAGGAAAAACTGGTCTGGTTTTATTTTTTAATAAAAGAGAAGCTGCTTTTGGAGGAGAGTGGAGTCTGAGACAGGGACAAGAAAAAGAAAATCAGGGACTGGAGCTTTAATTTCAGAGTTTACCTTAACGTTTAACTCCAGTCTTAGACCTCACATTTATCCCTTCATCAAGTTCTTTTTTTCCCTGAATTACACTTATCTCACACATATCCCAGTGTTTCCAGTAATTCCTTCAATCACCTGCTGTGTCTTCTCTCAGGTTCTTCGTGGTTGAGGACCATGTGCTCCACACCACTCAGGGTCTGGTGAACCGGGCCTACGTCGAGGAGCTGTGGGAACTGGCTCTGTCCAAAATCACTGCTGCTCTGAGGACACACTCTGTAAGAACCACACACAGGGGTTTTCTTCTTGCCTCTCCCTGTTTATATCTGCATTAACGAGGTCTTCGGAGCAAAAGACTTGGTTTTAGGGCCATTTAGGATTTGTTTTGATATGTTTTCATCCAGGTTTCAGGATATTTTCATTTAAAAGTACAGGTTAAGATTAGATTAGTAAATGTTTTCCACATTGCTGAATATATATTCTCATGTTTCTATTTTCAAACACTTTTTAAGCATCAAAAAATCCTTATCATCCATAATTCATGTGGTTTTTCAAAATAAATCTAAGTACAAACCAATATGCTCCACTATTGATAAGATTTTACACACTGCACCTTTAATATTGAGGATTTGCTTAATGTGAACAGTGTTATTTGGCCTGAGTCTGTTTAGTTTCTTGATGACGATGTGTTCATTGAGTGTTGTGTCCTCAGTCGTACTGTGATGACCCAGATCTGGTGCTGGATTTGAAGAACCTCATTGTGATCTTCGCTGACACGCTGCAGGTCAGTGTTTCCTGAGTTCATAAAGAGAACCCAGATTTGAACTCGTTTATTGAATTATCCTCGTCTCCTTCAGGGTTACGGGTTCCCGGTGTCGCAGCTTTTCGACATGCTTCTGGAAATGAGGGAGCAGTACGGAGAAATCCTGCTCAAGAGGTGGAACATCACTTTCAGGTTGGTCTTTGTCAGCCTCAGATTAAACTCTGACATCTGTTTTATAAATAGTACGTACTCATATCTGTACTCGGTATCGGGACATTCTTCAGTGATGTCGGATGTGACCTTATGTCTCCATTGTGTTCTGAAAAAGCCCGAAACAAACCTGATCCCAAACGAAACGTATCATTTTGTGTTTTGGTCCGCCGCCCTGAGCCTCTGCCTGACCCTTTGTTTTCTTCACTCACCGTCCACTCGCTCCGCTTTGTTCTGCGCTGACCTTTGCCTCTTTCGCCGAGCCGTAAGGTCACGATCCCGGGACGCGCCGGAGCGGGTTTGTGGGAAAAGCGTTTGGTTTTTGAAGTTTTACGAGCGGCCGGAGAGAGGAAGCGGCGTCCTTCGAAGCGGGCAGTGCCCTCTGGACGCTCGGCTCGGGCCATTGTTCGACCGAGCTGTGGCTGTGTTTTGTTGAATGACACCAGTGGGACTCGAACAGCAGTAAACAAACGGTGGTTTCCTCGCTCACACACTGCACCGAAGTCTTTGAGAGGATAGGCACTTTTCCTCATCCAATCATTCCAAAATAATAATAAAAAAATAAAAAATAATAATGAAACAAGATCTGAAAAAAACTTGCTATGAATAAAAAATAAATATAAATTAATAAGTAAATAATGCAAAAATAAATGAATTTAAATAACAAAATTGGACACAAAAAATTAGACCAACTGTACAAAGAAAAAAAAAATCAACAAATTCAATAAATATAAAAAGCGATAATTAATAAATAAATTAATAAATAATGCACTTATTGCTCAACTATTTTGTAAGCAATAAATAATTCAACTGTCAATATTGAAGGAAAATTTATATCTGAAAAAATATAGAAATAAACAATTAATTTAATAAAAGAAAGTTGTGATAATCCTAAATAAAATAAAATGATAGATTTATTTTTATTTTATCTAGCTTCAACTAACTTTGAACAAAATATTTTAAAAAGAAAAAGCTAAAAAAGCTGTTTGTTTTAGTTTTAAGTTTCTGCAATGGAATTCTTTTTATTATTATTACTATTATAAGTATTATTGTTATTACTCTTTTTTTTTTTTCTGCTTCTATCCAACCTGACAAAACAAATTCATTTTTAAAGCTCTTCTTTCTTTTTTATGCTCAATGCCAACAGAGAACCACATCTGACATTGTTCACAAATATATATCTTTTTCAGTCCTAATTTAAGCCTTATTTTGTCTTATTCCCACAGACAGGTGTTGGACCAGGACAACTACAGTCCCATCCCGGTGACGACGGAGCAGGAGTTCAAACAGTACACCTCCCAGTTCCCTCTGCAGGACCCCGAACTGGAAAAGGTACCGGCCTTCCTCTCAGAACCTGAAAAACTAAACAAAAAAGTAGTTCATGTGACTGTTGTTTATCGATTATCTTCAGTGTAACATTAGAGCATTTGAGGCATTTGTTAGGATTGATATAGGAGCTGAAATTCCTTGAAAATTTATATTGTTTTTAAGTCTGTTTTTGTTCTTTCACAACAAAATAAGTAGGAGACACAATTTGGAAGAGCTTTAAATGGACAATAATGGCTCATTTTAAAGATATTTATGTATTTTTGGAGCTTGAATTTGACCTCAGATTACTCCAAAACCATCTATTTTAAATTAATATATATAAATGTTGTTTCTACAGCTGCCTTTCCCCAAGAAGCTTCCATTTTCTGAGTTTGTGCCAAAAGTCTACGCTCAGCTGAAAGAGTTCATCTACGCCTGCCTCAAGTATTCAGAGGACCTACATCTCAGGTAAAAACACGGACATTGGAAGTGTAAAATCCTGAGGTCGAGTTACTCAGCTGTAAACCGAGCCGTCACGCTCCACTTTAACCTCTGACCTCCACCTCTTTGTTTTTACGTCACTTTTTACTCCATCTTTTACATTCTACATCTTCAAGTGTGTTACCTTACAGCACCTTTTCTCTTATATTCAACAGTTCTTTCTCTGAGCGTTCGTCCAAAATGAGGAAAAGGAAACCCCTCATTAAAGGCATTAGCGCTGTCTCGTTTCTCTTCGTCCTGTTTTTAAAGTGTCACCGGCTTCAGTTTAGTCTCGAGTCGAGGCCAAATGAGAGGAAATACCTGAGTAAATGCAGTAAATGGAGAGACGACACCTGTTCAGCCTGATTTTACAAAGAGGCATTTGGGGATAACTGGATAATATATTAATATATAATATAATATTTATTTATGCTTATTGTATTCCATAAAAAAGTATATTGATGGCTCATGATTTGAATAAAGGCTGGAATTAAACTGCTCTTTGTAAAAAAGGTTTACACATTTTAACTTTTATTTAAAAAAAAGATAAAACTGGACAAATTTTTCACCATAAAATACTAATACATTATATTAAATCAGTAAATAAAATCAAAATCTAAATTATTTCTCAAATCCAGTGCTGGAATAGACACTTTCTCAGTAGAACTTTCTGTTATCATTGATTCAATGTTGACCAACTGTTCGTATTTATTAAAACTCTTGATAATTAAGCGTAGATTACCTCCTACGCTTTTGTTTTTTCACAGATTGTTCTTATTACAATATTCTGTTCGATGTTTTTATCATAAATATAATAAAGAGTGTAGTATAGACGGTATATTTTGGTTCGTGGAGTGTTTTTGTCTGCTGTGGTTTGTAAAGCTTGAGTTTGCCAAAGGCAGGAGCTGGACAGAGATGATTTAATTCAACACTGAACGAGGTGTTGTTGGCCTCGAACTCTGAGGTAAAGCCATAAAACTGTTACTTTGAGGTAAAACACAGCGAGGCGTTCACTGCGTCTGCGATGAGTTGAAAACATCACTAAAAATGAACCAGGATCCTTTGATGAAACAGAACCGAGGTCCAGCTGAAGGAACAGACTCTGTCTTTGTCGAATAAAAAGAAGAGTGTTTCTGAGAAAGACCGAGCTCAGACGGTTTCAGAGAGAAGCTGGAAGATAAACAGAAGCTACTGTCAAAGAAAAAGAAAACGAGACTTGGCTTCGATCTTTTAATTTGTAGATTTGTTTGAAGATGTCTGTGTGATTCAGAATCAAACCTCCTGAATTGGAGCGGCCTTTTACAAACCATCGAGTCACGGGATTGAAGTAGCTTTAGTTGTAGGTTTCTGAGGAGTTCACACAAGTGTTAAGTGACCTAAGCCTTCCTGCTTTTTGTTTTTCCTTCTTTTAAAGTCCATTCTCTGATTATTTTACATTTAGTTTTTCAGTGTAATCTCCTAAAGTTTATTGTAACAGGAATCATCTGAAAAAATGAGACCTTAAGACGTGATCTAGTCTTTATAATGAAGGATTTTAATAGATGAGAATGATCAGTCCACAGCAGGATTTTGTCCAATCACAGCTCACTTCAGGTAAAAAGGAGCGCTCCCATTGGTCGACACTGATGTCAACAACGAAGGAACAAGGAAGTAAACCAAGGAAATAGGTTATTCTGTTGGAAATATGTCTTATTTTACAGAGAAACAGCTCAAACAGAATAAAAAGAGAAGAAGAAGCTGCTGTTGGAGGAGAGTAGTGACACATGAAATCAGAGAAATATGAGTTATTGCCTTTCTCTGATTAGAACTGGAGTTTTAAATTCTTTATAAATGTCATTCTGATTAAGATGGCAGAAACACACCTGGATAATGTGGTTCAAGATCAGACTAATGTT
This sequence comes from Rhyacichthys aspro, assembly GCA_036850595.1. NCBI lineage: Eukaryota > Metazoa > Chordata > Actinopteri > Gobiiformes > Rhyacichthyidae > Rhyacichthys > Rhyacichthys aspro. The sequence goes on from CM072165.1 coordinate 1,860,809, forward strand.
CTCAGATTAAGCTCTAGAGACGGACAGCAGCACAGAATAACCACAAACTTAGTCCAAACCAACACTTATCATTCTTAAAATTCTACTTAATCTCCAAAATGGCCGATGCTGTTACGAGCTATAGTTTTTCTATAAAGTTTGTAGCCTTTTTCCTGCAGATATTCTCCTGATCCTCGCTGACTCTTGGCAGTTTGTGGAGCACAGTTGATCCTGTTTTTTTCACTCACTGCTCCATTTAATATTATTACTATTATTATCATTCCTCTGTGTGTTTACAGATCTGTGGCTTTAACCTTTTCGCTCTGTATCGGACTATTTTAGGACTCAACCAGGTCTAACCTCGTCCGTTCTTCTCCGATGACTCTTCTTTAAAAGCAGAGGTGTAACTCGATCCTGGTCCTGTGGTCTTCAGGCTGTATTGGTTTTTAATTTGATCGTGCGTTGGCTGCTCATATTTTTGTCCACTCCGCACTTCTTCTTCTTCTTCTTCTGCGCCGAACGTTTTTCAAATTCCTCTGTTTTTTGGGAAACGCTGTGAGTTTGTGATTCCAGCTCGAGCTCTGCCTCAGGCTCAGACCCGTCACTGATTCGACTGGAATGTGTTTAGAGACGGAGACTTTGGGATTTGGACTCGCTTTTTCTGTTTCTCACTTGTGTTCAGTTGTTTGGGAAACCTTTGACCTTGATTATTACAATTGTTTTAAATACTTAATCCACATTCATTCCAGATGTTACTGACATTGTGATCCTTAATAATCCTTCTTTAGGTTAATTTGAATGATTCTTGAAGAAGTAAAAACGCTTATTATTTATATTTATTGCCATTACACACCATTTGAGCAAGATAAATACAATAAGTTACAAAAGGAAAAAGTGTAGTAAATGTATAACTTCTTTTTGTATTTGATGAAAACTATTTTCACCTAATTACATCTTGTAACAGGAATCGTCTGTGGAAAAAAACGAGACGTCTAGACTTTAGCAGTGATTTTATTGGATGGTCAAGTTGGATTTGTATAGGTTTTGGTTTTCAACATGTTTTAGTGGAATTCAGACTGGTTTTAATTGGATTCTAAAAGGTTTTTGTTGGATTCAAACTGTTTTTTGTTCGTTGTGAACAGGAGTATGTTACAGCACATTCTGGAAGCGTGATGTTTAAGGACCAGAATAGTTATATAATATTAATTTCTGACCATTTTAAAGCAATATTTGTCCATATTTAAAGTAAAAAAGTTATTGTGCTTTTGTCCTTGATCATTAAACTCAGGTAAACTCTTGAATTCTTCTTCTTTTTTCTCTGTGTTCTTTCAGACAATGTTATTCTGACTCGGGGCCAATTCAAGCTCCACTTTTTCCAACTTTTGCAGATGAATAAATTAGCTTAAAGTGTTTGTCCTGGCTCCGAGACCCGGCGCAGTCCGTCCCTCGTGTTGAGTTTGTTTGAATCTGAGTCTGCGTGCGTTTCAGCTCCACGGAGGTCGACGACATGATCCGAAAGTCCACCAACCTGCTGCTGACCCGGACGCTCAGTCACTGTCTGCACTACGCCATTAAGAAGAAGAATGTGGGCTTGGCAGAGGTACGACCGGAGCGAAAAAAATGCCCCGAAACTAGAACGAAAAAGTCTCTGAGGAAATGGACTAATGCTGTTTGCTCAGGTTCAGAGTTAGGCCTCATTTACTTTGACAAAAACAGTTTCCTTTTCGACCTGTTGCCTGTAAATGTTCAAAAGTTCAACTGAGATATTAAGACATTCTTTCATATTTTTTATTATCAACACAAGAAGAATTTAAATAGAGATTCAACAAATTTAGGACAAGGCCAGGACTAAACTATGTCTAAACGTTCAAGAATTCATAATCACAGCTGCTAGTTTTTGCTTCATTTATTTTTTATTTTAAATCTTGCTTGAATCTCATGTGTTTGAGAAATCCTCTCTCTCAGGGTTTGTTCCTTGTGGTTTGTTTGCAGCTGGTGCAGGTGATAATCAACACCACTCACCTGGAGCACAGCTGCCATTTTCTGGAGGAGTTTATCTCCAACATCACCAACGTTCCTCCGGACACCGCCAACGCCACCAAACTCTACGGAACCTCCACTTTCAAGGTATTTCTCACTCATTTGATTTTTTAAAATTTTTGCTTTACACTTCACTTCACTGCTGTCAAAAAAAAAAAAAACAATCTAAAAGAAAGAATTATTCATGAAAAGCTACATCTTATTTTACTCAGATCTTTTTAAAATACAAAGTGTATGTTCTTCAGATCATGGAAATCTATATTGTACTGAATTTTTATGCTTACATTTTTTTTGTATATTTATTTTTTATATAATTTTTTTTACAATAAAAAAGTACAGATTTGTTTCCATAATGAAAGCTACAGCAACAGTTAAGTCTTGACAAAAATATAAAATAAATATAACCTGACTGGTCTAACTGCAGGACGCTCGTCACGCGGCCGAAGCAGAGATCTACACGAGTCTGAACGCGAAGATCGACCAGTTCCTGCAGCTGGCGGATTACGATTGGTTGGCTCCGGTGCCGGGGGGCGGGGCTCCGGTCGTCAGCGACTACCTCACGGATCTGATCGCGTTTCTGAGAAGCACCTTCAGCGTCTTCACCAACCTCCCCGTGAGTTTGAGTTTATGTTTGTTTAATCAGTGTCTTTTCAGAAACATTTTGATTTCCATTTAAAGAGATATGACTTTTTCACTTTTCAGACAATTTCTGAATCAAAATTATTATTTGTCCTTTGATATTTTTAAAAAAGGCAATTCACGAGTCACTTTTCATGCTTGAATTTATGAAGATGATTTTAAAGCTTTTAAACTATATATTTGAATGATTTTTATGCTATGACTGCAGCAGTAGCATTATCCTCAGAGTGAAAATAAAGTAGTTTTAGGACATTTTAATTTGCCTCAAAGTCTTGTTGAGACACAAATATCTCTCTGTTGTTAAAGCCCACGGTGCATCACACAGATATTGCTTGTTTAATGTCATTATTTGACCTGCAGGTGGCGCTATGAACTGCATTTATTTTAAACAAACACAGCTGTCCATAGCGTGGCCATTGTCCAACTCAACTCCAGTTTCCATTGGTTTAAATGAGTATTTTTACATCAGTAAATGCTGTGTCCATATTTTACAGTATATTTTGGTTGTTTATGTCCCGTTGGTGCGGTTATATAAGCCCAGAGGCCCGCCGCGCTGCTTTATGTCGACGTTAGCATGACACGACACAAGCGGCTTTAGTCGGTCATAGTTTGAGCTTGTTACGGTTAGATCGTTAACATGGGGCTGGTTAAGCTCATTAAAGGTGAGGCTCTGGGGTCAGCAGGCTCCGGATTAGACTCTATTGACTCCATCGCTCAATCACATTATGTTCACTGCCACTGTTCACACTGCTCCTTTTACTGAAGAAATAACACCGATCTACTGCTAATAATGAGTGACAACCATGAAACATTTAACTGTTACAGCCGTTTAGGAATATTTGACTCACTTTGAGTAAAAATGTATGAAATGTGTAATTACTGCAGAAATTTCACATTTTCTGTCTGAGATTTTACATTGTTCAAGCGATTTTTACTAATTACAATTCTTAAATTCAGGACATGCCTGGTATTACTTTTGCTGTTAACAATACAAAAATAAGATTTACAGCAATTTTTGTCCCATTTACTTTTCATGGACTTTTCAAATTTTGGCAAATTCTTCTGCTCTTTCCGCAATTTCTTTTTTTTGCAGATTTTAACATTTTTGCACCTTAAACAAGAAACAAGACCTTCAGGTGTTCATTTAGTTTAAAGTTTGGATTTTTTGTTGTTAAAGTCAGTTACTCACTTAACTTTGTCGTAATAATCTGACAGTATCGCAACAGAAAAGTGTTTTGGACTTCCATTTTATGTGTTTATGTCATGTGTTTTATGGGAAAAACATCAATAAAATAGTGTTGCAGCTTCAGTTTTTTATTTATTTTTTTTAAATGCAGGTTTTTCAGAGTCACATTTTCTTCATATTTTTACTCTAGACGTGTTGAAGCATTATCGTAGCATAGTCACAAATCATAATAAATATAACAGATTATTTTATTGTGATATTATCGTATTGTGAGATTTTAATACTGTTATTCTTTATTATCAGAATCAGAATTCCTTTATTTTTATTTTTGTTACAGACATGACCAAAAATATAGAGGTAAAAAATAAAAATATAATTCATAAATATCAAAATAAAAAATATATATATCAAAATATACATTAAAAAAGTTTAAGTCTAAGTGTGAAATATCAAAATATCGAATGTCAAAAATGATTATTACTCTAAGCTAAATGAAACAGACCTTATGCTGGTTGTACTTTTGCAAAACTATTATTTCAAAACAATCAAGTTGAGTGAATAAATAAATATTATTGTGACCAGACTCTACGACAAACAGGAAGACGTCCATCTTGGATTTAAATGTTGTCAAACACGAACACCTTGTATTCTCCTTTGACTTAATGATGTCAAAATCACTTTAAATAATCAACCAAAGTGTGAAAAAAGCTCCCAGATTTTAGTTTGAGTTTGTCCAAAAACAGCACCAGTTACCAACAACTCACAAGATTGTAATTCGAAACTAATGCACATTTTGAACTCTGTGACACTACTTTAAGGTCCATAAAAAACGCTTTAAAACTTTATGTAACTTTATCTATGAAAAAATTTGACTTATTTTCTTTCTTTCTTTTGACATAAAACAAGACTTATTTTCAATACAGCTTGGCCTTTTGGTTGTGCTCAAAATTATTCCAAAAAACTGACCTTTAAAGTCCTTGTAAAGAGTTGATTATGAGCCTTAAAAGCTGAATAAAACGACATATATTCCCTCTTATACCTAAATATCCTAGACTTTTATTGTGGCGAGTGCGGCCCGTCGCTGTTTAATCCCGTTTGTTCTCGTAATATGATTTTATGCACATTGACGGTTCATATAACGCTCAGACTTTCACAGATTTGCTCCGAGCGGGTCACAAGGCCATAAGGCCACACACACGCCGTGCCTGAGCTAAGTGTTTTCCAGTTTTCTAAGAGGCTTTCCGTCCTCCCCCCGAGCCCCGGACGTGACCCCGACTCACGGAGCGGGGGCCTCTTAAGTAGATCAGATGCTATGGATCTAAAAAGCTGGGTCTGGGTGGTGTGACCCGCTGGAGTTAAACCTGGAAATCTAAGAACAGGACGTAACCAGAGGAAAAAAACAGTTTAAAATACACCCGGTTACATTTGTACACGACACTAATGCTGCTGACGCTGAAGCTAAAAATACACTTTTAATGGGATTTACGACAGTTATTGTACATTATTAGTTTATAGTTAATGTTGCTTTATCAGTGTCTATTCAGAATTGTGAGACGACTTATGAATTTAATGGTTGTTGTGTTAGATAAAGGGCAATTCAAGGGTGCGTCTTTCTTTTTTATCCTAGAATCAATGATGATTTTGAGGCTGAAAAATCTGCAGCAGTGAGCATTATCCTCAGAGTGAAAATAAATGAGTTTTAGGACATTTTAATTTGCCTCAAAGTCTTGTTGAGACACAAATAGGACTGTTTTAATGTGTAAAATGAGTTTATGTGATGAACTAATCTTATTTTGGTGCTTTTTTGTAGGAAAATTTATGCGTTTAGGGGTTATACGTGAACTGTACAAGTTACTGACAACTTTTCTGCAGGAAACTGAACAGCTCTAGTCACAACACAGTGGACGCTCAAGTCAAAACCCCAAATAATCAATTAATTGTAAATCACATTGTTGCTTAACACAACGCTAAATTATTGGCACCGGTGGAAGTTATAAAGAGTGTTTTTCTATTTAAAACCTCGACCTTGAGTTTTCTAAAAGCAGATACAGACGAGTTTGACGCTGCAAAAACAAAAACAAAGCAAGTGCGCACCAGGAAGTAGAATGATGCATATGTATATTCCAAAATAAAAGCATGTGTTGTATATTGCAGTAAATAACCTATAATTTGAATGTGCTTCTCCTCCAACAGTGCTCAGTTTGTCTCTGGGCATCTGTAGAAACAGGATTCATTCTTTCCACTGAGTTTTATGGAACTTTAAATGTTTATTTTTTTGAACATAGACAAATTTAATAACTTAAAATATATTATTGACTTCCATTTTTACATTTTGCATCTTTAATTAAAATTGTTTTTTTTTGTAATGTTTCAGATGTTATTTTTCCCCACTTAAAGTCACGTTTCATAGAGACACAAACTGTAAAAGTTGTTTCTGTCCATGATCCAAATGATTATATTATGTCCCTTCCACAAGTTTAAACCCCCTCAAAGGGTCACGCAGACTGTTCCCGACACGTCCAGTTGTTTTGAGGCTTTGAGTCTAAAAAACTGTGAGTTATGCAACAGACTGTGAGCGGTCACTGATCTAATAACTCACCGTGACGCTGCAAACGCTGGTGTTTTCACAGCTCCAGTTGGAAGCAGGCGTGTAAAACGGCGTCGGGCCTCCCACCGGAGCTTATCCCGGCGCTAATAACACCGCTCAGAGTTTAGGGCTAACCAAACAATCCTAATCGAATAGAGCTCGTGTTTTAAGGAAGAAAAGAGGGTAAAAGGCCTCGGGAGTGAAAATAATCATGTGAAAATTCAAAAGGAAATTTGGGAGCGAGGCCTGAGCTCTGATTTTACGGCGATAAGCTCTTGATCGGGTTTGAGCTGAGAAGGATCTGCGGCGCCGGCTTTTCCACAACGTGTTCGGGATTTACAAAAAAACTGATGAAACCAGATAAGACTGAATTAAAGCAACAGGTCAATCTGCCCTCGGTCATTATTATAATTAATCTGTCACTAAGCCCCGCCCTCGAACACCAGGAGCCAATCACATTTCTACAACTTCTCAATGGACCAACTTACAACCAACTTTATCAAATTTTGACCCATTGGGAACGTTTTCAAAGTAAGAGAATTACTGTAAAAAGTTAAGAAAATAAACAGGGAGAAGCACTATTGCAGCCGTCAGTGTTAAATTAAAAGTAAATACTATCTACCATTTGGACTAGTCTGTTAATTAAAGGCACAAACAAAAAAAAATCGTAAAAAGCAAAACAAATTTCACAAAAAGTAAATAATCAATAAAAGTTTTGCAGCAGTTTAACATATTTATATTCCATGATTCTGTATATTTCCCTGATTATTACCGGTGTGTTTCTGGCTGTAGGGAACCCCAGTAGAACACGCCACTTTACCGGTGAGTATCTGTAACAGAGTGCAGTGTTTTTAACGCTTTAAACCCTTTAATCCCGACACAATCCTCAAACCTGAGCACGAGACGGGACCGGGACTCGGACTAACGTGTGTGGCTTTAAGCAAACATTCAAAACAAACAACAGCACCAACATCCGCTGAGTTGTGTTTGGTATTTTGCAATTAATAATGTTTTTTTATTAATAGCATTTTGTGTGTGTTGAAATTTTAAAAGGTGTGTCATTTCCAGATTTTCTTCAGTTACAAGTTTGTTTTAATCGCTAGAAATAGTTCCTCTTTGTGATGTTTGAGCAGGATTTTTTTAAAATTTTAACACAGCCCCATTTTATTAAGATTATTTAAAAAAAGAGTGATGTGAAAGTTCAGTTATATTGGTCTTATTCTATATTCTTAATGTGTTTTTACTGCTTTATTTAAATTAAAAAGTTAAAATATTGCAAGTGTAAGACAGATCGAGTGAATATTAAATGCTTTTTGTCCAAGTGGTGTTGCCGTCAAAACAAAAAGGTGAAAAAAAAACTGCATTTGATGCAAATCGGGGAATGACATGTGTGTGTTTTGACGTTTTTAGAGCAGTGTTGATTTTTCTAATTCTTTTATCCGTGTTTTGTTTTGGAATGAGACAGTTTTTGTGACTTTAACAGAGCATCATTTATTCTCTACTTTTACTTTCATTATCTTCATTTACGGTCACTTATTCCTAAACAGTGCTGTAAAGAGGAAAAAGAGCAACAAAAAGAACCAAAATGGCAGAATTGGAAGGCTGTGACATCAACAAATACTGATTTTTGTATTTTTTTTTTATCTGGACGACCCTATCTTTAACCTGTTTTCCTTTTCTTAAATATGATCTCTATCTTGAGTCATGACTCAGAAAAAGCAAACCTCCAGAGCCTCCTCCATCTCTTTGTCACAGATTTAGCCTCTCCGTCTGCTGTTGTTGTCATCTCCCTCGTATTTATTCCTCGTCCCACTCCTGACTTTTGGCTGCCCTCGTGGCCTCGCGCTGAGTGACAGTTTTCTGGACCCGACCCGGAGCACATTTTACACCGTGTCCAATCCGTTCCAGGAGTCGTGAAACGAGGCGTCGGGAAGTTTTTACCGTCTGTCCCGAGCCCAAATGGCTGGATCTGAGAAAGGAGAGGCACAATAAGCAAAGGAGAAGTATATGAGTTGAATTTCCGCAAATGTTGTTTCTTACCGTATTTAATTTAGTAATTGTTCATGTTAATTTTATTTCTAAAGCACATTTAAAACAAACATCGCTGCTCAAAGTGCTTTACAGGCTCAATAGAGTACACTTACAACAGGAAGGTTTCATACAAGAGACATTAAAGTAATTAAAACAAATAAAATGGGTAAAAAAACTAGTGTTAAAAGCCAAACAAATGGTTCTTTAGTGACAAGCCAATTCTTATTAGAGCATTATAGGGCGGCCATGTTGTGAAGGTTATTCTCCGTCACTTGTACAGAACCAAAAAGGACTTATAAAGTAAAAAGAAATGTATTTTTGAGTTTTTAGTGAGAGGTCTGCTTTCTGAACTGATCTGAGGTGTCCTAAAGTCTCACATGATGTTAAATACTTTTCAGATAAGACCTTTTATGTGCATTTTCATTTTAAAACAAGTTATTGGATGAAAAATGAAAAGTAAAATTAAATAAATCTTTGCTAAAGTTCCTGTCACGCTGTGATTTTGGTGAAACTAGCAGCAGATTCAACACCGGATTCTACAGTAACATATGGATATTTATCAGGGTTTTGTTTTGTCTTTGACTTTTATCTGAAGCTTTATTCTTAAAACCTGGCTCTGACCTAGAAGACCCACCTGTGAGTCTGGATCAGTCTGGATTTGTAAATATCGTTAGTGGATTTCACGGCCGATCAGCGCCGGCGGCTGACCCCTGACTGTGTGGCGTTCGGGGGATTTCCGGTCGAAGCAGGAGTGTGTCGCTCCAACAGATGTGGGCCCTGAGTGTAATTAGATTTATTTCGAGCTGAGGCTGACTCTTCTGTGACCTCCGTGAACTCGGGCCGTCAACACCGCTTTTATCAGAGTTATTATTAAAGATCTGATTAACTCTGTATCTGACAATAAACAAACATGAATTTAGTGTGTTTTTTTAATGTTTTACTTGAGTTTCCTTTGCCCTTTATTTAACCGCTGGCTTGATTTCGTAAGAATGTGAACACAGAGGTCGAGAGTGTCTGAAATCACAGACCTCCGCTTCTGTATTAATGCGTTGTCATGCACTTCCTCGTTTCGCCGCTTTAGTCTTATTACGGTGCTTCATCATTCTGACTGCGCCCGAACGCACCGCGGCTTCGTCTAAAGGATCGCGTTTGTGCACTTCTGACCCCGCTTTAACAGAACACACCTGAGTTTAGTCTGATTACCATTGTTCTGGACTAAAACTAATGGAAATGGGATAAAATGGTCGATACAATGCTCCAAAATAGTTAAAGCTTCACTTCCTGATTTTGTTTTTTTTGTCCACTTTACTCCAAAAGCAGCAGTAACCTTTCCTGCTTCTTTTGTTTAAAAAAAAAGGCAAAACTGGACCAATTTTTTACCACAAAATGCTAATACGTTACATTAAATCAAAGTTTAGAGCTGATCTGAAACTTTTATCTTTGGTGTTTACCGTTTCTCTAGTTTTTTTTAGCTTTTTCTTTGTAAAATAAGTCATATTTTCCAACAGAATAACCCAATAAAATCAATTGGCTTTAAGAACACATATTTATAACCCCATCATGTTGCTTTATGGATCACTTTAGGTTTCAACTGAACAGAAAAGACAGAGCTCCGCAGCCTGTTGTTGATCAGAGCTGTTTCAGTCCATTCAGAGCTGGATCTGTGGTGCGTTCACTGACAGCAGACCCAGCTGTAATAACCGGTGTTGTCTGTTTTCAGGGTAAAGTGGCGCAGACGGCCTGTATGTCGGCCTGTAAACACATCTCCACGTCTCTGATGCAGCTGCTGTTGGACCCGGAGCTGAGGCAGATCTCGATGGGAGCCCTTCACCAACTCAACACCGACGTCAAGGAGTGTGAGAGTGAGTTTTACAGGTTACGCTCGGAGTTCGGACGACACTCGAACCTCCCTGAACGCACGCCGAGGTTTCAGAACTGAGTGGGTTTTTAGACAAGTGTGAAGAGCTGCAGTAAAGTAAGAATACTGCTGATAATACACTGTTTACATGTGTTTTATCAATTTACAAAATGGAAAAGTGAGTGAAGAGACAAAAACCTTCAATATTGAGAGTTTGGTCTGGTTTAGTCCAGTCTGGTCTGGTTTAGTCCAGTCTGGTCTGGTTTAGTCCAGTTTGGTCTGGTTTTGTCTGGGATTACATGGTCTGGTTTGGTCCAGTCTGGTTTTGTCTGGGATTACATGGTCTGGTTTAGTCCAGTCTGGTCTGGTTTTGTCTGAGATTACATGGTCTGGTTTAGTCCAGTTTGGTCTGGTTTTGTCTGGGATTACATGGTCTGGTTTAGTCTAGTCTGGTTTTGTCTGGGATTACATGGTCTGGTTTAGTCCAGTTTGGTCTGGTTTTGTCTGGGATTACATGGTCTGGTTTAGTCCAGTTTGGTCTGGTTTTGTCTGGGATTACATGGTCTGGTTTAGTCCAGTTTGGTCTGGTTTTGTCTGGGATTACATGGTCTGGTTTAGTCCAGTTTGGTCTGGTTTTGTCTGGGATTACGTGGTCTGGTTTAGTCCAGTCTGGTCTGGTTTTGTCTGGGATTACGTGGTCTGGTTTAGTCCAGTCTGGTCTGGTTTTGTCTGGGATTACATGGTCTAGTTTAGTCCAGTTTGGTCTGGTTTTGTCTGGGATTACATGGTCTAGTTTAGTCCAGTTTGGTCTGGTTTTGAGACAAACTCAGACCAAATATTAATTTGAATTAGAATTTTGTCTGTTTTTTCACTTTGTATTTTGTAAATTAATAAAAATAAACACATTTTAGGAGTTTACTTTTTAAATCCACATCTGCAGAAATCTTTTGCCCAGTTCTGTATTTGTTCTGTAACTTCATGAGTGTTGTTATCCGTCTGCCTGAGTCCTCTCCTCTCTCCTAACTCCTTTCCTCCCTCCTCTCCCTCGTTCGTTGACGGGGGCTCCTCTGATTTTCCCACAGGTTTTGCCAGAGCCGGTCCGGTCGCAGGCTTCCAGGGCGACACGTTGCTGCTGGCGTTCAGTGACTTGAGACAAGTAGGTCTTTGTGCCCGTCGTGGTTGGTCCTTCTCGTCACTATCTCTGCTCTACTGCCTCCTCTTTCCTTCATCCTTCTGCTGCTTTTATGATCGTGATGCTTAGCAAGATTTAACATCATAAACTTCACATCAAGGAAGCAGCCCAAAAACATCAGTCGAGTCATTATATATGATTTTCTATAGCATCACACAAACAGTTTTACCAGACTTTTTTAATTAAGACGCTGAAAATGCTTCTTAATTTCCCTTTCTTTTCTAAACTATGCATATTTTATCACTTTTAACCGCAGAAAACACACATTTGAGGATCCGCCTCTGTATTTGAGACCAAACCCACCACTCTCCTCCAACAGCAGCGTAGTAACCTTTCCTGCTTCTTTTATTTAAAAAAAGGTCAAACCAAACCAATTTTTCACCACAAAATACTAATTTGCTGCTGTTTTTCTATTTTTTTATCTTTTTTGAGCTGTTTCTCTGTAAAATAAGACGTATTTCCAACAGAATAACCCATTTCCTTGGTTTATTTCCTCGTTCCTTCGTTGTTGACATCAGTGTCGACCAATGGGAGCGCTCCTTTTTACCTGAAGTGAGCTGTGATTGGACAAAATCCTGCTGTGGACTGATCATTCTCATCTATTAAAATCCTTCATTATAAAGACTAGATCACGTCTTAAGGTCTCATTTTTTCAGATGATTCCTGTTACAATAAACTTTAGGAGATTACACTGAAAAACTAAATGTAACAGTAAAAAAAATCAGGTAATCCCCGTTTAAAAACTATAAATTATGAAAGTGCTGTTTGCCTCTTTGTCACTCCTCGGAGCAGATTTCATTAATTCAGTAACACTCCTGGTTCAGTGCTTTGGTTCCTGGGAAAAGCGGCGCCGAACCAGAAAAAGGCGGGACCGGACTCTGCAGAAGGCGGAGACGGACTTTTGTGTCCAGTTTAGTGAGTTTATGAGAAAAAACTGTGTCGACGTGAGACGGGAATTCATCTGTGGGTCAAACCGGGACAAGTCTCTTATGACGCGCTTCTTTCAGAGGTTTTGACGTAAAAAACAGGACTTTTATTTGTTTTCATCTGTGGTTGTTTTTAATAAGTGTCTGCAGCTTAAAAATTATTTCTAAATCCTTGAAAATTATTGCGGTTTTTGTCATAAATTAAGTCTTTGCAGTAGATTATCACTTATAATGGGTTTGAATTGTACTTTTTTTTGTCTTTTTTTCCCTCCCTGAGTTTAGCCTTGTTTTGTTTCTGGTTTAGTCTCAGTTTTCGTCTTAGATTGGCCAAGATTTTGTCTAGTTTGTCTGTTTTGTCGTGGTTTAGTTCTAGGTTTAGTCTCAGTTTTTTTAAATCTTATATTGGTCTTATTTAGTCCAAGTAGATCATTCCATTTTTGTACTTGTTGTTTTAGTGTTAGTCCTATTTTAGTTCTGGAATAGTCCAGTTTTAGTCCTGATTTATTTGCAGAGGTTGTGTATTTCCATTGGTCAAGTCATAGTCTTAATTTATTTGTAGTTTTGTTCATATAATGGGCCCAGTTGTGTTTTAGTCCTGACTTTTTGCCTTGATTTATTCCTAATTTTCTTACATTGGCCGGTGGTTCAGTCCCAGTTTTTAACTCAGATTATGTCAGTGTTCGTCCTGACTTTGTCCTTGTTCCAGTTTCAGATTGGTTGATGTTTGGTCTAGTATTAGTCCTGGTCTGGTCCAGTTTTTCGGTCTCGAACCCTTGTGTGCTGCTGCTGAATGGTTGAAAACGTTTGGCGTGGGGTTTGTGTGCTCTGACGTCTGTGTGAAAGTCCGTCTTGTGTAAATCGGCGTTGTTAGCGCTCGTTGTGGTGTCCGTTTGTGTTTGGGTCCTGACAGCGGATGACGGATGGCCGCGGGACGAGGCAGAGGACGATGAATGAGGCGACGGACAGAGACGGATGGGCCATTATACGTCCGTCACAAGCGCTCTTTCTGCGGCTGTCGGGATGATGCAGTGCCTCTTGTTTTCGGAGCTCAGAGGAGGAGAGCAACGGGGCCAAGCAAAAATCGCATTCATCCCGCATCATGTTTACTCCGGACCTTTCCAAATCCCTCCGACGCCATTGTTTTTTTTTTCCGTCTCTTATCATATCAAAGGAGAAGCCCACTATAACACATCTGCCCCGGTGGCGTTTTCAAACTATTTTTCATCTTTGCTTGTCAACGCTCGTCGTTTTTCATCGGTTTGACGCTGACCGGTCGCTGAATGGTCGATAAATCACGCCGACGGGGGTTGGGTTTGTTGGTCGGGGTCCAGTTGGGTCCCACTGGTCTTTGGGACGGCGCCGAGATGCAGTTTAAACCCAAAAAGACTCGCAAACACTTTCACAGCTTCGATGCTTGAGATTTTCACATTCAAGAGATTTTAGAAAATAGTCAAAGTTTTGGAAATAATATTAAAATGACTGACAACATTTTAAATCCCAACCAAGCAACTCAAATTCTTTTGTTTACATTTTTTACATACTTAAGCCCCTCCCATCTCCAAATTTTAGAAATGTTGCTTAGTGTTAGCATAGTTTCTACAAAAACAGTATTAAATAGTAAACTATAATAATGCTAAGGCTTTGAATAAATATACTGGTTTTTTACTTCAAAATAAAAGTTTGCCATAATCTTTTCAATTAATATTCCTAAATACCTACATTTTCAGTTTTTGTTAAATCCACGGAGCCTCAACTGATGAAAAAAAGATTTAAAAAAAAAATCCATAAATCTGAGGTTGGCTCTACATTGTCTCCCTGTTTGTACCACTTTTTTAAATAAATGTTTTATAATCAATGCAAAAAAACTTAAATTAAAAACTTTAAAAAAATTCTAAGAAATGTACCTTTGATTTCCCTAAAAATCCATCAGTCTCACTTTTATTTTTGCGTCTGTTTGGAAACTGTAAGGCCTCTGTTGTGACTCAGCAGATTTCTCTCTCGGTGAAGTCTGTAAATGATTGTTGCCTGATGGTTTTGCAGCGTGTTTCCACAGATACATCTCTCTTTTCTCTAAATTTAGTCCTGAGTGTGCTGTGGACCTTTGGCTGGCCTCAGTGAGTGTGTGGTGTGGCGTCAAACCAGAAAAACGCTCCGAGATGAGTTGTTATACTTTTGAAACTGTTTCTGCCAAATGCCTTACATTCTCAGTCCTCATTCTTCACGATTACGAGTTTATAAAAGTCCCACAGTCGCACTTTAAACGAGTTATTCTCTGTCGAAAACTTTTGAGAACAGTGTTTTTACATCAAGCCTGATCAGTTCTTGTACATTTGGACAAATTAAAAGAAAACAAACTGTGAATATTATTTTAAGGTATTATTTTAAAATGTATTTATTCACTTTTATGATCTGAAAAGGTGATAAGAATTGGATAAAAATAATTTGATCATGAGTCCTACTTTAATTTGTTAAGTTTGGCTCAAACCCTCTACAGACCTGTGTGTTGTTAGTGAGTGGGTAGAAAATCTGAAGAAGGGTCTATGTATTTATTTATTCAAGAAAGATTCACAAAAATCTATGACTGATACTATAATTCTTCATTTTATCAACAACCATTGAGTCTGTTTTACTGGTTTTTATTTGCTCCTTCTTTAAAAGAAATGAAAATGTTCAAGCGTCAGGTCTGTGCATATTATTATTCTTTAGTTCTACTTTATTCTTTCTCCTCCTGATCATGTTTTGTTTCCTCTGGACTCTTCATTCACTGTTTCCTATTGTCTTCCTTCTGTCTCTAACTTCATATTGTTCCTTTGTTTCCCATAAATCATTAACCGCCTCTTTTCTAATGGTTTTCTCTCTGTGTCCATCTCCGTCTGGTCCTCACTCCATCACTGCACATTTCTAAGTTTGGACATTGACAGGTTTCAACAGTGCTTTCCTACAAAGTTTTCTTCAAGTCCCTCCAAATTTGTAAATGCCATTAACAGTGGACTTTAAAAACAATACAGGGTTTGCCCAGTTTCTCTAAAATGTAAACCAAATTTTAAGTAAATCTCAGACTCCACTCAGCCGAGGGACGTCTCCTGCTTCTCTTTTATTAAAAAATGAAACTTTTTCTTCCACAAAATACTAATCCATTTGACCAAACTGAAGTTTAGAGTTTAGCGTTAGCTTAGCTGTGACTTCAGCGTCAGGACGACAATTATCTCCTCCTCGTTAAACATTACGTGATTGAATTGACAGTATTTATCTGTGTTTTACGTTGCCTCCCTTTTCTCTGTTGATGCTTTTCTTTTTTCAGCTGTTTCTCTGTTAAAAGACATATTTAGCTGAAAATACACTTTATCTGCAGCTATTAAACTTCCTGGAACGTCATGTGACAAGTGTCGACCAATGGGAGCGCTCCTTTTTGGAGCATCTGATTGTCCAAGGTTTTCTGTTCCTGAATAGAGGTTCTCATCTATTACAATCCATTAGAATAAACACTAGATGGGGTCATTTAGTGTAGTTTTCGAGTCTCTTTTTGTATTGAAACGACTGGCAGCAACAAATGACAACATAAAGAAAGAGTGTGATTTAGTTGTGATTTATTTAATGTTTTGAAATATCCGTCCCTTAAAAAAATGAAGTGAAAAAACCTTTAGTCATTGCATTAACTGGATCTATTTCTATATATATTGTGGACACTGATGAATCTCGATGTCAGATTGTATCTCTGTTTTGTCATAACATTTACATCGACTGTAGCGCTCCACATTCAGCAGCTGTCGTCTCGTCCGATTCAAGACGTCGTTTTTTTTACTGAAAGAGTGCTCCATCCGTCATCGGAGCAGGAAGCCCTCGGCGCGCTCACTCTCCGTTTGTTTGTCGTTCCATTGTTCCTCGGCCGAGTGCACGAGCTCCTTAACGCCGCCGGAAACGATCGCTCACCGACCAATCAGACGACAAACCCAACTGTTTAAAGATATTTTAGGTTTATGTCACTGTAGAGTTCTAGTTGCAGATAAATGCTTTTCCCTGAAACACACACTAACCGTAGTCATTTTACATTAAGCATCTGTTTTATTCACAGTATTTGGTGCTAAGATTTTCAATTTTTTTAATTAATTTATGGAGAAAATGTGTTTATGATACTAATTTTTGACTAAAAGACTTGTTGTATTGTTCCATCACAGCGGCTACAGCGACAAAATATGTTACAAATAGGTTTAATTTGCGGTACATCTGGTATCTGACTAATTTTTATTTTTATTTCCAATGCATGTGCCTCAACAGCGCTGGAGATACGCTGCAGTTCAGTTTCTGCACAAATCGGATCGCCCCAAACAATTTTTTTTTTTTTTTTATTGTTCCTAATGTAATGACAAAAAACTGAAGTGATGTTGAACTACAAAGTGATCTCAAACTAAACTTGTTTTCTGGTCCTTCTTTTTCTGAGTAAACAGTTGTTTTGGTCCAAATATGTCATTATCAGTGGCTTTTATCGTTCATTCTCAGCTGAAACTGGAGACTAGAGTTCACAAATATCTGTCTAAACACGAATTTAAAACTTTCCAGCGTCATTCATTGGCGTCAACATAAAAGCAGTGTGACAAACTTTATTTTCTCCAAGACACTTCAGGGAAACACACCTGTTTGCTTCAGATTTACTTTATATTCCATGGAAACATTAAAATGTAAAACATGTAAAAACGCTTATAGTCATTTAGGAAAAACAGTTGTCGCACTCTGAGGTTTGGCATTCACCTTCAAAAAACAATCTGGAAGCACGGCTAATGACAGAGAAACACAAGTCATCTTTTTGGAGGCCATCTTTTTGAGGTTAGCGGTGAGTTTAGGGTTCGGCCACATCTGAGGTGAGCTGAAGGGCATCTGGAGGTGAGCGCCAGGACAGGAAGAGATACTGGGTCGACGGCCAGAGGAAGGACACTGAAATCTGTAGAGTTCCTCTGAACTGTGGTCGAGGCGGGACGGCCCTCGATTAGAGCCCGCTGGGTTCAGACCGAGGCCTCCCGACAAAACTTTAAAGACAAAACTTCCCACAAACTGATGGAGAAGGAGGAGGTACGTCGAGAAGAGGACGTTTCAATTGTTTAAAGATAAACAGCCGCTTCAGTTTGTGAGACAGATACAGGGCAAAGATGTGGAAAGTGCAAAAGATTGGAGGCAAAGGGGAAGAAAACCGATAGAGAATCTGGCTGGACGTGAATGAAACGCTGTGAAAGAGCGCTTCATTGTGAGGCGCCGATGACTGACAGCAGAGTCCTGACTCCATACGCGGGTTTTGACGAATCAGTGAAAGAGTGCAGTCAGGTGAAAGTGATAGGCCCGATTTAAAAATGGCCGCTCGGGGTGGTCCTCTTCTCTCTCGTCGGGGAGGCTGACACTTCCCTTCAAGAGTCTGACCGGACGCAGAAGGAGGGATGAATGGACGCAGCGCCGAGGGTGAAAAGAGCGGGATGAGCTGTGGAAATGTTCTCCTGTCGATCTGTCGGGCGACCAACTCTCAGAAAGTGTGATCTGAATCAACAAGTCTGGGTCAACAAAGTCTGACACAACCGCACTTTGGACTTATTTTCCTGAAACAACGGCTAAATATTAAGGAAGAGCGTTTTTTTATGAGTTAAATGCTATATAATTATAACTTTGTCTGCTGTCTTTGTCCATAAACATTTGGATTAGTTATACATTTTTATTTATTTAAATTATGGGACAAATAAATGGATAAAAAAAATACATAAATCTGAATTCCTTTTAATCAGATCAACATCTTATTTTGAGTGCTGTTAAAAATGCAGACTGAATAAACAGTGTTATTTAGTCTTATTTTGAAAATGGCTGTAACACAACAGATTTATCAGAAACTATTTCCGGTTCAAGTTATGTTTTTTTGTTTTTTTTACCTCTGTTATCAACTCTATTCTCTATTATATTAAATTAGCCATGTGCTTTGAATTTAACAGTGTCTTTTAACAAGACTTTTGCTTTACTAATGTTTTAAGTAGAAAAGCACGACAAAAAACTATTAAAATTAAAATCGCATGAAAAATTAAACAAATGTAGATGTTATATTTTATCCGTATCGCTCTGTTTTATTCCTAAAGGAGTTTCCTCGAGGCCACGTCTCTGTATCAGTGAATATCTGCGCTGCATGAGGCTCTTTTAAAACAGGTTTTAATAGAAACGCAGGTGAGCTGAGGGTCAGTGGGATCAGAGCTGGAGCCAGAGCTCACTACAGTCTTATCTGATTCTCCTATAGGCTCCTTATGCACATACATACTGTCCAGAGTGCACTTTTATCTGCTATTACTGTTGGGAAACATCACATCCGACCGCAGACTGTCTCTAATTATAATGAAATGCTTTATAAACGATAAATTAAAGGTGCAGAAGGAAGAATTTGTCAGACAATCGTAAACAAGCTTCAACTAGAAAAAGTAGTTCCTCTCGACCCTCAGATTTATGGGCTGTATTTCTGGGACAGGACTTTCTCGGCCCCCGTCTCCACTTCCTGTCCCGTCTGTGGCCCGACGCTTATCGCTGTCACAACAGGTCAGCCTCTGGTCACGGCGAAAACACGGCTCTTCAGAGAACGCGGCTGGACGAGGGCGGGTTATTTCCGACCGATGGTCAAACGGCGGTCAGGAGTTAAAGAGCTCACGTTCACCTACAGCAGAATGAATAAGCTCTGTTTTTGGGTAATGTCACGTAGGTTCACATGGACGCCACGTTAATCTGCAGTTCTTCCTGTCAAACTCAAAATGGTGAGGGGCCACGATAGTTAATAAGATCCATTCAGGGGCCGAAGACTGTGACACTTGGAAGTTTTATTACATTTTGAATGTGAGATTTCATCTTCATTTGAGTCTCACTAAAAATATTGGATTTGAGCAGGTTTTAGTTGGATTTAAACAGGTTTTAGTTGGATTTAAATAGGTGTTAGTTGGATTTAAATAGGTTTTAGTTGGATTTAAATAGGTTTTAGTTGGATTTAAATAGGTTTTAGTTGGATTTAAATAGGTTTTAGTTGGATTTAAACAGGTTTTAGTTGGATTTAAATAGGTGTTAGTTGGATTTAAATAGGTGTTAGTTGGATTTAAATAGGTTTTAGTTGGATTTAAACAGGTTTTAGTTGGATTTAAATAGGTGTTAGTTGGATTATAAATAGAGTTAGATTATAAACGGGTTTTAACAGGTTTTAGTTGGATTTAAATAGGTTTTAGTTGGATTTAAATAGGTTTTAGTTGGATTTAAACAGGTTTTAGTCGGATTTAAACAGGTTTTAGTTGGATTTAAATAGGTGTTAGTTGGATTTAAATAGGTTTTAGTTGGATTTAAACAGGTTTTAGTTGGATTTAAATAGGTGTTAGTTGGATTTAAATAGGTGTTAGTCGGATTTAAACAGGTTTATTTGGATTTAAATAGGGTTTAGTTGGATTTAAACAGGTTTTAGTCGGATTTAAACAGGTTTTAGTTGGATTTTAATTTATTTAAAAACCAACACCAAATTTATTTTATTTATCTTTGCTGCAAAAATTGGCTTAACCTAAAGAATTTCATGATCAAATAAAAATAAATCTGATTCAAATACAACTAAAGCCTGTTCAAATCCAACCAAAACCCAGTCAAGTCCATCTAAAACCTGTTCAAATCCAATTAAAACATAGTGCCAAAAATATCACTGACTAAATGTGGTGGAAGGATAGAGTCAGTGATAGGGCCCTGGACTAAACCTGGACTAAACCTGATTAAAACCTTTTCAAATGTAGGTCTTAATGGGACTAAACTAGTGCTAAACTCTAGACCGGGACTAATGCAAGATAAAACCATGACTTAACTAGAAATAAACTAAGACCAATCTGGGACTAAAGCAGAATAACACCAGCTCTAAACTGGGTCCAAGTTGGGCTAAATCAAACGTTAAAGCAGGACTAAACCAGGAATAAATCCAAACAAAAGCTGCACTAAAACACCATCATCTCCTCGAACCCTTCTTTAAAAACCCTCTCCCTCATTGTCCCCGGTGTTTTCTCCCAGTGACCGCCGTTTGACCGAGTTCAGGTCATTGTTCTGCGTTATCAGTCGTGACCTCTCCTCGATACGACCTTCCTCTGAAACTTAAAAAACCCTTAAACCAGCGCTCACCTTTCAGCCGCTTCCTGTTTTGGGGTCGTTCGTCGGGACACAGTGAGCGATGTGAGCTGTGATCTTGTGTAATGCTCTCATTTTTAAATCAAACTAGTAAGGAAGAACTAAATCTGGACTAAACCTGGGGTAAATAACCAAACATAACATAAAATGAAACCAGGAAGAAACTAGGACAAAAGTAAGACTGATTCTAGGACAAAAAACTTGGACTAAACCCAAACAAACACTGGTTAAACAAATGAAATATGGACAAATCTTGGCCTAAACCTTCACTAAATGAGGATTAAATATTGGAGGAGACCAAGACAAGTCCAAGTCTAAAACTACAGGATAAACCAAGACTGAACGAGGACTAAACCTGGACTAAATCAGGTCAAATATTGGGCTAAACTAGGACTAAACTAGAGCAAAACCCCTGGCTCTTTCACACATAAAGTCCTGGACTAAAACAAAGACCAAACCAAGACTAAACCTGAGATGAACCAAGGAATAATCTACTTTCACTAAAGAAAGAAAAGAAATCCACAAACATAAGAGTAAACTAGGACAAATCAAACTAAATCTAAGACTAAATACTGGACTAAACTAGAACCAAAGCAGCACAAATACAGATCTAAATCAGAACTACATTTGGACTCATTTCTGACTAAACCCAGAACAAAACCACAACTTAAGCCCGAACTTGGCCTTTTCCAGGACTCTCTCTGAAGACGCTGCCTTTTATCTTTCTTTCCTTTTGTCGTGTATAAACTGTAGTCTCTGAACTGACCCCAAACTGAACTCTCCCAAACTGCTGTAACCTTTAAAAACACAGTGTGGCCCCAAATTGACTTTAAAAAGTGGATCTCGCTCCAAATTGACCTTTTGAGACTCTCTAAATGGAGCCGGTGTCGCTGTGTTTGTGTTTTCCGTCTTTATTTGCCTGATCAGCTGCCGGCCTCTCGCACTCGTTTAGGTCTCCGCGGTCTTCACTCTCCGGCGTAACGTGGACTTACCCTCGGTGTGACCTCGCCGCTCCGCTGTCGCTCTAATATTCTTTTTCTTCAGAGTTTTCTATCTGCGCCGTCGTCTGCGCAGCGTCTCGTTGACAGCACAGACCTCGAGTTGAACCAGCCTCTGTTTTTTCGTTCCATTTCGGGCTGATTTCTCTAAAAGGGTCGCGCGAGTTCTCCACGAGTTCAGGCTAACGGCGACTGGATTATTGCTGCTGTCTGTATATTTTAGTAAATCTGCAATAAAGGTGAGCAGTTATCCAGGACTCAGTGTTTCTGAAGCAGACTCAGAGCTGATTTTTTGGAAGATGTATCAGTGGGAGACAGTTTTTTGCCTCTTTACTTTAACAACTCTACATTTATCAACTCCCTTTAGTGTCAGATATTACTTGTTTGGAAGTATCGAGGTCTAATAGGTACAAGAGGCTGCGATATTCTGCGAGTTCTGATGTTCATGTTATGTTTGTCCAAAGGCTGTTGCACGGTGTAAACCTTTGTAAATCTGGAGAAACTTGGACGAAACTAGGACTAAGTCTTGGACAAAAAACAGGACTAAAGTAGGACTAAACTCAACGTGGTTTAAGGTCTAAACCAAAACTAAACACAGTTCTAAACTAATGAAATCTGGACAAATCTTGGTCTAAATACTCTTTTCTAAATGAGTATTAAATATAGAAGGAGACCAAGATTAAACAAAGACAAGTCTAGGTCTAAAACAACAGGATAAACCAAGACTAAACAAGGACTAAACCTGGACTAAATCAGGTCAAATCATGGGCTGTACCTTGGACTAAACTAGAGCTAAACCCTGGGCGAGTTTACTCATCAAGACCTAGACTAAACCAGAACAAATATCAGTCTATTTATATTTTCTACTCTTCCCTTGTATCTATTACTGTGTATTTTAACCTTTTAACATCTCTAGTACCAAGTGTTTTGACCTGAGTCAGTCTCATGCTGCAACAAACTGCTAAAAATAGACGGACAAATTATAGATTGACAAAAAATGGTATTAGATTAGGTTTCTGATAGTTAAACCAAGTCTACAATTTGATTTAACAAAGCAGTGGGCAAAAGATATGTAATTATATAACAATAACTGATGCTTTAACCGCGTGACGGGTCGTGATTTGATTAAGTTTGACCTCATCGTATCTACGTCTGTCTCCTTTGGGAGCGATAAAGAGCTGCAGTGAAAACAGTGAAGCTAAAGCTGCGGTGGTTTCTGGCATCGCTGAAACGAGGCTAGAGATAAATGGACAAAGATACAAGCTTTTGGTTTTCATTTAAAATCTGGCTCAAAGTAAAGAAGAAAAATGGTCGTCGGGCTCCAGCGTCCAACAGACTTCGCTCCGGTCTCAGCTCGAGATGAATCGATAGAAGCATTAATGTCGTATTTATGAAAAAACAAAGTTGGAACACGGACTAAAGTATGCGTCATGGGAGAGATTAGAGGCCGCTGTGTTCGTGAGTGAAAGTGGTGACGGACTGAGAGGCAGTAGCTGGACACGGTGACCCCTGATAACCTCCACAGATGACCTCTGACCTGGTGCTTTTAGAGGCAGAAGCAGAGCGTTAATCCGTTTTTCTGAGAAGCTTCTGCTGGAGATGGACACATTTGGTTTTATGTGTTTGTACAGGTCCTGCTGCTGTGGTATGGTCCTCACTGCTCGTAGTTAAACCAGTATTTTGAAGATTGCATTAAGAAAAGACCAAAACAAGCAACAGAACTGAGTATGAGTTACTAATTAATCCAGTAGCAGTTAGCTCGCTGGCTACACTAATGACTTACCCCAAGCTCTTTTGGAGACCAGTTGTTTTCTTTTTCTGAATTAATTTGCTCTTTTGAACTCCAATCAAGTTTACAGTGCCATAAAAAAGTGTTTGCCCCTTCCTGATTTCTTTTTTTTGCACATTTGTCACACTTAAATGTTTCAAACAAATTTAAATATTACACAAAGCTAACTTAAGTAAACACAAAATGCAGTTTTTAAGTGATGATTTTATTTATTAAGGGAAAAAAGCTATCCAAACCTACGTTGCCCTGTGTGAAAATGTAATTGCCCCCCTTGTTAAATCATGAATTATCAAATGTGAAATAAAGTAATTAGCATCTATCAGTCTGGAAAGGGTACAGAGCTATTTGTTAAGCTGTGTGTTGTTAGCCAGTGTATTAAAGCTGTATATTGGCTGACACTTTCTGTTTTTGGACACTTTTGAATCATAGCCTGTGACGCTAATCCCACAGTGGGACAGGCATCAAACGCAGGTCGTAGCAGTCGGATTATGAGCCTTAAACCTTGCAAATCTAATGAAAACCTTAAGTCTTTGCGTCACACAAAACATAGACTGTTCTCTTTTGGAATATTATGGAAATGATTGGTCCCAAAGTGATTCTTTAGCCGTAGCTACAGCGTTTTTACTGAAGACTACGGCAGACTTTGTGTCTATGTCAAACAGGTCGAAGCTAAAACCCTGTCGGCTGTGTTTTGGAGAAAGGACAGAGCTGTTCTGTTTTCAGTTCGACCGAGTGAACGGTGACTGACAGGTGTCGAGACGTTTCACCTTTAGTTTTTCCGCTAAAACCCATCAGAAGAGTTTAAGTGACAGGTGTCGGTTCAGTTCTCTGAGCTCTGTGTTAGTGCTATCTCTGCCTGAGTTCAAAGGTCACAGGAATCTGGATGGAGATGGACTCTTTTCCAAAGCGACAGGGAAAAGCTCTTCTTATTCTCTGTTTAACCTTTGAACTCTTATCTTTGACCTCTGGCATCAGGCCTCGTTAGGAAAACACAGTCTCTGTCGATCACTGCGTCTTGTTCATCATTAGTTTGAGAATCACAAAATAGATTAAACGATACTTACTACAAGATTTGGACAAAAACATTAAAAAGAGTCCTGTTTGATTTTAACATTTAGCCTCATTTTGCTCATTTTTGTGTCAATTTTTAAGTTGTATGCAGTTTTCTCACATTAGTGCATTTATCTGAACATCATTTAAATATTTAATTTAATTTATTCATCATGGTGTGAGGTTTTAACAAAAAAAAAGTGTCTATCATAAATTAATTCAACTAAAAATGATAACAAAGCACTTCAGGAAGTCTTGGACCTGTTCAAATCCAAATAAAACCTGTTCAAATCCATCTAAAACCTGTTAAAATCCAAATAAACCTGTTAAAATCCAAATAAACCTGTTCAAATCCAAATAAAACCTGTTCAAATCCATCTGAAACCTGTTCAAATCCAAATAAAACCTCTTCAAATCCAAATAAAACCTGTTCAAATCCATCTAAAATCTGTTCAAATCCAAATAAAACCTGTTCAAATCCATCTAAAATCTGTGCAAATCCATCTAAAACCTGTTCAAATCCAAATAAAACCTGTTCAGATCCATCTAAAACCTGTTCAAATCCAAATAAAACCTGTTCAAATCCAAATAAAACCTGTTCAGATCCATCTAAAACCAGTTCAAATGCAAACAAAACCTGCTCAAATTCAAAGAAAACTCACTTAACAGTTTTAACAATCAACTATTATCACTATTTTACTGAAAACATGATGATAAATATAGGAACATAATCACGTAAACAGATTTTAAACTTTAAATGTGAGGGAAAAAAAGCAAAACATTAAAGTATGTTGTTGTTTTGCCCCAGTTACTTCATTCCAAACTGAATGCGGTGCAGAAAAATGTGGTACTTCTCCTGCGTTCGACTGAATTATTGAAGGAAACAGTCCTAATTTTTATTGTGGCCTGTGTCTTGTATCAGATTAATGGAGCGTGGTGTTTGTGCTCACATTTCAAACATTACATAATCACAGCCACAGAGTTGAATTCTGGGTGACCCTGACGCTCGGCCATTAAGAACAGCAACAGCGCGGCAATTCCCCAACGGATCCCAAACAAATAAATCCCGCCGCAGCCGGAAAAACCATTAACAAATCTGTTAAAGTCAGAGCGGAGCAGGGCCACGGGGTAAACGTGACATACAATACACGAGGATTTACAGATCAGTTTAGGTCTGAGGGTAGTTTTGACTGAAACACAAGAAATACATTCGATAAATGGAAAATGTAAATGTAGTGATTAACTGAAGCATTTTGTTTTGAACCAACCAAATCTTATGAGGTATTAGATGATGAGTCACGGCGAATATTGCATTTCTCTCCCACAACAGCAGCGTAGTTACCTTTACTGCTTCTTTTATTTAAAAAAAAAGGTCAAACTGGAGCAATATGTCACCACAAAATACTTTATCTTTGGAGTTTACCTGAACTGTAGTGAGTTTTCAATTTTAAATTTGCTCCTGTTTCTCTATTTTTATCTTTTTTGACCAGTTTCTCTGTAAAATAAGACGTATTTTGACCCATTTCTTTGGTTAATGGTTTCTTGAGCCTGTGTCAGTATCAGATCAATGCTGAAATATGTGTCATTCATTAATTCAGTTTATTATTTTGCAGTATATTTGCATTTTTGCTGCTTTAGGTGCTTCATTATGTTTAAGAAAATCTACTAAAAAGTTTTTCAGAGGTGGAGTTATGGAGGAAGTGATCAAGAAAGGGTTGAAAATTGGGAGAAAAGCGACTGTGCTGAAGTTGTTAGAGTGAAAAAGTAAGAAGTGGGGGCGGGCTGTCGGAGCAGAGGCCCATTTATCCGAAGAGCGATGAGGGAAACCAGGCTAAAGAGCGTCTGACTCGCCGCTGTGTTTCTGCTGCTCCCAGAAGAATGACAGGAAGCAATAATCAGTGGGAGACAGCAGCGATAGCAGCGAGGTCAGAGCGAGGTGAGAACGAGGCCGAGACGGAGGAGGAGGGTTCAGCCGGAGGTCAGACCCCGGCGTTTGGACCTGAGTTCAGATCCTATCAGGACACATGACCTGGTCTCTACAGGTGGACGGGCTTAGGCTGCGTTTAGAGTTAGTTTTATCTCTGTTTTTTTTTAGATATTGATCTTCTTGTAACATTTAAACCTGTATTTAACCCCTTTTTTTGAGAATTTGACTTGGTTTTGGCTTGAGATAGTCTCTGAGGTTCATAAAGTGCTTTCAAATTTCAAGCAGTTTGTCCAGTTAAAGTGAAAAGTTTATGTGCAGTACGTTTTAGCTGTTGTTAATTTCTTTTCTTTTTCTAAAACTGATAAAGTAACAGTCACATAAATGATGTTTTGCGTAAAAACCAAGCCAAACTAAATCCTTGAAAAGTCTTGATGTTATTTTTGTTTATGAGAGTCACTTGAGTTTTCAGTCAAACGTTGTGTTATGTTTCCAACTTTGTCCATTCGTCCAACAGCTACAGCTTTGGGTAAAATGGGTTTACGCAACAAGACAAAGATCTGAAACAGAACCGAGTCGACATAAAACGAAAAGAATGAAGTCGAGGCGTCAACTCAACTGAAGCACTGTCAAGAAAACGTCCAAAAATGAACTGAAGCTGAATTTATACCAATGTATGAAACAGATAAAGTCAAACAGGAAACCATTATTTTAAGTTTTGTGTGGATCTAAAGCAGTTTAGGAAAAAAGCAAAACTCTCTCACTCTCCTCCAGAATCAGCCGAGGGACCTCTCCTGCTTCTCTTTTATTAAAAAAATACAAAAATAAAACTTTTTCCTCCACAAAATACTAATACATTTCACCAAACTGAAGTTGAAGATTAAACTTGTTTTTTTTTTCAAGTTATTGCTGCTAAAGGTGCAATTGAATATTTATTTGCATAAGAGACCATGTTAAATCTGACGTGTTCAATGGTAATTCATACTTTTACCAACAAATAACTCAGTGAACAGCAATATTAAGATTTTTCCGAGAGCCTAAACCCTCTGTAACTCGTCCGAGGGGCTCATCACTGCAGCATTTATCGTCTTAAGTCTTTTAAATCCTCTGGAGTCGTCGTGTTGCTGCAGTAGAGTTCATTATGTCACTCCGAGTCCTCGCAGCGATGTTTAAACCTGTCTGTGTGAGTCTCGGGTCAATCCCAGGTCAGGTTTGTGTGTGTTTTTTTGGACAGAAGTGTTCCCTCAGTTTTTTTCTTCTTCTTCTCCTTTTCCATTCTCATCAGTCTTATCTGTGTCTCCTCGTTCTTCTTCTACTGTTCGCCTCAGAGTTACCCACTGACCCCCGCTTCACCCGGACTCACTCTCGGCTCCGGTTACAAGGCTTTTTTCTTCTTCCCCTCTTTACTTTTCGAACAATCTGTGTCTGCGCTTCATGATTACTGTAATAAAAATAATCAGAGGCTCTGTGCGGACCAGAATATATATTATTGATAGTCGCTCTTTAAATATTTAGCCTAGTTTCCTGTGAGTGGTTCAGTTTGGGTCAGTTTCTCCTAAAGAGGCTTGAGCTGTGTCCAACAAGAGCAAGTTCTTTCTATTTAAATCAAGTTTGAGGCAGACTTTCAGAAACGTAGATGTGTTTCCAAAAATGAATCTAAATGCTCCACTCTCTGATGTTCTTTTTTTGTCTCTGTCTCAGACTCTCCTCCAAAATCATCCTAGGGACCTCTCCTGCTTCTCTTTTATTAAAAAATAAAACCAAAAAAATACTAATCCATTTGACCAAACTGAAGTTTAGAGTTTAGCGTTAGCTTAGCTGTGACTTCAGCGGCAGGACGACAATTATCTCCTCCTCGTTAAACATTACGTGATTGAATTGACAGTATTTATCTGTCATTGTCCAAGGTTTTCTGTTCCTGAAAAGAGGTTCTCATCCATTACAATCCCTTAGAATTATTTATCTATTTTTATACTTAGGATTTATTTTATTTCTACAAGGCATTCACTGTGGACAGCAAAGAAAGACTTTCATTGTACAGGAAAACCCATTTCTATACTGTACATATGACAATAAACCTTTTGAATCTTGAATCTTGAATCTAGAATAAACAGTAGATGGATCAGAAAGACTTTTTACAATAAACTATTTGGGTTTAAACCATTTATACAACAAGAAGAAACTATCAGGTCCAGTCTGTTTAATGAGGAGCCTTCTTCTGATGCATCTTAATCAAAACCTTCCATAAAATCCTCCAAACTCAATGTGAAGTTATTGGAAATGAGCTCAAGTCCTCGCGGTCGTCTCTGTGTCTCATTAGCGCTAACCCTCGCAGCCTGATGATGTTTACTGTTTGTACCTGTTTGTGTGTTTGGAGCAGGAAGTGAGCTCTGGGGGATCAGGGGTCAAACTCCGGCCGTGAGAGGGTGAAACCTGGGGCAAACACGGCGAAAAGTGAGCGAAAGGAGGCGGGAAACGCTCAGGAGTCATCGAGGAAGGAAGCGAGGGAAGGAGCTGAAACGCGCTGAAAGAAGAAAACATTTCCTGTTTCATTAACAATCGATAGAGGTCAGGTCAATGCCTCGTCAGGGTTCACACCAGGCCTGGAAAAAACCTGGAAAACAAACTGGAAAAAAACTGGAAAAAAACCTTGAAAAAAAACTGGAAAAAACCTGTAAAAAAAGGAAAAAAATGGAAAAAAAACCTGGAAAAAAATGGAAAAAACTGGAAAAAAAACCTGTAAAAAAATGGAAAAAAAACCTTGGAAAAAACCTGTAAAAAACCTGGATTATAGACGAAATTCAAATGGTTCGGCTCAGATTGAATAATGTGGAATTATTTTTGAGACTTTAAAGTTTAAAGATGTTCGTCCATTTTAGAGTCATTTTCGTTGCAGCAAAGATAATTTCTGATAATATCCTGAAAGTCAACTGTTTCTTTGACATCTGAAAGAAGCAGTCTCTACGATTAATATTGTGTTAAATTTTTGATCATTATTCGACCCAAGTTCTCACCGAGAAACAAGGTCTATTAGTTAAATTTGTTTGATGATCTGAGTGTGACAGATGTGCAAAAAAATCAGAAATCAGGAAGAGGGCAAATACTTTTCAATCTAGTTTTACACATAAATACAATTATTGGAGTTTTAAAGGACCCCATCTGAGCTTTTAGACCAAAGAAGAAGTGACAGCAGCATAAGGTCGAGGGCAAATAATGTGATTATTTATTTTTAAAAAAACCTTAAATGTGGACTGAATAAAAGCAGATTGTCATTTATTAAAGTAGTTTTGCAGACATTTCTTTTTCCCCTGTGGTTTATGTGAGTCTCTTGTCAAACCTTGTCGTATCTATTCAAATGACATCTCTGTTCTGCTGTTTTTATCTCGGCTCTAATATCGCGCCGCACTTCCTCCCTTCTTCTCGGAGCGTTTCCTGTTTTCACCTGGTTTTTATCGCTGCATCGGTCCGTGCCCTGCGTTTAGCCTCCGTCCTCTCCGTCTGCGGCGCTCACATGTGTTTTAGCTCTGCTCTCGTCCGTCGCTGCTGCTGCTGCTCGCTCACATATGGTTCGCCTCTCTGCGCCGTTTCTGTTTGGAGTTATTCAGAGTTCACTGGGGCTCCCTGAGATAGAGGAGCTCGGTGTGAGCCAGAGTTCAGCGGGGCACAGCCGGGTTATGCAACACTTCCAAATAACTCCGCTGCATCTATTTGGAAATATAGGCTCGGAGTTCTCTCCTGCTTCAGGCGTCACTCACAAGCTGCAGCTCGTATCGCTTTTTTTACTCTTTTTACATTTCTGTTTGTACACAATTATTACAGTTATCACATAACCATCCACTTCCTGGTTTTCTTTTTTTGTCCCTGTCTCAGACTCTCCTCCAAAAGCAGGGACCTCTCCTGCTTCTCTTTTATTAAAAAATAAAACCAGACCAGTTTTTCCTCCAAAATACTAATCCATTTGACCAAACTGAAGTTTAGAGTTTAGCGTTAGCTTAGCTGTGACTTCAGCGTCAGGACGACAATTATCTCCTCCTCGTTAAACATTACGTGATTGAATTGACAGTATTTATCTGTGTTTTACGTTGCCTCCCTTTTCTCTGTTGATGCTTTTCTTTTTTCAGCTGTTTCTCTGTTAAAAGACATATTCAGCTGAAAATACACTTTATCTGCAGCTATTAAACTTCCTGGAACGTCATGTGACAAGTGTCGACCAATGGGAGCGCTCCTTTTTGGAGCATGTGATTGTCCAAGGTTTTCTGTTCCTGAATAGAGGTTCTCATCTGTTACAATCACTTACAATAAACACTAGATGGATCAGAAAGATTTTACACAAATGATTGATTTTACAATAAACTATTTGGGTTTAAACCGTTTTCAGAACTAGAAGATGTATTTGGGCTGCTTTCTTCTTTCCATCTCACTCTCTACTCCCCCTGCTGGCCTGAATCTACATAACAGCTCTTTAAATGAAACCAGTTCAGATGCTAACTGTTATCTCTTTGTTTTCTGTAGCTGCTGGACCTGTTCACTCAGTGGGACTGGTCCACGTATCTCGCCGACTACGGAAAACCCAGCTGTAAATATCTGAGGGTCAACCCCCACACGGCGCTGGCTCTGCTCGAAAAGTAAGACCCTCTTTACTCCTCTTTGTACGGTGGCCCAGAGGAAACACTTCCATTCTTGTTTATTTCTGTGGCTTTGTATTTACAGTTTTTCACAATGGCTAAGAACTTGTGCCTGAAACATAAACCCATTTCTCTACATTTCTAACGCAGTTGAAAGAACATGATCAGAAACAAAATGACAAAACAAACTGAATAAATACAGTTTATTAGATGCAGTTTTTACATTTATAAAGTCAAAAAGAGTTTGGACAGTTACCAGTATTCTCTGCAGTAAATCCTCAGAGTCATGTCTTTTGGTGAAAATGTGTAGAACTTGTATTTTATTCATATTCACACAGTTTCTGTAAAGGTTTCTGTTTAGTTTTACAGCAGCACTTTTTACTGAAACTAATGGTCTGCACAACTTTTCTTTCACAAATGCACAGCCTCAAAATATCTTTACTGCTATAAAGTAAGTAACGAAGTATAAATATATGATCCTTGTGGGCCGCCGTACGTTTGTTCCACTCTTCTCTGTCCTGTGTCTCACCTGTTGTTTCTCTCCTGGTTCGTGTTGTGGCAGGTTATTGAAGCCGTGAGTATCTCTGTCGTGTGGATCTGTAAATAACCTCAACACAAACTGATAGAGCTGTTGTTCTCACTGAATAAAAAAACACCCACGTCTTTATCGCAGCATCTCAGCTGGAGTCAGTGGAGATGGAGCGATTACGAACCCACATAAACACAGTTAAAAAAACAGTTAAAAACATGACCTCCATGAGACCCAGGCCTCGGCGCTGCCTCTGCCCCAGGAGGAAGCACCCTGCTGGGCTTAGTGTCGTACCGTAGGCACCAGGAGGTCCCATATTGAGATATTAATATTATATTATTATAGAAATTCAAACAAAAAAATATAGGTTAGCTTGAGGCAGTGTTTGTCCTTTTCCTAAAATTAGTTAATGGACAATAAGCAGCATTAGCATTAGCATTAGCATTCCAATTTATTAAAAGACAAACTTGTCGACTGTTGTTTTCAGTTTTTATTTCATCAGCCATAAAATGACTAACATCTGAATTCTGAATTGGTGTGACTTTAACACAACGACTGATCATCACTAATGATGGTTTTGTAAAATCAAAGATGGATGCTGGTTTGAAATGTTTATTAATTCCACTTTTGAATGTGTTTGTGAAAAAAAAAAAAAAAGAACTCCAGCGAAGCATGTTCCAAGACTTTTTGGTGTTGATGTAGTGACATGGTTTGTGCTTGGTTTTCAGTTTTAAACTGTGTCCTAGATTTAGAAAAATATTCAATGAAAGTCAATACGTTGCAGTGAAATAAATGCATTGTTTCTGAAAAGACTGTGACAATTATCAAAGAGACACTTAATCATGATCTGTTAAATCTAATGATAAACATCTGTTTTTGTAAATACAACCCACTTTTTACTGTAACAAAAAGTTACAAAAAAGTGTCCTCTTCTTCTGCTCTAACCCTTTTTTGTCCCAGTTTCCTGCTCTTCATTATTCTGTTTTTGTTTTTTTTGCAGAATGAGGGAAACCGGGAGAAAGAACGTGGTCTTCGCTCAGTTTAGGAAGACGGACCGAGACCGACAGAAACTCATCGACACCGTCATAAAACAGCTCCGTAACCTCATCGCGCAGCATTAGACTCACCGTCCGGATCCGTCCCAAGAATCCGAGCCAAGAAACTCCAACAAAATCCCCACAATGCACCTCTGTCCTGGGTCCGGTTTCACAAAGTCTTAGATTGGTTCATAGTGTGGACACAGACTCCATTTATCGACTAATAATTAAAAGTTAAAGCAAAAAAAAAGTTGTATACACTGAAAAGTTTTGTTTGTATTTTCCTCAAACAGTCTTTGTTTCTGAGATGTTCATGTGCTGTTGGAAAAACTGAGACCAACATGGACGCCACAAGTTGCTAGATTTTGCTAATATTGTTGCTAAAGGAAGACCTTAAGATTTAAATAGTTCAGCATTTAATAAAAAATGCAAAGTCATTAATGTTGACTCGAATTTTCCAGCTGTTTTTGCAGCTTGTGCACGTTTTCATGTAGAATTTCTGACTTTTTATCTGTTTTTTCTGGCAGCACATGAACGCAGCAATAGTTTTTAGTTTTAACATTTACATATAAAACCAATACAGTAACAATTAGTTCAGTTTAATTCACCTTGAGCTGACACTAACAAGAGTGAATCATAGATGAACCCAACAAAGCAAAATTACAAACATTTTAAATACATTGGACATTATTTTCACTTGGATTGAATAATGCAGATTTAAAATCAAAATTGAACTCCAACATTAAAGACTGGACTTTGTGAACCCGGCCCACGTCGTCTCTGTGCAGCTTCCACTTGAACTGGATTTAACGACTGAAGCTTGGTGCCGTGAACACTTTCACTGTGTTTCCTGAAAATACAACTTCCAGAAAAGTTGTGCTTCCAATTTGTTCACGAATGTCGATCAAAGCTGGTTATTGTTGCTGTTTCTAAGTTTTCAATAACCTCCAGTGTCTTCCATTTTGCCGTGTAGCTGTTCAGAAGTACCTCTCGTGAACTAACACTTTATTATTGTTGCCAAGAAACGGTAATGTCATATTGTGTTATGGATTTTTTTTTAATGATACTAGTTGCCAATTTTTCTGAAAGGCCAAAATATATTAAGAAAAATAAATAAAAGTACAAAATTAAAATTCAAGACTTCATGGATTAATTTTATTTTTATTTTTTTTACTAAATTTAGTTTATTACTTAAATCTTAATGTAGCAGGTTTTTATTTGCTAAAAACTGCACAAAAAAAGGCACTCTAGACTTTTTTTGCCACAAAACATATTAGAGCTACGTTCAACATCACAGGTTTGTGGCTAAAATATGCCACAATTACTACATTTAAAACAAATCAACAAAAAATAAGGAAATAGAACTATAATATAAAAATAAAAAAGTGTAAGCCTATTATTGTTTTGTCTGCTCTGGCCACAATCAGAACTCTTCTCAACAAACTCTATATTTTGGTCTCAAAAAATGGCAACTCATTTCTTTGTGAATGTTATTTTTAACGGGATGATCTTCCAAAGTGTTTTCTATCATACAACGTCTTAAAAAACAAAAAACAAGCGACTAGCTGCTGGTCTAAAACTGGACTAAACTCTATAGAAACTTAAATAACACCAAGCACATAACAGTTTGTCTTCCATAAAAAATGCCGATGTGAGTTTAGAGCTTTTTGTTTTTAGTTAAAGCAAAGCACATAGTTACTTAAACAGATTATTATTATTATGTTGAAACTAATGGGTCGCTTTGTAAAGGTCCCTGTTGTGCTTCAGTGACGTCTGTTTTAAAAATGTCTTCAAAACTTTGCAGATCAAGCTGTTTTCTCCTAAAATACATGTTCAGCCTGAGTTCCTGTTACATGATGAGGTAGATAAGTAACATGTTGAAGCCCAGATTTATGCTGCGTTAATAGTCCCCTCGACTCAGACGTTTTAACAAGTATTTGCCGAGCTCATAAAGCATTTAACATCAATTCTGACTCTGAAATCAGACTCAAAGATGTTTTGTTTTCAATTTGAGCAGATGTTCACATGTGTTTACCAATTCAGAACGACTGACAGCACTTGAACGCAGCATAAGCCACAAACGTTGTCATTGTCTGAGGTTAAATTAAAAAAACTGTCCAGTCACAGCAGACTAGGCTCGGACGAATGGGTTTAAAGATGAAGAAGTAGATCATTAAAAATTCCTTTAAACAAAATATTAATGAATAAATGAAAAGCCAATACGGGATCTTTAATGTTTGGGTGCAATAATCATAAAGGGATAAGAGCTGCCGGGTGTTAGAAGGGAATTATGTCATTAAATGTCACTTTGCTTTGTTTGTATTTTTTCACATAAAAATCATGTTTGTTTTTTTAAATAATTTGTAGCTTTGTGGGGTTTTCTGTTTAAGGGAAATGGGACATTGTTCATGAATGTGCCTTTGCTGTATCGTCCTTTTCACAGCAGCAGCATTTTGTGGTGTTTGAAATCTGGACAAAATCAATTTACAGAAAAAATATGTGAGATTTTGATGTAGTTTTTCATGTTAAATGTGGTGTTTGTGGGCGTCTAGCTTCAGCTCTGAACAGAGTGTGGAAGGGGTGTTCAAATGCTTCAAAATAAGTGTAAATTTGAGCATCGAATGATTTAAAACTTGTTAACCCATGTTTATTGATTTACTAATATTATGTAAAAGCTGTCTTTATTTGTTTTAAGGTTCCACAGAAAACTTGTCCAGAGTCATCACCGTCTTTGCTCCTGCTTTAGATTTGTTTTTGTAAAAGTCTGTATGAGACAGAAGCACTGTACGAGCTGCTGTATTAAACCACTAAAGACATACTAATAACTGCTGAAGGAACAATAAAGACTCCTCAAGCTTTGGGCCGACTCCATTTTGTTTTCTGTATCGCCTCCAATTCATGTCTGATCTCATGTCTATTTTTCTCCAGATTTCAAAAAGTAAGGCTATACTATGGCGAAAATTGTCAATTTGGGCAAAAAAAAAAAAAATGTCTCAAAAGTGGTTGAAATCAATGTTTGAGCAATAATAATTGCACCCTGGGGTATTTTAGGTTGTTTTGAAACATTTAAAAAAAATCACATGACTGGTCCAGATTTCAAAAAGTAAGGCTATACTATGGCGAAAATTGTCAATTTGGGCAAAAAAAATAAAATGTCTAAAAAGTGGTTGAAATCAATGTTTGAGCAATAATAATTGCACCCTGGGGTATTTTAGGTTGTTTTGAAACATAAAAAAAAATCACATGACTGGTCCAGATTTCAAAAAGTAAGGCTATACTATGGCGAAAATTGTCAATTTGGGCAAAAAAATAAAAATGTCTAAAAAGTGGTTGAAATCAATGTTTGAGCAATAATAATTGCACCCTGGGGTATTTTAGGTTGTTTTGAAACATTTTTAAAAAAAATCACATGACTGGTCCAGATTTCAAAAAGTAAGGCTATACTATGGCGAAAATTGTCAATTTGGGCAAAAAAATAAAAATGTCTCAAAAGTGGTTGAAATCAATGTTTGAGCAATAATAATTGCACCCTGGGGTATTTTAGGTTGTTTTGAAACTTTTTTTTTTTTTAAATCACATGACTGGTCCAGATTTCAAAAAGTAAGGCTATACTATGACGAAAATTGTCAATTTGGGCAAAAAAATAAAAATGTCTCAAAAGTGGTTGAAATCAATGTTTGAGCAATAATAATTGCACCCTGGGGTATTTTAGGTTGTTTTGAAACATTTAAAAAAAATCACATGACTGGTCCAGATTTCAAAAAGTAAGGCTATACTATGGCGAAAATTGTCAATTTGGGCAAAAAAATAAAAATGTCTAAAAAGTGGTTGAAATCAATGTTTGAGCAATAATAATTGCACCCTGGGGTATTTTAGGTTGTTTTGAAACATTTGTAAAAAAAAAATCACATGACTGGTCCAGATTTCAAAAAGTAAGGCTATACTATGGCGAAAATTGTCAATTTGGGCAAAAAAATTAAAATGTCTAAAAAGTGGTTGAAATCAATGTTTGAGCAATAATAATTGCACCCTGGGGTATTTTAGGTTGTTTTGAAACATTTTTAAAAAAATCACATGACGTGTCCAGATTTCAAAAAGTAAGGCTATACTATGGCGAAAATTGTCAATTTGGGCAAAAAAAATAAAATGTCTAAAAAGTGGTTGAAATCAATGTTTGAGCAATAATAATTGCACCCTGGGGTATTTTAGGTTGTTTTGAAACATTTAAAAAAAATCACATGACTGGTCCAGATTTCAAAAAGTAAGGCTATACTATGGCGAAAATTGTCAATTTGGGCAAAAAAATAAAAATGTCTAAAAAGTGGTTGAAATCAATGTTTGAGCAATAATAATTGCACCCTGGGGTATTTTAGGTTGTTTTGAAACATTTAAAAAAAAAATCACATGACTGGTCCAGATTTCAAAAAGTAAGGCTATACTATGGCGAAAATTGTCAATTTGGGCAAAAAAATAAAAATGTCTAAAAAGTGGTTGAAATCAATGTCTGAGCAATAATAATTGCACCCTGGGGTATTTTACGTTGTTTTGAACCATTTTTTTGAAAATCACATGACGTGTCCAGATTTCAAAAAGTAAGGCTATACTATGGCGAAAATTGTCAATTTGGGCAAAAAAATAAAAATGTCTCAAAAGTGGTTGAAATCAATGTTTGAGCAATAATAATTGCACCCTGGGGTATTTTAGGTTGTTTTGAAACATTTTTTAAAAAAATCACATGACTGGTCCAGATTTCAAAAAGTAAGGCTATACTATGGCGAAAATTGTCAATTTGGGCAAAAAAATTAAAATGTCTAAAAAGTGGTTGAAATCAATGTTTGAGCAATAATAATTGCACCCTGGGGTATTTTAGGTTGTTTTGAAACATTTAAAAAAAATCACATGACTGGTCCAGATTTCAAAAAGTAAGGCTATACTATGGCGAAAATTGTCAATTTGGGCAAAAAAAATAAAATGTCTAAAAAGTGATTGAAATCAATGTTTGAGCATTAATAATTGCACCCTGGGGTATTTTAGGTTGTTTTGAAACATTAAAAAAAATCACATGACTGGTCCAGATTTCAAAAAGTAAGGCTATACTATGGCGAAAATTGTCAATTTGGGCAAAAAAATAAAAATGTCTCAAAAGTGGTTGAAATCAATGTTTGAGCAATAATAATTGCACCCTGGGGTATTTTAGGTTGTTTTGAAACTTTTTTTTTTTAAATCACATGACTGGTCCAGATTTCAAAAAGTAAGGCTATACTATGGCGAAAATTGTCAATTTGGGCAAAAAAATAAAAATGTCTCAAAAGTGGTTGAAATCAATGTTTGAGCATTAATAATTGCACCCTGGGGTATTTTAGGTTGTTTTGAAACATAAAAAAAAAAAATCACATGACTGGTCCAGATTTCAAAAAGTAAGGCTATACTATGGCGAAAATTGTCAATTTGGGCAAAAAAATAAAAATGTCTAAAAAGTGGTTGAAATCAATGTTTGAGCATTAATAATTGCACCCTGGGGTATTTTAGGTTGTTTTGAAACATAAAAAAAAAAATCACATGACTGGTCCAGATTTCAAAAAGTAAGGCTATACTATGGCGAAAATTGTCAATTTGGGAAAAAAAAAAAAAAAATGTCTAAAAATGGTTGAAATCAATGTTTGAGCATTAATAATTGCACCCTGGGGTATTTTAGGTTGTTTTGAAACATTTTTTTAAAAAAAATCACATGACTGGTCCAGATTTCAAAAAGTAAGGCTATACTATGGCGAAAATTGTCAATTTGGGCAAAAAAATTTTAATGTCTAAAAAGTGGTTGAAATTATTGTTTGAGCATTAATAATTGCACCCTGGGGTATTTTAGGTTGTTTTGAAACATAAAAAAAAATAAATCACATGACTGGTCCAGATTTCAAAAAGTAAGGCTATACTATGGCGAAAATTGTCAATTTGGGCAAAAAAATAAAAATGTCTAAAAATGGTTGAAATCAATCTTTGAGCATTAATAATTGCACCCTGGGGTATTTTAGGTTGTTTTGAAACATAAAAAAAAAATCACATGACTGGTCCAGATTTCAAAAAGTAAGGCTATACTATGGCGAAAATTGTCAATTTGGGCAAAAAAATAAAAATGTCTACAAATGGTTGAAATCAATGTTTGAGCAATAATAATTGCACCCTGGGGTATTTTAGGTTGTTTTGAAACATTTTTTTAAAAAAAATCACATGACTGGTCCAGATTTCAAAAAGTAAGGCTATACTATGGCGAAAATTGTCAATTTGGGCAAAAAAATTTTAATGTCTAAAAAGTGGTTGAGATCAATGTTTGAGCAATAATAATTGCACCCTGGGGTATTTTAGGTTGTTTTGAAACATTTAACAAAAAAAAAAATCACATGACTGGTCCAGATTTCAAAAAGTAAGGCTATACTATGGCGAAAATTGTCAATTTGGGCAAAAAAACCAAAATGTCTAAAAAGTGGTTGAAATCAATGTTTGAGCATTAATAATTGCACCCTGGGGTATTTTAGGTTGTTTTGAAACATAAAAAAAAAAAATCACATGACTGGTCCAGATTTCAAAAAGTAAGGCTATACTATGGCGAAAATTGTCAATTTGGGCAAAAAAATAAAAATGTCTAAAAAGTGGTTGAAATCAATGTTTGAGCATTAATAATTGCACCCTGGGGTATTTTAGGTTGTTTTGAAACATTTTTAAAAAAATCACATGACTGGTCCAGATTTCAAAAAGTAAGGCTATACTATGGCGAAAATTGTCAATTTGGGCAAAAAAATTTAAATGTCTAAAAAGTGGTTGAAATCAATGTTTGAGCAATAATAATTGCACCCTGGGGTATTTTAGGTTGTTTTGAAACATAAAAAAAAAAATCACATGACTGGTCCAGATTTCAAAAAGTAAGGCTATACTATGGCGAAAATTGTCAATTTGGGCAAAAAAATAAAAATGTCTCAAAAGTGGTTGAAATCAATGTTTGAGCATTAATAATTGCACCCTGGGGTATTTTAGGTTGTTTTGAAACATTTAAAAAAAATCACATGACTGGTCCAGATTTCAAAAAGTAAGGCTATACTATGGCGAAAATTGTCAATTTGGGCAAAAAAATTAAAATGTGTAAAAAGTGGTTGAAATCAATGTTTGAGCAATAATAATTGCACCCTGGGGTATTTTACGTTGTTTTGAAACATTTTTAAAAAAATCACATCCAGATTTTAAAAAGTAAGGCTATACTATGGCGAAAATTGTCAATTTGGGCAAAAAAATTTAAATGTCTAAAAAGTGGTTGAAATCAATGTTTGAGCAATAATAATTGCACCCTGGGGTATTTTAGGTTGTTTTGAAACATTTAAAAAAAAAATCACATGACTGGTCCAGATTTCAAAAAGTAAGGCTATACTATGGCGAAAATTGTCAATTTGGGCAAAAAAAATAAAATGTCTAAAAAGTGATTGAAATCAATGTTTGAGCATTAATAATTGCACCCTGGGGTATTTTAGGTTGTTTTGAAACATAAAAAAAAATCACATGACTGGTCCAGATTGCAAAAAGTAAGGCTATACTATGGCGAAAATTGTCAATTTGGGCAAAAAAATTTAAATGTCTAAAAAGTGGTTGAAATCAATGTTTGAGCATTAATAATTGCACCCTGGGGTATTTTAGGTTGTTTTGAAACATTTTTTTTTTTTAAATCACATGACTGGTCCAGATTTCAAAAAGTAAGGCTATACTATGGCGAAAATTGTCAATTTGGGCAAAAAAAATAAATGTCTCAAAAGTGG
Organism: Rhyacichthys aspro; assembly: GCA_036850595.1. NCBI lineage: Eukaryota > Metazoa > Chordata > Actinopteri > Gobiiformes > Rhyacichthyidae > Rhyacichthys > Rhyacichthys aspro. The sequence goes on from CM072165.1 coordinate 1,901,146, forward strand.
TTGAAATCAATGTTTGAGCAATAATAATTGCACCCTGGGGTATTTTAGGTTGTTTTGAAACATTTTTAAAAAAATCACATGACTGGTCCAGATTTCAAAAAGTAAGGCTATACTATGGCGAAAATTGTCAATTTGGGCAAAAAAATAAAAATGTCTAAAAAGTGGTTGAAATCAATGTTTGAGCATTAATAATTGCACCCTGGGGTATTTTAGTTTGTTTTGAAACATTTTTTTTTTTTTAAATCACATGACTGGTCCAGATTTCAAAAAGTAAGGCTATACTATGGCGAAAATTGTCAATTTGGGCAAAACAATTTAAATGTCTAAAAAGTGGTTGAAATCAATGTTTGAGCAATAATAATTGCACCCTGGGGTATTTTAGGTTGTTTTGAAACATTTTTTAAAAAATCACATGACGTGTCCAGATTTCAAAAAGTAAGGCTATACTATGGCGAAAATTGTCAATTTGGGCAAAAAAATTTAAATGTCTAAAAAGTGGTTGAAATCAATGTTTGAGCAATAATAATTGCACCCTGGGGTATTTTAGGTTGTTTTGAAACATTTAAAAAAAATCACATGACTGGTCCAGATTTCAAAAAGTAAGGCTATACTATGGCGAAAATTGTCAATTTGGGCAAAACAATTAAAATGTCTCAAAAGTGGTTGAAATCAATGTTTGAGCATTAATAATTGCACCCTGGGGTATTTTAGTTTGTTTTGAAACATTTTTTTTTTTTTAAATCACATGACTGGTCCAGATTTCAAAAAGTAAGGCTATACTATGACGAAAATTGTCAATTTGGGCAAAAAAATTTAAATGTCTAAAAAGTGGTTGAAATCAATGTTTGAGCAATAATAATTGCACCCTGGGGTATTTTAGGTTGTTTTGAAACATTTTTAAAAAAAATCACATGACTGGTCCAGATTTCAAAAAGTAAGGCTATACTATGACCAAAATTGTCAATTTGGGCAAAAAAATCTAAATGTCTAAAAAGTGGTTGAAATCAATGTTTGAGCATTAATTATTGCACCCTGGGGTATTTTAAGTTGTTTTGAAACATTTTAAAAAAATCACATGACTGGTCCAGATTTCAAAAAGTAAGGCTATACTATGGCGAAAATTGTCAATTTGGGCAAAAAAATAAAAATGTCTCAAAAGTGGTTGAAATCAATGTTTGAGCATTAATAATTGCACCCTGGGGTATTTTAGGTTGTTTTGAAACATAAAAAAAAAAATCACATGACTGGTCCAGATTTCAAAAAGTAAGGGAGGTGAAGTTGATAAATGGAGGTGAAGCCGGATGCTAAAATAAGGAAGTGCTTTGAAGTATCTTCCTGGTTTGGCTCTGACTAACGTTTGCATGTCGTCTGGTTTGTGTTTGAGATAAACTGTTAAATAACCTTTTTATCAGATGACAATGTCCTTCCTCAAGCAGAAAATAAATCCGATAATGAAATGACGGAGCCAACAAAAGCAATAAAGAGTCGCCTGTGGTCGGGTTAAAAAAAGCCCTGACACATTTTACACATGCTCTAGTTTGAGTGAGACCAAAACCCAAGAAAAACCCCAGGTCTAAGATTAAAACCAGACTAAACTGCAACCAGCCCAGGTCTAAAACAGAACTTAAACAATAAACCAGGACAGTTTTCTACGTTTTTCATCCTGAGACCCTGAAGTGAAGTGCGCTCTAGTTTATTCCCGTCCACACTGAGACGCACTGAGGTAAATGTTGTTGTAATGAAGATGGATGAGACAGCGTCCACACTCCTCGTCAGCTGCTGTTACTGATGGCTCCCAAAGGTCAGAGGTTACACTAACACTAACATTCGGCAGACAACTTTCACTTCCCGGGATTTATCTGAAGACCTGAGCGAGTCTCCTACTTTCCACTTTTGTCAGGCTTTAAAACAGAATCACAATACTTTTTTTTATTAGTACAAATGACACAAATGTAGATGGTGCATATGTATTTGTAAATTTAATTGAAAAAAACAAACAAAAAATAAACAAAACTGAACAGTAACATTGATCCCGGCTTCGTTATGAATATATTTGTATTTTCATTTTCTACTGCATTGGTTCTCTTTCTTGAGTTGGTAATATTGGTCTTTGAGATGTATTTTTTTAAAACTGAAATTGAAAAAATGAAAAATATAAAGGACAAAATGGAAAAAAGTTCTTGTGTTTGGACAATTATCATCAGTGTGCAGTTCAAAAGCTCTTCTCGTGGATGAACCTGAGCTCAGTCCTTATTTAGTCCTTGTTTAAATGCAGTTCACTTCAGTTTTTCTGATGGTTTTTGTTGAATTTGAGTTTTTTTCTTGTTGAAACTGAATAACAAATAAAATGTAAATAGAAATCAATGCGACCCTATGTTTAATTTACTGTATATGTGTATTTTAAGCTGTTTTGAGGCGAGATGAGGTATATCCTGGACCAAAGCTGTCAAACATTCATGGGACGATTTTGAAAAGTGAGAAAATTACAGTGAATGAAATAACTGCTGTTCCTAATGTGTCCACTGGGGGCTGCTCTGTTTTGATATGAGTAGAAGATAATATAAAACTGAGACCCAGAAGTGAACAGAAGATAGCAGCAATAAAATGGAAAAACAAACAAACCCTGAAGCCCAAAATAGCATTAGCATCAAAGCCATATTGTGAGGGTGAGTTGGTGAAAACATAAACACTGAAGGCTTTTGGCAACATTAGCCTTTTTCATTTGTGATTGATGAGAACATTGACATTATAATTGTACTTCTTTGTCCTAAAACAAAAGGAAAAAACTAGAGTTGTGGTTATTTATGGGTTATTACGCTAATATTTCCGCGGTTTTCTTTGTCTTTATCTCCTTTTCTTTCTGCCGTTTCTGCCTCGTTCGAGTGAAGCTCTGCCAGGCCTCATTCCTCTGTTTTGTCCCGACCACAGCTCGCTCATAACGAAGCCTGTTATTATTAAAGCGTTTGAGGATTATTACGACACGTGTGGTATTTATGGAGCATACAAAAACATTAAAGTGTCGGCCAGCGTTAGTGTAATTGGAGTTTTTCGATCTGATTCGATGCAGACGTTCACCAAGTGTGTGAAAACATATGGCCCTGAGGTTTATTCATTTGGGAACTGACTAACTCGTTCTGTTTAGGATTTTTGGGAAACGTTAGTGAGCACTGACTGGATTTAGTTATTCAATTAATTCATTTGTTCTGAAGCTTGACCGCAATACATTTTTTTCTGTTTAGTAACAAAAGTGATAAAAACGACTAAAGCCTTGTATCTTCCAGGATTTAAGGGACGTTTATTGTTCTTTTTTCATTATAGAAATAGAAAATGTAAATGTTTTTCAAGGTCTGGTTTAAATTTGTATAGTTTATTTACAATATAAGCAATATCAGTTTATAACAAGCCCGGATAAATCAGGAAGGGAATCCGGTTTATTAATAAGACTAAAAAGACTTACTTACAAGATAAACTATGCTTTATTTAATTTAAATTATGCTTTAATGCGTCGTCAAAGCATTGCCAACATTTATCTATGTTTAATTTGCTCCCGTTTTTCTATTTTTATCTTTTTTGAGCAGTTTCTCTGTAAAATAAGACGTATTTTCAACAGAATAACCCATTTCCTTGGTTTATTTCCTTGTTCCTTCGTTGTTGACATCAGTGTCGACCAATGGGAGCGCTCCTTTTTACCTGAAGTGAGCTGTGATTGGACAAAATCCTGCTGTGGACTGATCATTCTCATCTATTCAAATCCTTCATTATAAAGACTAGATCACGTCTTAAGGTCTCATTTTTTCAGATGATTCCTGTTACAATAAACTTTAGGAGATTACACTGAAAAACTAAATGAAACAGTAAAAAAATCAGGAAATGGATTTTTAAGGAGGGACTCACGCAATTATTTTTATTCATGGTTCAACTTCTGAACTGAAATAATTGACGAACATTTCCCACAAATTGATGACAAATTCTGACTCTGTTCCTTTTGTTCATTGCTTCATTATTTTTTATTACTCACAGAATTCTCATTGTCTCACATTAAAACGACAGTAACTTCTTCTTTTCAGTAAAAAAACCTCAAGCCTCTGAACTCTGCTTCACTTCGATGACGAAACTGGGCCAAACACGAGACATAAAAAGACGAGTGACTAAAGCGAATGAGTTTCTGAAAAAAAGCCATAAAACAAACACAAACAGAGTTGCGTCAGGCCAGATGTGCTCGCCTCCCGCGGATCAGAAAACACGGAGAGAAGCGGCGCTACATGTGTTAGCGATAAGTGTCTCGTGGTTCCGAGCGAACGCTTCGTGGGTTTGAAGCGTGAGGTCTTTCGGCAGGAGGTCCGACGCCTCCAGGACACGTTTTTAAAGACGATTTCTGAGTTCAGCGGCGGGTTATGAGCCGCTCGGTGAAGATCAGAGGTCGAATAGAGAGACAGAGACATCAGTTTGAGCAGGACAACCTCACAGAAGCACTGAACAAACTGTAAAACAAGGGAATCCAATGACTCCTGACTAAAAAGAGTAACAAAAAAAACACAAAAAAAGATCTTACAAGAGCATCAGCCTTGATACAAAGCTACTGTTGATCAAATTACATCCAGAAAAGCCAAAAATGATACGTACAGGCTTTAGACGCTCAGCTAACGTTAGCATGTGGCTTTTCCAATACAGCACCAATATGACGTGAGCCTTTCAGCCTCGGCCAAAGTACATCATGAAAAAAACGGAACGTTCACAATGAAACCCTTTGAAAGAGCTTGATTTTCTAATTAAAGAATCATGTTACTTCTTCAAGAGCAGCACAGAAACATAAAAGGCCGCGCAAAGAACATGTTGAGAAGAAAAATTAAGTGTTAATTTGGGGCAAAAGAGACAAAACGGACAAAGCCATCCATCTTCATTTGCTGTTCTTCTTTTAACTCAGAGGTTTGGACGACACGTCTCCCTCCATCGCTCATTTTTTCTCGTCGTTTATCACTGAACACTGATGCCTTTTGGTCACGTTTATGTCTTTTTTTCTGTCTTTATTCAAGGGTTTTTCTGTCGCGTGTGAACAGTATTTTCTCTGTTGTCTGCTGAAAACTGTAAAACGTCTTCGTGGACGTTTCTGAGTCAGACTGAACTCTGGACAGTCAAGTTAGTGTAAATGCCACTTGGATCCAAGAACGTTTCCTTAAACCAAAAACAGGCAGAAAGTGACAAGATGCAAGACTAAAATAAAAAGAACTCTGTGAAGTTTGACTTTTATAGATTTGAGGAGCTGAGATCCTTCTGAATTACATAATTGTGTCTGTTTTTGTCTGAACTATGGGCATCCCGGCCGGTCCAACCCATACCCTTCACAAACTGCAGTGGATCTTCAATCCCTTTCTTTGTTTGTTTCTCTGATTGGTTTTATGTCTATTTTACTTTAATCTGCGTCTGTTGGTACTGCCTCCTGTAAATGTGACTTAAATCTATAGAAACCAGGATCATTCTTTGTGAATAACTGAATAATAATCGTCCAGACGACTCAGAACACACTAAAAAAGCAGCTTGAGTTTGGTGTTTACTTGGATTTTATGAAATAGTTTTGTTATTGTTTCCATTCTCCAGTTTGAGCATCAACAAAACCAAAACTATTACGGTTCAGGAGGAAACGGCTCGAGCTTGACTTCCTCCGTCCCTCTAAACCCACTTAAGCCCGAACCAAACTCCTCGGCTGCAAAAGGTCGTCCGGGGGTCGCAGGAAACTCTCGCTCATCATTCACTGTGTGGTTTTTTTTTTTCCGAGCGTGTTTGTCCGAAGTGTTAAAAGCTCAGACGGACACGGCTCAGGAATGTCCCGATAAGTGTCTCCGCCTCGACAACGAACGGCTCCGAAAGCACAATTATCTAACGGCGTTAACGGAAACCTGGACGCCTTACACGAGAGGTCGCGACCCCGTAACAGAGAGCAGGAGGTCACCCAGATCCGGATTTACAGGAAGGTTTCAGGTTTATTTGAGAAGTTAAAACAGCAGCTGCTCTGAACCGAAGCTGACCTCGCTGCACTTTTACAGTAATCTGTGAATCAGCAACGAATCACAGCCAACGTCTGACGTTCACAAAATGACTGAAAAACACAGAGTTATAACCCTAAACCTAACCCAGCTCCAGTCGTTCAGAGCCTCTCTTCAGACGTCTACAACTGGATCTGCAGCAAAATCATTAAAAATGGACTGATCATTAATTAAAATCATTCAGTATCTTCAGGTTTTAAATTTAGTGAGATCGAAATGTTTGAGAATTTGTTACAGTTCATTTAAACATCTCTGTCTTTACACAAATATATCATTCACAAACATCATGAATTCCTCTAACATCCAAACGAAACATGAGACTAACTTCTGGAGCAGACGAGAAGTGGAGGCGTCGAGGAGACACTTTAAGAGAAATAAATGCAGTCCCTCCAGTGTGTCCTGGTCGTCCCCGGGGCCTCCTCTCGGTGGGACAGGCCCTGAACACCTCAGGAAGGGTCCAAGAGGGTCCAGGAGGGTTCAGGAGGGTCCAAGAGGGTCCAGGAGGGTTCAGGAGGGTTCAGGAGGGTTCAGGAGGGTTCAGGGAGGGTCCAAGACGGTCCAGGAGGGTCCAGGAGGGTTCAGGAGGGTTCAGGAGGGTCCAAGAGGGTCCAGGAGGGTCCAGGAGGGTTCAGGAGGGTTCAGGAGGGTTCAGGAGGGTTCAGGAGGGTCCAGGAGGGTTCAGGAGGGTCCAGGAGGGTCTAGGGAGGTCCAGAAGGGTCCAAGAGGGTCCAGGAGGGTTCAGGAGGGTCCAGGGAGGGTCCAAGACGGTCCAGGAGGGTCCAGGAGGGTTCAGGAGGGTCCAGGAGGGTTCAGGAGGGTTCAGGGAGGGTCCAAGATGGTCCAGGGAGGATCCAGGAGGGTTCAGGAGGGTCCAGGGAGGGTCCAAGACGGTCCAAGAGGGTCCAGGAGGGTTCAGGAGGGTCCAGGGAGGGTCCAAGAGGGTTCAGGAGGGTCCAGGGAGGGTCCAAGATGGTCCAAGAGGGTCCAGGGAGGTCCAGGAGGGTTCAGGAGGGTTCAGGAGGGTCCAGGGAGGGTCCAAGATGGTCCAAGAGGGTCCAGGAGGGTCCAAGATGGTCCAAGAGGGTCCAGGGAGGTCCAAGACGGTCCAGGAGGGTTCAGGAGGGTCCAGGGAGGGTCCAAGATGGTCCAAGAGGGTCCAGGGAGGCCTGTATCTGACAGAAGTGGGACCAAAATCCTTTTGACAACAGACCCATACAACCCTCAAAGATTGTGAGGCATGTAATGTTAACTAAGTATGTTTTTTATTGGCTGTAGCTAATTTGATAAAGATCTGAGATTTGTTCTAATGGGAAAGACTGTTTCTGCGGTTGGTAATGAACCAGAAATATATTCAAGTGGAGTCTACGTCTGATTCTGATCAAATAAGAACTGACTCACATGAAGGATTAAGAACTGCATTTGGAAAAAAAAACCCAAATTGTCTAAAATTCGATCTGTCATTTGTTGTTGATGAAGAATGACTGAAAACTAACAGTGACAGGTGAGAGTAGAATCTGTGTTTACTGTAAAAGCAGCATCTTCAGTGTAAACGATAGACTCAGTAACACAATCACTGGAGACTTGTCTGTTATTATTGCAGCTCTCAGCTCCAGTTCTTTGACGTTCTTAATGAACTCGTCTCGTTGCAGGACTCTGAGGTGACGCTGAGACAAACACAAGCTGCTGTTCATGTTTAAATCCTGAGATGTTTGTGACTGTGGTCGGAGCCTTACGTCACACACAGGAATGTCCATGTAACCCACCAGCGTGGCCCTGAGGGATTGTGGGTAAACTCGGGCCCACCCCCTTCGCCTCAAATTTACTGTTGTGTGAAAAAGTTAGCGCCCCCCCCTTTTGAATCGGTTTCCATTTTGGTTTTATATTGATCTGAGGTTGAGTCTAGTCAGAACTAAGACCAGTTAGCTTCTGAATTTAAAATGGAGGCACTAACTTTGACAATTTTAGCCATTTTTCTAAAGAAACGTTTTGGCTTCGTGATGAAAATTAAACTTCTGGACGGAGACAGCTCATTGGTCGACCACGTCACAGTCAATATTACAGACCGTCTGCAGAGAATAGTGTTTTAAATGCATTTTCTAACTTCTTTTATTACGTTTATCTTTCTGTCTCTGAGACTATTGACACTGATTTAAAGTCAGACTAGATTATGTCTCTGTATAAATCCAAATAATTCAACAGTGTTTGCTTTTGAGGGATGTGTTCACCAGCTTTAAACTAAAACCTTTTACTTCTCTTCAGTTTATTTGAATGAATTGATAACGTTTCAGACAGAATCTTTGGTCTTGTTTAGTCTTTCGTGGTAATCCACCGCAGCTTGTTTTTCTGTTGGATTTACAGACGTTTCTTTACAATAATCCAGGGCTCAGTGGAACGTACGCCTCAGAAGCTGAATAAACACGAGTCCGACGACGAAAACACAGTGAAATAATAATAATGGATACAATAACTAATGAACAGCTATTGATAATTACGATCTTTGCAGCTTTATGTTTCTTCAGGTTTTAAAAGAGAATTAAACAATCTTTAAGAAAACATTTGACTGTGTTTTTGCATCAACGACAAACCCCTTCAATAAATATATCAGAGTTTAAAGTGTCCTCCTGTGTTTCCTCCTGTTCGTCTCGTCCTGGTGGTTTCCTCAGAGCTGGATCACCTCTAGGCGGCAGCATCGAGCTGTTTTCACGTCGACACGAAGAGAACCGACAGAAGGAGAAGAGCTGGTCTCCCGCAGACTCTGAACAAACTGTGGCCATCGGAGTTTCACACAAGAATCTACATTAAATACATGAATATGACATGTTTTATGAAGGGTTTAAAAGATGCTGCTACTCTATGAATCACACTGGAGACAAAAAAGAAAAAGAAAGACTGTAAAGAATTAAAAAGGACTGAATCCAGGATTAGAACAAAACTAGAAGGAAAATATTAAACTAAATGATTAAACTAGGACTAAATACAGTTAAAGTCATGTACATCAAGGTGTCAGGCCGTTTAATGAACATAATTGAATCCATTTCAGGCACTTAGACTGTACTTTCTGACAAAAATCTGACAAAATATCAACTTTTTTACCTTCTTTGTTAAAGGTACAGGTTTAAATCTCAAGCTGTGAATAAATAAATGGAGCTGAGAACAAAAGAATCTATTGAATATGTCCTGATTGTGGGAAATAAACACTGATTTATGTAAATTAGACCCATTCTTTTAGTTCATGCCTTTATTTACTGTAAAAGTGTGATAATATCTTCAGTTTATGATCATATGTAACGCCGTCCTTTAGCTTCTGGACAGATACAGTCAATATTACAGACCGTCTGCAGAGAATAGTGTTTTAAATGAGCCCTGGTTTTGCAAAAAGGCCGTTTCTAACTTGTTTTATTATATTTATTCACGATAAAAAAGCTGTCTCTTATGACTTCTAATCAATATCTGAATGAATTTGACATTTTACAGCATCAGCATTTACTTAAACTGGAGAAAACTTGAATTATTGCCTCAGTCCAATAAAAAACAGTCCAAATAGCTCAAAGTTGAGTTAAAACACAGATATAATACAGTTGTAGTGGGACTGGAGCTGGACTAAACCTCTGCCTTGCTCCAATGTTCGTTTAAATGAATGAAAAAAGGCATAAAAAGACAGATCTTAAAGCGAGACCGACACATTTTTTGTTCTAACTACGCTTCTAACTAACTTTTTAATTTTTTACGCAGAAAAGTCAAAAGAAAAAAGCTCCGCCGTAAAAACAGAACAGATTAAAAAGTTTGATCATGTGTAGATTTTGAGCTTTATAAATGCCATTATTTTACTAATTACTCATTGATTTATAGAAATGACCCAAATATATTTAGTTAAGATATCATTAAGTACTTTATTTCTTATCTTTTTGTGTAAATAAAACATTATTATATGGGTTTATGTCACTCAATAGTTTATTTTCATCTAATGCGTAAAAACTCTAGGACAGCACTGCAGTTAAATGTCCTAATACACTGAATGTGTCATAAACAACATTTGAAGAAGCAGCAAAGGATTTAATTAAGTTCTTTAAGTCCTGGATTTTTATTTGTTTTCTTTATGAATTACGTAGAACTGCGAATGATGACGTCAACAATTCAACAATTAAACAATTCAACAATTAACAATTCAACAATTAGACGCATCACTCCAAACTTTCAGCTCTTTACACAAACCTCTACAAAGTAAAGGCCACACGACGTGACTTTTTAACCCAAAATATTGAGCTTTAAAATGATTGAAACAATATTATTACCTTTAAGTTGATGTTTTCCCGACATTAAACAAAAAAGACCAACAAATGTCTTTCTTTTTTCTTCATTTCTGTCATAAATAATCTGTTTTTTCGCATATTTAGGTTAAACACCGGGCGCTCTTCCTGATCGAACCTTCTCCATTCGTCCAGGTTTTATCGTTAATAAACCTTGAAGCTGGAGCTTTGGAAACAAAAAAGACAAAGAGCGTCTGGTTTGACGGATATTCTGCTGCAAAACTGAGAAATGGGAAGTTTACAGAACAACGAGGATAATTATTAAAAGTTTTTCTGCAGTATTTTGTTCTTTATTTACAGGTTTACTGTTGTAGCTCGTTCACAATCCATTTTTCTTGTTTCCCGTCTCCTTTTAATCCCATCAGAAAACACAAATCTTGAAATATTCTGCTGTTGATTCCAGTAAAAGTGGAGCAGCAGGGACAGAAAATGTAGGTTTGACTTGACAATCTCACTTTGAACCAGTTTGTTTCGGTCAAAAAGTTAAAAATCGCTTTGAAATACACCTTCTATAATCTTAATATGTGTTAGGCTTAGGTTAGGCTTGTTGTCTGAGGCTGATTTGATCAAAATAAACACATTACGTGAATATTTCTATGAATCTAAAGTGCATTTTCAGATGTTTTATTCACAGAGATCGGATAATAACAGGTTGTAATCATAAAATAAGGCAAATACAAGTAAAAGCTGCTCGATAAATACAGGCTACTCACAGATACAGCCTCATTTTACAGATTAATTACGTATATTAGTGACTCTAACTTCTATACATCACCATTGACCTGTTCAAACATAAAATACAAGTGTGTTTAAAGGAACGTAGTGAAATACAGCTGATATAATCTTAATATATGTCAGAAACTCACTGTGGACTGGATATATTTGATAATTCCGTGCGTTAGGCTTGTTGTCTGAGGCTGATTTTATTGGATAAACTTGAAACTGGGATAAAAGCTTTAGATAAATGTAATAATCCGAGTAAAACCTGAGGAAAAAGTGAGCCTCAGTCGCTCTTGATTAAAACGAGCAGGTGATTGGCCGAAACACAGAGGTCACAAAGTAACTCAGAAGCACTTTTCTCTCTTTTCTCTCCGTGTGCTCCAGCTCCTTGTTTCTGTGTGAGTTTGGCGCGGCTCCAGATGTAGCACGCTCCACGCAGCCTCCTCGAGGACTGGGGCGAAGTGGGCGGGGCTGAGGAGGAGCGCTAGTGAGAGACGGGAGGCTCGTTCACTGACACTCACACGCACGCGCACGGGGGCAGTGTACAGAGAGAGAGAGAGAGGGTGAGAGAGAGAGTGAGGGAGGAGGAGGAGGAAGGGTCCAGAGCATCTCCTTCTTCTGCTGCACCTTTTCAAATCCAGGACTCAAGCGCAGAGCCACAGTCTTCTTTGGGACGCGTCTTAGAGCAGTTCTTCATCATTAGACCTTCATCATCACTGAGAGTTTGCCTCAGATCAAACTTTGGTGGAGATCAGAGCCAGAAAAAGCAGTTTGGAAGAGTGTTAAACCCGCTTCATGAACTGATTTTGTAGAAGTTTTTGTGAAGAAACGCGTCAGGTTTTGGTTCGGTTTTTACGCACGTCTTCCCAGCTCCTGACGCCACTTTTAGGCGCGTTATTTGAGGACTTGGACTTTGCCGACTTTTGAATCTTTTTGTAAACTTTACTGAGACGCCAGAATGAGCTTTCCAACATCAGCCAAACGCAGAGCAGCGTGCTGTGCGTCCAGTGCGTAAAAGTGGATTGTACTCACTTGGTGGCACTGACACACGCCTTTTGCACCTATTTTTCACAGTTTTCACGCAGAGACTGACTCTATTTAGAGACTTGCAAGCGGCCCATTCATTCAGCAGCACACAGCCGCCTCTTGTCGCTCCGAGGGGCGCGTAAAGGAGCCGCTGCGCTTTTTACGCAAAGACGGACCGCAGTTTTTTGACGTTTTTAGATCGCTGCTCCGGGACAAACGGGACGTCCTTCGCCATGATTTTCGACACTTTCGACCTGGTCTCGGCGCTGGCCACTCTGGCGGCGTGCCTCGTGTCCATGGCGCTGCTGCTGGCCGTGTCGCAGCAGCTCTGGCAGCTCAGGTGGACGGCCACGCGGGACAAGAACTGCAAGCTGCCGATGCCCAAAGGATCCATGGGCTTCCCGTTCATCGGAGAGACGTGCCACTGGCTGCTGCAGGTAACGGGCTCCGAGGGGGTCTCTGCGCCGTTCATTCAAACTCAAAGCATCCTTTACAACTTCAGCGTTAGGAGAAACTTTTATGGCCCTCATCCAACTGCATTTGAGTCTCTAATGCGACACTTTTCTGATAGTTTTGTGCCTGTGACATCTTTGAGACACGGACGCTTTCGGAGTTGATCTTTCATTCATTCAAACTCGTTTTTATCTTGAGTTATTTCCAAAGTTACGCTCATTTTACTTGTTCAACATTAATTATAAATCACAGGTTGATACTCACCTGAGTTTGTAATTCAACACTTTTCCATCTTCCTTTTGAGTCTTGTTCCAGCTGTTTATTCCTTTGCTTCTTTCAAGTGATTTCTTCTACGTTATCATCTTCTTTCAACCTTTAAACTTTAAATCCAGTGTATGTCCCGCAGTTATCCACCTCCATGGCTCCAACACATCACCTTTTCATACCTTTGATGCAGTAATGATTTTATAAAGAGTATATGGTGGGAATGTTGCCTTTACTCTCCATTCATTCGTCATTCATTGAAATTCATCACTAGTTTAATAATTCACGACTTTATGACCCACTTTAACACTTTTTTTTAACCCCAAACCTTTTACATTGATCCTGAATGGCCTTAATGCAACTTAATTTGACCAGTTAGGTTCATTATTGATCTTAATAGAGCCTCAATGTTTCTAATATGATACTTTTTGGCCACATTTGTCAAGTTTAAAGTCTAAAAATCAAAAGTTTGAGTCTAAAACGTGCTTAATTGCGCTTGTATCTTGTTTATTTTGTGCCTAATGTTTCCAAAAGCGCGCAGTGTCATCCCTCAGCAACAAATGAAGCTGGAAATGTCGCGGTATCGATCTCAAAGTGTCATTAAATCTGTTATTAATCCGATATAGACTCGATAAGTCGCGCTAAAATGATAAAAGCGGTGTTTTTTGTGACATAAACGTTTGATCAGGTCTTGTTTCCAGGTCTCCTCGCGCGCTCTGCTTCAGTAAATAAATAATAAATAAATAAATCCCTTTGAAGTCTCACCGCTGTTTACTTTGTTCATGTTTTCAAACAAACAGCGTTATTTCCGGTTCGACATCAAAAAGACACTCGCTTTTTTTTGTGTGATTTGTTTAAAAAAACGTGTCACATCAAAGAATAGCGGCAGAGGAGCGCACGAGGACACGGACTGAGGGCAGCGCGCGCTCCGTCTTCAGACAGGGCCGTACCCAGGGTTTTTACAGAACTGGGGCCGAAATATGAGCACGACCCCCTTCGATAAATATGACATTTAAATTAATCTAAAGTGCATTTTCAGGTGTTTTATTCACAGAAATGACATAATGACAGGTTATAATTATAAAATAAGGCAAATAAAACTAAAACCTGTGTTTAAAAGTAGTATAAATACAGGATACTCACAGATATCAAGTATATTAATGACTCTAAACTGAAATTAGTGAGTGACTAACTTCTATAAATCACCATTGATCCATAAAATTAAGAGATATTTATTGGAATCACAAGAACAGGGATTTGCTGTAAGATTTAGCAAAGTTAAAGTCAGACGTTACCTTATAATAAATGGATCTTAGCACCATTTTATGTACTTTATGTAAATATTTGTACTTCGTGAACTCTACTGCTGCAAACAGACGGAAAAGGTCAAAAGGGAAGGTCCCAGCAGAGTCCATCAGTCCATTCTGTCCCTTCTTTAGGAGCATAAAATGGAACAAAACAAAAATATATGCAATAAATGTAAAATGATCCAATCTGTCGGCTTCAACGTTTCAAATTAAAAATTATTCCAGAACAGTTCATTAGTTTCTACAACAATCTTTCACGGTTATTTCTATATTATTCAAGAATCTCAGTCAATTATATATGTAATTGTGTAAATTAATGGATTTTGGGCACCCGTACATTCATAAACCAGTTTTGCAGACTTTCTCCACCTTCACAAGAGTTTAAACTAACTTAAATCTAGCTGTATAACTTCATAAAGTGGTTGTAGAGTCAAAAATCAGCTGTAATCGACACAAGAAGCTGCTGCTGTTGGAAATGAGGCAGGTTTAGATCATTTCTTGGTGCGATGCTTCACTCTGCAGAAAGTTTTGCATTGTTTTGTAAAGATTTCATGTAGGTTTTAGACTTATTTTACCAGGTATTACGCAAACCATTGATAGGTCTGTAATAAAAGGGATGGAGTAAAACTTAGCATCAACCACAGACTGCTCATTATTGACAGAAACGAAACACTGTCGGAGCTTCGAGAGTAGCTTCATCACGTGAGGTAAAGAGTCCAGTCTCCGGCTTCTGTCAGCGATGTGTCCCGGAGCAAAGACAGGGAGGAATAAACTCAAAGGAGAGCAGAGAGCGAGGGAAGGAGGGAAGGAGGGAGGGAAGGAAAGAGGAGGAGGAGAGAAAACAGGGAGTGGACTAAAGCGAGGGCACGTATTCCTCGTACAAGGTTCATTTGGTCATTCATCACAAAACTCTTCTTTTTTTTTAGTTTTTCTCTTCTTTAACTAAATTTGACCGACTCTACAAGTAAATTATGTTAACATTAGTCTTCATATTAGTCAAATATTTAAAAAAAAATAGCAATTAACCTGATAACACAGGGTTATGTTCTATTAGGACACATCCATTTGATTCAAACACAGCTGGTCCGTAGCCCTTTTAAACAAACAAATAAACATAATCTAAGGTTTTTTTTCTGTCGTTTTTGACGTCTTTTGTGTACGTTCTTGTTTCTACACTTTTATATCCGTTTAAAGATCCTCTGTTTTGGTTAAAAATGGCTTTTGTGAAGTTGTGATAAAGCGTTTAATCCTAATTCAACAAAATGACATTCAGTACAAACAAATAAATCTTTCTTTAAAGTAGACGACGTTTCTTTTCTGTGCACAGCTGCTCACAGACTGGACCTGATGCTAAGAGTGAAATATAAATGTTAATGTTCATCCGAGAGTTGTTTCGGGGCGTGACCTGAGGCTTGTCGGGAGGAAATCCGAGGTTAAAAGGTCAACGTAATCAATGAGCGTCTTCGTAAAAGTCTGTGATCAAACTAAACTCTCGAAGCGGCTGGAATGAGACAGACCTGGCTTTTTTAATTTTAAATCAGGACACGGAGAGTTGTCTGAGGTTTGATTTTAACAACGACAGGCCAGACTTTCAGAGACCCAGACCAAGACTTACTGGGACTAAAACCTGAGGCGAGTCCGAGGTTGATCAATAAGAAATATCAGTCCAAAGCTAGTTTAAAAAATAAGGTTTTTGCGCATATTTGTGGAAAAACACTAAAAATAAATGCTAATTCGAACAAAAATTAAGGTTCTTCTCTTTTTCAAAATGTAAGGACTTCTCTTTGATTTATACATAATCTTTCACCAAATTTCAGACCAAAATTGACCTTATTAGTTACTGAAATGTCATTGATTTAATAATAATTGTCTAATTAAAGTAATAAAGTGTCTAATTAATTAAAAAATAAAATAAAATTGTCATTTACAAAAGGCTCTTACTTGATACTGAGCTAATAATATAAACACTGAACCATCATAACTGACTCTAATGTGAATTGTTTGAGAAATAATTGTTAGACGCATCATTTTTGACTCAAAGTTAATATAATTTTCCCACAATTTTCAAAACCTTGACCAAACAAAAAACAGATAAAGATAAAATTCCTGACCAAAATGAAACAAAATGAAAATGTTGAAGAGGTTTGTTGTTCTAATGGATAAAGAGTTTGTCTCTTAGTAGCTACAGTTTGGTCCTTAACATTGTTTTTTGTTATAATTTTGGTCCATTTTGTTATAACTTTTCTCTGATGTCAAAGCAGATAAACGATCAGCGCTAAAGTCTTGGAAAAGGCCTGGAAACCACTTTCCAAAAACAGTGATCGTATGGTACGGTGTTTCTATTTAAACAGTATATTTTTACCTTTTTTTTTTCTCGCACGCGGCAGAGACACATTTGGTAACAGATCTGTTTTAGAGTTAGGAATAGTTTTGCGGACGTTGTGCCAAAGTCCTGTCGGCTCTCATTAGCGACTGGAGCTTTGTGGAGCCACGGTGCCAAGAAGGAGCGCTACCGAGTCCGAAAAACACGTGCACGACTCATTTGAATATGTACGATTAGAAAAATAAACAAGTCAGTGTGATATATGTACTTTGGGTTGTCTGCTGTTGGACTGGGCTCAGGCAGAAGCACTTTAAACACACTGGACCTGATAGTTTTATTTCTTCTAGTTGGAAAACGGTTTAAACCCAAATAGTAAATTGTTAAATCAATCATTTGTGAAAAGCAGTCTTTATGATCCATCTACTGTTTATTGTAAGGGATTGTAATAGATGAGAACCTCTATTCAGGAACAGAAAACCTTGGACAATCACATGCTCCAAAAAGGAGCGCTCCCATTGGTCGACACTTGTCACATGACGTTCCAGGAAGTTTAATAGCTGCAGATAAAGTGTATTTTCAGCTGAATATGTCTTTTAACAGAGAAACAGCTGAAAAAAGAAAAGCATCAACAGAGAAAAGGGAGGCAACATAAAACACAGATATGTGTTTTTATTTTGAAATCTAAAGCGAAAAGTGTGATTTTCTTCTTTGGGTGCAGTACCATAAGTGGCCACAGGTGTCCTCATTCCAGGTCTAACAATACATACACGACTTTTGGACAAAAGTGTTGACATCTTTAACCAATCAATCAATGAATCAGTGGACTCCAGAATAATGACAAATTCAGACTCTGAGAAACACGATGAGTTTATTTATCGCTCCTTCACTTTTGTTCATCTCTTACATTTTGGATTTGTAACTTCTCCAATACAACATTTAATCCGTAGGTCCTTCTCATTGATTCAGAATCCAGTAAACAATAATCGGAATGGGATAAACAGTCTGTCACACCACTTTCTGAAACGTTTGAGACTCTCATTGAACCCGAAGCGGCGTCCAGAGCGTCGGAGTTAAATGTTGACTCACCTGCCAATCACCGCCGGGCTTTTCCAACTTCTCGAACACGACCAGTAACGACGGTGAAAAGGGGAAAGCCTGGATAGAGTTTCTGCGGGTTTCTCGTACAGTAGACACACATGGGTCGCAGACAGAACTCTGAATCTGGGTCAGACTCAAGGAAATGAACACACGGCACAGGAACTACCTCTGGACGGTTCTATCTGAGGATTATTCACGGAACGCGCTGCAGTTTAACCACAGGCCTCTAGGGTCAGCAGCACGAATTTAGTCCTTTGATTTTTAAGATAATGTCACTCATCAATGACTGAACCACGCTCAAAGATACAGATGTATGAATGGATCAAACATGGCGGCCAGTATTCCAGTGTACTTTGATAAACCTGTTGTTCTCCAATAAAATAAGCTCTTTGGTGCAATCTAGTGTTAAAATGGCACAAAAATCACACTGATTATGTCATATTGTGTTTAATTTTGCCTTTCAAGTTTGTAATCTACCTCCGTACGATAAGGATGAGCCGTTTTTTTAACAATCATGCTTGAATGCTGCCAGTGTCCATCCATCCTGTAATTATGTCCGTCTCGTTAAACACTGCGTCGAAGCATTTCCAACATTTATCCATGTTTCATTTGCTGCTGTTTCTCTATTTTTATCTTTTTTGAGCCGTTTCTCTGTAAAATAAGACGTATTTCCAACAGAATAACCCATTTCCTTTGTTTATTTCCTCGTTCCTTCGTCAGTGTCGACCAATGGGAGCGCTCCTTTTTACCTGAAGCGACCTGATGGAATTTTAATTGTTACTGAGTCTGACACAAACCAGAGTATAACTTAGAGGCATGGATTATTTACCAGATTTCAGGCAAAAAGCCAAATGAACATGTCCGTTAGCCGCTGTAATGTAGTAATAATTATATATATTTAAGACTAACACCAGCAAAAAACAACTGAAAAATACGCAGCTGCACTAAGCATTAAATTTGCTGTAGACCTCAACAAACTGCACAGTTTTGTGTAATAACAGTTGGTTTATAACAGTGTGGAGTTGTGCACATGCTCAGTTCGTTCAGTTTCCTTCAGAGTTCTCCAGAACCAGAACCAGGTTTCTCCAAAGTCGGGATACTGACTTATGCTGGTTTTTAAAAACAGTACAAAAAGGTCCAGGAGCACAAAACGGGGTCGTCTTTATTTAACTGCCCCTTATCCAAAAATCTTTTAATTTCTTCTGCACAGACCCATGTTTTTTTGTGTTTTTTCATTTTTTTTGACATGTTTTGATGCGATGACTTCTTCCTCAGAGTCACGTGATGTCGCTGTGACGTGTCTGGAGCTGATTTATAAAAAGGTAAAGCGGTAGAAAGTTAACATCGAACTACGTCAAGACAAATTGATCTGATTATAAGTAATTAAAAGTGAACCGACCCGTGTCTAATTGAGTCTAATCCATCGAACCAACCGAGCGCCTCGTAAAAACGATGATAGCTTCATCCCCAGCGCGTCGAATAATGACGAGGTTTTATCCGACGATGTTTTTGTGAATGGAGACCTCAGATTGCTGTTGGAATAAACCCACATCAGACACAGACCTGGTATAAACTCGTCACATGTGGAGCCTTTGTTTTGAAGCTGCCGGTGCCTTTGAGCGGGGCCCGGGGGCTTCGACTGCAGCGGGCTCCGAGTTTTTGCGGCGGCGAGCTGCATTTCTGCGGTTACACAGGCCTCTCACACACGGCACATATCATACGCAGATGTACAGTGAACACAACCAGACCCGCTCCAACCGATGTCTTTGAACGCATCGGGTTTCACTGGAGTCGGAGATCCGCGGTTCACGGCGAGGGCAGAGGGCAGCCTCTCGGTGGAACTGTGTCAGAGCCGTACGTTTGAATCGTTCCATAATGTTGGACTTTAATCTCATTTTGTTGGTTAAATATGAAAGACGGGCCGACAGTTTATTTATTTTTGCTTCAAACCAAGGCTTAGCTTTACACTTTGCTTATGTTTTTTATCTAGTGTCACAGCTTTTTGTAAGAACTGGTTTTCATTTTGACATGAAATACTCTAAACCTTTTTTCCCTTTATTTTGTGCCAAATAAAAGTTGAAATATAAAGAAAGGCTGCCAGTTTATTGCTGGTCCGCTTTTCTTCAAACTAAGACTATAAGTAAAGTCTTAGCATTACGCCTTTTTAAAATGAAAAGAAAGACTCTAATCTTTAAAGTTCTGAGTGAAATTAATGCCTAAATATGTTGGATGATTAAAGTTTCAATTTGACACGTAACACTTCAATCCATTTTCATTCATTACGTTGCTTTTTTCATCCAATTATTTCCAAGTTTTGTTTAAGAAAGGCCACCATTTTTTCAGTCCCACGTGTGATGTTTGAGTATATTCTCCCCCAGTTCTTTACCCTTTGCCACGTTCCTCGCTCTTGTTCCTTGTTCCTTGTACAGATTAGCGGGAGGTACTGGCAGTGACTCTGCTTGGCCCCTGGTTCACCCCGAAAACAACCCTCTGGCCTCTCGGCTAAACCCTGCTGGCCTCAATGGACCACGGCTGGTTAGAGGCAAAAATAGACAGGGGTTGGTCATAATGTTACGGCTGATTAAAGTGTTTACAGGCGCTGACACAAATATTTTTGATTAAAGAAAATGAGATTTCCTCTTTTTTTTGTCAAATTAAAGCTCCACTACTTGATTTTTTTTTCTTTTCTACACTCTGCTCCAAAATCAGTCTAGGGACCTCTCCTGCTTCTCTTTTATTAAAAAATAAAACCACAAAATACTAATCCATTTGACCAAACTGAAGTTTAGAGTTTAGCGTTAGCTTAGCTGTGACTTCAGCGTCAGGACGACAATTATCTCCTCCTCGTTAAACATTACGTGATTGAATTGACAGTATTTATCTGTGTTTTACGTTGCCTCCCTTTTCTCTGTTGATGCTTTTCTTTTTTCAGCTGTTTCTCTGTTAAAAGACATATTCAGCTGAAAATACACTTTATCTGCAGCTATTAAACTTCCTGGAACGTCATGTGACAAGTGTCGACCAATGGGAGCGCTCCTTTTTGGAGCATGTGATTGTCCAAGGTTTTCTGTTCCTGAATAGAGGTTCTCATCTATTACAATCCCTTACAATAAACATAAAGACGATAAACTATTTGGGGTTTAAACCATTTTCCAACACAACAAGAGGAATCTCAAACTATGGACTGTCATTATGCCTTTGCTGCAAAAAGATAATACGTTTTCATTTTACTCTGTTGTAGGATGAATCCAATGTCCGTTCATTACATTTTCAGAAGTATCATCCTAAAAACGCTTTAATCATGAGGAATTACATAAAATAGTTGGAGATATTGTACAAACCAGAAACTCAGGAATCTATTTACAACACAACCTGGACTTCCCAAACTAAAATGGAGGCGTAGATCCTAAAATGCAGCAAAATAACCCTAAACGTGGCCACAATTCCTTTTATTTTGCACAATTACTAAATAAAATTGGCACATTGATCACGCTGCGTTCAAAGTGAGTTCACATAAAGCTCTGTTAATGCTGCCAAGAAGATTTATCTGAAACACAGGTGGACTTTGCCTCCGGTTCAACAAATAATCTTAGTCCAAACCCGTGATCAAACCTCAGTAAAACGGGTCCAAACGTAGGCAAGACTCTCCGGACACGTCGGAGCGATAATGAAACTACAGCCCAGTGATCAAACTCCATCGGCTCCATTGGTGCCAATAAGATGGATCTGAAATATAAGCGGAGTCTTTGATGAAGCGGCCTTTGTGCGGTGTGTGTCGGGGTATTAGCTGGGGTCCCGGGGTGAGTGCTTAGAGAGTTTTGAACAACCATAATCTGCCTTTCTCTAATGTCCGTGGGTCAGGGGCCAGGCTTTTCTCTCTCTCCTTCCCCCTATTCTTTCACACTTTGCCTATTCTTGGTGTTTTTTGGCTGAACTATCCGTAGCCCCCTTTTTTCCTCGTTTTAATCCCGTCTTTTTAAAAAGCTTCTCCCCGCCTCCTCCGCCACGCTCGCCGCTCGCTTTCACCGCGCTCGTTTCTGGCGACATTTCCCTCCTTCCCTTCCCTCTTTTCCGCCGTCTCTGTGATGCCGTGGCGTGACCGCGAAGGGACGGCGGCCATTGTGGAGTCGAGGAGCTATCGGCCCATTCAAACGCCGAGCTCAAACGCTGGTTCCTTGGTATCTCTGGCACCGGCTGAATGATTGACAACTCAAAGGAGAGAAGGAATTCCCTCAAAGCCTTTGACCTCGTTTCCTCCTTCGACGCTGCCTTAAATTATTCCTGTAAATCGTACGCTTGACTTTACTCAACGCCCTTTTTCCAAACGCTGGTTCCTCTTTAGCGCCGCATTTCCCAGAGAATTCCTTACAAGGTGCACTGAAATAATTCACGGAAAACATGTCGTAAATAAAAGTGACTGTTTATGATTATGTTTTTTAAATGAACCATGTTTAATCTGTTAAACCTGGGAGCAATAAAATGACGTCTATGGTTTATTTAATTGAAAATGAGGCTTAAAAAATTTTTTAAAAAATAAACAGATTTATTTATTGTAACATTTGCCTTAAAAAAACAAAACAAACCCATTGAAATCTAAAAATCCTTTTGCGTAGTAATACAACAATTCAAATTACTTGGTTTTGTTCTTGTATCAAATAATAATTCATAATCACTTTCTTTTTTTTCAACCAAAAAATTATTATAGCCTATATTTTTATTTACCTGTCGCTCTGGTCTTTAGCCAAGGCCAATTTCTAAAAGTATTACTGCTGCCATTTTCTGCATTTTGTCTCCTAAATAAGATTATGTCCTCCGTATCAGATTTTAACTAATCCAGTTATTATTGTTATGAGACCGATTCTTTTAATTATCCACAAAATATTACACTATACTTCACATTTTTTCAAATCAACATCTCACGGATAATTTGAACGTTAGCATGCTAACTGAACAGATAAAAAGAAAAGTAAACATTAAAGTGGGTAATTTAACTAATAAAAAGATCTGACGGAATCTATTATATTTCCGTAACATTATCCAGAGTTTTCCTTTTAAATATAACGTTAACTCATTTTATATATATACATACCATTTCTTACTGTTTTTTATTTAGCAAAGAGCATAAAATTGCTAACTCTCCGTATGATAAATGTTCATTTCCATAAGCATGATCGCTTATATTTTTTGATTTATGCTCTTATATTTTTAATCTTATTACATGGATAAATTAGATTTTTAGTCGTCACCTTTGCGGCTTGTTTTGTGTGAGATAAAATCCAAATATCACTGATCTAACGAGACAAACGCAGGCAAAACAGCGCTTACAATTTAAAAACACCTTAAAAATGACCTTAAACATTGACAATATTGATAATAATTCTGTCTTTAGAAGAGAATTGTTCAGTTTAACGATGAAATCTGAAAGGTTCTAGCTGTGTTTTTACCTCATCCTGTACCTGACACGTCTCAGAGTCGTTCTTGCGTCAGCGTAACTTTCTGGTTTCTAACAAATGTCCAGTTTCCTCACTTTCCCGTCACCTTCCCGTCTGCCGTCCCTCGTCGCGGCCGGAGCCGTGGCGTTGATCTGCGTAAACATAATTAGCTGTGTTTTTTTGTCTTGCCCTAATAAAAGACTCATTTGTTGGACATTTCCACTGCGCTACAAAGAGGACATTTATAAGCCGGGCCCAGGTTCGCCCCAGGGCCAACCCCAACAGAACAGACGGGGGTATTTTTAGCTTACCTACCCCTGCCCCGACCGTGTGCACGTCTACGGGGAGGGAACAAGAGAGACAGGCCAGAGTTTATGAGTTTTCTGTGATCGCGGTGGCGTTTGTCGAGGGTTGTGAGCGTGCAGAAGTGTAATTACGGCTCTTCTGTGCACGCTTGGACCGAGTGTGTGGAAAAATCCTTACCGCCACCCGCTCTCCCCTCCTTTATTGAGGTTCTTGTAAAATATCTGATAAATCTCTGTTCAAAAAATATAAAAGGGGACTCTGTGGAGGTTTACGACACAAGAACAGCCCTGTCCTGAGCGGAGAGCATTGGGAACACACGCTTTTAACCACTCTGCTTGGACTACTCTCAGACTAACCCTTATTTAAGCAGTGCTAACCTTTAGACCTCGGAAAAACTGTCATTAAAGTCGAGTAAAAGAGCCAAAACTAACCCAGTTTCCCAGTTTCCAGAAACAGATACGAGGAATATTGTGTTTTTAGAAGAAAAATACCTGTTGCGTTTATTGTATGTAGTTTATTTTCTAACACGGTTCATAAAAAGCGGTTGTAAAAAGATATATCGGAAAACAGTTTACTTTTTTGAGGCGTTTTTGATGGACAGCAGTAATATGCGGTAAATAACGGCACAATTAATTTAATTGCACTTGTTTTTAAAACCGCAAATACCTCCTGTGACCGATCTCTATCTTTAAGGAATATTTCATTCTATTTCTATTTTTTATTTGTGCTGGAAACAATATTCTGTGTTTCTACAGGTTTGTCGTCCACATTCAACTGTTTTGCTTTGTTCACGTTCAATGAATGAATCTCTCTTTTGGCTGGAAATAATTTGTGTGTCATGGTTTGCTTTGTTCAGTGCACATTTTATTTCTGAACCGCCCGACGTTAGCATGACGAGTGATAAATAAGCACGAGCTACAAATATTTAGAATCAGATACGGATCGTTTGTGCCACTGTCTGTAAAAGTGAAAGATCAGATTTTGTTCTCGTTTCTGACAAAATGTGAATGAAAATATACAGCAGGCTAACGTAGCTTATAGCATTAGCGTGATTAGCAAAAAAGAGGCTTATAGAGTTGGGAAGGTTATATATATATTTGTATATAGTTAAAATGGGATTCTAGTCAGAGGCTGTTGGAGAATTTAGACAAAATGAGGCGTATTTGTGCAAGAGCAAGAAAAAACTCACATTTTTGGTACATAGTACAGACTGATATATGTAAGATTATAAGCTATAGCTTGTTTTCTGACTTGTGGAAGCAGTAAGTCAACTGTTCCAAAATGAAACATACATAAAATGTAAAACGCAAATGGGGAATATGTAATTTTGATCATATTTTCAGTTTTCAAATGGGACCGTGTCATTTTGGAGCTTTTGGAAACTGCTGTTTAAGCAATTCGGAGCCTAATTTTACACATAGGTTTTATTACAGCTTGAATATACAGTCATATACGAGTGTACGTAACACTGCAGGCTCTAAAAATCAAATGCTGTCCTGGGAAAAGTGGCGTGGTGTTCCCCGTCGACTCCACCGCCAGCTTGTACTTCTTAGTTGCCGGGTAACACTTCCAAAAAAAAAAAAAGAGCTGGCTTTAAAAACTTTATGCGCGCCATCATTAGTAGAAGCCTTTTTATGGTTTTCAGCTCACATCAGAGTTTGCTGCCTGCGACCTCGGTGGTTAAAATCACCCGTAATGTTGTGGTAGCAATTTTGGTTTCTGCTTTTTTTTTTTTTGCACAAGTGAGTGTTTACAGCGCCTCTGCTCCAGTGAAGTTTGGAGGGAAAGTGCGTTTTTGGAGTCCGTGCAATCAGCGTGAAGCCGTGACGCCTGTTGAGTACATGATCCCCTCTTTTTTTTTTTTTTTTTTTCTGGAGCACCGTGGCGTCATGACATCAGGACTTTTCCATGCCTTGCTCTTTGTGCCGGCTTCAGGAGGGAGAGCGGGGTGTACACTTCTCACCTTTAAAGCTAAATGTCATCCAGACCACACCCCTGGCTCGCACAAACGCACACATTATTCACTGTCACTTTTGTTTTACTTTTTTTTTTTTTTCCACCTTTGCCGTGGAATAAGACACATGAAATCCCTAGGTTTTCCTGCCGTAAAGAAAATAACACTGCAATGGAAAAGAACTCACAATAGTGGACTTTTTAGGCTTTGGATCGCAAATGGAGCGGTGCTGTTTAAATCCTAGTTTGAATAAGCACACAGAAAAGAATCCAGGTTCATTTAAGGTGTGCTGGAAACTATCTTCCTTTTAGGCTTAGCGTAGGTCAGTTCAAGTGTGCACACTCAAAGATGGCTGCTGTTGTTTTCAGTGGAATAGCTCAACGGTGATGAAATAATCTGCCACATAACGATGATAATTGATGGATTATTGCGTGAAATTGTTAGGGGTTTTCCTTTAATTTATTTCTCAGGGTACTACCTTCTCACAGTTAAGGTTTAGTGGCGTTTTTATGTGTTTGATGATCGTAAAATGTCACTGAAAATCTGAGTTTTTGAGTTTTTTGTGACAGTAATTGTTTGTTATCGCTCAAAGAAAAATGCAGATTTTCTACGACTGCTTTGAATCCTCGTAAAAGCTGGTGCTGTTTTCGTACATTTTCTGAATATTTCATTCTATTTTATTGTTTTTATTTGTGCTGGAAACAATATTCTATGTTTCAAATGGTTTGTTGTCCACATTCAACTTCAGACGCTGCTTCGTTAATCGAGTTTTGCTTTATTCATTGGGTCTTCTTTTGCACAAAAACTGTCCGACTGAGCTGCTTTTTGCTTTACTTCTGTGTATTAATGTGTATAGGGTCTTAACAGAGTTACTTTGTGCTGTACTTAAGTAGATTTTTCAAGTATCTGTACTTTACTGGAGTATTTATTTATCTGGAAACTCAAATATCTGTACTTTCTACTCCTTACTTTGTCAGAACAGTTACTTGTACAACCTCCGCGGACGACAACACGATGTAAAATACGTAACTAACGAGAGGGGAAGTCAAGCCCCGCCAAAATAAGAGACGGAAAAGTATATATAAACTCACAGAACATCTAATAATGTTTGGTGATTGCGTGATTGTAGATTCAAGAGTGAAAATAATAGCAAAACAAGTCACAATTTCACTGATTGATGATTCTGTCTGAAACTTACACAAACTGAACAGAAGATTGTTCATGAAAGAGTTACTGCAGAGTTATTATAAATGTGTTGTGTTTCATTGAAAGCATATTAATTTAACTTTTTGCTTAAGTACATTTCAGAGAATTATTTTTATACTTCAACCAGAGTTGTTTTTAATGTCGTTTTTATGTGTACTTCTACTTAAGAACAGAATACTTTTACCAACTCTGGTTCTTGAACACAGTGTAAAGTGATATAAATGCTTGAAAACGGACTTTGAAAGTGCTCGAAAAGTGCTTAAAGACCTTGGATTAAGTGAACCTGAGAAATGTCAGAGAAATGAAGTTCATGCAGAGCCTTAAACTACTCACAATGCAGTGTATTTGTCTGGATAAACTGTCTGGATAAACGCCTACACTTTATAACTATAGCTTCACCTAAATAAAGTCGTAATGCACGAGGCTCATTCTGAAGCACACTCTGGGCCCGTCTCTGAAAGGGAGCCTTGTCTGCGCCTGAGGAACTCCCTCTGCTCGGACCCGATGTGCGAGCGGCTGCCAGCAGACATACTAAACCACTCTACATCCATGTGGCAGCGAAATGTAGCTGGGAAAACAAGCCCACTGTAACGCGCACACCCCCGGGGCCCGAGGGCCGGCCCGGGACCTGCTGCGAGAGTGTGTGCTCCACAGTCAAAAGAGGAAGTGTTACAGGAGCTGTGAAAACAGGCCGGGTCAACGCTTTGGACCAGACAGAGTCAAACAGAGGGGGACGCCATTAAGGAACCAGGGATATAACTCCCACTACGTTCGGTTGACTTTCTCAAATCTCCATAAAACTGACAGTTGTGTCCTGATTCTGTTACTTACACTACGTCCCGTTTCATTTTGTCTATAGAAAATCACTGAAAATCACTGGAAATAACGAACATATGCAAAAAAAAAGGATGCATCGTCACCTTTTTACTTTGCATCTTAAAAATCTAACCAAGAATATAAGTCCACATTGTGTAGAGTTGTTTACATAATGTGGCATCTACAGAAAAGCCCAGAAACGTACGCTCTGTCCTGTTTCATTTTCTCCATGGATTCAAAAAAGTATTGGATTTTTACTTTTCTGTTCGGCTACGACCATATAACTAAACAGAGACAGTGTTAAACCTTGATGTTTTGTTGATTCGAAGATATTTTTACTGAAAGAATGTAGAAAAATCACAGAAAAGTCACTGAAAATAACAACCAAATGCAAAAAATAAAAGGACGCTTCGTCACCTTTTTACTTAGCTTCTTAAAAATCTAACCAAGAATATAAGTCCATATAATGTAGACTTGTTTACATAATGTTGAATCTCCAGAAAAGCTGATAGTCCATTGCATTTTCTCATTATTTTTACTGAAAATCACGAAAAATAATAACCAAATACAAAAAAAGGGATGCATCGCCTATTTTTTACTTAGTTTTACTGGCTACTGCTGTTGAATGACCCAACTTGATTAAATGCATTGTAAAATATGCACAAATACATCTATCTGCAGGTTTTTTTTTTGTCAATTGTAAAAACCACTGAGCTCCTCTTCTTCTCTGCCCAACAGTGATGTAAAGTCCCACATAAATCCCTCCAGTGGCCACTTATGGTATTGCGGCCAACAAACATTCAGTATGATGAATGAAAACTCCTTTTTTAAATCAAATCAGCACTTTTCCAAATTCAAAGCATATTTATGAAAAGAAGCAGAAGTAGCGGCGTAGATAAATTACAGTCAACACCTCATGAAAAGGTCTTAACATCTGAAGTAGCTTAAGTGCAATTACAAACGCCGCTGCAAAGGTGGGGCTCGTTCAGATGCTAATTAGCAGCATTTTTCATCCATAAAAGCAGTCTGGCAATCAAGAGAGGGTTTCAAAGCGACACGAAACAAGCAACAGAGCAGCCAGCGAGCATCTGTCCTCAATTTAGGCCAAAAAACGCACAAGACACAAGACAAGAGGCGCTTCCAGATGAAGAAGGAGAGACAGGAACGACTTCTTAGCCTAGATTTCATTGATAGAATCGCCTCAAACTAAATACTGGATAATGTGTCCCAAACTTAACCCAGAGGACAAAGGCTGGATAGATACTTAAAGGCTTCTTCGACACTAAGAAGATCTAAAAAAATGCTTCAAGAGATTGGGTCAAGTCCAAGGATTACTTTCAGATAGAACCAAAAACGTATTGGACGTAGTTTAACCATGTTTTTGTAGAAGCACTGTAGCTAATAAATGTTTGTTTGTGTCTATGAGCTACTGTTTAGTTTCTTATATCAGACTTTGTTGTGGTAATGAATCCACAATAGTAATTTAGTGTTATGTTAAAGTATTATATGTCAAGGTTCAGTGAATTCATGTCAACATTTGTTTTAAAATATCTGCTTATAATGCTCGACTGATTCAGAAAGACTAGTCCAAGGATCATTTGGGATGATTTTCTCCTTTCAGCTAATGTTTGTATGTTTTAGATCCAGATGGATGGAGTATTTTGGCAAAGAATGAATTGGTATTTCTTACCAAACCTGACCAAACCAAACCATCGTGTTTCCAAAGCTAGCTAGTTTTTAAGCTTTGTTGTTAGCTTTTCATAAACTTAAAAGTCCAGTTTTGGGAGTATTTAGTAGCCTTTTAATGCATTTTGGCGTTTGCAGTTTTTTGGCGGATGAGAAGTTTGCAAGCTTAAAAAAAGACGTATAAATGTAAAGATGTGTAAATGTAGTGCGTGTAGACCTATTGAATGTTCTTTGTGATCGATTAAACCTTTCATTTCCAGCGTAATCCTGAATGAACTGGCGTAAAACAGGAACGCAGCTAAGCACAAGTTAATGATGTTGTGCCGTTTCAAACCGAGAGCGTTTTAGCGAAGCCCGGAGCAGTGTGTGACAGTCGTACATATCTCTTTCCCCGGGAGTAAACCGGGGTCAAACCAGTTAGTGTTGTCACGGCAGTCCGGGCCGGGCCTCCTCCTGTTTGTTTGCTCTAGATGTTTTTTTGTGACTTTTATGGACTGCTGTGTGCGTTTGAACGTGAATGATGCGTTTGTCTTGGCGAGTGTTGGTCCACCGCTGTGTGTTTGAGCCGCCCCCGGGGCCTGAAATATATTCTTTTCACTCAAACAGCCCATTTACAGTTGTGGGGTCGGCTCCTCTCGCTCTGCCGTGACCCTCGCCGTTTAAAGGTCAACGTCAAAGCTGAACTCGGGTCGAAACGCTAACTGGCTCCAGGACTTTCCTCTGGGGGCTCACGCCGAACGGCCTTATGGCTCCTACTGCTTTTATGAATTACTGTATCGACCGTGTTTTAGAGAGAATCGGTCATGAGTGGAGTGACTGTGTTTCAAACCAAAAAATCAAGACGCAAATCCAACGACAACATTAACAAATGAAAAATAATGTCGCCAGAAATCAATACAACACCAAAAAATAATAAAACTGATTTCACTGAAACATTTCTACCATCTTAGACTCGTTTGTAAATCTGTCTTTTCGTCTGATGACAGGTCAAAGGTCAAACTGTGAACGCTGGAAAAGGACCTTAGCATTAGCCTCGTCTTAAGAACCGATCATTAAAGAGCTACAGACCTGAGGATCTTGTTTCTATTGGTTAATACTGGCGTGATTGACACAGTCTACAAACAAAGAGTTTCAAGCACAATGAGCTGCTTTGCCTTTGACTGGGTAAAAGAAAAAAGTCGGGACATTTGGGACAGAAAGAGGGTAAAAACAGGACATTTTAGAGTTTTTGTAGATATCCACCGGGACTCGGGACGGAGGCTTAAAATTTGTCCAAAATATGAGAAAAAACATGATTTCTGGTCAATAGAGATGCTATTTTTTGATCCCATTCTAATTTTATGACAAAATTCTGTATTGACACCCAGCTCACATTGTAAAATTGCAAAAACTCACAATTTTAGTTTCCATTGTGGATATAATTGTAGTAAAATCCATTCATCAATTTTCAACGTAGATTGTTTTTGAGTTTTAGCTGCCATTGAACACCCAATAACAAAATACCTTAGAACCCAATTATGTTTTCCTTTTTCTCAGTTTTTTGAGTAGTTTTTGCCATTTTGAAAAGATACAACACAGTTAATGCGAAAGCAAAAACATAATGATTTGAAGTGCTGCTTTGTTTAAAAATAAAAAGCCCAAACCAGTAAGCAAAGGGTTAAACGGCACCTTGTTTAAATCCTATGTTTCTGTGCACGTTTAGCAGTTTTTATTCCATTATTTTGGTCCAGTGGGACGAGAAATCTCATTTACTGTACTGAACTCTAAATGTTTGGAGAACCTTTAACCTCGACTATTACGGTTCAACGTCAAAGCCGAGCTCGGATCTCGTCCTGGAGGCATTTGAAAATCAGGTTTCATTGAATTAACTCGCTGTATATACTGTTCTTAAACATGAGCAGAGGCTGGCTGCGCAGAAATGGACTGTTCAGGAGCAAAAGCGCTTATAGAGCTTTTAGTGGTGAGCTTCAAAGCTAAATGCTAACGGCGTTTAACAATAATGAATAAAATATGGAATCTGTTATGATTTTGTTGGAAATGGTGACACTGCAAGACAAAAACTGAAAAATGTGTTATCCTGCAAAAGTGTAATGAGATTTAGTACAAAAATAATAAAAAAGTAATCTGTTTTTCCAGCTTTTAAAATGTGTTTTCTTGTGTTTTTTCCCAGGGTTCGGGTTTCCACGCGTCCCGGCGGCAGAAGTACGGTAACGTGTTTAAGACGCACCTTTTGGGCCGTCCGTTGATCCGAGTGACCGGAGCCGAGAACGTCCGTAAAGTCCTGATGGGGGAACACACTCTGGTGACGGTGGACTGGCCTCAGAGCACGTCCACGCTGCTCGGACCCAACTCTCTGGCCAACAGCATCGGAGACATCCACCGCAAACGGAGGAAGGTCAGCACTAAACAAACCTGACGACGAAGTCAAACAATAGGCTCTTTAACCTGACTTTACAGTGTACAAGCCCAGTCAGTTAGATTTCTGCATAAACTACTTTAGCTTTAGCAAAAACTAGCACCAAGAGGCATTTTCTCCTTCCTCGGGAGGTTTTTTACACGTTACAAAGACTATCAGCCTGTTTTATTCAAAGTAAATAACGGAAATTGCTTAAATGTGTAAAAAAACAACCCTATGTCAGTGTAGTTTAATTAGTTATAGTCGTGCTCCATGTAACTAAACTGAATCATTTGTAATTAAGGCAATTTTATAGCCTTTTTGTCTTTATTTGATCGGACAGTAGACAGACGGGATTAGGATGACCAGAGCTGGAATCGAACCCGGGTCTCTTGAGTATATGGTACATGCTCTACCAGAACCAGGTGCCCAGAAACATTTTAACTAAAGATTCTTCAAACAAATTAGAAAGTTCTCCTTCATATCTTTTACAATTTTTAGAATTGGCATATTTTTTTTTTTTTTTTTTTTTTAGAATTAATCCATTTTTCGAAACATTTTTATTTTTGTCTATATTTAATTGAACAGTAGACAAGTGTATTCCAATGTATAAGATTTGAGTTTGTGGGAATTCAGGTTTTTAATAATCTTTGCAGCAGAGTCATGTATTGTCTTAAAGTTAAAACGTCAAGAAACAAAATTATGCAAAAAGTGCCATCATCGCTGAAATATGATGCGAAATAACAGAATACATATATTTGTGACGGCTGCATATTTAGCTCATCACTTTTGTTAGTTTCTAGATTTTTAAATTAACTTTTTTCCATTTTTTATCCCTTTAAGTACGATAAAATCTATTTTTGATATAATGTGAAGTCATGTCAGTCGCTGGAAATATATGAGAATAGCTGTTTCTTGGTTTTCTTATTTCCAAACTGAAAAAATAAGACATCTGCATTAATTTTCTACTGTTTACAGATGCACTCTTTAACGCCACTGGTTTTAGTCGTGTTTTTAGTTTCGTTGTCGTAGAAAGTAGTTCATCGCCGATGTTGTCCTGGGAATAAAGTCTCTAGGAAACAGAGACGGTCTAGGTTCAAACCTGGGCCCATTACTTTCTGCTTTGCCAGGACTATTTCAGGTGTAATCAGGCACTTACCCCCTCCGATTACCCCTTCTCCCCGGGGCAAATACCTTCCTGTTTTTGTGCATTTTCCGGTAAATTCTCTCTAGTCTCATCAAAAAAAACACAAGGAGGTCTGAAACAGGCTGGAAATCCAAATCATCCTCGACTTTTTAGCATATTTTTGCAGTTTTGGCTTATTTTAGCTTTTTTCAAACTCTTTTTATTACTTCATAGCATGTTTGTCGTAGCAAGAACGCCATAACGGTTCAAAATCCTGGAAAATATAGTCTATAAAACATAATGGGAAGTATGTAACAGGAAGGAGGAGGGGTCAGGTTTCGTGCCCAGGGACGAGAGGGGTCGGCTGGGTCTAATCTGGGCTGTGATCCCCTCTGGTTCCCTGGAGACCCCTGCACTAACCTCATGTAATGACCCTTGATTAGGAAACTGCCTCCGACGCTGCACAAAGAGGGGCTTTTTTCTGGGGCCCGAACCAGAAACTCACGGCGCTACGAGGCATATGTGCACACACCTGACGAAATACAGAAATACAATGATTCTGATTTTGAAATACTGTTGTTTAGGGCAAGGTTTATCAAGTTTTCACAAATTTATGATAGAAATAAAGCCTTTTTTTCCACAAGAAGCAGGGTAGAGTTTAGTTTGGTGCATTTTTAGGTGCATTTCATTGTCTAAAGGGGCATGAAGTGTATATATTTCAGTTTACCATATCAACATTTACCGATTTCTGCCTCTTAATTCGTGGAATCTTTGATTAAAACCATTGCATTTTTTGTCTACATTGAATTACACAAGGCCAACACTGGTGACAGTAACTTAGTAAATCCATAAAAAGTAGAAAAATTGGTCTTGATTTTATGTTTGGAGTTAAAAAAGCTGGGAAACAACCAGGAACAATATCTACAACTAAGTCACGGACCAAACTGAACAAAATGAGAGTCAGAACTGTGATTTCAATAGTTAATAAACTGTATAATCACATAAAACCAGTTGCATTTGTCTAATTTACAGACTGGTGTTTCTAGACCAATCACAAATACAGCCAAAACATTTACCAAAGTGAACAATTGAAGAAAAACGTTGGAAGTTTCCAAAACGTAAGCATAAATTAATGAGGTAGGGCTCAAAAGTTAGTAATATACGTTAATGTAGCACAACTTATGGGTTCGATTCCTGGCTTCGGCCTGTTCCACTTTCCTACATTTCCGTTTTTCATGTTGCTTCTGTGTAAAATCGAGACAAAAACACCCCAAACGATGATAGTGAAGCACTATAGAAGCCGGTATGAGCTTTAGACACCAGTATTTACTTAATAATGTAGTAACTGTTTGGTTTTCTTTGGTGGGAATCACACCTGAGACATTTTGGTCGAGAGTAATGTCTGGCAGGTTGTGTTGGCAGCGTCGGCCATGTTTTCTGCCTAATAAACCCAAGACAGAACCAGAACAGCACCGACAGAAAAGCCTGGCGGTGTGTGTAAGTGTACATTTATTCAGGTCTGCTTGTACCCGGCCTGTGGTTTTTGGGACGGAAAAACCATCTTCTCACAGAACATTAGGCTTTGGTGGATCGCAGCTGCCAAACACTTTCCATACAACCTCAGTGTGGAGCTAGGAAAGTCACTCCGGACCCAAACCTTTCCACTATGAGGCTAAACCGAGCTCCTCAGGACAAAGTAAATCTCGATTGCTGCGGATTATCAACACGTCAAAACCACTCATCTGTTTGGTTTTGCTTTTTGAGCTCTACGGTTTTGTAATTGAAGCTGAAAACATTTGTCCAAAAGCCTTCCTTTCAAATGTGATGATATCGGGTAAAAATACTACAATATTTTTAGCTCTTAAAAAGCAAAATGTATGTTATAATCACACAAACCAAGACCGAGATCTGAGAAAACCAAGACCAGTACATAAAAAAAACATAAACAGACTATATCTGATATTTTTTCTTCTAGTTGTGTCAATCAAATGCTCAAAAAAGGAGCGCCTAAAGATATTTGTTTTGCTTTTATTTGATAGGATAGTAGACAATGGGCAAATAATCTGAGCTGGAATCGAACCTGGGTCTCTACTAGAACCACCAAGGTGTCCAGAAACATTTAAAATAAAGATTCTCAAAACCAAATATGAAATTCTCCTCTGAAACTTTGCAAATGAGTAGATTTAACATAATGGATTGCAAATTGTGCTTTCATAGATAACTATAGTCCAGACTTGGTTGTTTTGTTGTTATATGATGCACTATTTGCAGGTTATTTGCTGAATTTCTGCAACAAAGCCACACTTTTCCAACTCAAATCGCTCGGTGTAACCTGTGGAAAGCTGCTTGTTTGAGTAAGAGAAAGGATTGAGGATTTTAAGGATGGCTGAAGGGGCCGGAGAGACGGGAAAAGGTGGGAGTTAGAGACTGGGACCAGAAGAAAGGAGTCTTTACATGTGAAACCAGCAGCACTTTCACATAATTTAAGACATATGGACGTTATTAGGAGCACGGTGTCTGCGAGTCGGCCAACGTGTGCACTTTTAGTGTCTGCAGGCTTCACGGGACAGTCACGTTTTTGTGGTGCAGCGAACAGACCGAACAACGCTCACGGAAAAGCGCCGTTTAGTCCAGCGCGCGGCGTCCAAGAGTGACACTGTGCGGCGTTTGATTGGCAGCCGGAGAAATGTGTACGACCTGTAGTTACCTCCGGGAGACTTGGCTCCTCTGACAGACGGACCGTACAGTAGTAGTAGTAGTAGGCACCAAATTGAGCAATTACGCAGCTCAGACGACTTAAACGACTAAATTCGCTGTTACACAACCACCTTTGGCTTTAAAAGCATTTTCACCCAATCATTGTCTTTCAATTGAAGTGTATTTATAGGTTTTCTGACTTAACATGGGCATGGAAACTGTAAAATTTGATGGTGATGGCGATGTTTTCCAGTATTGCAATTAGTTTTATGCCAAACTTCGATTGAAAATGAGCTGTTGTGGGTAATTAGATGGAAAGCACACTGGCCAGTACAGTACTGTTGCAGAAAACAAGAGTAATGAAGCATAAAACATGGCTTTGACATGATTCTGTGATGTATTTCAAAACAAGAAATGATGGAAACTGTCCAAATGTACTTCACATACAGTTATATATTATATAATTACATTTATCCAAACTGGAATGTGTCCATGTTGTCTTTTTTTGTCCCTGTCTCAGACTCTCCTCCAAAATCAGTCTAGGGACCTCTCCTGCTTCTCTTTTATTAAAAAATAAAACCAGACCAGTTTTTCCTCCAAAATACTAATCCATTTGACCAAACTGAAGTTTAGAGTTTAGCGTTAGCTTAGCTGTGACTTCAGCGTCAGGACGACAATTATCTCCTCCTCGTTAAACATTACGTGATTGAATTGACAGTATTTATCTGTGTTTTACGTTGTCTCCCTTTTCTCTGTTGATGCTTTTCTTTTTTCAGCTGTTTCTCTGTTAAAAGACATATTCAGCTGAAAATACACTTTATCTGCAGCTATTAAACTTCCTGGAACGTTATGTGACAAGCCGGTGTCGCTGTTGGTCTGATTGTATTTGTACAGAGCGGATTTTAAGGTTAAAAGAATGAAACTATTGAAATCATTTACTCAAATATTTCAGTCCAGGCTCAGATGCAACCTAGAGCACTTTACCCTCTTCAGACGTCCCTGTGATGCTCAAACTGTTCCGAGATCGAGTCTTTGTTAGGTTTAAAACAGGCCACGATCTTAAACCAACTTATTTTAAATGTATAAACTCGAGCGTTCCCTGAGATCTGCTGTGTACAGCTTATATCAGACGACCATTGTTCATTCATTCTGAGTCTAAAGAAGAGGGAGGGGCGACAGAAGAGGGAGAAAATAAGAGGAAAATTCAACTAAATGACAAAATAAAAGCTCGAGAGCCGAAGTGATGGTTTTTCGAGACCGAACCGACTGCCTCAGAAACCACATGAACCAGGGTTTGACTGGCACCAAACGCCACCGCAGCCTGAGTGCAGACAGAGATGGACACTTTGACTCTGTCCACACTCATTCATATGAAAAACCATGAAATAGCTGCTCCTTTTTCACAAAGCGTTCACATGACTTCTTCAGTGTTTTCAGATCTAAAGATAAAACGGTGGCTTTTGAAAATTTTCCAGAGCGTGTTTCAGTTTAAAAACTTTTGTTGTGGATGGTTCGTTGCCCGGTCGTTTCTTTCCGATTGCTCCCTGAACGAAAACATTATCATTCTGTTTTATTGACACTTGCAAAATTGTCCGAATAAACAAAACAAAACAAAACAGTCATAGTCGAGTAAACCTGATATCGCTTTCTTCTCGTTGTGAAAATGGTTTAAACCCAAAAAGTTTATTATAAAATCAATAATTTGTGAAAAAACAGTCTTTATGATCCATCTACTGTTGATTCTAAGGGATTGTAATATTCCAGGAAGTTTAATAGCTGCAGATAAAGTGTATTTTCAGCTGAATATGTCTTTTAACAGAGAAACAGCTGAAAAAAGAAAAGCATCAACAGAGAAAAGGGAGACAACGTAAAACACAGATAAATACTGTCAATTCAATCACGTCATGTTTAACGAGGAAGTCTGAAATGGCTGTGGTCTTCTTTTCAAACTTTTATCGACTCATCTCATCCATCTACTCTCTTCCAACTGAAAAGACCGAGGTGATAGAACAGAATCAAAGTGAATTTTGGCCAATCAGATGTTCCAGTCTCGATTCATTGAGCAGAAAATGTAAACCATGTGTCACTAAAGCAGCCCCAAAAAGCCATTGGCGATTATTGATTATTCTCTTGACGCAAGTTTGGTGAGACTTTTTCATTTTTGCCATTGATTTTTCCATGTTAGTCACCGTTGAACCCAGCAGACCATCACTCGTAAAGCCCTGGAAAGTCTTTGAAAACAATCTCTGAAAACATCGGTTTAAAGGCATTTTTTTTACTTTCGTTTTTCTGCAGTGTTTTGCATTTCTAAGTCATTCCAGAGAGCGTTTTAGGGCCAGTGTTGGAGCCTAAATCAGGAGGAATGTTATTTGTCCAAACAGCCCAGAGACTAGTCACTGAATTATGCTCAGAAATACTACGACCGGCCAGGAAAGACTCCGCTCAGCCCCCTCCCCATCGGCCTGTTTCTGTCTGTCATGTGTTAGTGCTGACTACAGGGAAAAACCTCCACAAAGTTCAGTGGAAGTCTGAGAAAGTCTGAGGAGGTGGGACCGAAGACGAGAAATGTGATGTTAGTGCTGTTCTGTCGTTTAGACCGGTCTCATTTTTTTAATGTCCTGCCTCAGTTTTGGACAAATAATCTTAAACGACGACTATATGGACCACAAACAGTTTATTTTTCCATGTCATTCTTGTGATTTCACGAAAAAAACGCGTGATTTTTGCAATTTTAAATAATTATTACTCGTCACACCGGGCTGTGATTTGATTGGTCAAACATCATCTTAAGTGGCCTTCAGGTGCTCGTAAATAGAGTCTAGACAAATTTGTAATTTAGGGAAAAATGGCTAATGTTGTAAAGTGGGCTTGAGGTAAGCTAACGTTAGCATTTCCTTGTTTACACGACCATTATGAAAGGATATTATACTCGGGTTGGAGGCCGTATAATACTCTGATTGTATTAATTTTGTAAGATTAACAGATGTCGTCCCAGTTTTTAAACATTCGTCGTCTTTGATCCTGATCTGTGATTCTTGGTAAAAATCTCAGGGGTTTTAGATTGAAAAGTTGCACACTTTAAACACACTACTGGAGGATGAGCGGGTCGTCCACTGACCTGAAGGTTGTTGGTTCGATTCCCCCTCTCTCCATTCATACTGTGGTTGTGTCCTTGGGCCTTGCCTCCAGTGTATTCTCAATTGTTGAAAAGTGCTATGAATCTAATCCATTATAACTATTACTACTGTTGTACATGTACAAAGCTCTTTTCTTTAACTAGTTCACTCATTCTCTCATTTATTACAGTGTCACAGAAATTCTAGGCAAGATAGGGTTCAGTTTTTTTGCTTAAGGACACTTCTATGAAACAGGAGGAGCTGAGATTGAACCACCAACCTTCTGGTTATTGGACACTTCTACCTCTTTTTCCATCACAATTGAAGACCAACTTAGACCATAACTCTTTCATTTGTCCATGTCTTTCCTGTGATTTCATGGAAATTTAACCAAGAACATGAAACTGTTTTTATTTTAGAAAAATTGGAATAGCTCATACTTTTTGTGCTTTATGGTTCTGTTATCCTCATTGTCCACCAGAGGGCAGGCTTCAGAAGTAGAACTATACTGTGAAAAATGCTACAAAAGTAAATAATTTCCACAAATATGTTAGTTTTTTCTGCAAACAATTGGATTTTTGACAAATAGGATTAAAGTTCTTCTGCACTCTTGTTGTTTAAGTGTGCAAAAAATGGGTTAACATTACATAAAACTAAAAAAAAAACACTTAAGGGCAGCTGCGGTTCATTAATCAAGAACAAAAATAGTTTAATGTGAAGGAATTATCGACTGCGTGCCTTCAGTTGTCAGTCAGGATTAACCTCGCGAGCTTTAGCCTCAACGTGACCTTATTTAGCTTCTGCCAACTCCCACGATTTATGAGCGTTTATCAAATCTGGGTCGATCTTTATCTGTTTTTAATAAGTGTCATGAACCGATTACACATCTCTCTCGTTGTGTTTCTCGTTTCAGGTATTTGCAAAAGTGTTCAGTCACGAAGCGCTGCAGTCGTATTTGCCCAAAATCCAGCAGGTGATTCAAGAGAGTCTCCGAGTGTGGAGCTCCAACCCCGAGCCCATCAACGTCTACAGGTAAAGACACAGTTACAGCGAAGGAGTGTTTTCAAAGTCACAGTTGAGCGTTAACGTGTTTATATCGACTGGTTCTGTCCAGGGAGAGTCAGCGTCTGTCGTTCACGATGGCCGTCAGGGTTTTGTTGGGCTTCAGAGTCTCAGAAGAAGAGATGAAGCACCTTTTCTCAACTTTCCAGGACTTTGTGGACAACCTGTTCAGTCTGCCCATCGACCTGCCCTTCAGCGGATACAGAAAGGTTCGAACAACTGCAAACTCTCCGTGGAAGCTCAGAAAATACATAACATGATACATTCTGTTTCACCTGGGGGCCCCTTGGACAAAGAAATACTCTTTTAAAGATTGTGACATACATTTTTTCCATTTTTTTAAATTAATTCCATTATTAACTCACCATATATAAGAAATATTAATGAATTTTCAGTATTTTTGATCCCTTAAGTGCCAGTTTTAGCAATTAAAGTCTTTCAAATCTATCTAATTCAAAGTTAATGCCCTTTGCATCAACACAGCCAAAGTTATGCAAAAATAAAATAAAATAAAAAAAACACAGAAAAATAGCAGTTACAGGGTTAAATATGTAACTATATTTTAGCCACTCATTCTTCTTCTGAAGCTGACGATTGGAGAAATAAGCAAAGTGACTTTCCATTTTTGTCCGCAGCACATCATTCAACGACAAATTCAACTAATTACACATAATCTTGGTTTGTAGGAATGTACAGCAGTATTTACTGGAGGCGAAGAACCTCAATCCTATGCTTTTCGTGATAAATGATGATAATTATACTCTTCTTTTAGGAACAATCTCTGTGGCCCTTTCAGCTTGGGTGGCTTCCCAAAACAAACCGACACAATACACGGGATATTTCGGGTTAACAGCACAAAGATGATGAGAGGTGTCGGCTACAGATGATAATGTTGGTCTTTTTTTGATGTTTTTTTTTAGGGAATCCGTGCTCGGGACACGCTGCAGAAGAGCATCGAGAAGGCCATCCTGGAGAAACCGCTGTGTTCTCAGGGAAAGGACTACAGCGACGCTCTGGACGTGTTAATGGAGAGCGCCAAAGAGAACGGCACCGAGCTCACGATGCAGGAACTGAAGGTAAACTCTCCAAACTGCTCTGAAATAACATATTAACTACAGTTACCCCGTTGAAATTGCATCTTGAACAAAATCAGGACATTAGAAACAAACCGGATGGAGTTATTTTGAGTTCTTTCAGTTTCTACAGTTATGTTTCCCTTTTCTCTTCAAGTAAATCCCTTAAACGTTTAAAAGAAATTGCCTCTATCCAGTGTTTGACCTGAAGGTTTAACTGATTTATGTTTGTGCTGTTGATGGGCGGGCTTTGGTTTGATTGACAGGCGTAAAGAACGAATCATAAACGATAAAAAGATCAAATTTGTCTGATCAGCGAGGGTCGCAGCAGATACAGAATTTTTTTTTTTTCATGACTCTTGGATCTTGACTTGGAACTTGAAGAAACCAATCACAGACCAGCCTGAGGTCACCTGCTTCTCAAAAGTATCGTCAGTCCCATTGACATCCATTAGACCGGCGCCCAGCGAACAGGAAGTACACTATTTACATCAGAGATAAACCAAATAAAACGTTTTAATGTTCGATTATTATATTTCTAACTGAGGGCAACCAACCAGGTACAAAAAATAATACACATTTCATATATTTATTTCGTTATTAGCATTATCTTAGCATCAGGTAAAGCAATCCTAGCTGTTCACACTTAAATCAGCTTGCCCCAGTTTTGTTTATTTGAAAGAGAACAACGCAATTTCACAAAACACAATTATACCAGCTTCAGTCCAGTTTTTTTTGGAGCCCGTATCATTTTGTGTAAAAGTTCGGGGCCTGTCCAGTGTGAACAGAGCCTTTAGATTAAGGCAGTAGTCGTCAAACACTGAAGAACTCCTCTGTGTTTTCGGACACAGATGTACAGTGTAACATGTAAGTGCCAGCAGTGAGGGTTTACCACTAAAGTGCGTCTGACCGAGCACAAACACGGGAGCCGTAATTTGTCAAAGCAGTCGTCTCGGGGTCACGGCTGCAGCATGTATGTGCAACAGAACCGCCGACATGTTCCAAAATCTTCAGTAAAACACACAGGGTTTCAAATAAAAGACTAGACACGCTACCTACTAAAAATACCTACACTAAAACAACATATTCACTGAAATGACTGCAGCATTTACAGACTAATGTTTAGTTAATGCACAGTTTAACCATGTTCTTAATGTTAAAGGAATATTCTGGATTTTTTTACTTCAATTTTTGGCTTTAAGTAACTTCATAAAAATAAAAGGATGAAAAATTTCGGAATGCTTAATTGATAATATTAGCTTCTTCTTCTTCTTCTTCTTCTTCTTCTTCTTCTTCTTCTTCAAAGTGATTAAAAATAATGCTAAATGTAATGTAAAAGTAGGTGTGCACTCATTAATATGTTTTAAATACAGCCCTGCATTACTAAATTTAAACTTAAATAAAGTTGAAAAGGAATTAGTCTCCTACAAGTGCCCTTTAGATGATTAAAAAGTACTCTTCTAGTCACTATCCACCTCTGGAAGGCGCTGAGACACAGTCCCTCTGCTGTATTTACTCATTATTAAAGTCATTCAGAGGAATTCGGTGGAAACTCTACTCTCTTTGCTTCTCTGCGGTTTCTGGGTTAAGTCCAGGGCCAAAAATAAGTCAACACTCCCCCTGCGAGGGTCCCGAAGACGCACACAGAGCGAGTATAAACACAAACTGAACTCAGGCAGACGAGGGGCTTCGAACAGCCCCCGACCCACTGTTATTTATTCCACTGGAGTCAGAAAGAGCCAGGGACCGGGAGCTGAATGTTGTCATTGGACGAGAGCGACATATTTCCAAATGTTCCACTTTTGAGGAATTAAAAACACCTTCAGTAAAAGTTACGTAATAGATCCTGACAGTTCGTCGCCCTAAAACAAATAGATGTGTATGAGTCTGTCAGATGCACTTTGCTTTTGAGTTAGTTTGAAGTCACCGACATATTCTCCACTTGAAATAATGAGAAGCAATTTGGAATTTGATTTGTGCCAATTCAGATAAAGTCATCACAAAATGGCTCACGTTTCATTGGAAAAGGTCAAGCTAACAGTTTAGTTTACACCAATGTGGATATTTTTGTAAACAAACTAGTTTTTCTTAATGTTTTGCCACTTTTTAAATGTCCTTTGTTCATTTAATTTATTATTTATTTAGTTGGGAGAGTGCATATTAATGATTGTGAAATGCAAATTGTCGTAAATACGTCGGATTTAGAAAAAAGCTCATTTTCATCCGTATTCCCAGAAATAGAAAAAACAAACAAAAAAGCAAACATAACACCAATATTTTTCTGGTGCTAAAAAGTGAGATGTGCTAGAAGAAAGTACCTGAGCGTGCACCTGTTTTTAACGAAGATGCATCGACATTAAACCAGTTTAAGAAGTTTCCTCTCAGGGATAAATAAAGGAATTCTGATTCTGATTATAGTTTTACAGTAATTAATAGTTTGGCCTTTTGCTGTTGTGGCCTAAATGATAAATAGAGCCGCTAAATATCCACGTGCTAAGTCGCTAATGTACTCTACCCGCTCACTAACAGCACACAAGGAGTCAAAATAAATTCTGTTTGTTTTGTTTCCTGATTGCTTTATGTCCCTTTCGTCCTCAATGGTGTGCTTTTACTTGTCTTTCTGCTAAAATGAGTGTAAATTTGTTCATGTTGTGTTAAATGTAAAGCGACTCTACTGTTTTTCTTTGTTATTTTAAGAAAAAAACTGTTTGTAGTAAAACTTGTGGTCGATTCCAGTGGAAGGATACAGAGCCAGTCCAATACAATAGTCACTTCTTCATCTTCAGAAGCAGTCATCACGGCCGTCTCTGTGCACTTTTCACTTCGACATAAAATACAGCCATCTATATTTCCATTTTATTCAAGAGAGAAAACCTATTACTCCATCTGAAACGCAGCGAGGATCCAACTGGCTCTCCAACAAAGTAAAGACAAGTTAAATTTAGTGCCACTCCGCTTTGACTTCTGCTCACACTAAAATAATAACACTTAACTTTCCATATCATGAATGTGGCAGAGACTCGCACTGGAATATGAATAAAAACTGTATTGTGAAAACATTGGCTCGGGCGGATCTTTTTAGGGCAAAGGCTGAAGAAATCCAAGTTTTACTCAGAAACAGGTACATGGCTTCATCTCGACTGTATCTGATTGGTTCCTGTTGCTTTGTTGGACGAATAAAAGACTGAAAATGAGACTGAGAACATTTATAACAATGTTTTTAATGGAATAGTGATGATTAATGTTGGATTAATGCTTTGTAAATGATAAATTAAGTTGTTACTAATGCTTTTATTAATTGTTCTTTATTTTCTATCATAGCAGTCAAAGGTGTAATTAAACACAAATCCCTATGACGATGACTTGTTCAAGAAATTAAACGTTTAAGTATTTTATTGTGTGGGCGGGGCTTTTGAAGCTGCAGCTCGGCCTGAACAACCCACGTTTCACAATCCAGTCCATCCATGTCTATTCTCAGATTATGAAACGTTCTGTTTTTCTGTGTCTCATCAGGAGTCGACCATCGAGCTGATCTTCGCTGCCTTCGCGACCACGGCCAGCGCCAGTACGTCTCTGAT
The DNA here is from genome assembly GCA_036850595.1 of Rhyacichthys aspro. Classification (NCBI taxonomy): domain Eukaryota; kingdom Metazoa; phylum Chordata; class Actinopteri; order Gobiiformes; family Rhyacichthyidae; genus Rhyacichthys; species Rhyacichthys aspro. The sequence continues at coordinate 1,945,132 of CM072165.1, forward strand.
CATGCAGCTGCTCCGTCACCCGCAGGTTCTGGAGCGACTCAGGGAGGAGCTCCGAGCCCGAGGCCTGCTGCACAACGCCTGCCTCTGCCCCGAGTCCGAGCTCCGCCTGGACACCATCGTCAGCCTCAAATACCTGGACTGTGTCATCAAAGAAGTGCTGAGGCTGTTCACGCCGGTCTCTGGAGCCTACCGCACCGCCATGCAGACCTTCGAACTCGACGTGAGTCAATCAGCCGCTGTTAGCTCGTGTTTCAGAGTAAAAACTAATAAATCAGGACGAAACTGACACGACTGACCCAACACAATACGATTTCTCCATTAAAAGAGTCCTGAAGTAAGATCCAGTCTCCTCCGACATTGTTATAAGCGAATTGTTCCTTCAACAATCTTATTATTTCATGTAATAAATACTGTTTTGGTCAACGACGATGACAACAACGACTTCTAGCAAGCTACAGTTAGCTTAACCTGACCTTAACCTGAGCAACTCATGTGGAAAACATCCCAAACTGAGTCGAGACAAGTACCAGTGGAAAAGCCCTATATAACATCTAAAAAAGGACCCAGCTAATATTGGCTCTTCAGGGCCTTCATCGTAGTTTAATGCACTAAATGTGGCTTTTGGATTAGAACAATTTGACAGATATGTTTTTAGCTGAAACTCGTTTGTGTGGACTTATCCAAACGGTCTCTTATCAGTTGTTGTTTTCTTTCTGAACTCCAGGGCGTTCAGATTCCCAAAGGCTGGAGCGTGATGTACAGCATCCGAGACACTCACGACACCTCGTCCGTTTTCAAAGACGTGGACGCCTTCGACCCGGACCGTTTCAGCCAAGAGCGCTGCGAGGACAAAGAGGGCCGCTTCCACTACCTTCCGTTCGGCGGCGGCGTTCGCTCCTGTCTCGGCAAACAGCTCGCCAACCTGTTCCTGCGCCTCTTGGCCATGGAACTCGCCAGCACCAGCCGCTTCGAGCTCGCCACAAGGAGTTTCCCCCGTTTGATCACGGTACCGGTCGTCCATCCTGTCGACGGGCTAAAAGTCAAGTTCTACGGCTTGGACTCCAACCAAAACGAGATCATGGCCAAGACGGAGGAGCTGCTGGGAGCCACGGTTTAGATTTGCAGAAGAAACATTGCGTTTAAAGTGTAAAATCTAAAGAGGACAAATGAAAGTTCAGAGTCATTTTTCTTCTGCCCTTTTGTTGCTGGAGGTTTCTTTGCAGACTAAAATACCAGCCGAATATGATTGGGATTATCCTCGTACAAAGGAAGAAGCTGCCAAAAAGTTCTTAGTGTGTTATTTTTTAAAGAAAATTACAAACAAAAAAATGTATGTACAAAAAAAAAAAAAAGCTATATAATATAAATGGAAAGAGACGTGAGTAGTGCACAACGGGAGAGAGTAAAGGGCTGGTACTTTGGGAAATGAAGTGTTCAAACTAGAAAGAAAGAGGGCTGTAGAAGTAGGAAAGTTGGATGAAACAGGGTAAAGGTAGAAAGAGAATGATATATTAGCATTTAGCTTGTGTTTTAACTAAACCAAGGAAGCATTTTAATTTGAAAACCAGGGTAAACCAGAAAGATATGAGGTGATATTCCTCTTTTTGGAATCAAATAATTTCTGTTTAGTTTAGGAATATTTGAAAGATTGAGCGCCGTTGGTGGTGTTCAGGTCAAAGTTCAGAGGTCAGAGGGCAGTTACTTAACGGTTATGAGATTGTTTTCAAATGCAGTATATTTACAGCACAGGTTTTGAAAAGGTTATAATGCAGTAATCACAGTAACAGGTTCAGTCTGACTCTGGATCACACTAGATTTTACTGGATTTAAACATGATTCGCCGGAGCAGTAGCGCAGAGAGGGATATGCGCCCTCTGCTGGAGAAAAGTTACGCAGGGCGGCTTTAAGTTTGCTGCCTTTAGCTTTACATCTGGAAAAAGCAAAGTGGCGTAAATCAACACTCACAGTTCAGTTTGGCAATATTTTGGACATTGTTTGATCAAAATGAAGGATGTGAACTTGTAAATCTGTAACTATAGGGTCAAGTTTTTACTTATGTCCCACTCTGCTTAGCATTGTAGCATCGTCAGGGCTAGATTTGGACCTCATTGATAGTAAATAAAATGAGCTAGTAACTACAAAACAGAAGAAAGTTTAAGGGTAAAGATCACAACTATGAGATTTAATTGAATTCTACATTAAAATAATCCTGAAATCCACTTCCTCTTTGTTAGGTCCATGTGTTTCCATTAGCGTTAGCGTCCTAGCAGCTAATACTGGAAAAAATACCACATAAAGTACTATTTTTGCAAACAGCTTCACAGATGAATCCAGGTCAGACTGAGCCTTCCAAACCTGTGCTTTGATTCTTTAATAATTTACACTAAGATTGTATTATTAGTGAGAGATTCGATGGAAGTGGTTGAAAGAAGACTTACATAAATGCTGCTTGAGTGTTGCTTTGTCATTCTGTGTTTGTTTTACCATATTTTTTTTTTTTTTTTTGGTGGGGGCAGCCATTTTGTGGAGAAGTCGGTCTCGCTGCTCCTTTTCCAATCAACGCTAAGAATGCAAATGTATAAAGATAAAATATACAGTGGCTTAAGCAACTTTATTAGCGAAAAGAGATTTATTGCTTGAGGTGATTGCACAATCAGAACTCGAGAGGAAGTCTTTAAATCGCCCTTTATTTTGGAAAAACTCTGGGACTTTTAAGTTGAACTCTGGGACATTCAAACCGAGAGCGAAAAAAGGACGGACCAATGAGATTACAGAAGCTAAAACGAGGGCTTTTCTTATTGGACGGAGCGTTGTCCAATAACCTTCCAGTCCAGTCTGTGCCAGTTTTCACTCTTTTAACAACACACCACTGATTTATTCAAATATATATGAAATTAGATTGTTTTTTGCTGCTTTTCTTGTGTACATTTTCTAATTGAGAGTTTTACTAGTTCACAACAATAGTTTTCTTCCTTTTTTTTTTTTTTACATCTATATAAATTTAGCTGATTAAATATTTGCATTTGTGAAAAACAAAAAGAGCATTAATAGGCTATAGTGTATATTAATTTGTACAATATTCCTTCTCTTTAGCCAGCAACGGGGAAAATCAGCTATCTACTAATAACCTTAATGTTATTGTACGATTAATATTGTTGTTATAAGATATTTGAAATGCTATTTTTTATTCTATTACAGATCTAGAGATTTTAGCCTAAATGAAAAGGTCTTTGGTAAATATTGGATGTATTTAGAGTGTTATGTATTACAGCTATATTGTAAACAGTGTTTAAAAATGTTAATATTGTCGATTTTGATTTTACTGTAATAATTATTATTTTTGGTTTGTTATTCAGACTTATTATCACTGCATTTTATTTGATATTAATTATGAAAACAGAAAGCACTTCTTGCGAGGTATGTGTATTTTTAAAGTGCCATGCGACTACACTTCCTTCTGAACCTGTCTCATTGTGTATATAATATTTGTACTTCTTTTTACAGAAAACAACTTAGTTTAAATATGAATGTTTTTTTCAGTTTTTCTTCAGTTTTTTGTTTTTTTTTTGTTACGTGATCTGTAAATGTACTCCTGTAATAAACAAGAAAAAACTATTACCTGTGGTATTTATGATCATCTACTGTTTATTCTAAGGGATTGTAACAGATGAGAACCTCTATTCAGGAACAGAAAACCTTGGACAATCACATGCTCCAAAAAGGAGCGCTCCCATTGGTCGACACTTGTCACATGACGTTCCAGGAAGTTTAATAGCTGCAGATAAAGTGTATTTTCAGCTGAATATGTCTTTTAACAGAGAAACAGCTGAAAAAAGAAAAGCATCAACAGAGAAAAGGGAGGCAACGTAAAACACAGATAAATACTGTCAATTCAATCACGTAATGTTTAACGAGGAGGAGATAATTGTCGTCCTGACGCTGAAGTCACAGCTAAGCTAACGCTAAACTCTAAACTTCAGTTTGGTCAAATGGATTAGTATTTTGTGGTTTTATTTTTTAATAAAAGAGAAGCAGGAGAGGACTCTAGGATGGTTTTGGAGGAGAGTCTGAGACAGAGACAAAAAAAGAAAATCAGGCTTTAAGTGCTAAAGCTAATTGCGAAAGAGCAAATTTTTCAAGTTCTAACAGATCATTAAAAGAGAGCTAGGAGAAAGATAAATAATAGAAAGAAAGTGATGAGATGAAGAGGTTAAAGCTGCAGAGACTGGAGCCTGGTCTGAGCTGTGACTGTGGTCTGTTCTGCAGGATTAGACCCAGTTATTATCCTTCAGATTCGATGCAGAGACACAGAGGAGGCCTGAGCGTCAGGGTCGAGAGATCTGCAGAAATACTGAACTGTAATTAGGACTGATCAGGTTAAAGATGAGTCAACAGAACAGAGCAGAGACGTGACGGTGCATCTTCAAACGAGATGATCGGACGGAAGGACGTATGATTGAACCAGAGAGTACTTTTTATATGTTATCGATGAACTAACTAATAATAATAATAATAATCCTAATAATCCATTTGTAAAGCAGGTGATTTGTATTAAATAGACGTCAATAAGCAGAAATTGTTACTGGGTTTTTGTAATAATTAATGTGAAAGTTGGGTCCTGCTCTAATTTGTTGGTAATTAGCTTCAAAGCAAACACCTTTATGGGTCATGTGACTGGAGCCTATCCCATTTGTTGATAGATTTTACCCATGATTCCCAGTCGGGCAGACTCTGCACCAGTCTGCTCTAGTGGGACGAGGCATCAGAGGACAACAGGAGACAGACAGATCCTTTCGTCGGACAAAAAACCTGCCGAAACCAGTCTGTTAGTGTCTTTTCTCCTGCTCTGTATTCAATCTGTAAATACTGTGAAAGTTGTGTAGCGTGTCCCCAGCTTTAGACACAGACAGTGACAGAAAACCATTCAATCTCACGTTCATTCACTTCAATTCAGACTCACTATTTCACCCGAACATCCAAATCTGGACGATGGGAGGAGGCCAGACCCAGAGAGAACCCACAGTAGATTTATGTCAACAGAATTACACAAAAAAACAAACAGAAATAGTCAGGATTGAATCATGAATGAGTTTTGTTTTAAAGCTAAAGTTTTTCAACAATTTAAAAAAACTGAAAAGAAGGTTGTGGGTTTAATGTGAGGCAGGAGTGCTAACCCCGATTATAAACTCTGTAAAATATATTGAAGGGTTTGGTTGAAAAGTTCCTGTTTGTGAAACCTGAGCTGTTTTTATCACAATAAAAGCTCTCAACACTAACAGCCTCGAGGAAAAAAAATCTGTTTATGTGCCTCAACAACCTATAAATATTTACACATTTAAGAGGAACATGGTCGAACATGAATCTGTTTTTATTAATGAAACCAGACACCCGAGTTGCGCTGAAGCGTGCAAACAGGTGTGTCTCTGCAGGTGAACTGTCGGTCTGGATCTTCCTCTTGACGTGCGATTTTTCCGGCTGCAAAAGAACGGGGTTTCCCTCAAAGTCGAGCCGTCAAACATGTGCTAACGGCTCCCGGTTCGCCCTCGCTCTGACAACTCCCAGAGCCCAGAAACAAAACTGGGATTAACCGTCGAACATGTTCAGATTGTGACACAGAAACAGTACAATCCTGTTTTTTTTTTCCAAGAATATCCCTCACCACAAAAAAAAAAAAAAAAAAAGAAAATCAATATCGGGTCAAAGTGGTGAAGCTATTTGGAAACTCAAACATCGGAAGCAGATCCAGGGCTGTTACCGTCAAAGTCTCCCGCGGTGATTTATGAACGCCGTCTCTTTAAAAGCGTCCCACATGACCGTTCATTTATCATCCGGCAGTTTTCAAGAAGCCAAATATACACACAATGAAAGTTGGAGTGCGTCTCGGGCCGTCATTGAATTCAACAACATTTTGCCAGCAGTTTCCTAATTGCCTCAAAAATAAATAAAAGATCTTTCTGTTCTCCACACAGGCCTCCAATAAAGACAGCTTTGAAAAGTATGAAGCAGACTTTGGACTTTTGTAAATAAACACTAAAATACAGTTTATTATAATATATACAGTAGAGCAGTGTATTATAATTAACTGCAGATACTGATACAGTCTCTACTTCTGTCACAGAATAACCTTAATGCGTCAAATATGTGTCATCTAGACTCTTTTACCAAAAATCAGACTTACACTGAAGCTTTATTTATAACATTGCCACATGTCTTTAGTGCATTTTGGATTTAATATCTGCTGCAGAACGGCCTCAAACACTGGGCTTTGCAGAAGTGTTGCAGAGTAAATGTGTAAAGTTAAAATACAATCTGGTTCTTCTCTTTTTGAGCTGTTTCTCTGTAAAATAAGACGTATTTCCAACAGAATAACCCATTTCCTTGGTTTATTTCCTTGTTCCTTCGTTGTTGACATCAGTGTCGACCAATGGGAGCGCTCCTTTTTACCTGAAGTGAGCTGTGATTGGACAAAATCCTGCTGTGGACTGATCATTCTCATCTATTAAAATCCTTCATTATAAAGACTAGATCACGTCTTAAGGTCTCATTTTTTCAGATGATTCCTGTTACAATAAACTTTAGGAGATTACACTGAAAAACTAAATGAAACAGGAAAAAAAAATCAGTTAATGGACTTTTAAATCGTAGGGTTAAGCCATTTGAAGCATGTGGTTTATGACATTTACTTTATTAATGCTTTTTAATGGAGATTGCTTGTTTGAAACTGAAGTCTTTAACACAAAGTGGACGAGAAGACACGAGGATTGTCTAAAGTTCAACACGTTAAAACTGACACGTCATTTCAAAACCAAAGGAGACAGTTGTGAATGCTTATTAAACACACAAAACACACTCCAGTTTCATTTTCTAAAGATGGCTACTGCTTATTTAAATCCTCTTCATTTCTTGTAAAACAGAATAAGTGAAAACGATTGCAAAACCTGAGTGACAGGTGCAATAAACTGAGCCAAGAGGGATTTACAGAAAGGAACAGGAAGTTTCATAACGCGCTGGGACAAACTGGAGGTGACAGCCAGGTCTGACGGGAAAATCAGCCGAGATGAGAAGACGGGGAATACCACAGGTGTGCGTTCGTGTTGGAGGTCGCGAACTCCAGGTGAACTCGTCTCTGAAGCTCGGCAGGTGCAGAAGTCACGCCGAGTTCAAAGACAAGCAGAGGCACCATCAAAGTATTCAGACCTGACTTTTGACGAGTCGCGCCCCAAACAAACCATCGAAAACCTTAAACGAACCCAACGTAAACCCGCTAACGACCCCGGAGGGAAGGGAGGGCCGCGCAAACTGTCCCAAAAAATCTGAACGGCGAGAACTGACGGGACGAGCGCCGTTTGTGGCTCGTGGCGCGGATTAAAAATGGATGCTGCGTGTTTGAAGTGAATCCAGGAGGTTCTTTGAAGTCAAACCGACGTGACCTCGAATAAGAGCACATCTCTCACTGATAACAACAACGTGTGTCCTGGAAGAGTGTCGGACAGCGCCACCTGGTGACAGTCACTACAACTGCAGATAGATAATAACAGTGAGGAATATTAGGAGTCTATTTAATCTGTAAAAAAAAATGTATGTTCAGAGTTTAAAAGTGAACAAGGAATGAAACGTCTGTATTTTATTGTTTAAGCTTTTTTCTCTGTTTTGTTTTTTGTTTTAGATCAAAATAAAGCTCAATACCAGTATTAATGCTCATGAATATATTTGTACACAGTATGGTTTCACTTTTGCTTAAAGCTCCACTCCCTGATGTTCTTTTCTTGTCTCTGTCTCAGACTCTCCTCCAAAATCAGACTAGGGACCTCTCCTGCTTCTCTTTTATTAAAAAATAAAACCACAAAATACTAATCCATTTGACCAAACTGAAGTTTAGAGTTTAGCGTTAGCTTAGCTGTGACTTCAGCGTCAGGACGACAATTATCTCCTCCTCGTTAAACATTACGTGATTGAATTGACAGTATTTATCTGTGTTTTACGTTGTCTCCCTTTTCTCTGTTGATGCTTTTCTTTTTTCAGCTGTTTCTCTGTTAAAAGACATATTCAGCTGAAAATACACTTTATCTGCAGCTATTAAACTTCCTGGAACGTCATGTGACAAGTGTCGACCAATGGGAGCGCTCCTTTTTGGAGCATGTGATTGTCCAAGGTTTTCTGTTCCTGAATAGAGGTTCTCATCTATTACAATCCCTTAGAATAAACAGTAGATGGATCAGAAAGACTGTTTTTTCACAAATGATTGGTTTTACATTTTATTATTTGGAGTTTTATTTTCACAACTAGAAGAAAAAAAATATCAGGTACAGTCTGTTTAAATATTAAAGGCTCATGTGTCGTCCTTTTCCAAGGTTTGACCTCAAAGAAAACAGTGTGAATTATTGATAAAGTGTTATATTCAGACCCTGAATGACATCATAAGGATCAATTACGGTACAAGTATTAGATTTACATTTGTAATAGTGTGTATTTCATGCTAAAGAACATATGTTGAATATGGAGACATGCATTTAAATTAAAAATGATCAAAATTAAAAGTGAGATGGTGTGTTTTTTTGGTCAGAAATGAACAAATGAGGCCAGTCTTGCAGAGGTTTGTGCCGCAGAGAATCAATAGAAACATCCCATTACAATGATATTTGATATTTGTCTTTACTGTAACTGTAACAGAGTCACAACCAATAAAACAGCTCGATACAGCGCTCGCTCATGAGTCTCGTGTTTTCAGCTGCAGCTTCCACCTGATCCGTTCAGTGATGGTTGGGTTGGTGACGTTACGAAGAAGAGATAGAGCCTACGATACGAAAATAGACAAACACTACAAAATCAGACCTTTTCAGTTTGTTTTTACATTTCGGTCGATGGCAGCCATGGTTTGAAGTCGGCTTTCACCATTGCTTCTCCTTTAAATTACCATTGTGTTCATGGGGCTTATGTAAACGCAGAGATTTTGCAGATTCAAAACACAACATTTGGTTTTTTTTTCCATTTACAAGATCTGCTTTAGTATAATTACCTCCACCAGTAACAATTTGCTTTTGTGATGAGACCTGTATAAAGTAGACCAGCCTCCCACTTGAAAAAACCATAACTCTATTAAACTGTTGAGGAAAATTGTATTTCTTTATCAGCGCCATCAGACAAAGACTATTTTGACTACACTTGCCCTCTGGTTTCTAAACTCTTATCTGTGTTTAACCAAAGAACAATGGCTTCATTCAGCCGTCCGCCCTCCCTCCCTCTGCGTTCGACTGCTCTGCCGTTTTCTCGTCTTCCTCAGCCTCTCTTCATCCGAGGAATGCAGATTTCCGACCACAGGTTCTGAAGCCGGGCCGGAGGCTGGAGGGGAGCTAATTATTATGGAAAAGAGAATAAGACACAGAGGCAGAAGGCAGATAGAAACAAGAGACACAGGCTCCCAGTCTTTTTGTGGAAGGATTTCAACAAGACGGTATCAAACACGGGCTATGTGACTAAAAATGATCGAATATGGAACAAGAAAATGACAATATGAAGGTCAAAAGGTGCACTAAACTCAACGGTCCGTCTTACCTTTAAGTGAAACAACATGAACATTGTATTAACAGCAGTAAACGTCGCGATTGTTATCTACATTTGTGTTTTAGATGACAGCACATTTACTATGAAGGTAATGTCAAATCAATTGCAATCATCTTAAGTCAAAAATTGTGAATTAATTTAGTTTTCAGAAAAGACAACCAAGAAGTGTACTCGTGTCAGTGATTTTAAATGTCTGTTTTTGTCCGTTCAGTACCTACTTTACTGAATTATCTACTTTAGTTTTTTTATCAGCTGAGACAACGCAGTTCACAAAATCAGCAAAAATTCCGTTGCGGATCAGCTTCTCGTTCACACAGAGATTAAAACGTTTGAATCCGGCCGAGGAGGTGTTTTCGTTTCTCGTGTAAATGTGAAGCCGGCGTCTTCTCTGAAAACGACGACTCTACAGAAGACGGAGCAGCAAGAAGCAAAAGAAAACCCCCTACTGGTCTGGCATGTGTACTACATTGTTAGCCTTTTTTTTTCTAAACTCTTTCTAAACTAAGACTCTCAGCCGCTAGAGTTCATAAGCCGCTACCGACTACAACAGATAAACATGTTTCCACAAATTATCCCAATTACAAAATTTTTAAATGCCACCTACAGTTGGAAAAACGGACATCTTTTGCAGCTACAAACCAATTTTTGTGGTGTTTTGAAGGACAGAAGACGCCTTAACATTCAGATTTGCTGTTCAATAATTCCTTTTTTTATCCTTTTGTATTTTGCAGACTCAATAAAAACGTGTTGGCTGCCGACGAATGTCCAACTATTCGCTCCGTCAGCTCTCTCTCTCTGACATCGTTCTGAACCGCAAGAATGTTTCGTTGTCGTGTTTTGACATTTTGAAAAGCTCATTTACGAAAGCGTCCGCCGTTAATAACCGGGACGGGCGCCCAGGTGAAGGAACACACGCCAAGCGCATGTCTGAGCCGTTTGAACCACGCTGTTGGTCGTTCTCATCAATCGTCGAGCCGCTGAAAACCTGTCATCGAGTCGGACTTTCAAAATGTATTTCTCTGCAACTGTGCTTTTTGTCGATTCAGAGCCAACAACAACCGGAGTGAAGGACGTTTTGAATCGCAGCTTCAGAAATGACAAGGAAGCAGTGAGCTAATGTTGCCCTGACATTCACTTTTGAATATTGAGCAATGTTTACAAGGGTCATAAACTTGGAACTGCTCGGGTTTGAATGTGATTTTTAGAATGATTCTTACATAAAACTTTCATCATCGATTTTTGCTCCCGTGACAAACCCTGCTGAAATCTGCTTGGCCGTCCTGGACCCATCAGAGGCTTCGGGAGTTCACCGTTAAACCCAACACAGTGGAAGTGGAGAACATGGTCCACTCAGACAAAGCTCTGCTGGAGGTGAGAGTTGAGGAGCTCTCTGACAAACGTTCCCCACGGACCCTCACGGTACGTTCGGGGTCTGCTGGGTCTGCACGGCTTCCTCCCGCCAGCTCCGACTCACCACCAGGTTCTGAGCGTCCGAGACGTACGGCTGAAGGAAACAACCACCAAATCGATCACCAAATCCGACCCTTCAGTTCAGATCAGGGGCTGTTCCTCTCGGAGTCGGGTTCCAGAGCCCAGTCTCTGAGGTGACAGTCCAAATCCCTAAAGATAGTCTCTGTGTCCGAGGATTGGGACGACCGTTGACAGAACTGTAGAGGTTTCTCCTGTGGGTGGTGGGATTTGCACCAAAATGGAGCTTGATACTTGATTTTCCGTAATCCTTTCATTCATTCATTTATTTTCTTCTGCTTATTCCCGTTAAAGGTTGTAGGTGAATGGAGCCTATCTCAGCAGCTTTGGGACAACCTGGACAATGGACAGTTAGTCGCAGGGTTAACACTTAGAGACAGACACTGACAGACAACCATTCACTCTCAAATTAATCCATTAGGGGCACTTTCCAATTAACCCAGACATTTCTTGATCCATCAGGGGTTTAATGTACTGCTCTTTGTCTGGTGTCTCTCCTAAGACACATTTACCACGGGAGACCCTACAAGGACCACTTTGTGATCCTAAGACGCTGAAGCAGTGTGATCAGAACAAAAAATGATTTGGGTTATTTTAGAGTCAGAGTCTTAATTAAATCCAGCTTGTTGCAGATGCTTGTGAAGTACAGCAAATAAAAACTTGTGGGGTTTTTACCACTAACTAATAACAAGGACAGAAGACAAATAGTGATAGTGACAGAAGCAGTCAAGTGGCTTCTATTCTCTGCTGTTGGTAAAACACGAGGCCCTCCTTCCGTCGCTCGAACTCAGCGCTCCGTCCTCTCCCGTCGAGCTCGGAGGGGGAGATATTTGTGGACAGAGATGGTTTGAAAACAATGCACGTTCCAGACCGCTCCCCGACGTTTTATCCCGGAGACAAACAAGACTGTGGTGCCGTCCCGAGAGACCGGTCTAAGTTTCCACAATAATGAGTCTGAACGGAGGGAACGGTCCGGTGGAAGATTCTCGTGAATGGGTCCAATCAAAAGCTTTTGTACCGAAGCTGACAGGATCCTGTGACCTTTAAGTAGTAGCTGAAAAGTTATTATAATAAACCACCGATAAACAGAACCAAGCATTTTTCCCACTGCCATTGTTCAAATGTGATCCTCCGGAATCAAAAACAGGATGTGGAGACATGGGCTGAGTCCGAATCTAATCCCTGGCCCACAACAGACTCCTTTAATACAGATCATAATGAGCATATTTTAAACAAACACAGTAATTATACAATAGGTGTTTCCAGATTTATTAATGCACTCTAGAAATGGATCTGGATCACGTTAATATTGAACAAATCAAAGAGAACGTGACACTATCGGGCAGTGTTTTTAAATTGCTGTTATTATTATTATTTTTTTTTTAAATTAAAGCTAACTCTTATAAGACATTTTACTTGCATTTTACTAATAATGCATCCTGAATGAGTTAATTTCTGTGATGCTGTTGTGAAATTTCTCTTGAGATCAACATTTTTTGCTGAACCAATGGCAGATTTACTAAATAATGAATAATAAAGGAACGAGGGTCAGTTACAGACACAGACAAAAACATAAATGACTTTTTAAATTGTAATATAAATAAACTTTAGATTTGTTCGTGTTACATATAAACCTTGGACTGGATGTGACACTATTCGACCACTTTTTGCACAAAGTCGACATGACAGCTTCTCTCTGAGGTCTGTTTACCATTCGTAGCTGATAATATTACATTTGATGCCAATAAAGCTCTGTGAAAACGGAGATTAGACGACACACGGAGCGACGGAGACGGAGAAAGTGTCGGCGAAGGTTACGACCTAAAAAATCTGGAAGCCGTGAGCTGCAGCAAACCCTGACGACGCACGTTTCCAATTTGTGCTAATTGTTACAAGATGAGAGAAGAAAGAGCAGCGTTTGTGTCGCGGTCCAGGCCTCTGACTGTGACACGTGTTGTTAAAGTAAAGATGTACCTTTGGAGGATGCTTTGAAATGGTTAGAATAAACAACATGTATAAACAAATGATTTTACTTTATTATTTAAGTAAAACGGAGCCAATTACCCATCACTCAGTTTCATTAAATAGAGAACTTTATGGACATTCTTACATTCATCCAAAATCCTGTGCATTACTTGGTGAAAAAAAACCCCTTTCCCTTCAAACCACTTGGTTTTTTTTAAATGTAAATCCCTAAAACACTGCGGTATTTGTATCTGTATGTTTGTGAGCCTTCATTACTGGGATACTAACAGGATTTAGCCGAGCCATTTCGCCATTAGCCTAATTATCCTGTGTCTCCAATCAGTATTGGGACATCCGATACGCTCCACCTGACGGCTTCCAGCTCCTTTTGGAGGAAAACTGACTCTCAAACACACAGGAGCCGAGACGTTCCCGGCTATTTTCCTCGACCGCTATCCTAAGCCCATTCCCAATTATCCTAACTACCCTGAAATACACACGGGACACGACAAAAAAAAAAGAGAGTTACTCGAGACTCTGGCCTTAAGCTGAGGCCGGTCATCCGAGTTCACGTCTAAAAGAAAATGAACATAACTGATACAATTAAAATGTCAACAAGCATCACAATGGACGCTTTAGAAATCCCACAGCGACCCAAAGACAAAGTACAAAATGGATTTAAGTAGAATTCCCGCCGAACAAGCCCCAGTTTACATCAATGTGTAATTAACAATAATGAAGTAATAGAGAAGTTTTAGTTTGATGCCTGTCTTTAAATATTATTTGCATTTTAGTGGAAAAGTGTGTCTTTCTTGTGAATTCTTACAGTGACTTTGAGTTCTGTCCATCTTTTCCCTTTTGTCCCGGTTTCGGTCCCGACAGAAAGACCTTCTCCTGAACCTGGACCTCCACCGAGTTCAACACAACATCATCGTTTATCTGAGAGCTTTTACTTTTACTCTGATTGGTTGTGTTTCTACCAATTGATTGTTCTGAGTTGAGAGTTAAGACTAATTCTTTGTGTAGACAGAAAAAGAACTGGGCCAGCCAACCGATCTACAGACCCCCCTCTCCCCAGACACTTCCTCCAGCTCCAGAAGAATACTGAGGCCTTCTGGAGCCATGTAAGAAGTTTTGCTGCCTTCTTTGTTTGTCCCTGAGCCTCTTTTTTTCATTTTCCTGAGTCAATATCTGGTCCCAGATGAGGCAAGAAGCTCTGGTGTGACTCGGGATTTGTACAATAATCATTAGAATTAAATACCAGAAGCAAACAGTTGTCTTTTCCTGGATCTGAATGCATCACAAGTCAAAGTGCTGCTCTCCTGAATCATCTTCAAAGTCCTATAATCTAGAAAGACTCTCCATGTACTTTTAATTGTAGTTTTAAAACCTTCCAAAAACCTTCAGTGAGTTGAAACAAGCCTTTAATGCCTCTTTTGTGAGACATTGGCAAGTATCCTTCTTAGAATCTGAGAATTTTGAGAAAAGACTAAAAGTTATTCCCACAGAAAGTAAAATATCAGTATTTCCCTCCAATCTTTCAAAGAGACACACTTGGTTAATCTGTCCAACATCCTGAAATAATTACCTCGGTCTTGTTTTCGTCCTGAATAAACACTAGCGCAGGTGATGAAGAGTCAGAACAGGAGTCTTCTTCAGAGCAGGAACCGAAGAGTGGAGAAGAAATTAGAGCCTTAAACCGACGGATCCATCTGCGGTTCGAGGCCTGATCGACCCAACAAATGCTCCGCTGCAGGACCAATCAAAATGTGGCTTTGGAAACAGCTCAAAGGTCGACTGTGGCCTCTGTCAAGTTTAAAACCTGACTTTAAAGTGGAGATGAAAGAGGGACGTCTCGCCAGCGCTCGAACCACAGACTCGGACTCGATCGCAGCGAGGCCAGTCAATATTTACGTTCGTTAACGCAGGTCACATTTATGAGTCTTCAGACCACATTTAAAGACCACTCTATTTCAGATCCACATATGTTTAATGTAGGACAGACTTGGTTTTTGTGTCTCTTCAGGTGAATGTGGTCAGTGCAGGATTAGCTTTACATGCACCTGTGAAAACTTTTACTCTTTTATCCAAACCCTGATTAAAGTTGTCATTTTCAAAGCCATTATTTGACTCTAAATATATATATTTTTTTTGTCTGCATGATCTTCTGAGTTCATCATATTTCTGCAAAATTCAGTCGAGGCTGCTTTGTGTTTTTGCCACAAACAAAGAATTATAAAGTCTTAAAAAGGACTGAGACCCACTTTTTTTAGTAAATACGGTTCTTTAGTCACATCTGCTCAAACGAAGACGACTAACGCCCCCATTTGAGTTCGCTTTATCTGAAACAAAAGCATTTGTTTTTCATTTACCACTAAAAATACAAATCATAAATAAACATTCAATATTGACACACACTTATTTGTCTTCTGAGTGACTTTAAGGACATCATCATTAGTATTTTTTGTGTTTTATTGAGTTGGAATCATGAATAAGTTGTTCCAGTGCGCGGCTCGTCTTGGTCCAAACCCGACGCTGGTGAAAACAGGAGCTGGGTTTCCTCTCGAGTCACAGCGAGGTCAGAGAGGCAGCCGTTTGGTTACAACAGCAGCCATTCATTAACGCTTAATAAGAGCATGATTTATGGCTCCTGAGGTGGATTTGGTGAGAGTCCTTGGATCAAAACGGGAAAATATCATTACACCCCGAGGAGCCGTATTATCTCGCACTTTCATCCACTTTGTTGTGCGTTTTCTTGGCTTGTACAATGTGTTTCCAAAGCCACATACAATTTTAAACTGCGCTCCTTTAAAAGAAAGATGATTAATATCTGTCGACAAGTATCTGCTTACAGCGACAAATACCACTTCAGTGATGTAAATATTTTCCACATTTTAGTTGATGATGTCATGAGATTGTCTCTTTGTAAACTGGATAGAAATATTTGAAAGGAGAATTAAAAACAGGGCTGCCTCAGGTTGTGAGTTCAAACCCAGCTCAGGCCTCTCTGTGAGAAGTCACTGAGGGTTCTGGCTTCCTACAACAACGACATACATGGTTAATAACTGTCTGTCAATGTCTGTCTCTAAGTCTGCGACTAACAGGCCATTGTCCAGGATGAACCCGGCAAAGCTGCTGGGATAGTCTCCACCAACGGAAATAAGCAGAATAAAATATATGAATGAATGAAAAAACAATTATTAATGCAAAAGTAATATCTAACTTTATATTTAAGAAATTCAACTCCAAAAAGACAAATAAATAAATCTTACATACCATATCCAATATTATTGATACAGAAGAGAAATGTTTCCAAACTTTCTGCAAGAATTTGTGAAAAATATTGAACTTTTCCGATTAGAAAGTGGCTAAATGCTAACGTTGAACTGGAGACAATAACATAGTTCATGCTAACGTTAGCTTCAAGTCGAAAAGGCAAGTTGCAAAGACTGGTTTAACTTTGAAAGAAAAGGACCACCATATGTTTACTTTCTATATTTAAAGCAAAGTGTTAAAGATTATAACGACATACTGCATGACTTGAATCGCAACATAACGCTTGCCATAGCCATGTGCAATCACAAGGAAATAAAACAATTAGAAAAACAGGAGAATGTGGTCTCGTTTGTAATAATAATGTGAGTTTAGGGCAAGAGGCAGACACACTTCGGGACAGTTCCTCTAAATATCTGACGCTGCTCGATCTGTCGCGGCTCGTCTTTGTTTCTCAGACAGTTCTATCTTTAATTATTGTCCAAGCCTCACTCTTCAGACGTACAACTATTGTTTTTGAGCTACAACTGACGATTTTTCCCACAATTGTGCATCTTTTGTCTGAGAAATCGTACCCAGTTTAAGGTAATAAACGTAAAGAGCATAAAGTTGGAGAATATTAATGTAATACTCCTGGATTTTATCTATAAATCTCGCTTGTTTTAATGTGTCATAAGTGACCACATGACGCTGTAGCTAAATGCTAACGTCGGGTTACCGTAACAGGAGAAAGGTTTTACATTTTAAAATACTTTTTGCTGCAAACACTTTGAGCTCCGTGGTTTTTTAGACGACTGTAAAACTCCTAAATGTATGAAACATGTTGCTACTGCTCTCCTCTACATCCTCTCTTCTTGTTCGTCCAGACGCCATGTCGTTGGTGAATCCAATCAAAAGCTCGTTTGTCTCCGTCTGGAAAAAGGATCTTCTAAATGAGAGCATCCTGTTCACCGACACATTTCAAAAACAACGTCCACGTCCCGAGAAAACCTTTGTCACGCTGCGAAAAAGGTCGGATTTTGTGGGAACGCGGGAGTAAACAAGGCAGCTCCAGTTGTGCTTCTTGATATATAACACACTTTCCATCTCTGCCTGCGGTGATTTGAATCCCCCGCTCAGCTCGCAAGGACAGCCAAAGGTTACCAGATGCTACTTAATGCAACGCACGGTTGTATAACACTCCAACAATCCACCAGATACTGTATGAGTCAGTCCATTATAATCACAAGTTTCAAAAGTGCAGTCAGAATCAAACAAATGCTCCCAAATCAGCAATAGTTATTTTTTCCCAGGACTGTATTTAAGTATTTATATAACCAATGCTCAAGAAAATCGACTCAAGCCAAAGCTGCAGCGTTTCTTCGTTCTGGGAAACATTTGGGATTTTTTTTTCCTCAATCTTTTATCCATTTAACTGATGTCCAAGTACAAGGTCATTGTTCTTAGTGACATCTTCTGCATTTTTATAAAACAGTGAAGAGCCATAATTCAAACAATGGCCAACATTTCTCAATTTGTGACACTAACGTTGAATGTAAACTTTTTCAGTGTGCACAGTGTCCGTGTTTTAAACAAACGAAAGGTTTAAAACTCACTGTCCGCCGTTTTGACGTGAAAACATGAAAGAAAAGTGTGACCTGCCGTGGTTTTCTCTGATCTCCAACTTAAGATGCAACTAAGAACATTGACTAACATTCAATATACGCTTTAAGAAGTAATACACAGCAAAGAAACAACTATTTTTTGACAAATTAACCTTATTGTGGTGCTTTTTTCAATGGGAAACACTTGATTTAATGTAAAAAACAGATAAAATAATCAGATATTGCAGTTTACTCTTAATGTTTGTCTTTATTTCGCCTAATTATCATCTGAATATCTTTTTATTATTGCATACTTCGAGGTAACACACACAAAATATACAAATACAAAAGGCAAAAGGCGTCCATGAAGGAGTTAGGATCCAACTTTTTAATGATTTTTTACCAGTTTTTACTTTTTTAACCCTCTTGTTGACCGAACGTAAATGTTTATCTATTTATATCAGATTATTCGGGGATACTGCTCCTTTGAAAAGCAATTAGAAAGGCTGTTTTTACCAAAAGGTAAAGAGAATTGTGATTAATTATTTATATGAAAGCACTATTTTCAGCACACATTCGAGACAGACAGGACAACGCGTGCTTCAGAGCAAACATACTGCGGCTAAACTTTATTTACTGTGTTCTGGCGATGTTGGTAACCTCATTAAAAGTAAATGCAACCATTTCCTCGCCGTTGTTGTTTTGAAAAGTAAAACCAGCGATGCTCCGAGCCTCTGTGCTGGAGCCTGGTGTGTGAGAACAGCCCAAAGACAGTGAATTCAGAGCGTGATGACAGGACGGGGACAGAAAAGTCACTGCCGCTGCTTTTAATTATGACAACTATGAAAAAGAAAAGCAGATTTATTTAAAGGAGGAACACAGTGAGGAATCCCAGCAGGAGATTGTTCTGGTTTATTGTTTTTTTAAATTAACTTTGTGTGGTTTTGGTGCTTTTATGTGTTTAAAATGAGCAGCGGCGACAGTACAACTCTGTCCGGGGACGAGGGCCTCCGCGTTGGAGCGAGTACATCTGTGTTTCTATACGTGTCTTTGCAACAGATGGATTGGAGGTGTTGACTACGTGATACAAGTGGCGTCTCGGTGCTAAGAGATGTTTTATCAGACTGACACTCACCTGCGACATTTATCGAGAACAGCCCACATCCCGGACACAGATCGAGCAGGGTTCCAGGCCCAATGTAGAGACGGAGACAAAGGGACAAATACAACAATGAAAACTGAGCACTTCGCGGACGAGTTCTACATTTTCATTTCATTGTGTAATAACTAAATATGATAGGAGACTAATGACAGCTTTTTCAGAGCGTTAACGACACTGTGGACGTTATAGAACTTACACGTAAACTCTTTGACGGATTGGTTTACTCTAAAAGAAAGATTCATTACGTGAAAAAGCAGCCTAGGGACCTCTCCTGCAAAATACTAATCCATTTCATCAAACTGAAGTTTAGAGTTTAGCGTTAGCTTAGCTGTGACTTCAGCGTCAGGACGACAATTATCTCCTCCTCGTTAAACATTACGTGATTGAATTGACAGTATTTATCTGTGTTTTACGTTGCCTCCCTTTTCTCTGTTGATGCTTTTCTTTGCTCTGATAAAAAACAAAAAAAAACAAAAAAAAAACAGCTTCCAGGAAGTTTAAAATATACTACTAGTAGATTAATAGCTGTTTTTCCTCAAATAAAAATACATAAATAAATTATAAATAATATTGTGATTTTATTTCAAGAATGTGTTTGTTAATTGAGTGAATTATTCAACCTTCATAATTAAAAAAAAGTATGTCAATCCTGGTTAATACCACTCACTGACAGCACACATGAACAAACCACATTGTTTATGGTGAATTTGCAATTTTTGTTGATTAATTCTCTCTTGTTCCTATGTTTTTTGTGCTTTTTTAAAAATTATTTCTGGTCATTTTACTGTAATTTCAAAGATGTGCAACTAAAAATATTCTGGTCTAGGTCTGTAGCACTCACAGGTTTAACAGACATAAGAGACTTAAGTAATAAAGGTTATTTGTTATATTACAGAGAAACCATTGTTCACCAAAGACTCATAAAACACATATTTCATAAAGACCCAGTGTCAGAGTCATATCTGACACGGCCAGAGCAGCGAGAGATGAGCTAAGCGTCTCCGGGTCGACAGACACAACAATGGGCCACAACAAACTGATGTGAGACGGACAGCTCGTCCAGTCGGAGGCGTCCGGTTCATTAACAGTGGTGTGGAGATGTTAGCGCTGACGGCTAACGGCACCGCGCTGACAATACCTCTCATCAATCATCAAAACAAGTCATAAAAGAAAATACCATCATCTTTATCTGTAACTAAGACGAGAGATCACCGATAAATGAAGTAACACTGCCTTCTACCTTTCAGTTAAAATAAGGCTGTTTACAAAGTCCATTTCCTGATTTTTTTACTGTTGCATTTAGTTTTTCAGTGTAATCTCCTAATGTTTATTGTAACAGGAATCATCTGAAAAAATGAGACCTTAAGACGTGATCTAGTCTTTATAATGAAGGATTTTAATAGATGAGAATGATCAGTCCACAGCAGGATTTTGTCCAATCACAGCTCACTTCAGGTAAAAAGGAGCGCTCCCATTGGTCGACACTGATGTCAACAACGAAGGAACAAGGAAATAAACCAAGGAAATGAGTTATTCTGTTGGAAATACGTCTTATTTTACAGAGAAACAGCTCAAAAAAGATAAAAATAGAGAAACAGCAGCAAATGAAACATGGATAAATGTTGGTAATGCTTCAGTGTTTAATGAGACTGAGATAAACTTAGTTCAGTTTTACCTTTTTTAAAAATTAAAGAAGCAGGAAAGGTTTCTACTGCTGTTGGTAGAATCTGGAGAGTCTTGACCTCAAAACCTTTGCTGTGAGGTGGGACTGTTGAAAACCAGAGTTTAGAGCTAAAATTTAATACTTTCTTGCTCACGAGTGCTACCTAAGAACCCATACTAGTCACAGTTACTTCTGGATTTAGTCCTTGTCTGGTCAAGGTTTTTTTGTTTTTATTTTGAATAAAAGCATATAAACCTTCTATTAAGACTCAAAAGTAATTATCGTTTCCAAAATGATCAAAAAGTAAACGTTTAATATCCTTTTTTCAAGCCAATATTCAAATTACAAAAACATGAAGGATGATGGTTTCCTAAAAAGACATCAAAGTTAAAATGGAAATTACCTTTGATCAGTGACTTATGAAATAAAATACAGAAGAAAACCATTGAGTTTTGAACTCACTCTGAGGATATTTAAAGGAGACTGTCTGCGTTCGGAGCCAATCGTCAAATTCAATTATCATCTATTTCAGCCCAACAGTTAATATTGATGTATAGTATTCTGGGATTTGACTGAGTCCAAAACCACAGCAGCTCGGAATAATACCTGGAATAAAAGATAAATCTGTAACAGCAGACAAGGACTTACTGTTAATACCACTTTTTATGCAATTTATTCTTTTTATAATACACCTATGTAATAATATAAATGTCTGTTTAGTTACATTTTCACTAAATAACATTACAAGTAACATTAAAATAGGACATATATGAAATATATTTGAATTTAAATCAGCAAAAAACAAAACATGATTTATTATTATATGAACTGTAAAATATATATGTGTAATATGTATGATCAGTGCTGTTATGTAATCCTGCTACTTTATGGGTTTTTTGTGCTCTTTATTTGTAACTGACTGTAACTAAAAGAGTCCAAATAGACTTTAATGACTTGAAATGATCTGAACATTTGAACCTCAAATTCCACTCATTTAAAGCTATTCAAAATATTAAAAAGCCTATTTGAATTTACCATGTTCAAGTACATTTTACAGATATTAAGTCATTCCACAGATTTTATTGAGTAAATGTGAGACACACACAAAATAAGATTCATAATAATAAAAATAATAATAAAGATAAAATACAAATAATAATAAAATGTAAATCATCTTTTGTTGTTGTTAAAAAGTGAGGAATTACTTTTTAAAATTCCATTAAGGTGTTTGTTTTAAACTATACTGGACTTAATCGACCACTGTAAATAATATGACGTATAAAATATAAAATAAACCAGATATCCACTGACCGCCATGATCCTGGAAATATCAGCATCTGGTCTTTTATTAAAAGTCATTTTTGTGTTAACTCTGGAAGTGGACTCACAGAAACTGGCCAAAATTCACAAAAATTTGTGACTGGGCTGTTAACACTTATTATATGTAAATTATGAATATTATTCAATGAAACTGGAGCTGCATTAGGGTTTGTCTTCTGTTTTCCAGGAAATAAACCGAGCCAAGACCATGACACATTAACAGTTCGGTTTGAGGCTAATTATTACCTGGAATAATATCAGATTAAATTAGAGCCAAATGAAACACGACGGAGGAAATAAGCGTCTGACGAGTTGTAAAGGCGTCTTCTCTGAGTTTAGGACACAGCTACAGCTTGTTTTAGTGGCTTTAAATTAGGTCGTATTCCAGGATGTAGTCAGATCCAAAAAACACGGTGATTCATAAAGGATTCCTGTTAATCTTTGTTTAATATCTATCTAATATCCAATCACTGCACAGAAAGAAAAGAATCATGACCCAAAGTAATAGAGCTGTAGTGATCCTGTTTCATTTGCTGTTGTTTCTCTATTTTTTGTATTTTTTTGAGCTGTTTCTCTGTAAAATAAGACGTATTTTCAACAGAATAACCCATTTCCTTAGTTTATTTCCTTCTTACTCAATTTAATAAACATCACAGCAGCAGAAGAACAACTGGTTGTATACACTTTTACCAGAGAAAGGCCTTAAATTTACAAAATATAACATGGGTTTTTATTATTTGACTTTAAAGTGACAACTGTAGCTATAACATTAACAGAACAATGGGACAGAATTCATAACGCTCAGTTCCCAGTGTGATATTTAAATATATTTATCCTCTTGTTACTGGCAGAGTGCATCTTTAGGGATTACCTTCAGCTGTTATATTTGAACTGCTGCAGAAACATCTTTTATTGTTGTTAGCTCATATTTTTCCGCAGACTGCCTGTACTTTCAGAGACCTGTTTCGCTGCATACCTGTAATTTTGCGGTGCATTCTGGCGACAAAGTACAAGTTAAACTTCACAGATACAGTATTGAATGTCAGGTGTTTGGTCGGTCGGGCCAAACGCGTCGTCCTTCAAATCCCTAAAAGTGGAGACAGTAACCGATCTGTGCTTCAGGAATTAGCCCCGGCCCGAGCCAAAGGGAATCCTGGTCCAGCCGCTGTGGGTTTGGCTCGGACCGTGACCCGGAGGCCGCTCTGATGAAGCCCAGACAGATCCACGTTGGGTCAGAACTATTCTCGTCCTGCCACTGTTTCACCTCAAAATTCATATTAGTTATTGTTTTAGTCTAAGGTTTCACCGCCGAGAGCTGGGTCTGAACTCACTCCCACTTTCACTCATCCGACTTTATTTACAGAGTTCATGCACTTTTTCTAAGTATATTTACACTCAAGTATATTCAAAATAATTAGGCTCAGTTTAAACATCCATTACTGGATGTTTTTTACCATTTCATTTAGTTTTTCAGTGTAATCTCCTAAAGTTTATTGTAACAGGAATCATCTGAAAAAATGAGACCTTAAGACGTGATCTAGTCTTTATAATGAAGGATTTTAATAGATGAGAATGATCAGTCCACAGCAGGATTTTGTCCAATCACAGCTCACTTCAGGTAAAAAGGAGCGCTCCCATTGGTCGACACTGATGTCAACAACGAAGAAACAAGGAAATAAACCAAGGAAATGGGTTATTCTGTTGGAAATGCGTCTTATTTTACAGAGAAACAGCTCAAAAAAGATAAAAATAGAGAAACGGGAGCAAAGGAAACATGGATAAATGTTGCTTCGACGCAGTGTTTAATGAGACAGAGATAAAAGTTCCACATCTAAATTATTTTCAAAACTGAAAAAGTAGGAAACTGCATTTTGAATTCTTTATTTCTGTCTTTTTGTTTGTTTTTGTGTCTCGTCTCAAAATAAAAGTCCATTAGCTGCTGACGACAGACCAGAGCTAACGTAGATAACCACAGATGCTAAAGTCTTCCTGGACAGTTTCCAGCCGAGGAACTGTTTTCTTTTCTTCTCTTTTTTTAACCTCCAGCTGTTGTGGCCTTTGTTATATTTCACTGAAACGTTAAATAAATGCATAGCCTCCCTGTTTTATCAGAGTCTGCCTCCTCCTCGAGCGGGAGCCACCCAGGTCGGAAAGAACAGCCCCGAGGAGAGATTTTCCATGTGAAATTTATGGACTAGCGCTGGCCTCGTATATCACAGAGGAGAGTGTATATTCTGGGAGGAAGCACACAGACAGACAGTAATGATGGGGTCAGTGAAAGAGCGACCCCCAAAAAGTGCTGAACTGTAAACGTTACACTCTCTACACTTCCTCCGTTCATTCAGACGCCATATGTCTTTTTTTTGTCCAGTCATTCTCTGTTTGTCATGAAAGTTTAATGTGTTAATAAAAGATTTGGTACAGTTTTCAATAGTGGACATAGATTCTTTTTTTTTTTTTTTTTGTTACACGAGAAACACAAAAAAGCAGAAAGTAGAAAGTAATAGTTGTGTTGTTATTGATGCTTTCTTTGCAGGTTTAGAAAAGAAGGTAGGGCTCACCAGAAAATACAGCAAAATTCAACAAGAAGTGTGGTCAACTGTAGAATTTTAGCTTTTATTGAAGGTGTTGCTGAGAAATTTAGCATTTACAAATGAGGAATTATAGTCAATTTTGCAGAAATGTGGACTTGAGTCACAAATGTAAAGACTTCTGACTTTAGAGAATGTAAAAAGACTATAACTGGACTTGGACTTGAACCAAAGACTCTGACTTCACTTGGACTTGAACCAGACTCAGACTTCACTTGGACTTGAACCAGACTCAGACTTTACTTGGACTTGAACCAGACTCAGACTTCACTTGGACTTGAACCAGACTCAGACTTCACTTGGACTTGAACCAAAGACTCAGACTTCACTTGGACTTGAACCAAAGACTCAGACTTCACTTGGACTTGAACCAAAGACTCAGACTTCACTTGGACTTGAACCAAAGACTCAGACTTCACTTGGACTTGAACCAAAGACTCAGACTTCACTTGGACTTGAACCAAAGACTCAGACTTCACTTGGACTTGAACCAAAGACTCAGACTTCACTTGGACTTGAACCAGACTCAGACTTCACTTGGACTTGAACCAAACCAACTTCACTTGACTTAACAGCCAGACTCAGACTTCACTTGGACTTGAACCAGACTTCACTTGGACTTGAACCAGACTCACTTGGACTTGAACCAGACTCACTTGGACTTGAGTCTCTGAAAAGACTTGATGTTTCTCCAAAGATTAAAAGAATATTATTAGAAACAGTTCATTTTCTTCAATAGTTTGACAGATTACACAGAGTTAAGTGTTACTCTCATGACGCTGCCTTCAAATGCTCTCTGTAAAACTCAGCGCTACAGGGTTTTACAACCAAAGAACAAAAAGCAGCCACACATTGAACATCACTGACACCAAAGAATAGAAAAAATCATTATGTCAATACTTTTTTGTCTATTTTTAGTTAAATAAATACAGATTTAAAAGCTTACATTGTTTAATTTGAACATAATAGTGTTTTTAAAAGACTCGAAAGGACTTGAAACCTTGAAGTATCGGACTTTAAGCTTGAGACTTGCTCCCACCTCTACTTTTTAAGCGAAACATCTTGATTTTCAATAATCATTGTATAAATCCACTGAACCTTTCTGTGTAAAGTCTCTGATCGCTGAATGACCCGACCCTTTAACTCGTCTCTACACCGGTGTAATATAAAGATCTGTAACAAAGGAGCGGTTGTTGGTTCGATTTGGGAGCGAGAGTAGTGTCAGCACAGTTTCAGACAGCTGTGTAAACCTGAGTGTGTCACTGAGGAAAGAGAGGTCAAGAAAACCACCAAAAACCGCTCTGTAAACTCCACCGAAACCGAGAAGAAACACAGAGGTTTTACTGACTTTGATGAGACCATTTCTTCTGAAACGTGGTGAGGTTTAAATCAGAGGAAAATGGCTTCGAGTTACGTTTTCTTAATAAAGCAATGACTAAAGTAGGAGCTGGGGCGGAGGCGGGTTGACTCTGAATGATCCCGTTCTTTGAACCATTACCAGTTCAGACATAAGCAAAAAAATATTGGAGTTGCACATTTTTCTAATGTTAAAAAAATAGATTTTGTCAGATCAAATTTTAGTCACGAAGACCTATAAACAGTGGTCATTAGAGCAAGAAAAACTTAAATAGAACAATATAAAACTAAAACAACACAAGAGACAAGATTTTTTTATATAAATCAGAGGAAATTAATCAAGTTGAGAACCAATAATTGCTTCTTGAACGAATGCATTGCTATAAATCGGCGCTAAGCTTCCTGTAGATTCAGATTTAGACTTTATTAATCCCACCAGGGGCAATTAATTTGAGCAACAAACAACAAATAGGCACAAAATCAAACAACACAACACACACAGATGGAAGAAAACACTGATGTAAAAGAATAAATAAATGAAATATGTTAAAAAGATGAAGAAAACTCAACTAAAAAGAGAATTTAAAAGACGAACAGCTGTTGGGATAAAGACTTTGATACTGATTTGTTTTAGAATTTGGCAAAACATAGTGACGTCCCGAAGGAAAGAAAGAAAATTCAGATTTTAGAAAGTGTCCAGATGAAGGTCAGAATGTGTTTGTTACAGAAAGATCCAGAACAGATTTGAACTCTTTTAATAAAACTGTTCTTGTCTTTGGGGTCAATTCTGCAGTGTGTGCTATTCTTGATTAACTTTAATATATTATTATCACAAGAAATAATAAATAAGAAAACCTGTATTTGCCCAACACTGGGGAAAATGTCATAATGCAGTGGATTTAAACTAAAGTGACCCGTTACGTCACGTTTTTAACTCTTGGGTTAGTTTGTAAGTGACTAAACGTGAAGCTAGCTGTGTCACTGATGATGGAAAGAGTGACTAAACTGTTGTTATTGAGTCAAATCTACAAATGCATCTAAATAAAACAAGCTTCAAGAGGATTAATGAATTGAGTCAGCGTTATGTGTCGTAAGCCTGGACTTTTGATGCTCTTTGAGAGGAGCTTTTCTTGTAAACACTCAGTTCAGAAGGTCAAACATATATGTAACTAGACGCAAGTTCACTCAGAGTACAATGTCATTTATTGTGACACGAGTAAAGCTTGTGTTATTGGTCTGGTATGTGTTTATGTGAGTGTAACTGAGCTGTAACCCGGCCCCACCTCTGCACTCTCGGATCCCTCTGAATATGCTGCGGTTCCTGCTAAAACGTACACTTAGGACTCGGCGGAACACAATGGGCCTCGGACCGGAGCGTTCCTCGCGGAATGCGGCGGTTTAGGCTGCGTTCGTTCGGTACAAAGCGTGGATTTGTTTGAGCGGACGGCGGTCGAGAGGATGTGACGTCGCGTGGGATTAAACAGAAGCTGAGTAACCTCCTGGCACCAATTTGTAAACCTCTTTCTTGTAAGCAAATGTTGGATTAATCGTTGTTTTTACGGCTTATTCGTGAGTCAGTCATTTATTTACAGCTGCTCGGGGTTGAAAAAGGGGTCAAAGACAATTTTTTCAGTCTTACGAGATTATTACGTCACATCCTGCGAGTTAAACGGACCCAGACGCTCTCAGATACTTGTCACACTGTGCAATAATAAAGGCTGATGATACTTTAAACCAAAAAAATCAGGCAAAACAGCAAAACAGAGACAGAGAAAAGGGACGCAAAGTCAAAAAAGGGCAATGATTACATGGATTTTTAAGATATAAGCAGAAAAAGTCACTGCAACTTGAGGGTTTTTTGGGATTTATCGCAACATTACATTACGTCTTGCCTTAAAATATATGGAAATTGCATTCTCTGAGACCTATAGACACGATTTCTTTGTCCTTCTTATCTTTATCTTAGCATTATAAGATTATAACCTCTCAGCTAACCTTAGCCTACAGTGTCAGGAACCTTCTACAAACACAACACGGACACAAAAAGAGACCAATCTGGACCAAAAAGTCACATTGTTCCATCGTTTCAGTCAAAACGCTCTTTGTCTTTGCTTTTTTCTGGAGTTATAAACAAAAGCCTGATGTTTGTGAGCGGCGGCCATGTCGTAGCAGTTAGTTTTAGACTGAAATTGATGATGTTAAGTAAATAAGTCTTACTGCCCTGCGGTTTCTTCAGGGTTTTATTCCAAACCTCAGCCTTGATCCCAACAGTTTAGTGTCTTCACAGCTCCGTCTACGTGACCCACTGACCGTCCTCGTCTCTGGACACGAGGCGGACGTTTTTTGGAAGTAAATCCTTTCGGTTTCTTTATTCTGGGTCGGGAAACAACACGTCATGCTGGAAGAGGCAGCGCTGGGGATTCCTGAGTTCAGTGAATGCTTCTCTTGATGCCTGTGGTTAGTCTGCACCGCTGATTGACAGAAAAATGGAAAGAAAGTGATGGAGAAGGTGATAAACCGCCGAGGAAAGCAGGGTAAAGGTAATAGAACAGCTCTCAGGGTCAGATTAAATGCTAAAAGTTCTGTTTTTTGCCTTTTTTTAAACGTCTAATACACAACATGTTGGAAACTTGCACAATATCCAACACAATTTACAATAAAATGATGCTCAATTCAGTTTTTATTCTTGTTTCAAGCTTATCAACCAAAGGACTGTCTCATATTCTCACAGAAGAATGTATATTTTCTATTCAGGGCTCTTCAGGACCAACCACAGACATGTTGTGATTGAGCTGGATGAGGTTTAACATAAGCTTACGAAGATATGTTGTGTTTCTATGGAAAAGATGTTATTCTGACGACAAACCAGCGGCAGGGCCTCGAATAAATCACTAAATGAGGGCACAGGATGGATTTGTTGAGCTTCTTTTACAGAAAAAACTGATCAGGATCACAAATAACAGCAGTTAGATGTGAATATTTACATTAAGCCCCTGTTACTACAATTTTATTCAATTGTATAAAGAGAAACAGGTTAGAAAAGCCTCGTGAGTCAAAGGCCGTGTCAACTTGGTTTCAGTTTTGGAAAAAACAGCTTGTGGTAAGTTGTTCTAAGTTTTTAGTGGTTAGTCATCCTTCTTACTGATACTATTTGACAGGATTTGCTTCCAACTTTGTAAATGGCCAAGATTGTCAGAGACTCGTCGTAGGAATACTTTGGTCTTTCAACTAATTTGTTAATTAAAGCTCCAGTCCCTGATGTTCTTTTTTTGTCCCTGTCTCAGACTCTCCTCCAAAATCAGCCTAGGGACCTCTCCTGCTTCTCTTTTATTAAAAAATAAAACCACAAAACACTAATCCATTTGACCAAACTGAAGTTTAGAGTTTAGCGTTAGCTTAGCTGTGACTTCAGCGTCAGGACGACAATTATCTCCTCCTCGTTAAACATTACGTGATTGAATTGACAGTATTTATCTGTGTTTTACGTTGCCTCCCTTTTCTCTGTTGATGCTTTTCTTTTTTCAGCTGTTTCTCTGTTAAAAGACATATTCAGCTGAAAATACACTTTATCTGCAGCTATTAAACTTCCTGGAACGTCATGTGACAAGTGTCGACCAATGGGAGCGCTCCTTTTTCGTGTAAGGTAGAGGTTCTCATCTATTACAATCCCTTAGAATTAGTAGATGGATCAGAAAGACTGTTTTTTTCACAAATTATTGATTTTACTATAAACTATTTCAGTTTCAACCATTTTCAAAACAAAAAGAAAATAATGTTAGGTCCAGTCTGTTTAAGTTACACTTTATTCATTCTTTTCTGGACATTTGTTTTAACAGGAAGTGGGTTTTATTGAGTTTTAATTGTCTATTTTTCCAAAGTGATGACTGTTCTCACTGTTTGTACTTGTTTATTCCATTTTGTTCAACTGTATACAACAAAACTTACACAATGCACCATTAAAGATGAAATACTGTACATTTCTATCACAAACAGAGCCGAATGTTTGAATTCAGGCCTGAACTAACCCTCGACAAACGAGCGCTTCAGTTTTATGTTTGTCTTACGCCGCCGCAGGACGTAGGAAGGTGTTTATTTTCCTCCGAGTCGTTGTGTACGGCGAACGAGAACCGAACAAGCCCCGGTTCTCTGTCAAACAAACGGACACGTGTAAACTCCGGCTGAGTCACGGCTCATGTTTCTGTCAGGGTTATTATGGGATGTGCGGAGGTGAAGTCGGGGTGAGACCACAGTTTGTCAGAGCGACCGCTGCTGCCGTTTGTGTTCGGAGGCCGTTTGTGTTCGGGGCCCGCTGCAGGTTTTCGGGGCCGGTGACTGGGCTCTGTTTAAACACTGAGTAAATAAAGACGGCTGACTTTTGGCTGCCCTCCTGGATTCACCTCGGAGTGTTACACCGTCAGTCATTGGGTCACGGACGAGAGCCGGAGCTAAAGGAACCGAGAGAGAGATGGAATGGTTCAACCGTCTAAGTCCAGTTAGCAATGACGAACTAAAGAGGTCTCAGGCTTTACTTTTTGTTTAGCCCAAAATCAGTCTTCAACTAAATTTGCTCGAGGGTCAGTTTGTGTCTTTACACGTGCTGCAGGGGGCGAGAATTTCAAACTAAAATATATAGTTAAATCAATAAATATGAGTTCAGATGGATTTAGTCAGATTTTAACAGATTTTAGTTGAATTAGAAACAGGTTCTAGTCGAATTTGAATTGTTTTTAGTTGGATTTCATCAGGTTTTAGGTGGATTTCATCAAATTTTAGTCAGATTTCATCAGGTTTTAGTCAGATTTCAACAGGTTTTTGATGATTTCAACAGATTTTGATCAAGTTTCAACAGATTTTGTCAGATTTCATCAGATTTTAGTTGGATTTCATCAGGTTTTAATCATATTGCATCAGGTTTTAGTTTCATTTGAACAGGTTTAGATGGAGTTATACTTGAATCAGTTTGATTTATCTTTGTAGCAAAAACCAAATCCATCTAAAACCTGTTCAAATCAATCTAAAACCTGTTCAAATCCATCTAAAACCTATTCAAATCCATCTAAAACCTGTTCAAATCCATCTAAAACCTATTCAAATCCATCTAAAACCTATTCAAATCCATCTAAAACCTATTCAAATCCATCTAAAACCTGTTCAAATCCATCTAAAACCTTTTCAAATCCATCTAAAACCTGTTCAAATCCATCTAAAACCTATTCAAATCCATCTAAAACCTGTTCAAATCCATCTAAAACCTATTCAAATCCATCTAAAACCTGTTGAAATCCAATTAAAACCGAGTGCCAGAGATATCACCTTCTAAATGTATTGAAGGCCACATAAAACACTGCACACAACACTTTTAACTCTTTTAAGACTCAAAATGTTTTAGTCAGATTTGTCACTATGAGCTTATGGTAGCTCTAAGAATATTTATGAAACTAGGCCCAAAAATGAGCTCGCTCTTTAAGAAAAAGACAAATTCAGAGTGATAAAAGTGCACAATCAGGAAGCAGACTCTTAAAACCGAGAAGACACAGAGCGGCCAAAGCTGTGATGAACCCAGTCCGATAATGGGACGGTCCGTTCCAGTGAATGATTGGGCGTCTGATCCGGTTCCAGTCGCTGATTGGCTGTGATGGCGTCGCAGTCCAACTGTAGTGTCATCCAGAGAACAGCAGAGAAGAAGAAAACCAAACCAGGAAGTGAGCGCTAACACTTCAGGACAGAGCCTCAGTGTTTACTCCAGCGTCTCTGGGCTTTAACAGGTCTCTTTAACGAAGAGCAGTGAAGACAAACGACTCGGTGTTGAGTCATTTTCACATGTTAACGTTATTTATCCCGTGATGAGTCAACATTCAGTACAAAGAAAACCTTTTGCTTTTGCTTTTGAATCTTTCCCTTCATTATTGCTCAGATTAAAAGTCTATTACGTGTTTTTTTTCCTGTTGCATTTAGTTTTTCAGTGTAATCTCCTAAAGTTTATTGTAAAAATGAGACCTTAAGACGTGATCTAGTCTTTATAATGAAGGATTTTAATAGATGAGAATGATCAGTCCACAGCAGGATTTTGTCCAATCACAGCTCACTTCAGGTAAAAAGGAGCGCTCCCATTGGTCGACACTGATGTCAACAACGAAGGAACAAGGAAATAAACCAAGGAAATGAGTTATTCTGTTGGAAATACACGTACGAAGAGAGTCTACAACAGTAAACTCCAAAGATAAAAGTTTCAGATCAGCTCTAAACTTCGATTTAATAACGTATTAGTATTTTGTGGAGATACATTTGTCTGGTTTAAACAAAAAAAGCAGGAATGATAACTGCACTAAATGAAATTAACACTGTTTTTCTTCTTTTTGTACAATTTTGGCTTTGAGTTTCCAGGCAGAAGAGTGGAGCCACTGAATCAAACTGCATTAACTGATATTATTACCAAATTAGAGGAGCCATCTGTAATACGATAAACCCTGGTTGGTGTATGGTTCGCCAGAGACATGTGGTAATGACAGAACACAGACCGTGTCGAAGCTCCACAGCCTCAGCCAACCTGGAACCCACAGGGCTTTGGCTGAAAACAGGCCCAGAGAATCCTGGGAATGTTGTTTTGAGGGAACGCTGGGTTCTGGAGGCTGTTGTAGGAGTTTTTTTAAGAGAATCTAAGTGATCAGCTTCTTGCTACGACAAAGAATAATGAAAGAAAACGACAGAAAATGTGGAAAATGGCAAGAAAAAGTCAAACTCTGAACAGAACCATGAGTAAAAGTGAAATCAAAATGGCTGAAGTGGAAAGAAATCACAGCAGGAAGGTTGTGGGTTCGACCAACACTGGGCAGTACTAAGAAAATTGTTGGATTTTGGGCTTTTTCTGCATTTTTTTTCCCACGACTGAAAGCTGTTCTACTATATTCCAGTTTTCCAGGAACGTATTTAATCAGACATTCCTCCAGTGAATGAAAGTCAGTCCTGTCGATGAACGTAAAGAACCTTTGGCCAACATTTACCTGGATTTCGAAGTAAACTGATCATTAGCATTTAGCCTTTTTTGACGACTTGCTGCTGGTAAAGTCATGTTGTAAAGACGTTTATTTAAAAAGATGGACATCATTCTTGGCATCATGTTATTATCTGGATTTAATATGAGTATATAAATGCCTTGGCTAATTATTATTTTTAATTTGTTTGTTCTCTCTGTTTTTTGTGTTTTGTTTTTTTTTTTCTTTTTTGAATACTGTGGTGTTTAACATTTTTATTGTTTTTTTATTTGGGAAAAATATCACAAAATAAATAAATAAAGGACACCAGTAAACTAAGATCATGAATATGTTAAATATCTGGATGGAATATGATGCCTTCTTTGGTCAATTAGTTTATTTATGTATTTATT
The DNA here is from genome assembly GCA_036850595.1 of Rhyacichthys aspro. Classification (NCBI taxonomy): domain Eukaryota; kingdom Metazoa; phylum Chordata; class Actinopteri; order Gobiiformes; family Rhyacichthyidae; genus Rhyacichthys; species Rhyacichthys aspro. The sequence continues at coordinate 1,978,478 of CM072165.1, forward strand.
TATTTGTCTATTTTGTTTTTTTTCTGATTTTTTTTATTTTATTTTATTTTTTTATTTTTTTTAAATACTGTGGTGTTTATTTTTTTGTCTTTTTTTTTAAATATGGGAAAAATCTCACAAATAAAAATGCCTCCATATTAACCTCTTCCTAATTTTTTTTTTTTTTTATTAATTTATTTGTTTTATTCTCTATTCTGTGTGTTCTTTTTTTCTGTTTTTTTTTTTTTTTTTTATTTGTTTATTGCCTTCACCATTTATCCAATGACCGTCACAGACAATGCACTCTGCTAAAGTAGGGCATGTTTTAAAGTGAAAATATAATAAGCCTTTGTGACCAGTGGTGATTAAATGGGTTAAAGCTCTGGTTGGGACTGGTCTGGCTCTATATTCTAAACCACACTCGTCCAGAAAGCTCAGCAGGACTCTGGCCTCAGTTGAGTAGAAATCTTGGCGAGGCTTTGACAGCAATAAAACACAGATATGAAGATGTCTCTGGGATCCGTTCGTCTCGGGGTCGAGGACGGGTCAGCGACAAGCCACAAACCTTTTACGTGTGATACGTCCAGGTTGTTGTCGAGGGTTGTTTTATAGTCAATTTCATCATATTTTTTATTACGCCGCATTTGTCTGAGATGAACACGGCTGGAGCGAGTTTAAAGCAGCTTCTGGCAGACGACTGAAATATGACTGTAATGGTTTGTCCATCTGACGTTCAGGGGTCAGCGCCGACAAAACACTGTCCTTAGATTGACTTCAGGAAGAGAAAACTAGCAAGACTCAACTGGTTTTAGTCCTGGTTTGGTTCCTTGTTTAGTTCTGGTTTCGTCACTCTTTTGTCAGTGTTAATAAATAATAAAGTTGGGGTTTCCTTTGAAAAAGCTACACTTTTATATGAAATTTACCCATTATCATTAAATTACTAAACACATATTCTACATTATTCTTTCAATTTAATCCTATTATAACTGAATAAGTGTATTTTTTTTGTAAGAAGGCAATAATGCATCGTTTTACAATTATTAAACAGATGTTCAAGACTTTGATTTTGACAGAAAGTAAACATTATCCTCCACATTCAACCTCATCCTCAACAACTCTTCACAAGGATCAATGGTTTTATTCCTGTTTGGTCTTTATTAGTTCCTGGCTCCAGTTTAACATCTTTTTGACCAATCAGAGCAGACTTGGCTCAGTGGGAGGGGCTTAACAATCTATAATAATAATAATAATCCCGTTGGCCTCTGTGTTGCTCTGCCATCATCGTTTTAGCTTAGCATCGCCAGCCGCTAACCTTTGGCTGAGCTCCGCCGTCGAGAGTCCAATTCCCCGAGAAGAGAAACATCTTCATTTTTCTATCTCGCGCTCTGCCAACATCAGCTCCGTCCCGGCTCCTCGCTGTTTTTCTGCTCCTAATGAATCCGAGGCTGCGCTAACTCCTGCTCTGACCCTGGATCTGCTGTTATTTCAGCTTCGTGCGGGCTACACTTTTGCTAAAACTGGATCATGACAAATGGCACCAGGAAAGTTTGTGACCTCCAGACTTTCAACGCTGTGGTTACACTTGGCATTTCTCGGCAAATTAGTTCTAAAGTCTCTTATTCTGCTCATTTATGGCTGAATAAAAGTGTCTGTGAGGGTTAGTGGGACGGGTCTGCCTCTAGAAACAAGTTAAAGCTGTCTTTCTACTTGTTTTATAAGAAAGATCTTCAGCATTTTTAAATTAGAAATCCTGATTAGCACAATAACATCACCACGTATTTTCATTATACACACACTGTACTATTTGTTTTGAAATTCAATACAAAAACACAGCTCAAAAGTATTTTAATATTGTGTCAATACAAGGCAGACTGTAGAAAGTTCAATTATTTTTAAATAATAAAACAGAATTTGCGATTTTCTCTCTGATCTGAACTGTTTAAAACCTATAAACGATCAGGTTTTATGTGCTCTTTGCTCCTTTCTTTTCCACAAAATACTAATACTTTTAATGTTTTATTGGCAGCTGTGAAAGAAAACCTTGACATTTTAGCTTCAATTTGCAAATATTATTATGTAATGAGACAGACTTTTTTTCTAGTCTTGGGCTTTTTAAAAATTTTTTATATTCTGGATGGGACAGAAAATCACAGAGAGGTAAAATAATTAAAGTCAATTACATTATCATTACCTCTAGCCTGCTTTTATACAGAAATATAATCGGCTTTTTGTTGCGTTCACTCGTCGTAGGAAAGATTATTTGAAGGATGCGAGCTGCAAAACGCAAACAACACACGTCCTTTTGGCTCGAGGCGTTTAGGAAACTGAGTTAAAATGCATGCCTCGAATAGTTGCTGCTCCGCTCCCTTTGCTTTCTTTCCAAATCTTCAACATCTCTTCCACACGTCTCGCTGCTTTCTTTGCCTCCTTCGGTTATTTCAGAGCGAAGGCCTCGAGTGTGCGTCTGGTAAGCGATACAGATAGAGCGACCGCAGCCTACGATAACAGGATTACGAGACAGCCGTGTTTAATTTGAGTCGAGGGCGAACTCGGGCCGAGCTCCGATGTGTTTTTACGAGCGTGTCGGAGGCTCTCGTTTTTTTTTTGGGTGGCGGCGCTTCCAGTAAAAGCAGGGTCTGAATGGGCTTCGTCCCGTGATTCACCTTCCTTCTGTGAGACAAGACACCGCTTCTGTATTTAGATCAAAACTCTCGACACAGTGGATTTGAGTTTGCGGTTTATGTCAGACGGATGTAGGACCGGCCTCTCAGACAAACCCATTCACTTTCACTGAGAAGGAAAGCGGGTCTGGAACCTCTTTTATTGAATACGACTTCCACTGAGTTCAATCATAACAGTTTATCTAAAATGGAGCTGATATTTCTCTTTCTTTCAAATGGCGTCGGTCCAGAGGCAGTTTATTCTGTGTATGTTGGTTTATATTTGTTCCATCTCCTGAAAATCCAACTCAAATTGACAAAAACCAGATAAATCCTTGAAAAAGAAGTAAGATGGTTCGTCGGGTTTACACTTGTTTATTACAAATGTTAAAATCTCATCACTCGTAAAGGATTTTCTACATAGATTCCAATAAAAAAACTGTCTGGAGCTCAAAGGACAACTAATATTTTTAGAAGGATTGAATATTGTTTTGTTTATTACCACTTTTTAAACCTTGCACGTAGAGAACAACTTCTGAACAGCTACAAAACCAAGAAGACAGACACTCTTTTGGTGAATGCGTCAATGAACAACTCTCACTGAAAATCAATGGGTTCAAGGTCTTCTAAACCTTTCCCAGTTTTCAGAAAAAACCTGTTTATGTCTATCCTCTTTCCATAATATACTGATCCACTTTTAATGACTTCTAGAATCATTAATTGCATTTTATTTTATGATTTATGAAACAGAACGTGGCATCTTCAAACCTGAGACCAGTGTTCAGTCTTATTCCTCTTTGAACACGCCTCATTTCCTTAAATCGCCACAAACAAAGCGAGTAAAGAGGTCACAAAACGACTCTTCTGAGGTGATTGTTAAAGGTCTTGATCTCAGCTTATCACAAACACTCCTGATAACAATTTCCTTTGACCTTTTCGAAAAACACAGCCCTCGACTCTTATTTCACCAGACGTTTAGTTCATTATTCTTCCAGCTACAATTCTTTCTGTAATGGGATGATTCACTTTTAACCTTCCAGATTTGACTAACGCCGTGGATAATTCCTAACCCAATCTCCTCGGTTTGTTTTCTTTGCTAAATGCAGGCCAATAATCAGACTCTTCAACAAGCGATTCCCATTTTCTTCCAGGACCACAAGCTTTCTTTTACATTTATCACTTTTTGCATCCAAAAGATATTCATCACAGCAGAAATCATCCAAACGAAGGCTTCTTTGCAAACCCTGAGAGAAACTTTATTTGGCCGGGTTCTGTTGTCTCACTTATTTTTAGCCGAAATCACGTCCAGCGTTTCTTTTTTGGAGTTGAAGGAGCGGTCCAGAAGAAGATGAGGGAGAATGGTATCCGCCGTGCGCTGCCAGATCCTTGCAGTCAGGCAAACACAGCGGTTCCTCATCGACAGAGCTGTGGTCGGGGTCCTGAAATTATCTGGTCAGACGTCGGTCAAATCGAGGGGGGTTGTCGGTCGGATTCCCGTAACTGGGGCAATTTAGACTATTTTTGTTAAACGCTATCTGCATTCTTCAAATAACCGTGACTTTGACATTCTTTCCTCTTGTTGATTCACTCGTGTCTCCGTTTTCTATTTAAACATCCAGACTGTTTTGTTTCCAACGACGTTCCTCTGAAGGATTACCTTTGACCACGGTAAAACTACACACCGAAACAATCTGCAGCAGTTTGATTCAGGTCTGAAGAACACAGACGGAGATTAACAGCCCAGAGTCTGTTTCTGTTTCTGAGGTCGAGGTCTCACGGCTGAACCGCTCAGACTCAAATCAAGTCACTTATTCTTAAGACCAGCTCAGAAGTTACACACGACTTCAGCGAAATCCCTAACGCTTAAACCTCGGTTGTGTTCGCTTCACCTGAACATGACGCCATTTACATCGACTCCTTCCGGAAAGAGCTTCTGGAGAGTCGGACCTCAGCGTTCACAGACACTTTAGTCTCCCGTTGACCTCCAGTTTAAACACATTTTTCTCATTTCAAACAAGCTTCATCTCTGTTGTGAACTGCCCGTCTTTAAAAATTCCTCCTCCCAGTTCTCTGTGTTCCTTCGACTCATATTTTACCAACTCTGGGTCAGTGCTAAGCATTTTTCCAGAGCTGTATTTGCGAATGCTCCAAGCCTCTCCGAGTGATGACAGCGCTTCAAAACTCTGGGCTCCTTTCTCTTCTTTCAGGCCAGAATCTCTCTCTGTTGGTCTTTTATTACTGCTTTTTTCTTTTTGTCTTGTTCATTCCTCATGTACTTTTCTGGTCCTGTTTGTTTAGTTCAAGACTTTGAGAACGTAAATAAATACTGATATAAAAGACTCTGCCAGAGGTCATTATACTGTTCATTATAGACAAAAATGTACGAGAGGATGCCATAAATCCACTTTTTGTCTACGTTTTTGCCTATAAATGGCTTTTACACGACTTAAGAAAGAAGAGAGTTACAATATTTATCTGCAGCACACTTTGCTTCAAATATGACCCGAGTCTAACCTTAAAACAACTCTTAACCTGAAAATATAACAGTTTACATTAAGGGGACCCTACAGTGCGTCTTTAATAGTCTTCTTCAGTGACTCTGGAAATACATTTACATACCAAGGTCTACACTCTTTTCTACACTCATATTCAAGACAATAGACATTATCCTTTATCTTAATAGAAGTTTGACCGTATTAAAACATGTATATTCAAATATAGTGCATAGAAACGGCCTGAAATGATCCTGGAGTCTTCAGAGACGCAGATAATGAGCCGTCGAATACAGTGTCTGATCCACTTTTCCAGAACATGGGTCCGACCGCACAATAACAAAGAGCACACGCCTGAAAGTCCACGTCCCGGATCAGCTTTCCCTCGGTCGGGTTCGGAAAAACCACCGAGCAGAACGAGGCAGCGCCTGAGGGGAGCTTCAGAGTGAGAACGGGAAAAGAACAGTTATGATTGAGGTTGAGATGTGAGAAGTTAAACAAAGAGAGATAGAAGAGAAAATGGTGATCCTGTTGCTCCGACGCCAAAAAGAACCAGCAACAGTCCAAAACTGAGAAATAGGCTAAAAAAAGCTTTCTTTGTGCAAACACAACTGACTTTTAAGGCAAGATCTAGAGTTTTAGAGACTGAGACCAATGGGAACACACTAGATCTGTCCAGTCTGGGTTTTTGGAGTGTTTTCTTCGCCCTGATGGAGGGTCTAACGCCTCATTTACACTGACTGCGAAACGGATTCCGTACGGAATCCGTAAGGACTGCCATTTACACCGGGAGCGGTGTGTGTGCTGTACGTGTCCGGAAATCTGCATCCGCGAGACCACAAAACCACAGGGATTCACGCTGAAGAGTTGAGTTCACGTGATAACATCCATGTAAAGAGAGAGGTGCTGATAAAAACTCACCAGTATATCCCAGAGCTCCAGCTATTTCACTCCATGCCTTCTTTCTGGTGTTGTCCTTATAAAAAGTATGTGAAATATCATATGTGTGGTTTTGGACTTCCGTGATGAATCTCTCGTCGTCCGTGGTCTCAAATAACCCCGGGACCCCGTCACTGCACTTGTAATTTCTTCAACTTCATGAAAATCCACATGCGGCGTCCGGAAAAATAGACTTCTTGCGGAAACCTTCCGGAGCTCCGGATCAGGAGACGTAACACACCGCAGCTGGTGTAAATGCTTGCACTGACTACAACGGTTTCTATTCCTAGCGGCGTCCGTACGGACGCCGTTCCGTATCTGTTCTGCAGTCAGTGTAAATTAGGCGTAAGGACAGGGGGTGTTCTCTACTTCATCCTGTTTGTCTATTTACGATCTATTTACGGTCCTCAGTGGGATTTTGAGGAAGCAGAACCAACATCCACAGAATAAACTGCCTCTGGACACAACTTGCCAGAAACACAACCAATCAAAGCCTTCCTCATTTTAGATAAAGTCAGGCCTGTATCTTTAAGGCACGGATCCCAGACTCCTGCCAGGCTCTGAGAACTCAACAAGACCAAACAAAGACCAGCACCAGTCTGAGATGAGATTAAGACCGGACTAAAGGCCCTCAACAACCATTTTTCATCATAGTGCAGACATTTGAAAGATGTCTGTGATGATGTTGAATAATAGTCTAGCCTTATGCTTTTGATTTGTGAACTAATGACTGCAGCTTCTTCTGTTTAGTCATTGTTGCGCTGCATTTATCTGAAGAAGTCATCTGGACATAATTAAAACGCTTGAAGACATTTCTAGTTCCTGTTCCTTTAAGGAGTTTTTTTTAGCATTTTCAGCAACATTTTATAAAATCAGACTTGTGCAGGACAAAATGTCCTTGTGATCGCTGATAATGTCCTGGAAGATTTGTGATTCCAAATGAAATTCTTCGGTCTCAGTGTGTGCTGCGTTAGCGACTGTCGGAGTCTCGTTCATTTGCATAACGTCTTCAGATGTGGTCGAAGCAATGCAGAGCAGATTCTTAACTCATTTCTGGGAAAGATTTCCCAAACACTTCAACTGTGGCTGATTTTAATTTTAGACCAAATGCTTAAACTGATTTAAAGTCCCAGAACTCTCACTGAGAGCGTACAATAAGTCTGGATTCATGTGAAATTTGTTCTTACGGCCGAGGATCAAAACTCAGTCGGTGCATAACTTTCTCAACAAATGTTTTCCATAAAACATGTTTTTCGTGTGAAATAAACTTTTGTAGAACGGTCAGAGGTCGTTCAAAAGTGACTCCAAAACTAATCTTGCAGCTGTAGGGCACCAAAAACTGTGTCCCATCCACACATTAGAAATGCATAAATGCAAAAAGGATAGAATTTGAAGAAAGCTAAAAACTTTGAGACTAAACACGGGATTATTTACAAGCTCCTTTCTTGATGTTAAATTAGTTACGAGAAAGAAAAAGCCACTGATTAAGACTCATTACTTGCCTTTAACGCATCAGCTCTGCCATCAATAAAACTTTATTAAAATGCAAATCCCAATAAACAAAGGTGAATGTGTAAACTCTCTGGTTTTATACAGCATTTATCTCACATTATACAAGGTCATTACCGCCATAAACACATGATGAAGCCTGTTAACGTTTTGTGCATTTTTCCACGTTTGATTGTTTTTGTGGCTGCCATGTTTTGAGCAGAAATGCAGATCTTGTATTTGTGTGTTGTTTGTTTGCTGGTCCTTTAAAAGGGGGCACTGTGAGGTTGATGAGAAACAAGCCACTTTATGGGTTTCTGAAATGAGTTGTAATGAACGAAGAGTGGGCGCAAACAAGACCACGAGCCAAAAAGGATGAAAGACAGATTGGGTTTGTTTGGAGAGGTGTACAAACTCTGGTTCTGCAAAAAGAACAGAACAAAGGTCTGCGTCCACTTCCAAGAGAACCCTGGATCGATTAAGGTGAGATGAAAGCAAACCAAAGACAGAAAAATGAAACAAAACTCATCGTGAGAATGGCCACGACTGGATCTTGTTTTTGTTTTCCGTGAACTGTCCCAGGGCTTGAAGGCCAGGGCACTGACATTAAAAGGATTATTTTCAACAGTTTAAACAGCTATATACCTTTATTGGTATAGAATTTTTGGGGGGAATTTAAAAATAGTTCAAAAACATACAGACTAATCTTCTTAATTCGGATATTTACACATTTTCATACACATTAAATACCATTAAATCTGCAAAAACAAAGCTTCTGTTGTTGAAGATGCTCATTATGATCTCAACGAATAAATCAGTCGGGTTCTTTGTTGTTCTTGATTTATAAATGAAACACCTCTCTGTCCAAACCAAACATGAGCTTAATCCTAAAATGATAATGAGATCTTTAAAAAGTCTGGCTCGATCCAACAGCTACAAAAAGTGGCCTATAGCTCAACACGGGGGTGGCTCATGTCTTCAAGATCCCACTGTGTCATCCACCTCACAATCTAACAAGAGGCAGAGAAGAAATAGTCTAATTTTGTCTTGTCTGTGTTTTAGGGTCACATCAGTCCCGTATCTCCTCCAGTAGACCTTTAAAACTCCAATATCAAGTCTCTTTGGACACATTTTGGGTTCATACATTTTATTAAATTCCTAACAAATGTTAAATTGCCTCTGAACTCTCCCAGACGGACTCTCTGCCCACCGTCTGGCCTTCGAGTCACCTCCAAAGTGACTCGGGGCCTGTTCAGCGTCCAGTTGGACCACGGCGCTGTTGGACCGCCGCTCGGTTCAAACCCCAGTCTTGGACCCTCCGCGTCGCTGCAGACCCAACGGAGCCCGGAGGATTGCTTTTCTCTTTTCCCGTCTGTAGTTTTGTGCAAAAAGGTGTTTGATTTGGTCGATCCGGTTTTTGGCTGAGCCTAAACCGACCGAGATGGGAATCTGAGCAATGTCGGCTCCGGCCAATGAGAATTCATGACAGTGGAGCTCAATGTATTATTTCAATCAGTACTTTGGACTTTCTGAATAGTTTTGTTGGTTTCCTGACTTTAAAACATAACTATATGACTTCAGGTGGTTGCCAGGCTCCTTAACTAAAAACTATTTCAATAAATTATCTCTGAGTGGTTCCTCTTCCCTAAAAATAGTTTTTATGACCTGACTCTCGTTGAAGAAGGACAATAATCATTAATAATAATAACATTTTGCAGATTTTATTGACAACATATTGTGACATGACGTTTAACAAAGTGTACAGTCATTTAATTAACCAACTTTATTAAACAAATGAACAGAACTGAACTATAACAACTATATAACACTGCACTGTTTGAATTGTGTATAGCAGTTTTGTTTTCTGTGCAGTATATTGTAATTTTTGTATTTGAGTCTGTTCAATGACTGATGGACTCATTCTCAAACCTGTCCTCATCACTCCCAAAGAAAAACCCCAACACTGCTGCTCTCACCTCACACTAAATACACCAGTGTTGTGCAATGCTTATTTTTAAGCCAAAGGTGCTGGATTTCAGTCGAGGGTTGGCACGAACGGCGCAGATGCTAGAAACATTACTAAATGTGCCTCTCATGTTGCGAAATAAGGATTTGACCAAAAGTATTATAAGTTAGGACTTCAATACAGTACCATAAAATGGTCACTTCATTATTATTTGTACCTGAGAGCTGCCAGATTAAATCAAAAAGAGTTTCTGGATCACGTTCTGTCTCAAATAAAACCCTGACGGTCAATTTAAAGTGAGCTTTTTGTTCAGAAATGTACAAACTCTAATGTAAGCGTGTCATAAATGACAGCTAACCATCTAATGTTAGCGTTTAGCCAGTAACAACACAGAAAAACACTGGTCGACACTTGTCACATGACGTTCCAGGAAGTTTAATAGCTGCAGATAAAGTGTATTTTCAGCTGAATATGTCTTTTAACAGAGAAACAGCTGAAAAAAGAAAAGCATCAACAGAGAAAAGGGAGACAACGTAAAACACAGATAAATACTGTCAATTCAATCACGTAATGTTTAACGAGGAGGAGATAATTGTCGTCCTGACGCTGAAGTCACAGCTAAGCTAACGCTAAACTCTAAACTTCAGTTTGGTCAAATGGATTAGTATTTTGTGGTTTTATTTTTTAATAAAAGAGAAGCAGGAGAGGTCTCTAGACTGATTTTGGAGGAGAGTCTGAGACAGAGACAAGAAAAGAAAATCAGGGACTGGAGCTTTAAAATGTCGGCAAATGCAGTGTCACAAAACAAATAAACCAGACCTGGGCTCAGTTTGGTTTTGGACCAACACGACCTCGTTCTTTGTCTTATCTGAACAAGCTTTTACACCTTGTCACTTTTGTCTGGCCCAAAATGGTCAGTTCAGTTCCAGATTTTCCAGGTTTTCCAGGTTTTTCCAGGACTTGTGGGAGCCCTGCGCTGAACATGAACTGGGATTAAATCTTTTGTGTCTATTTCTGCACGTGTTATTCCAAGTGTGTGTGGAGCGTTGTGTTTGGAGCCAGAGGTTTAGGACGAGGAGGGAGGGAATTATGGGAAATGAGTCGAACATAAAAAAGCCACTCAAATCAGAAGCAGACAAAAAGTTCAAAAAGGGACAAGGAATCCGAATATTCAGATTCTTTGATACGCCATTATCCTCTCGGAGCTCTTTCTTCTATCTCTCCACGTTCCCCGGAGGGACGTTAATTGGCTGACAGCGACGTTTTGTGTTTTTTTTCTCCAACTTTTCAAACAGTTATTGCTTTAATTATCCGTCAATGGATTCGGCATCTGCCCGCACCATGTCTCTGGAACAGGATTCAAACACGAGCCCCTTTCCTTCGAGCTCATTGTCCCGAAAAGCTCCGTTTTTATATCGTATGTGCAAACACAGAGGAGTGCGTGACCCTGTAATAACACACTGTATTTCCCGTTGGACTCCACGGTATTTGGCCATAAACACTTCATAAAGGCTTGTCTTTGCTAATGACTCGACTAAAGAGAGAAGCAGACCGAGCGAGCGGGTCTTTACGGCTTGGATTCGACCGATGTTTTATCCCCAGAGGCTCAGATACCGCTGCAATTTATTACAGAGTTTAAGCTGCGTAATTCAGAGTCGGCTTTCATCTGTCTGGAGCTGTTGGATAGAACGCAGGAAGACTTGGATCAAATGGTAAATTAGTTTAATAAATTTTGCTGGATGTTGGAGAATTTGACGGTTTTGGATGCCATGTTCTTATTGCGTGGTTTTATCAGGTTTCCCAATGGTTTTAAAACGGTAAATGATTAGATTTTAAACAACGCTGTTCGATGGTCTTTAATCAAACCTGACAATCTCAGTCATTCACAGAAACAAAGATATTACACTCTCCTTCAGTTTGGAAATGGAAGGCACCACTGTATTATCCCTTCTCTCTCATGGTTCTTGTCTATTTACTCTGTATCTATCAAATAAAGGGAAAAAAAACTGAATCACAACATGTGGCAGGGTTAGCATTTTAAAAGCAAATCATGCACAGTTTAAAAATGATCATTTGCGATTTTATTCAGTCATTCTAGTCCTTAATCATGTTTTACAGTTAAATGATGTTTTTCATCAACAGATTTCACTTCAAACATGTAAAATAAGTAGAAAATAACCAAATTGTGTTGTTTTCCATTCCTTGATTGGACCTTTTCAAAAGTTAATGCACATAAAGTGTAATTGTTTTATCTACTTTTTTGTGTTCAGTATGAAAGGAATCTCAAAAATCTGTTTTGATTTGCCTGAAAACTCAGCATGAAGATGAGAGGAAGAGAAAATCAGGCTTTTATCCAATTAAATTCAATTAAATCCAAAATATCCACTTAGCCAGGGTTTTATCAGAACAGATGCCGGTCAGTAGTTTCCAGTTTCAAAGAGAAATGGTGATGTTGAAGATCAGGAGGCAAAACGATGCCTCTGTCCAATACCAGAAAGACATTTAACGAAAATCAGACGAGGACGGCTCATAGACGGGTCCCGCTGCTGAGGTATGGTCCCCTCCATTAAAACCACGATTGTGTCTTTGTTTCTTGAAGCTCAAAGAATCAAGGAAAATCTTTTAGTTTGGTTTGGTTTAGTCCATTGTGATGTCATATATTATCATTTTGTCAATTGTTGACTGAAAATGTCCAGAGTTGTGTTGGTAAAGTACAATGAAAAACAGTTCTTTAAAATTAAGTGTCAATATTCAACTTTCTGCTTCCAAATAAATTCAGTTTTAAATAAAGCAGACATTGTTCTCGCTTCTCATTTCGTGAAGACAGAACGGGCAGCGCTTTTCCAACTGGACTCATTACATTAGGGCTTCAGTTCTCTATGCATTTTACACATTTGTTGATTTTATTCCTCATTTAACGAGAACTTCACACCAGAACAAGAACTGACAGAGAATAAACATTAAATGGACAACTGATCCAAATACAAGGCTCCTAATGATCTCTCCGGCCCATTCATCTTTGTGTGCCTTTCTTTGTCGATCGGCGGTGGATATTTTCCTCTCGATGCCAGGCTGAGGCCCGTCCGACGCTGCCAACCACAATAATATTTTAGGACGCGCCGCGAGAGACAGGAGCGTATAAATACTTCCACATTACTGGAATAGTTGAGAGCGAGACGGACGGCGAAGACGGAGGTGATCCAGAGGCCGACGTGAGGACGGACGCAAGAAAAATACAAGTCAGTCAAATGTCAGGAAAATAAGGTCTTATTCTTTCCATAATGAAACTGTATACATCATTAAAAGCATCACAAAGCCAGTCATTTTTATTCAAGTGAGCTGTGGGATGATATTTCCCTGGACTTTTGGCAAATGTTGAGTAGAACTGTATAAAAAGGTGAAGAAAGAGCCAAACGCAGGATTTAGATCCACAACAATGGTTCTCAGTTTGTAAAAAGTCATCTGTGTCGACTGAATGAAGACGTTTTGGGAGTTTTGAAGAAGTCCACAATGGGACACCCACCTTGAAAGGACTTTAAAAGAACCAAGACGCTTAAATGAAACAAATTAGAGTCCCAACATTGACCTGCTGATGTCGTTATTATGTAAGATGTCTGTTTACTTACCCTGGCTTTTACAGATATGACGGTCTAACTTTTATTTAACTAACTCAATTCTATTTTATTATTAGGACCAACAGACAACAAGGCAACAGTAACTGTCAGCCCCCAAAGTGCCCCTCTCCGTGTCCATCTTTGTCACGTTACTCGTAGATAATCCTGAACTTACTCGAAAAATGGATTCCATTGTTCTGCAGAGACTCTAAACCAAAGCATCTCAGGATAATATGACGCTTTCACTGTGATTATGAGAGTTTTTATCGTCAGCAGACTTTATTAGAGCTAGCATTAGCATTAGCCACAACACAGTGAGCGGGGCAGGGTTAGTGGAAACGATTTTCTGTTAAATTTGATTTAGCGTACGACTGTTTTTGCCATCGTTCAAAATTAAAAACTCGAATTACCACAAAGTTTGAGTGATGTTTTCTGTGTTGCTATTCTACAGAGACACAGTAGATGGCGCTGTCAAAGGGTTCAGTCGTGATTTTGCTCTTGCTTCTTGTCACTTGTTCCCTGTTTTTGGTTTGTTTAGACCTGTTTGATCAAACCAGATCAGTGTCATTTGGAGGCGAACAGAGACCCATCTTTTTTGAGGGTCTTGAAGGTTTCACTCGGCAGCATTTACACTTATCCAGATGCATCACGCTAACAACCACAGTTTGTTTAGAGCTCACAAATACAGTTTGTACATATCCTTAGTGAGCCTAGGTCTGGGGAACCACTGTAATCTCATTAACATTAACATTAAGTAAAAATGTATTTAGAGGATGACGTCAAAAGCTCTTTATAAAGGTCGGGCAAAGCATAAAAAATACCCAGAAAAGCTAAAAACAAGAAGCACATGGAGAATTGCATAAATACTCAACACTGGTTTAAGATACGTTTCAGCCTTTCTTCAACAAAGTCAGTGTATAGAAGTCTGCAGTGCAACCGTTGTACAAAATAAATTCAGAAATCCAACATGAATACAGTGTGTTATGTGTTTTTGTAAAAGCAGAACAGAAATAATCCCCAGAGAAGCAGACTCTAAAAGAGGCTCATGTGGAACCGCTGTGAACTTATGCCACCATTAGGTCTGGGTTAGGATCATTTGTCGAAACAGAAAAAAGCTTGCAGCCTGCAGATTTTTCATGAGCTTTTTGTGGTTTTGAAGCCAAGTCGCTGCCAATTTATAACTGGAGTAAAAGTCTGTGTGTGTTCACAGAGGAGGTCAAACAGTAGGGGAGCCTTTTATATCAAAACGTTGGAGTCTGGGCTGGCTCTGCCTCGGCACGATCCCTCCACCGTGACCCGTCGCTTAAATGAGTTCAGCATGATTACAACAAAGCCATCGGAGGCTGGGGAGAGCTGGGAGAATGAACAATGCATTGTTCCATAGCTTTAAATGCTCAAATGTGAGTCTGTCCTTTGGAAAAACGTGACTTTAGGTCTAAAAGTTTGACGTCTGACGGCGCACATGAGCATCTTTAACAACAATGTGCTTTTATCGAGACTTTTGCACCGATTCCAAGACAATATCTGACATCTTATTTATGCTGTTGATCAAGTCGTGTCAAAAAGCGCATTCCAACAAAACCATTTCTCCATCAGCGCGAGAAAATTGGTTGGTTTAACAACTTTAAATGGCTTCAGGGTAAATCTGATAGTTGTGAACATAATGACAATGGCTAAAACTGGGAACAAAGAAAGACAAACAGGGCTATGGCAGCTGGAGAGAATGTGCAGAAGACAATAGGATTAGGTTTAATTATAAAGGTACAGTCATCTTCCACCACTTGGTTCTGTTGGAGGTAAACAGGCTTCAATTCTTCCAAATAAATGACTCCTTTAAGACAAAGCTATAACCTCACGTTTCCACTGGTTTCTGTAAATGATACATTCATTGACACTGATTTTTTATTTTTATTTTGCTGAAATGACCTCAGAGCTGTCTGCGGCCAGGATAGTGTTATACAGAACAACATGGACCCTGTTCTTCAGCCAACAA
Source organism: Rhyacichthys aspro (assembly GCA_036850595.1). Taxonomy (NCBI): domain Eukaryota; kingdom Metazoa; phylum Chordata; class Actinopteri; order Gobiiformes; family Rhyacichthyidae; genus Rhyacichthys; species Rhyacichthys aspro. The sequence goes on from CM072165.1 coordinate 1,993,609, forward strand.
GCTTTAGTCAGAACAGTAATTAAAGCTAAACTGTTAAATGTTTGAGGATACAGTCCCAGATCTGCCCTCTCTTTCCCCCGCTGCACTCACCCTAACTCTCTAACCTTTTGTTTCTTCTTGTACCTGCACCTTTTGACCTGAAACCCGACTCTTTGCCTCTTTGCCTTCGCTCCCCCAATAACTTGTGACTGCCGAGCGTCGTCCCGTCCTCTGTGTCCCGCTAACACCAAACTCACCTCTTCCCCCGTTTCTCACCCCCTCCGCCGGCTGTAACCCTACACTTACCTTTAAACGGCCCCCCTCTCTTGTATTTTAACTCTCCCATAACTTCACACAGCGCTGAACTATGGCCTGAACTCACACATAAAGAGAGGTACATAAACACATGTGTCCGAGTCGCCGCTCGGGAGTAAATCGATCGGCCGTCGTTAAAACGCCTCATAGACCGCTGTTACACAATGTTAAAGATACGCAGTGTGTTTAAAACCACTCATCTGTAAAACGTTTACTGCTGCCTTCACACCTTCTCCTGCTTTTGTAACATTTAACGACCTATCTCTGAGTAAATTAACAGTAACGAGGATTTACTGTCAGCATGTTATGTTATAGAGTGTGCACAGTTAATAATAGCAAAGTTAAGCTTCAAAACAACAAAATGTTGATAAAATAAGTAAAGGCACGAAAATAAGTCTTGAGAAAGAAGACTGTACCTGATATTTTTCTTCTAGTAATGGTTCAAACCCAAATAGTTTATTGTAAAAGCAAAAATGAGAAAATAAACAGTCTTTCTGATCCATCTCCTGTTGATTCTAAGGGATTGTAATAGATGAGAACCTCTATTCAGGAACAGAAAACCTTGGACAATCACATGCTCCAAAAAGGAGCGCTCCCATTGGTCGACACTTGTCACATGACGTTCCAGGAAGTTTAATAGCTGCAGATAAAGTGTATTTTCAGCTGAATATGTCTTTTAACAGAGAAACAGCTGAAAAAAGAAAAGCATCAACAGAGAAAAGGGAGGCAACGTAAAACACAGATAAATACTGTCAATTCAATCACGTAATGTTTAACGAGGAGGAGATAATTGTCGTCCTGACGCTGAAGTCACAGCTAAGCTAACGCTAAACTCTAAACTTCAGTTTGGTCAAATGGATTAGTATTTTGTGTTTTATTTTTTAATAAAAGAGAAGCAGGAGAGGTCCCTAGACTGATTTTGGAGGAGAGTCTGAGACAGAGACAAGAAAAGAACATCAGGGACTGGAGCTTTAAATGTTTTTTGATGGTCAAAGAAGATAAATTCATAATGGTTTTGTCAGGTTATATTTTACATGTCTTTTTTGCAACATGCTAAGCCACATCTTTAATACAACTGAAAAAAAAGTTATGAGAGTTAACACACAAGAATCTTGAATATTTGAAAATGGTTGAATCAGCGCCAAACTTAAAGCAAAATGTGCTCCAGCAAAAAGAGGATATAAAATCAAAGCAAAGATATAGAGTTGCATCACTGACCATTTTCTGACCTCATAAATAATAAGTAAATGACACAGCTTCTCTATTAAATATCTGGTGAACACAGACTGGACAGTGCCGTATTTTTTCTTCTGAGAAAGATGAGTCGTGTCGAATCCAGCAGAAAAATGCAGTTGGCGTTGTGTTTGAGTGTTTGTCCTTCTGCAGGCGGTCGCTCCAAACATCCGTCCAATTTCTCCCCAATTCACAACCGTCCCATATATTCTCACATTCTCCGCAGTTATCACGTTCTCAGATGTTCGAGGAAGGGCCAGAAGGTCTCACGGAGAAAACCCAGTCGACGCTCGGCCCCTGGACAACCCCTGTTCTGGGCCTGACCCCGGTCTCACGCCGTAACTTAACGCCTGTTTCCACATCTCGCGAAACGGAGACGACCCTCGGCTAAACAGGTTCACTCCGGGGCTACGAACACAACGGCCAGGTTCAGCAGAGCGGGACAGGACAAAGGACTACAACATTTTTAAAGATGCAAGACTAAAGTAAGACGAGGACTAAACCGAAGACGGGTTTTAAATGAAAAAACAAACCAAACGAGGCAAAAATGACTTTGGTCCGTACCCAGAAATTCAATCTACTTCTAGTCTAATCCATTAGTTCCACTAGTTTTAGTCGACTAAATATTATAAGAATTTAGTTGACTATATCTACCATAGATTTAATATAAAGACCTTTCTGAACTAATCATTTCTACCTAAAGGAAATATAACTACTACTAACCTGTTACGGCTGGTGTTGATCTGAATGTGCAACACACACAGTTTTTCCAAACATAAATATATCTTTATTTAAAATGGTTTAAATTAAATAACATCTCAATAATAGTAAAATTAAAAATAGTAAATAAACATTTTGTAACAAACTAAATACTGTAAAATGACTTGTAAAAACAGGTTTAACAACATCAATCAGTTGAGTTTTCAACTTTAACGTTTCCACTGAATCTGTGTTCATTTGTCCCTCTTCTTTTCCTCCAAGTGTTAACATAGTTTCTATTTAAAGTGGTTCTCTTTTGGTCTCCTGTCGTCTTCCCGAGGCTCTAACAAATGTTTGTGTCTGACATCACTTCAGCGACGCTCAAAAACCTGAGTCTGATTGGATCTCTTCTCAACATTTAGTCTCTGGTCAGTTTTGTGTTTATTTGACGAAAGTGTCGATACATTTAGTCAAAGTTTTCGTTCTCATTAATCACTTTTTATTTAGTTTCTGTTTTGTTTTCGGACGCAAAAGATGTCTTTGACAAAAACAATGATGAAAATTATTCGTCAACAAAAAGTTTTAGTCCGTGGCTCTTAGTCTTTGTCCTGCTCTAATCATGGATTTAATCTTGGTTTAGTCTGGGATTTAGTCCTTCAATGGGACATTATTTTATGGATATGTCCCATTTTAGTGTTTGTTTAGTTGTTATTTTTTCTGGGTTAGGCCAAGGTTGGTTCTTGTTTAGTCTTTAGTTAAGATTTGGTTTTATCCAGTTTTGTAAAGGTTTAGTTCGGTTCAGGTCTGAATCTAGCATTGGTTCAGTATTTGTTTAGAACCAATCCTGATATTTGTTGAAGAAAATGTGGAGTTTTCGTTCTCATCAGTTAGTTTTTATTTAGTTTTTGTTGTTTCGTATTTGTATCATTGACAAAAACTTTGATTAAAATGATCCATCAGCTAAACGTCCTCAGACTAAACCTAAAAGCGTTTGAGGCAGGACTCAAGTTAAATTAAGGGTTTGTTTTCACCAAGTTCCATTAAACAAACTCTGGTGCAGTCGTTCTGTTTGTACGGTTAAGTCGGATCAATGTAAACCCCTCGAAAAAGGTGGATCTCGGGTTAAACCGGAGAAAAGCCCCGGCCTAAATCAACACTAAAGCGGGTGTTCAGAGCTGCCCCGGTGAGTGTGACCCGGGAGTAACTCGGTGAAGGCAGCCAGTAAAACGCTGAGGAATCGTCGGCCGTAACTTGACATTCTGGTGGTTTGTTTGGATAACCTCTGTGCGCTCCGAGCCAACACACACTCTCTCTGCGGCGCTCAGTATTTTACGTTTACGACTCCCCAGACCCCGTCCCCTCCGGCCCCGAGCCCCCCGTCCCACCCGCCACACACACATCCAGCTCCAGTGTTTTCACAGCAATTATCTCCAACAATAACCACCCAGACGTACTGTATTGTCAGCGCTGTTTATAGGAGTTATGAAATGTTTCCGGATCTACGCGACGGATTAGCTCCCGTAGCCTCGAGAGAACGGTTTGAAGCCTCATTTACACATTCACCAAAACTTAAACACAATAAATTAGGTGTTATTGTCATACTTTGTTGGTATAATTCCTCTAGAGCTTCATGGAAAACTCATTGAAAAATTACAGAGGAGAATAACACACACTGTGACACATTTAAATAAAGCAAAATCAAATCAAATTTTAGACCAATTCTTTAGCAAAACAATCAAAGAAGAAAAGTCACGCTAATGCTACTGTAGATTAGGTTTAGGTTGAATTAAATTCTTGAGAGCATTAGTGTTCTTTTTAATTACTTTGAGAAAAAAATTACAAAATTACCCCTGCAGCCTCTTTCATTCAAATCTGCCATCTACATTTTAAAATATAATACGTTTAATGTCATTTAAACGTTAGCTTAGCTGTGACTTCAGCGCCAGGACGACAATTATCTCCTCCTCGTTAAACATGACGTGATTGAATTGACAGTATTTATCTGTGTTTTACGTTGTCTCCCTTTTCTCTGTTGATGCTTTTCTTTTTTCAGCTGTTTCTCTGTTAAAAGACATATTCAGCTGAAAATACACTTTATCTGCAGCTATTCAACTTCCTGGAACGTCATGTGACAAGTGGCGACCAATGGGAGCGCTCCAAGGTTTTCTGTTCCTGAATAGAGGTTCTCATCTATTACAATTAAAATTCTATTTGGGTTTAAACCATTTTCACAACTAGAAGAAAAATTCTGTAACAAATAAAAACAAATAAAATAACAAAATCCAGAACCCTTTTTTTATTTTTGGTCACTTTTGGCTCCAAGACAACAATTCAAATCTTACAAAGTCTAATATGTACAAATGTAAATGTATAAAAATGAAAAGTTTTCCTGTGAGCCTCACGTTCGAGTTGACCTTATTCTACACGAGCAGATCCAGAGTGAAGAGACGTATATGAACTGTGTGTTTTCCGTGAACTCTCCCGCTGTGTGTTCAGCTGTATTTATGAGTCTCTGGGCTCTCACTGAAAACCAAGTCTTCTCTAACTTTTACCTCGACGTGACCCTGAGCTCGATGTGTGGGAGAAGACTGTCATTACCGCAGCCTGACCTCCGTCACTGAGGCGGGATCTGGGATTTCAACGGGACTGATGCATGTATGGATCATTTATAGTCTTGTATGTGTTGTTTAGACAGTTTTCTAACTCAGTGCATGAAGTGTTGTAACATGGTTAAGATTGTTACACAGTTAAAAACTTGATAGCCACACGTGAGTTATCTGGTTTCAAATCCTGTGAATGTTAACCTTTATTTATTTCATCTCTCTCTGAAACAAGACTAAATGAAAACAATATCTTGACTTCAGGGAAAATCTCAGGTTCATAATAAAATGAACTAAACCTAAGTCTTAAACCAGGTCTAAACAGTCAGTGTACTTTCTGGCCTTTGGATATTCTTCTTTTGATATGAGAAAACCAAAATCAGAAAATGAGCCATTTACCAACTATCATCAGAAACAATAAAATGGAAAATCCAGAAATGTCTTGTGTTTTTTTTTTGTTTTGAAAACTGAAACTGAAACTGGAGAACAAAAAAACGCATTTATTGGATTCTATATTTAGTTAATAAACCAAAATGAAACATGACTGGATGTTTAATATTGTGAGCTACCATTAGCCTCGTGGCTAAACCTGGAGCTCGAGTAAACGGTGACTGTGAAGGCACCGTGAGTCTGGGGCAGCTGCTGCCGCCTCCGTCCGATAGGTCTCATCTGTCCTCGTCTCGTCTGATGGGATTTTAACGTTTAAAAGAACCACAAATCGTCCCGGTAAAAGTAAAGACCCGGAAAGTAGAACGATGAGCAGCTAGAGCCACTTAATGGAGAGATCATTTTATTATAAGACAAAATAAAACTTTGAGATGATTGATCAGAGCAGTTTCTTAGCATTAATAAAAATACAGTGCCATGAAAAGTATTTGCCCCTTTTCTGACTTAAAAGCATAACTTATAAACTATATTTACTTGAGTTATCTTTGTCTAATATTTAAATTGGTTTGATCTGAAACAGTTAAGACGTGTAGAGAAAGTGGAGAAAAGGAAGAAATCAGGAAGAGGGCAGATACTTTTTGGCATCTCTTTATTATCCAAGTAAAAGTTTTGCCTGCAGACATTAACGAATGTACTGTTTTTGCTTCTCTTGGTTTACTTTGTGTTTAAAAGGACGTCACAAGGCCTTTCCTTCAAACTGAAAACCTGTCAAAATATTAATAACCAACACACATTACTCAGAGGCAGAGCCGGGCCTCAACGCAGCTGCACGACTAAAGTCAGGATCAAACCAGGAATCAGTACAAAAGCCATAAACCTTGGATTGTTAACCCTGTAGTGATCCACAGCCCTGTCTCTGACTCCTTCACACTTCAGACCTGTTCGGATCAGCGTTCGCTCTCACCTCGACCTCTTCTCGACAAAGACCCTCCTGAACCACGTAAAACATTGTAATGGCAGCGTTTTTCACTCGTGGCTTCAAAGGATCTCGCTGAGGTTTTTGGGGGGAAATGGCACATTTTTCACGAGTTTGTCCGAGTCTCGAGAGCGAAGTCTCTTAGATCAACCGATGCGTTTCATTTTGAGGTGCGGACATTTTAACAACCAACTAAAGTCAATGCAAATTAACGGAATCCAATGCTTTCAAACCCAAAACATGACCATTTGGTTTAATCTTGGCTCCTTTTGTGGAGGGAATAAAACAGACTCTTGTTTGGTGGGTTACAGTTCAGAGCTGGCAACAACAGCGCTACACATACTTTACATGATTTACACTGACAACTTTAAGCCTTTTACAGTGTTCTTCATTATTCGTCACATTCGTCTGATTTACAACACTGTCTGTAATGGAAATTGCTCTGTTATGTTCCAGTGTTGAAGATGCAGCTTTGTCTCTGAGGTCGTTCTAATCTCAAACCGTCAGTTCCCATGACTCTAACCGCTCATATTTTATTCATTAACGCCATGAGAATTACACAAGACAGTCACTTCACCTTTAAAAGTCAATTTCCTGATATTTTTTTACTGTTTCATTTAGTTTTTCAGTGTAATCTCCTAAAGTTTATTGTAACAGGAATCATCTGAAAAAATGAGACCTTAAGACGTGATCTAGTCTTTATAATGAAGGATTTTAATAGATGAGAATGATCAGTCCACAGCAGGATTTTGTCCAATCACAGCTCACTTCAGGTAAAAAGGAGCGCTCCCATTGGTCGACACTGATGTCAACAACGAAGGAACAAGGAATACCAAAACTAGAATATTTCAGCTAAATTGGTTTGTGGACAGTGAGAAAATAAAGAGCCATTTTCAATTATTATAAAACAAAATTGGATGCTTTGTTTGAAAATTTAACAGTGAGACAAGATTTGGAGATGTTGAACATTGAATTCAGACTCATCAAATAAGATTCTTTCAAATTTTCCAGTTTTCTGGCAACAATTGGTTCCAAAATAAACTTTAAAGTGACCACCTTCGTTTTACTTTTCGTTGGTTTTGATACTCCGGGTCTTGAGCCATTTTTTACATTTTATTTCACAATTACATGCCCCATTAGGCTTTACATATCTCAAAATACAAACATCTGCGCGGAGGACTTCAGGTTTTCAGTTCTTTGAGGATTAAAGCCTTGACCGAGGTCGCTCTGAGCTGTGGTTATCGTTAGTGTCTCCTGTTTTAACGGAGCGTCCACCGCAGACACTTCACAGATATCCACCAGCTACCTCCGCGGCCACATGTGTCCGAAGGTAACGCACTCTCGCCGCTCGCTTTTTGACTCTTTAAAAGCATCCGAGAGAAGGCGTCCAAGTGAGGCTTCCCCGCGGCGTATGTCTTCTGTCTCTACGTCGAGGCTAATGTCGTCTGACGGCCGAAGCTCCGCAGACCAAACCCAATCTGTCATCGTCTCTCTTTAGTGGTAAAAAACAGACGGTCCTTGCACACTATTTGCTCATTTAATCCAAAAAATTCTTCCCTAAATGATTCCTAAGCCTTTTATCCTCGCAGTTTGGACCCAACGTGGAAATGAGCGGGAATTAGGCTACTTTAAATTTCCGATTGGTGCACTCTGTTTTCAATAAAAAAGTCAAGGGGCAGGTTCCTTTCGAGGACGCTTTCATAACACGTCTTCAGTTTAGTTGGAGTCCTGCTGCAGAGAATATTCATTCATTTTGTTTAAGGCAGAGATCTCACTTAAAGTGTCCAGCAGTGACAATTAATCTCAACAGAAAACTAAAAAATTATGTATATTAGCAGAGATTATAGGCCTTGAGGAAGTGGTTTGTTACGGTTGAAACCTAGAATTACAGAAGACGTTGTGGCCAAACTCAATTTATAAAGATAAACCATAACCAATATTTTATTTTTGGCCTTTATTTGAGAGCATCGTGGAAAAATAGAGCAGAATGGAGAAACCTTTTAAGGCTATACTATTATCACATCAAAAGGTGTTCAGTTTGTCAGGGTCTTAACATTACCACTTTTTCTTCAAACAAAGTCAAGATTTTCCTGTTGGACATTTGTTTACAGGGTTTCTTACGGGTGCATGAAATCCTTGAAAATGCTTACATTTTAATATAGCGTTTTCAAAGTTGTAAAAGTCCATGAATTTTGAAAAAAGTGCTTGAAATTCTGATTATGTTTTAACACTGAAGCATCTTACTGAGTTATTTTCTTCTTCTAGAAAAAAATGCGCTGGCTATAGAGTCTGAATCTGCCAGTGTTTTTGGATGTGCGCCCCCTGGTGGAGATAAAAACATACTGGGAGTTTGCTGTTTCAATGATCACCGGCTCAAACGTAGATCAAATGTTCAAAAATAAGAGACACTTCATCCAATAAACGAACACCTTTTTGATCACATAAGTTAAATTTTTGCGTGAACTATCTCTTGTCTGTGCTCCAAAGTATTCAACAATTTAAACTAAATACGGTTAGATATTGACGAAATTTACTGCAGTTGTAAGGTGCTTGAAAAACATGAAAACACACATAGAAAGTGCTTGAAAAGTGCTTGAATTTGAACTTAGAAAAGGTGTAAGAACCCTGTGTTTATCTTTAAGCCAACAGGCCATCCTCAGTTGGACGTCGAAGCAAACGTAGATCCCGGCAGACGTTCCAGAGCCCTGACCGTTCACTTACCTCCGGAACAACTGTTATTGTTCAGCTGGCAAACCTCAGCCTCACATCTCCGAGGCATTCCAACTATTTCACCCACCTGCGTCGGCCTCAGAAGTGCAGCGTTTGGCGCGAGCAGCCGGCCATGTGTTAACGCCGTTTTATCAGCGGTGTTTTACGAGCACATGGACGTGATCACCGACGGCTAAATTGAAAAAGGTATCGGGGCCGTAAACGCAGGCAGGAATGCGTGCGTTCGGGCGAGCGCCGTAAAGAGCAGCGGGAATGCGCTTCGGCGTCGTTAATGAGGTTCATCAAAACCGAGAGGCGTCGGGAAACGAGCCTCTTCACACGCAACAGAAAAGAAAACAAGATGCACTCACCTGGACGCCGAGGTCAGGAGGAGGTGCGTCGATGGTAACCTGGAATAAAATAAAAACAAACAATCTTTATTTATATAGAACTTTAAAAAAAGGTTTACAAAGGGCTTGATAATAAAAATGTACAAAATAACACAGCAGCAACAAAATTAATCGACAATCAGACACAAGTAAGAAGAGGCTAAACAAACAAGAAATTAGATTTAAAATGTAAATTAAGAGGGATAAGATTTTTTTGATATCAGTTTCGACCAATGGGAGCGCTCCTTTTTACCTGAAACAAGCCGTGATTGGACAAAATCTATTAAAATCCTTAATTATAAAGACTAGATCACGTCTTAAGGTCTCATTTTTTCAGATGTTACAATAAACTTTAGGAGATTACACTGAAAAACTAAATAAAACAGGAAAATAAATCAGGAAATGGACTTTTAAGACTGAAATAATGGCCGTCGTTTTCTAATCTGAGGGGGCTGTAGTAAATAAAGGAGGAAAGGGGACAGAGATTTAAAGAGGAAGCTTAAGCTGAGATTTTCTTTCCAAACCTGTGACATTTTGTCTTGTTAATTCCTCCGAACAGCAGTAAATCTAGCTCCGTGTGCGAACAGTTTATAAATCTAACATGTTTTCTTTTGCTTTCCTCGAGTGGAATATTTTCTTGCTTTATTCCTGGTTTTGCCCGGTGCAGGAACATCAGAGGAGCATGTGGAAATGAAATCAGCCCCACATAAAATAAAAAAACTCACCCACTTTGATGTCGAATGGCCCTTTATGGTTTTACACTAACCCCAATTTATGCACCGTGTCTTTAAACGGCGCTGGACGACGCACTGAGAGCCTCAAAGCAGTAATATCCAACCCATTTTCCATTAATATACCTGAAGAATAACAAGATCTATGACTTTTGTTGGCTCCGCTTCTTAGAAATGATTAGATGTTTCCAACGCTCAGTGGCTCTGTGTCGACGAATTAACAGTTTGGGTTTGGTCGGGTTAAAAGAGGTCGTTTTAGCTTTGACTGGGGACACGTCGTTTCAAACAAGGTCATTATTAGAAGATGAAATGTTCTACTGTCAGTGAAGGCATCATGGCTCAAGCTCTGACACTGCTTTAAGGACTGTTTTTTTGTAGATTTTTGTCTGAAGTGAGACGTGAAAACAGCTCAAATGAACAACAGGCTGTGGATGAAAATAGCATTGTTTCCTTTGGAGACAGGACGGGACGGTTTGGGTCAGGTACAGGTGAGTTTCCATCACCAAAAGAGTCTGAACTGTCCCAAAAAAACATACAACCGTGGGGACTACTTTGGAGACAACGAGTGTGTGGTCCAGTTTCCAAAAGGTGGAGCTAAACACTTTGGTGGACGATGAACAATCCTCACAAAAAGAAAAAAAAACAAACTATTTATTCTTCAAATTGTCTTGTTAAGTGTAATAAAAGCAGTAAGAGCTATTCACAAACTTAATCCACGTTTCTGAAACTACGTCGAAGCCCAGTGAATGTGTATAATTGTGTGTTTGAACTGAGTATATCTCCAGGAAGAGCTGCGAGGTCTGAGGCCCGACTCTGAAGATATGATCTGATCTTTTATCACTGGCTTTTATTGTAAACGTCTGTAGATCCACCTCTAGCTCGGGGTCTGAAACCCTGTGACCCCACGTTCACCCGGAGGCTCCTGAAAACCGGCCAAAAACACAAGAGGTTACACATGAACGGAGCACAGTCGACCAAACGACGACAGCAACGTACGACTTTAAAATATTCAGCCAAGAAGTCATTCTGTTGTTTTTTGATGGTTCTTGTCATGACAAACACTACGGAATCACCAAAACATGTCAAATCAAAGCCCCTTTCAACACATTTCATAAACATACACAGTTTTGTTCAAGTCCAAAGTTGTATAATCAAGAGTTTAGTCAGAAACATGTCCCAAAGAACTAATTTTCTCGTCTTGTTCCTTTTATTCGATCAAACTCCTGCGTTTAAAGAGTGGAGGTAAAGACTAGCAGCAGGTTTTACAGTAGACTTATGGATGTTTGTTAGCTCAGCGGGTCAGGTTTATTGTCATTGTGGCTCTATATTACTGCTCTGGTTAACCACAAATGCTCTGAAAAAGTGAATGAAAAATGCGAGCTGCAGTTTAGCTCAAAGGGACGGAGCACAGAGCGAGGGTGTCATTCCTAAACGAGGTCAAAGCCAGGTCGAAAACACACAGAAACATTCACGTTTGTGGCATCCGTCGTCGAACGTCATAAAGTCAGGGACCACAGAGAAAACAAGATGCCGGTGGTTTTCAGCGTGGCTTTGTTTGGCTGTGATCTCATCTGCAGATCTCGGCCTGATCCGGAGCAGCACAAACACTTCGTACGACAGTAAACATCTCGTATTTAGTCTACGGCTTGTTTGTTAATGTGTGGCTTCAGGAAAAAGGTCAAAGATGGCGGCGGGGGATGTTTATTTGAAGGTTTTGGGCGAATGTTGTCTGGATTTGGAGCAGCACCGGAGCAGCTCTGAATCTCAAACGGTACATTACATGTTTAGATTTGGTCGCCACTTGTCTCGTAACATAAAGATTTATTGTGTATTTCAAAGAGAAATCAATGCAGAACATATGTTTAACATTGCCCAGATGGTGCAACAGAACATTTAAATTAGATTTATTTCCACAAAAAGAGTTTTAGGCCTTTTTTGTATCTTGAAACTGGATTTTGACAGATTTAAAGTTGTTTAACTTGAACCTTAACTGGTTTTAAGTGGTTTTAAACAGATAATAGATGAATTATTGGACTCGACATCCTTTTAAAGCTTTAGTAATCTATATTTTCAAGTGCATTAATAACCATCCGAGACACTTAGTACATTTATTCAGAGACAGAATAGCATCAGATTTACCAGAATTAATCAAAACTGAAAAAAACGACCATCAGAAGATCAAATCTGATTTCAAAATGTTCACTTCCAGCTTAAGTTTTGGCTAAAGTCAAACCAAAACTGTGCTCATTTTTAAATATTGTGATTAATCTGTGAAGGTGAGTAAATGGTTTCTGTTTTAATAGTGCACTGGGGTATTTATTTGGACTGGAATTGGACTGAGTTGTAATATTTTTAATCAATCAGTCAGTTTTGTTCAGGTTTGATGTGCTTCCATGTTGTAGTTTTGATTTAAACTGGACACAGATGGATGTAGCTGGATTTAAAGAGTTTCTTTAAGAGTTGCACTGATCCAGTCAGAGGCAGTACTTTAAATAATGTCAAATGAACAGAATATGATTTTTCTATCGATTTATTTTCTATAAAGGCTTGAGTTTACGACAGAAATCCATAATTATCCCCAATAATCCCCAAGATTTCTGTCAAATTAAACTAGTTGCACCATTGTTCACTTTTTAATTTGACCTTCTTCACTCTTTTCTTTCAAATTCATGACTCATAATGGTTTTTGGCAGGATTAAGGATTAAAACTAGTCCATCCAGAGTTCTGAGACCCTCGTAACAAACCAGAAGAGAGTTTTTACTAAAGACACACGCCACACGTCTCAGAGTCGTATCACGTTTCAGAATGAGTCAGTAGCTGCTCAGATAAGACGACCCAACTCTGTCAAAGATAAAGTTACCATTGTGCTTCATCTCCCGGATCTAGATCTTATCACGTTTCCAGTTTCAGAGTCTGGTTCTGCCTCGGATCCGAACCTTCAGGTGAACTCTGTCCGAGGAATGACTCCTGAGGTTTTTCTGGTTCGTGTGAACTCTACGTGTTTCTGTCTCGGTGCAGCTGCGTTGGACCAGATTACTGTATTTGTGAGGTCAAGAAGTAAAAAGCAATCTCTGGTTTCTGGTAAAGTCCCATCCCTCACCCCAACCTTCTCAACCATTTAATAATATATCATTTAAGACAGTTTATTCCAATCGATACGGCTTTAATTCTGCTTTAAGTCACTGAACTTGTTAAAGGCTAATATTATTTTGATTCTAAACTATTTTAATATTGATCAAATTGGTTTATTTTAGATAAACCACCGTCAATCAGAGCAACGCTATAGTGTTTACATTACTGACAGTAAAAAACCTGCCACTGCTTTGGTCCAAAAAGAAAACTGTTCACACTTTTCTTGGAGCAGTGCAAGATGGATTTTAGTGAGTTAAATTTTCTTGACGGTTAATCATATTTAGAAAAGATGAAATAAAATGGATGGATTTTTGAAAGTTCTGGGTCAAACAGCTTAAGTTCACGGGTTTTAATCAGGTTTTACTTCATCAGAACAAAATGGAGGCTCAGACAAAAGGCCTTTTAAACAAACCTGGGAGAAGTAGTATTTATTTTAATTAATTTTTACATTTGCCTTTGATTTAAAACATTTCCATTTTGTCACTCTGAGAGAAACGTTTTGGCTCCCAGAGTTAGAACTTGTGCTTTAATAAATTGTTCAAAATAACATTCAAAGACCTTTTTTTCGGGGCATAATATGTACACAAAATATGAGCCATTTTTGCTTTGATATCTTTATACTTGCTTTAACCCATGTGTATCAGTCTGAGGCTGTTGAACCGAGGACAGTATCTGTTAAACATCTGCTCCTCGAGGCAGACTTTCACTAAAGTACAGCTTATGGCTCGGTGCTGTCAGCCATCGACACTAAACACCGTCATTTACACCAACATTTTATCTTTTGACTGTATCTGTGCAACGTCGTATGATAAAGATTCCTCACACGTGTCTCCTCGTTTGTCTGTTTGATAATGTCATAAAGTCCTCCATGTTTGATCCAGAGACACGAACAGAACTGTGAATAATAGTCCTCCAGATCTGTCCAAACCTCAGCTCGACTCCGTCCCGGTGTCTAAACGCTCTCGGAGGCTGTGTCCGGTGAGTAAATGGACGTCTGCAGAAGAAGACAGAGCCACAGTCAGGTGTCAGGTTTAGCCCCGGATCGACCCGGACCTGGGAATGATCTGCTCTCAGTGGGGGAAGTGACTGGGCCCCATCTGGAGAACACATGCAGGCCCTGAAACTCTCTCCGCCTGTTTCTCCGCACTCGCCGTTAGTTCCCCGAGTTAACCCGTGAACTCTGACCCCTGCGTGAACTCTGACCCCTCTGCCGCGGTGGAAGAGGTGTCTTGTTTGTTTCTGCTTGAGTTCAGGACCTTTCTCAGAGAAGGTCGTGGACTTTTCGCCCGGTGACCTCCGGAGTTCAAGTTCAGTAATTGGCCCCGTTCCCGCTCGAGCTCCGGAGCGTTTCCCTCAAGACTGCGGCGAAAAAACGGACAATTCATCAAACAAACAAGGACACGTTACACTAAATCTCTCACTTCAGATCATTACTTCACTGTTAACATCGTTGTGGACAAATGGGAGCTTACTTTATTTAAGAGCGAGCAGCTGATTGCTATATTCTTGAAGAAATCCTTGATAAAAAAGCCTAGATAACGTCTCATCTCATTGTTTATTCCACAGACTAATTGATGATTAAAACATAAAAAACAGTATCTTCTGTTTAATTCTATATGTTACATTCAGATTTCCGTCACATAAACATTGTTAATGACACAGGGATCAATCACACAACCTTCTTTCTCAAACATAAAAACCTTTGAATGTGTTTTATCCACAGTAAACCTTCCAGTAGTGATATCTTCCATCAAACGCCGTATCAATAACTAACATTTACGGAGCTCTGGAGCCTGTTCTGCTCAGTTTGAGAGATGTGCAATAAGATAATTCCACCATAATGAGGATAATGTCTTTAGTCTTTAGCGAAGCCACAATGTTTCCGCAGCAGCAGAACAAAGTTGATTTTTCACAGCGGTAACACACAGGCTGTTCTTTTACAGATGTCAGATATTTCTCCAAAAAACAGAGCCCAAAGCCTTACGAGAAAACGTCTAAATAATTATCTGCATGGTTAGTGCATACCAGTAAACCAGTAAAAGCAACGCTACAAGACAACAGAGCAGGAATCTGTCTTTACTCGAGCCAGAAGCTTTAGCTCCAGAGACAAACACAAAACACAGGCAGAAGCTCTCGGGCTTCTCTGGAACCAGCGCTGGCTTTGTTTTAGGAGTTTTGTGTGAAAATAAAATCTGACAAGAGACAATAGGTTCCCACTGTTCGTCTGAGATCGACAGTTGTAAAAAAAACATGTTATCAAGGTTTGATTAGAGCTGAATTGGACGGTTAGCCTTAGATAAAATGTTGAATTATCTTGTTGAGACTTTTCAAAAATGTCATTATTTAGTATTTATCATAATTTACACAACATAAAAACTATTGAATGACACTTTCTGGCAACAAAACAAAAAAAACAAATTTAAAATTCAATAATTCGAAAATAATGATATTAAATCCACTGTTTTTAATTTACTTTTTTGGATCCTGAAGCTGCATAATTCAAATTCACACTGAATCAAAGCACCATCAACACCGTAACAGTCTAATTATTCACATTTACACCGATATTCTCCGTTAAATAAATATTGTCTGACTCCAGAAACATTTATACTATCTACATTAATGTTTTTGTTGCTCTTAAATAATATATTTTCTGTTCTTTGCTGATTCTTTAAAGGACTAAATACTATTCTGCCTATTCCTTTTTTTGTTTGGTTGTTTATTAAAATGCAAAAGTGTGTTGTTTTTATGTGTGGTAAACATTCATTCATAAACTAAATAAATGACAAACCAGCTGGTGATGTAGACAACAATTATGATATATTAATGTTGTTTTTGTAAAAGGTTTTGCTGAATTAATATTTTTTCTCCACAGCTGTCTGAACGATCCTAAAATGTGGTTTATGTTGCTCATTTCCTGCTCGTTTTGTCGTCATAAAAACACACTGCGGCAGATAGGGTTGAATTAAATCTGTGAGTAACAGGTAAATCCAGTCAGCGTCGTGTCGGGCTGACTCCGTCTCTCTGACTTCTCCGTGAACCGGCGCTTGATGTTGTTCAGATGAGCGATGAAAGACAACTTCGGAAAGCAACAACAGAGATCTGTGGGGCAGATGTGTTCGCTGTTGCTCGTGTTTAAACGTGTGCGTGAGTCTTAAGAGGACTTTCCCATGTTGGGTTTGTCCTCGCCGACGGTGACTCTACATCTACCTCAGCGGCGTGTGGTTTAACGTTGGTGGATTCAAGTGAAATCCGGTGAAACAGTCGTGAATCACTTTTGTTTTTAGACAGTTACTCTCGCAACTACCGCCAAAAATATGAGTCTGTTTCACTTGGAAAACCGACATGTTTCGAGCAGCACTGAGTCAAATTTGGTTTGAATTATTTGAGTGTTGTGAGTGGAGTGGGTCTAACGCTGAGGAGGGTCACTGCTGTTAAGTTCAATCAGCCCTAAAGGCGTTTGTGTTTTCCTCTTGGATTAATCAGGCCACTGAATACGGATCATTGATGTAAAATAAGATCTGGATAAGGCTTCTTGAGACAACAAAACAATTTCCCCAGAGTCTGCATTAAAAACCAACCCCTCGTATTCAGCTACAGGACACTTAGCTTACACAACTAATGTCTATTTATCATATACTCGACTTTTTCTCTGTTAGAAATCCTTAAATTGACCAAAAAAGGACTTTTATAGTTTTATGGCGTCACTGGATCAGGTGGAACCCGCCGGAGGTAAAACATAAAAACACATGAGCGAGTGAAGTAGGGACCTAAATAAACCCAGGAGAAAAAAGAAGAAACTGTTTTGTGGTGGAGCAACGTCCACTGAAACTAATGTGTTAAAAAACATGGCCGCCCATTTATGACATAGAGCCACTCACTCATCAACAACACACAGAACTGTAGATGTTAACTCACTAAAGCAGGATTCATGATCTTTGATGAACAATGTCGTATTTCAGTGACTTTTAGCATGTAGCCTTTAGCATTTGGCAGTAATTGCTGCTATTAACGCACAAAAACAGCCACATATCGAGCTAATCGCTAACGTTCTATGACATTAAACAAACGGAGTCTGTGTCATTTCCCAAAACCTTCTTGTTTGTGCAGTTTTTTGTGGCTATTCATCCTTTGAAAGTGTATTGCAAACAGCTTGACTGATTGCTCCTAAAGACACATGCTGCTTCTGTAGGTTACAAACTCTAAAAGGGTCTATATTTTGTGGATATTGTGATAAACAGAGGAAAGCCACGGTCTTATTTGTGACAATAAAAAGACAAAGAAGCCTAATATTTCTGCTGCGGTAAAACCCTCTGTCTCCATTCACGTTCTTGAAAAGTCTCAAAAGCGCAATAAAAGACCAGGTCCAAAACCGAGGCAGACATTTTGTTTTTGCTCTAACGATCGAGACACAACACCCGGACACAGACGGCGGTTTATTTCTCTGTCGCGTTGTTTATTTGTGGGACACTAAACAAGCGTTCTGTTCTCGGAGACGTCTTGTCCGACCACGTGCCTCGGTGGTTGACTCCGGCTAAACACCATTCAAACACAATCCACGCTGACTGTAGGTGGTTTAGGGGCTGGAGATGTGTTGGGAAACGGGGATATACTTTGGTTTGAGCTTCCATGTGTATCCACTTTCATACTTGTGATGTCAAACTGACCAAAGAACCACAGCTGCATCCGACAAACACAAAGGACAACGCTGTAGAAACACTTGAGCCAATTACGTTGTGACGACCGATAACTTTTTAAAGCAGCTCCAAAAAGTTATGTTATTATCCTGGTGGCATTTTACACAAGGATTGAAGCCAGGGACAGTAATCATGCTTCTTGTCCAATTCAGTCCAGTTATTATGATTTATTCAGTTTGGAGAGGTTTTTTCAGCACATTCAGAAGGATTAGACGTAGGATGAACGCTCCATGACGACAGGAGCAAGTTAAAGAGTTTTGTTTTTTACTTTTAAACTAATTTGCAAAATGGAAAAGTGAGTGAAGAGACAAAAGCCTTTCATTTTTAGAGTGATTCCAGAACAAAGAGTAACTCTGATCCAAACATCATGGAGTCTAGTCCACTTTGGCGGTTTTTGGGTTGTTTTTTTGGGGTTTTTTTTTTTTTTTTTTGGGGTTTTTTTGTTGTTTTTTTTTTTTTTTTTTTGTTTGGGTTGTGGGGGGGGCTGCTTTTGTCTGGGATTACATGGTCTGGTTTAGTCCAGTTTGGTCTGGTTTTGTCTGGGATTACATGGTCTGGTTTAGTCCAGTCTGGTCTGGTTTTGTCTGGGATTACATGGTCTGGTTTAGTCCAGTCTGGTCTGGTTTTGTCTGGGATTACATGGTCTGGTTTAGTCCAGTTTGGTCTGGTTTTGTTGCTGTTTTGAGACAAACTCAGACCAAATATTGATTTGATTTAGAATTATCGTCTGTTCTTTCACTTTTCATTTTATAAACTAATACAAAAATAAACACTTTATTGTTTATTTTACTTTTAATTTCCAAACCTGTAGAAAACTGTGCACCGTACTGTATTTTTCATAAAAGTTTCCAAAAGGTGTTTTCTTTGAGTGGTTAACACCGAACCATCTTGAAGCCTCTACAGAAAGTCTTTGCTAACGACAGGTTCAGATAAAAACCTCGGGGTAATTGGATAAACCACCTGCCAATAACTCTCCATCACGTGGTAATTTCATCCAATCAGAGCAACGCCACGTTATTTTCAAACAGACTAATGTCTCTATGAACTTACAAAGGATAGTGATGGAAATGCGTCCATAAACATCACTTCCGGGACCTTGGCACCTTTCAAATCGAGTTCTACAAACAAACCCCACATTAAAATCCCATTAAATCATCAACTGTAACCTTAGCCACAAGAATGAGCTCATGCTGACGTCTGACAGGTGCAAAATAACAGGTAACGTTCAGACAGAAGACAGTGTTTTCATGATAAAAAAGAGACGAGTGAATCTGTGGTGGCTGACATTTTGTGTCCGCGGTTTGTTCCTCTGTGATTCACTAATGGAGCATGAATCACAAAAAGCTGAAGTGGAAAATCTGAGGCGAAACAGGCCCCGTTCTTCTTCTTCTTCGACATCGAGGAACTGAACTGATTATGTTTTGCTGTTGATAAAAGCGTTTTGAACATGCTGTAATCCTCTAATCAGAGGCTTGATCTCAAGATGTTTGGGAAACTCACACAAAGAGGAATCTCCGAGTCTCTTTTCCGTATGATTACATCTGATCAGCGTGAAGATATGAATTTAATATAAAACCATTCCTCGGAAAAGTCTTCCCTTGTTCTTTTTGGTTTCGGGCAGAAGCCAAGACAAGTTCTGAGAAGTAAGTAGTACTTGGTTAATGGTACTTTCCCCGAGGGGTGACAAGAAGGACAGTTTAATGTCAACTGAGGATGAACGGCCGATAAAAGTTCAGAAAATATCCTACACCGAACACAAATCAGATAAAAATCACAGATTGCTTATAGTAGACTCCCATTTGATTTGATGTGATTGACTTAAATAATAATCTTTACTTTACAGATATTGTTGTGTTTATTCTTAGTTTTATTAAAATACGTTGAGCCCAATGACAAAGACACAATAAGTGTTTTAGGTTTGGCTCAAGCCTTATTTCTAAAGTAGAACAAAGAAATAAGGCTTAAACCAAACCTTCAACATTTTAATAATAAAATAAAATACTCTCCTTTATCTGTATTTAACTCCCCAAAGCGTTTACTTATGTTGTTATGAAAATACATTTAGTTGTGTACATTTTCTGTCTCCTTTATTCAAAACTAAAATGTATATACTTTGAGAAAGCAGGGCTTTTAAAACAAGAGAAGGTTCCTCGGTGTTGGATTCATTTAAAGCTGGCCTTCGTCCTTTGAAAACTATCACGAGCCCATACCATTTCTGTTAAAATGAAACACGAATCGGTCCAAAAGCTCTGTTGCTTATTCTTTCTCCTGAAATCTCACTGCAGCTTATGAATCTGAGTGGATGTAATTTGGAGCGAGACGGGTCGGTTCCCCTTTGGCTCCGACCTGCATTGCTAACAAATGTTAACGCCGGACGGCTGCCAGACTCTCACAGAGGACAGACTGGACTTCCTTTGAGGATTCTGTGTGAGTCATCAGGAGAAATACTGCTTAAAACCATTAACCTTTGCTCTTTGTTTGGCTGAACTTTTGTTTTCCGTTAATTTGAGATTCAGTGGCAGAACGAGCAGTGGTTACAAAACTATCCCACTTCATTGAGCAGAGTATGACTTGATGAATTGACTGTGATTTTCGACTTCCAATAGTCTTTAAGTCTATCAGACGTCCAAAACAATGTCCAAACAAAGCGCTTTTGCAATTTCCAAAGACGTCAAATTTGTGTAATTTGCCAAACGCAGAAAAGGAAATGGATTGGATTATTATAAACAGAGTAATAATGAAAGGAACAAAGTCTATTTACTTTAATTAAAGTACAACTATTAACCATAGTGTGATTTATTTGAGAAGAGACTCCAACATAAACTACCATTAGCATTAGCACATGCTAGCACACAGATGTATTTCCAGCTCTCTTAATGGAATAGTGCAGGGTTTTGAAAAAGGAGGTCACTTAAACAGACTGTACCTGACAGTTTTTCTTCTCGTAAATGAACAGAATATTTGTAATGTTTGTTTTTTTTCTTGTAGGTGGTTCACTATTTATTGTTTATTGGAATGAAGCTATCTTTTTGTATGACAATAGTTACAGACTGTTGCAACTTCAACCAAAAGGGACGTTTTTTTTGGACAAACAATATTCCATTTTACTTTTTGTTCCGTTAATCATGACTCTTCAGGGACGAGATCAACTGTGTGCATCAGTTCTTTGTTTTTGATGGAGGTGTTTTCTCTGAAAACGTCACAAACCGTGTAACCCCTCGACTCTAGTTTCCTGGATTTTCCGATTCGAAGTAAAAGGGGCAGATTACGAGTTGGTGAACCTCTGCCCGACCCTGAAACACTCACATATCCTCGTCTCTGCTCTTTATACCCAGCCTCAAGTCACTCCAAATCAACATTTTTCTCGGCTTGTGAACGAGCCTCAGAAATGCGTATAAAATCCACATCGGCGTGAGTTACTGCAGTGCTCTTCAAAAGCCTCTGGTGTTGCCCTCTTGCCAACCCTTTTTATATGTTTTTTATACGTTTTCTCCTACATTTACCCCTCTTAACCCTTTATCAAACCACTTCATGTTCCCCATGCTTGAATTTAATGTTTTGAAACACTTTTCATCACAATTTTGTTATGTTTTCAATTCTTTTCAATCCCTTCAAATGCTTCTAGAAACGACCAGATGAACAGAACAATGCTACAAGTGTTAGCGATGGAAAAACCAACATGGCTAACCACATGCTAACATGTTCTTTTTTCTCTGGAGCGGAGGACAGGACGAAGTAAAGTAGAAATGGTTCTGTTTTATTGTTTGTCAAATAAATGTGAGACTTCTTCACAATAACAGACATTAATTAGCCCAGATGCTAACTTCTTAATGGACGGTTCTACCTTATGCAATATAGACCATACACTAATGTTTTTTCTGTTCTTTGTTTACCAGACTTGACCCATATAATCCCACATTATTCCAAAGAGAATATACCTAAACCCTGTGTAACTTTCTTACCCAACATTTTATCATATTTTTAAAAGGATTATTATTATAAACAATAGCTTTAACAGAAATGGTGCAATGTTGTATTTAATTACTGTCCTGTTATCTCTTGTACTTAATAGACAGTTAAACAAGCAGCATTTTACAGACCATTGTCTTGTCGTAATCATGGTTGGACGTCTGATCTATGAGTCCTGAAGCGGACTATTGATTATTTACATCCACTGTGTGTTGATCTGTGCCTTTTGTTTATGACGTACAGCTCTGAAATGTTGGATCTGCTCAAACTGATGTTAAACAAATCCAGAAACAGCGAAGCAAGCCAAGTTTAGCTGAACAAGTTGATAATGCACTCCATGATAGCTAAGAGTTTTTAGGGAGACATTCAGGACGGGGCCTGGATGTGTTTAGTAGTTGAACTAATGCCTTTTAACAAGTGTTTTAAAATGAAACTACTGTCACTGTTATGATTAAATAAGTTAAAATCAACACATCAATGCATATTTTCCTTGTAAAAAAGGACACATCCGACGTTTATCTCCGATTGGCTGCATTTAGGAAACTGTTATGACTCCATTCTCATTTTCTTCCTCTTTATCCGTTCCATTTGGTCTTTTCTTTCATCATGGCCGCCGCTCTGTCATCGATCCGTCCATGTGACTTTCCCTTTAATACTCCCCTCTCTCTGCTCTGCTTCCAGCCGACGCTCCCTTTCAACCGGACGCCAGTAGCTCGCTCGCAATGTGTTTAGCAGAGACGCTCGGAAAACAGCGATAGACGGAGATACAGAGGGAAACAGATGCTGGGAGGTGGGAGAGACGTGGGAGATCATTTCAGGTAGAAGAAAATGGAAAAATGAAATGAAACACTTTGGGAAATGAAAGACAAACATTATGAGCAAATAGCATTTATGTCTGCAACCAATTCTTCATGGACTTGAGCTGTGTTTGTTTAATGGCTGTCATTTGTCTTACTTTTGGATTTGTGTCATTATTATAAAGTCCTTAATATGTTTTAGCTGAAAACTAACATCCAAGTTCAGGATTCCAATAAATCACAAAGCCAGAGCCATTGTTTTACGTTTTTTCTGCCCAAAGCCAAGTTATCGTTTTGTTTTGGAATCAATCACCTGCAAAGTCATCCAACCTAGAAGCTCTCCTGCTTCTCTTTTATTAAAAAAATACAACCAGACCAGTTTTTCCTCCAAAATACTAATCCATTTGACCAAACTGAAGTTTAGAGTTTAGCGTTAGCTTAGCTGTGACTTCAGCGTCAGGACGACAATTATCTCCTCCTCGTTAAACATTACGTGATTGAATTGACAGTATTTATCTGTGTTTTACGTTGCCTCTGCTGTCAATAATCAACTCTTCTAAAAGTAATAATAAAAAAATAACGGTCCTAAACATCTCGTCTCTTCAGCTTGAGTCCTCATTTTAATGCATTTCTTTCAAAACTCCTGGCTTTTCTTGTCAACGTCTGTCTCACTTTTTATCACATTTTTGTAACTGCACCTTTTCTGTAGCGTTTTTTTTTCCCTGTGGTTTTCCATCTTTGCGTTGATGGTAAAAGCAGTCGCCGTCAGGGTTCGTCGAAGGGGAAAAAGTCATTCTTTCTGACAGCCGTGTTAACACAAGACATACCTCCGGCTCTAAAACCGGCCTTAGGTTACACCTCGGACGCCGCAGCAGACTACATTAGATTTTCTGGGTTATTTAAAGTGCAATCTGAAGCGCCAAATCACTGTAAAAATCAGCCAGTGACGCACCGTTGGCGTTTATCGTGTCTCTGTTAGTGTGAAATCTATAGTGCGTTGGATATTTTCAGTCTGGCGTTTGAATGCCTATAAATCACGGATGAAGACTGGACCACCAGGTTTAAACTGAGGATACACTTGGCCTAAAATAAACTGGAAGATATTCAATAGACCACTGTGATTTTCGACATGTAGCAGTGATTTATAAAATATCAAAGTCCTTTGTCTAGTTTGTGTGTTGAAATTTGGAGATACTCGACGCCAGACAATGCAGATGTGGAGTTATTTGGATCATGTTAGGGTTTTAATATACTCCATGAGCTTTTTATTGGAGAAAATAATGTCTAATGTCTGAATACAAGCTTTCATAAACGCCAGATCCCCTCCTCGTTAAACATGACGTGATTGAATTGACAGTATTTATCTGTGTTTTACGTTGCCTCCCTTTTCTCTGTTGATGCTTTTCTTTTTTCAGCTGTTTCTCTGTTAAAAGACATATTCAGCTGAAAATACACTTTATCGGCAGCTCTTGAACATGTTTAAAGTAGTTTAAAGTGGACCGCATGAGGTTTTGAACAAGTTAAATAGGTTATAACCAGAGTTGGAGGGTCTTGAGTGGTTACAGTAAGACTTTACCCTGTCAGAAATTGTTTTCACCTGCTTAAACCTGGATTTGGACAGGTTTAACGTGGTTTAACTTGGGCCTTAACTGGGGGAAAGGAAAGATGGATTTGGACAGTAATGGTTTAACTTGGGCCTTAACTGGTTTTGAGTGGATTTAAAAAGGTTAAAGATGGATTTGGACAGGTTTAATGTGGTTTAACTTGGACCTTAACTGGTTTTGAGTGGATTTAAAAAGGTTACAGATGGATTTGGACAGGTTTAATGTGGTTTAACTTGGACCTTAACTGGTTTTGAGTGGATTTAAAAAGGTTAAAGATGGATTTGGACAGGTTTAACGTGGTTTAACTTGGACCTTAACTGGTTTTAAGTGGATTTAAAGAGGTTAAAGATGGATTTGGACAGGTTTGAAGTGGGTCAGAGAAAGGACGAACCAAACTGTGGCACTGAAAACCTTTGCCGGTGTCATGCCATGATAAAACTGGACATGTTTTCATCTTCGTCTTCAACTTAAACAAAAGCTGCAGGTTTAAATAAATCATCAGCGTCATTTTTATCACACTCTTGTTCTATACTAAATGCTGATAATGTTCATTCACGACACAGTCTTTAAAGCAGCGCGACGAAGCCAGGTATTATCAAAATGTTTAAAAGATTATGGTCCATGACATGGTTTAAAGCGACTTCTGTGATGCCAAACCTTCTTTCCATTTGAGCCTGAGGTCTTTGAAGAGATCACAGCGTTGGAAAGGTGCTCTCAAAGGCCTTCATAATCTTTTTATTGATTGTTTTACGGCCTGCACCAGAGCTCAGCGATAGCCCTCAAAAACCGCTTGATCTGAGCTCAAAGTCTGCGACGTTAGCCCGAAAACACCAGACATCTGCAAAATGAATAGGGTTAATATCTGTAAGAAGAATAAAGGATATTAAAAGGATGTTACAGATATCACAGAGCGGTGTGGTTTAAAGCGCCGCTCTAAAACGGAGCCAGCGACATCGTCGTTAAGAGTTTTATATCTCACGCACAGACCATTGTGGTGGCTTCCAGGGGTTGGATATCAAAGACAAAGAGCCACCACATCTGCTGAAAAAATACCACTTTGATAGAGACTTTTCCATTTCCACTTCAGAGTGTTGACCCAGAACCAGTGTTTTATGATTATAACAAGTTTGCTCACTCATTGTCATCGGTTTTTTATTATGTCGCAAAACAGTGCAGTTTAGATTTAGTCGAACTGTGTAGAATCGGTTCAGATCTGTACAGACTTGGACTCAGTTCAAGTACTTCAGATTCCTGAGGAAACTTCCTACTTCCTAAGTATTGACCCAAGTACTTTATAGTCGCCATAGTAACAGGACCTCTGGAATATGAAAAAATGAGACCTTAAGACGTGATCTAGTCTTTATAATGAAGGATTTTAATAGATGAGAATGATCAGTCCACAGCAGGATTTTGACCAATCACAGCTCACTTCAGGTATATAATATACTGGTGGTCCACAATGTCAGTCATAGTTTGTAAGAAATAAAAAATGTCTTTGAGTTCAGTAATGGCTCAGTTAAACAGTTTCTAACCTGAACCTGGTCGTATTGTTTTCCTGAGACAAGAGGGACAGTGGTTTTCCGTGGCGTCGCGTGGCGGTGTTAACTGGCTCCGGGTTCTGGACTGAGACGGTGAATCCGTGGGAACAGACCCGTAAAACCCCGGCCTGGACTCACTTCTGACGACACGGGGATTTAAGAGAGTCCGGGCAGGTATCAGAGCGACGGGGCAGGACGGACACAAAGGGAATCTCAGGACAGTGACATGAAGAGTGAGAGTAAGGCTGAGTGGATATGACACAACATTTCTGAGTCAAACAGTGAAGGGTAAAAAGAGGATTGGTGCAGAATGATTTATTAAAAAGAGTGGGATCTTTCTGATGCTGGAACTTCTCTTAAAGTGGATTTCTCTATAACAGATTATTAACTAAAACTGACCACATTTATTTTTAATGGTGCTTTATGTCTCGCCATCTCTCTCAGCCAAAACATGTCAAGGTAAAACACTCAAAAACACTGGTCTGATTATAAGAAAATAAAAACTAACCTTTGTGGAGGACCAAATATTTTTTGCATTAGTACTCAGTGCTATTTTTTTTATATTTTTTCTCCACATCAATGATTCTCTTGGATAAAAATGATGCTCTCTGGTTTTGGATGTGTAGTTAACTCATGTTTTTTCCATCTGTGACCCCCTTATATCTTGTCCCAATAAAAGATCCTCACGGTTATGGAGCCTCTACGTGTGCTAGCTAATGCTAATGCTAACGGTAGTCCAGATTAGACATTTAGTTAAACGCTTGCAGCCACATAAGAGTATATAAAAGTGCAGACCGGGCCTAAGTAGCAGAAACAGGAGCACGGTTGTAAAAAACCTGTACAATGTGCCAACGGCGCTGACCTCCGACCCCTCGCTGGATGTTGCCGTTTGCAGGAATGTGTATTAGCTGGGTTTGGTTTTCCGGTGCCCCCTTGAGCGCAGAGAGGCGGTGTGACCCCAGACATGTGTTGGTGTTAACGGGCAGCGTTTGGAGCCGGAGGGGATCATTAGTGGACTGTGGGAGCGCTCTTTACTGTACGAGGACGCAGAAAAAACACCAGCTTCAGGTTTATGTCTGAAGAAATGAGTCAGCAACAACTAAAGCTGCAGTGTACTCATTAAACTTATTAGAAACTTGCTGCTTGTAGGCTTAGTTACTGCTACATTTAATTGTTCTGTACTTGTCCCAGACTCCGCTGTAGTACTTAGCGACCTTTTTCTAATCAACCTTTTACATCACAGACTAAATACTTGAAGAGCTATTGACATTTTTGCATCCCTGAGCAGGTTTTTACCATTTTCCCCATTTATAGCTCCAACAGTTGCCTTTCCTGCTTCTTTTATTTTAAAAGCAGGTAAAACCGGACCCATTTTTCACCACAAAATACTAATACGTTAAATCAAAGTTTAGAGCTGACCTGAAACTTTTATCTTTGGAGTTTACCGTTGACTGTAGTGATCCTGTAATTATCTCTGTCTCATTAAACACTGCGTCGAAGCATTTCCAACATTTATCCATGTTTCATTTACTTCCTGTTTCTCTATTTCTATCTTTTTTGAGCTGTTTCTCTGTAAAATAAGACATATTTCCAACAGAATAACCCATTTCCTTGGTTTATTTCCTTGTTCCTTCGTTGTTGACATCAGTGTCGACCAATGGGAGCGCTCCTTTTTACCTGAAGTGAGCTGTGATTGGACAAAATCCTGCTGTGGACTGATCATTCTCATCTATTAAAATCCTTCATTATAAAGACTAGATCACGTCTTAAGGTCTCATTTTTTCAGATGATTCCTGTTACAATAAACTTTAGGAGATTACACTGAAAAACTAAATCAAGTAAAGTCATAAAAAGAGAATTTGCCACAAAGAATGATCTTTTATTGGTGAAACTGCAGTGTTTTTCAGTGTTTAGTGTCCAGTTTGTTCATATTAAATAGCTTATTTATGCTATACATGTTCTATATTTAATTGTAAAGTGAAATCCAACAGCACGATTAACAAAAAAGCTTATTACAAAACAAACTGGATCCTAAAAAGGGAGGAGATCCATTTTCACCACAAAACATGCAACAAGTTTGTGGCCTGGAAGCACAAAAGACAGAAGAGGCCCTGTCCTGACGCGACTCAGTTTTACAGGGACGGAAAGGCTCTGCAGAGATAAGCAGCTAAAAGCATGAGGATGGACTGAGGATGAACGGGACGGGGGTTAACCACGCTTCCACACAGAGCCTCCTTTCGGGCATTTTTAAGTGGTGCCATTGTCCCGTTCCCTGCTTTTCTGTCCGACCTTTTAACAGTAACCAGAGAGGCCAAAGACGAGGCTGGGACTTAGGACGCGGTGGTTAGGAGATAAAAACTGTCTCCTGGAGGAAAGGGAATCCGTTCGGCTCTGGTCCCGATAACGAAAGAGCAGCTTTATCTGTTGATGCTCAATTGAGGCTGGAGACCCACTGTGTCTTTGTGTCAGAGACAGTTTCTCAGAGCCTCAGCTGAGTGTAATACCGCTGATGGCCACTAGTTTCTGGCTAAAAATAAAGGCAAAAAGCAGTGGGCAAGTATTCTTCAGTATTAACAAAATTAACATGTCTAGTCTCCCAGAATGAATAAAATAAAACCATATAACCTTTAAAATAAGTGTTTATTAAAATAAAAAAGTTTAAAAAGTTACATCTGTTGAGACAAAAAATAAAAGAAAATTAAAAATGCATACATACAATTTAAATAAATATATAAAATAAAAAAGTTTAAAAAGTAAAAAAAAATTAAAATAAAATGTATATATACACAATATAAATAAATAAATAATTTTTAAAAAAGGGAAAAAAAGAGAAAAAAAGAAAAAGCAAAGTTAAATAAAAAAAAGAAAAAAAGAAAAGAAATTAAGGCCAAAAAATTGCAGCGAAAAGTGTGAAAATACGGCAGTTGTCCTTGTTTCACACCAGGCTTTCACCATAGTTATTGTTGCATTATCGTCCACTGCTTCACCATTTTGTCTGAAAACATTTTGAATCTAAAACCACATGCTAAAACTGATCGTCATTGGTTTTGATGCTTCAGAGGCTCCTTCCGTTCGAGTCCTGAATCATCTGTAGATGCTCCGTTGAGGCTGGAGACCTACAGCATCTTTCTTAGAGACAGAGACAGACCCCTGACGCCTGTTGTGTCCTGTTTTTCTTCCATTCATCACCGTTTCACAGCGGGACAGTCCGGATCCTTGGCCGGACGCTCAGACTCGTCCGAGGTGTGTACGGGAAACAGACGGGTTCAACTCCAGTTTGTCCGACTGATGAGACGCGGCCAACAGTGGAAACAACTGGAAAGAATCCTCTCGAAGCGTCCACCGGAGAATACGATGATCATGTGTGAATTTTCCTTTTCAGCTACTGCACTTTCCGCAGCGTTTTCTGGCTTGCACTGCCTTCACCGTCATGGCTTGTATCACTTTCCCGAGCAGTTATTTGTGGTACTATATTTTTACAACCCTTGACTCTGTGTATTCCTGTTCACAGTCCAACACCGGGCTGTTCCAATGCCTTTTCATCATTGCCGTGAATAATATATATCAACACTTGCTCCAGAGACACTCCAACACACACCAGAACATCCTAAATTCATCTTGTTCTCAGCACATAACCATTGGACACTTTATGTACAAGGCTGATTTACAAGAGGAACATTAGGCTTTAGATTTTAGAAGTGTGAGAAGAAGTTTATTTTCCATTAGTAAGTACCAGACACACTGAAAGATCAATACAGTCTGACCCGTAGAGGACAGGTGATACTGTACAATAGGTCAACCTCCAGGAGGGACTGAAGAACTATTTAGAAAGTCTACTTCTGCACAAAATGTCCATCTCTAAAGGTTGGAACTCTACCGACGGTGACCCACTTTTGTTTCATTAAAGAAACGCTTAATTAACATTAGATAAAACAGCTAGATTTATTAGACTTATTAGCATTTAGGCTAACAGCACCATCAGTGTGTTTCTTAAAAAAAGGCATGTTTTTTGTGTTTGGTGCAGTTTAAAAAGCAGCTGTGAACTCTCTGGACCAGGGCTTTTTGTTGATGGATCAAACTAAATGGATTGTTTTCAGTTTTGGTGCAAACTAAACTAATCGGACCACATTGTAAAACCCTTCTTAAAGCAGGTGCTGTACTGGTCCCGGTCAGAGCCCTCTCCAGGGACTTTAGAGACTTTAGATGGACACAGGACTCAGTAACGTGTCCACAAACAAAGTAAAGACAGTGAAGAGACAGGGACGACACCGCTGGCTGTCCTCTTTGGCTCTTTCTCTGTCCGTCTCTGAGGACGATGGACGGATGGACTTTCACTGATAACAACAACAACCAAAGAGGGTCTGTTTAGGACGAAGAAAAGGGGGCAACTGGAGTTCAGAATGGAGACTTTTGAGAGTGGACACAGGCATTAACCACAACAGCTGCACAAAACTGGACACAGCTCAGTCTGAGTGGAATAAAAAAAGAGTAATTGTAAAAAAAGAAGAAATAATGACCAGAGTAAAGGATGTCATTGGTCCCATTTTGTGTCTTTTTCTTTCTTAAAAAGTGCTAACAAAAATGTAATCGTAATGGTTTAACAGAAATGGTAATGGACATAAACAGGTCTAAAGTGAGTTGAGTTCAGTTTAAATACAGTTTAAGTGCTTCTTGTTGGACTTGAACAGGTCTAGAGCAGTTTTAGTTTGATTTAAACAAGTTTTATGGAGTTTAAGTTGGTTTTTGAAAGGTTTTTATTGGTTTTATTTGGACTTTAACAGGTTCTAAATGGTTTCAGTTTGACATTAATAGATTTTAACCTGCTTTAGCTGGACTTTAATTGTAGTTTTTTTGTTTCTTTGTTTGTTTTTTGGACAAAATAAAATGGATTATGATCAAAATGGGTTCTCTCTGGTGGAGGATGATGGAGCTGCATTTAAAAAACAAATTAAAAAGTGCTGGTCGGGTTTTCATTTTTAATTTCAGTCTGAAAAAATAAACCTGAGGGTCTCTGAGTACCATTAAAAACTAACTACAGCTGTTAGAGATAAATCTAATCAATAGTCAATTATATTCAAATCCAGTTTATAAGGCTCACTGTGTCTGCTACAACAGGCGTCCTGCTCCCTCTAGTGGCCAGACCAGGAACACAGGTGAGCTGCACAGGTGAACCTCTGACTGCTTTTACTCTGGATTAATTACATCACCATCCGTCAGAGTGATTCAGTATCGGGCAAAACTTAAGAAGAAGAAGCTGTTTGTTTCAAATCTCAAAGCGTGTCAGTGCTGTGTGATTAAAACAGGCCGTAAACAGGCTGCTACTGTCCACACATCTGCAGATGAGTCACTGCCAAACGCCAGATTGTTGTTGGTTTATTCTTTGGTGTGTTTGAGCAGATCTGGAGTTTACTGGAGACTTGTTAAAACAGCAGTGAACCCAGCGCAGCAACAGCACAACACACTTAATGAATGTGCTGCAAAGGTTTCCTAAAGGTCACGAGCGACAGAAGACGTCCCGCTGAGTGTCTCTTAAAATAAATGTATGACTTCACATTATTCGTTTTAGATGAGGTCAACTTGTAAAATTAATAGTAAACAAAACAAGACAAAACATTCTAAACAAAGAAACATGTGAAACCCAGTCACAATGACTCAGTCTTTTATATTCTTTCAGTGTATTCAGCAGGAATTAATTAGTTCCACTTAATTTGCCCATTGACAAAGACATTAAAGCTGCACTTCCCGATCTTCTGTTTTCTGTCTCAGACGACAATTATCTCCTCCTCGTTAAACATGACGTGATTGAATTGACAGTATTTATCTGTGTTTTACGTTGTCTCCCTTTTCTCTGTTGATGCTTTTCTTTTTTCAGCTGTTTCTCTGTTAAAAGACATATTCAGCTGAAAATACACTTTATCTGCAGCTATTAAACTTCCTGGAACGTCATGTGACAAGTGTCGACCAATGGGAGTGCTCCTTTTTCAAGCAGGTTTTCCGTCCCATCTAAAACCTGTTCAGACCCATCTAAAACCTGTTCAGACCCATCTAAAACCTGTTCAAACCCATCTAAAACCTGTTCAAACCCATCTAAAACCTGTTCAAAATCAACTAAAACCTGTTCAAAATCAACTAAAACCTGTTCAAAATCAACTAAAACCTGTTCAAACCCATCTAAAACCTGTTCAAACCCATCTAAAACCTGTTCAAACCCATCTAAAACCTGTTCAAACCCAAGTAAAACCTGTTCAAACCCAACTAAAACCTGTTCAAACCCATCTAAAACCTGTTCAAACCCAACTAAAACCTGTTCAAACCCATCTAAAACCTGTTCAAATCCAACTAAAACCTGTTCAAACCCATCTAAAACCTGTTCAAAATCAACTAAAACCTGTTCAAACCCATCTAAAACCTGTTCAAACCCATCTAAAACCTGTTCAAACCCAACTAAAACATGTTCAAACCCATCTAAAACCTGTTCAAACCCAACTAAAACCAGTTAAAATCTAACTAAAACCCATTCAAATCCATTTAAAACCTGTTCAAACCCAATTAAAACCTGTTTTCCAACATGTGATTGTCCAAGGTTTTCTGTTCCTGAATAGAGGTTCTCATCTGTTACAATCCCTTACAATAAACACTAGATGGATCAGAAAGACTGTTTTTACACAAATGATTGATTTTATAATAAACTATTTGGGTTTAAACCATTTTCACAACAGCTTCAGTTTGTTATATTTAATTTGTGTCATGTATTAATTAACAGTGTTGTTTTGTTGATGATAAAGAGCAAAGGTCCTGAGATTAACTCCATAAACTAGAGTCTTGTTGAAACTCTCGACAGAAACAGACGGATGTAAGTGTGGCCGGAGCCAAACGTCTCCGAGTCGAGGCCCACAGATTATTGCATGTCTGTTTGTTTACGGGCATTCATCCACATCAGAGCGGAGCTAAGCCTCGCTCTCGTCCATCTGAGCGTCTCATTGGACCCACTCCGTTTGGACCCACATAATCCTAAACATACCGGCTTTCAAAAGGCCCAGAACACGGGGCTGGGGCCGATCCAAAACATGTTTTAAACCCGCTGGATCTCAGGTATCACACATGAAGACGGCTCCTCTCTGATCCGGTTCCTCAAACCATGATGATGATGTATTGGGGAATATAAAGGCATCGGGGACATTGTGTTCGCCACATGTTGAGTTTAGAGCAAAATGTGAAATGAATCTTGGCCTTTTTTCATGTTCAGCCACAAGAAATCAAAAGAAATGTGTTGTTTGTTCCACTAAAAGCAAGAAGCAGAGGATCTCATGTAGCGGCTGTAATCAGAGCCACAATCTTTGAACAAAAACGACACTTTGAAATGAAAACTGAAGTCTATGAAAAAAAGTGGACTTGGTCGTCTTCCATTTGAAACTGAACCATTTGGTTTTCCATTTTTATTTTCATTTTAAAACATTATCTTTAATATGATCAATCCTTTAGTTAATCAAACATACTTTTACACTTACTGAAGGGAATATGTTCAACAAAAAGCAAACAACTAATAGACTCCGCCCCCTTCATTCACTGAGAAAACCATTTAATTCTTAATCTCTCTCTCGTTTTCTGCTCAGACGGCGACTGGTGGCTTTTCAAACCGACTCAAAACACGTTTCCATCACGTCATATTCACCTCCAGAACATAATTTTGGCCTGTTTTATGTTGTTGCCATAAAAACCATACATTTACCAAAGCATTATGAGGTGTTCTGTTGGTTTCGGGCCAAGTTTGTTCTATGGTAGACCTCTTTTTGATTAATATTCCCACGGTTTTCGGAGAGATTAGTTTCCATAACGATGCTCGCCAACAAACACCGAACGGGACTTTATTCTGTCGATAAAGCTCGGGTTAAAAGCCAAATGTGGGACAGATTTTGACGCCGTAAACCCACACACTCTTTAATCATTTTTATTCACAGACGTCGCTCTAAAACAAGAGGAAAAATTCTCACCTACTTCGACCGAACGACCGCTGGCTCCAAAGCAAAGCTCACAGACAGATTCTGAACGCTGTGAGTCATTTCTGAAACTCAAGCTCAAGAAACACTGGTGTTTTTTATGTGGAAATGTTTACGTTTTTGAAATACTGGCAGATAAATATAATATGTGGCACCAAGAAGCGACAGAGGAAGGCATTAATGGGCTGCAGAAAAGACGAAGCCACTGGAAGTTATTGATTTGTGGAGTTTTTGAGAGTCTGCTAATAATAATAATAATAATAATAATAATCAGCTAACGCAAACTAGCCACATTTTAGCTTCTTTTTTGTTAAATTTTGAAAATGACTGCAGCCAATACACTGTCAGTTATTTAGATTAAGTGAATAAAAAGCAAAAAAGCACAAATGACTGATGGGTATTTGGGATTCCAGTCTGAGCATTTTCTAGTGAGACAAGAAATGAGACGTGGGACGATATTTTAAACACATTTAAGTCCATTTTTTTTCTGTTTTCAGAGGACAAATGCAAGATCGCCAAAAAATATGAAATGAAAAATTACACGTCTCTCTCAAAAGTCTGTAAATTTTCTCAAAACGAAGCAGTCCGAGTTTTCTTTGTTGGTCCTGAAGAAATCTTGACTAAATATTAGTATTACTGTATATACTGTATTACTGTATGGATGAATAATATGGATAATGATGCTTTGGTTATAAAGGTTTCACAACAGGAAGGAGTTATAGGGACTTGTAGAAGGTGATGCTAATACTTCTGAGTGGACACAGGGTTCAAAAAGGGTCTTTTAAAAGCCTTTAATCGTCTGAAATCTAACTTAATCTTTATGACATCATCGAAATGTCTAAAAATATCAGGCAGCAAGAGTTACATTTCTGAAGTGTGAGGAAATAGTGTCTAGTCGTCACTGCATTTATCTCAGAAGTTTTGGACTGAGCTGAAATGGAAACTTGAAAAAGGAATATTTGGCGAAAGCTCTCGACGCAGGAGGCGATAATTCTGCAGTGTTTATCTCCGGCGGCTCACGAGGACACGGCCAACTGCGAAAACACAACGGCTCCGATTAATTCTTGCCTCCGCTGCACGGCTCCGCTCGACGACGTGATAAACGTCCGCAGATGTGGATGGCACCGGCACAAAAACACAGACAAGTAGCAGTCTGTCTCTGAGCTGAATAATCACTGCATTTATCTCAACGTTAGCGCGACGCCGGTCGATCGGTTTCACATGTGAAGGTCTGGAGGGTCCTCCACCGATCCACGGACTCCACGGACTCAGGACGGACTCCACGGACTCAGGACGGACTCAGGACGGACTCCACGGACTCAGGACGGACTCCACAGAGGACTCAGGACCGGACTCCACAGACTCAGGAGACACAGACTCAGGACGGACTCCACGGACTCAGGACGGACTCAGGACGGACTCCACGGACTCAGGACGGACTCAGGACGGACTCAACGGACTCCAGAGACTCAGGACGGACTCAGGACGGACTCCACGGACTCAGGACGGACTCCACGGACTCAGGACGGACTCAGGACGGACTCAGGACGGACTCCACAGACTCAGGACGGACTCCACGGACTCAGGACGGACTCCACGGACTCAGGACGGACTCAGGACGGACTCCACAGACTCAGGACGGACTCCACGGACTCAGGACGGACTCAGGACGGACTCCACGGACTCAGGACGGACTCAGGACGGACTCCACGGACTCAGGACGGACTCAGGACGGACTCCACGGACTCAGGACGGACTCAGGACGGACGAGGACCAGGACTCAGGACGGACAGAGACTCAGGAGACTCAACTAACGTGACTCAGGACGGACTCCACGGACTCAGGACGGACTCAGGACGGACTCCACGGACTCAGGACGGACTCAGGACGGACTCCACGGACTCAGGACGGACTCAGGACGGACTCCACGGACTCAGGACGGACTCAGGACGGACTCCACGGACTCAGGACGGACTCAGGACGGACTCCACGGACTCAGGACGGCAACGGAGTCACAAGTAAACTATAAAGTATGTTTAATTTTAATTTACAAAGTGCAAAGTAAAAGAACAGAAGACAATTCTGAATTAAATCAATATTTGGACTAAACCAGACCATGTAATCCAGACAAAACCAGACCAGACTGGACTAAACTAGACCATGTAGTCCCAGACAAAACCAGACCAGACTGGACTAAACTAGACCATGTAATCCCAGACAAAACCAGACCAGACTGGACTAAACCAGACCATGTAATCCCAGACCAAACTGGACTAAACCAGACCATGTAATCCCAGACAAAACCAGACCAGACTGGACTAAACCAGACCATGTAATCCCAGACAAAACCAGACCAGACTGGACTAAACCAGACCATGTAATCCCAGACAGAACCAGACCAGACTGGACTAACATGATCCCGACATCATGGATCATGGTTTTGTCTGAGATTGTCTATGAATTCATTTATATTTGTCAGAACAATTTTCCTTTCTGTTTAATGTAAAAATACTGCATTATGCAACACCAAATCCTACTGTTGGACCACTCCAGACCTGACTCCAGACCAGTCTCGCTCTTGAAACAGGTCTTAAGACTATTTAGTAATGGTTTTGGTCTTGGTCTCAGACTCAATTCCTCAAATGTCAAGACCAAACCAAGACCACAAATGACTGAATGAAAACCTCTGTAATTTTATATTCAAACAAACTTATTCAAACACTGACCTCCAAGTCTAAATCTGGACTCAGAAAACTGGATTTGAACAGTTCTCTTGTGTCTGGTTCTGGTCTTAGTCTGGTTAGCTCTGGTCCCTCTGGTCTCCTGGTCCCGGTCTTGACCACAACACGACCAAACACTGCTATAATCATGTTCAGATTCTTACTAAATGCAGCTCTATTACATAATGCATAACTTGACTTTTTTCTGTCTATTTCAAACACGTTTATTCTGATTTTTCTCCAGTTTTTCCAGAACGAGTTCCACCAGAAACACTCTTCTGTGGGACGTCCTGAAGTTCTTTTTCTGTCCTCACTTCGTCCTCCATCCGTCTGTCGTCTGATGATTTCTGTTTCCTGGAGTCAATAAAGGGGAACGCAAACCATAAACTCTGGTAAACTCGGAGGTTATAATTCACCTGTGACGTTGAATATTTATATCGTTATAAAAGGCTCATTGGAGCGGGTCCAACACAAAAACTGTCAGAAACTTATTGTCCTTGGAGTTGACGCAGTGGAACTACAACAACACAAAAGTGAGCTAATAATAACCGACTTCTACTGCAACCAGACACTTTTTAAAGCCTCATTTCTTCCATTTTAATGATTGCTACCATAGTGTAATTTTTTTTAACCGTTTTCTTGCTCCTAACATTTTCTTCAAACATTAATTTGACCCATTTTTGAAAATAACATGAAATTTTTGGTGACCCACTTTCCCAACAACAAAGTACGGTGGCCCAGAGGTGCATCAATAAAAGTGCTTTTGTCCACTAGAAAAATGAAAGCAGAAGGGCGTATTTAAAAATGTTGCGTTAAAAAAAGAAAAGTCTCTCAAAATGAAAAAAAGATTCAATGAAAAAAATAAAAAAGACACTTATTAATTTACAAAGCTTGTTTGAAAAAAAAAAAAAAAAATCCTGCAAAATAAAAAAGCTTGTAAAAAAATAAAATAAAAAACAAGACACCTGGGGGAAAAAAAAAATCCTAAAAATAAAAGAGCTTGGAAAAAAATACAAAAATAAAAAAATAAAAAATAAGGCACCTGGAAAAAAAACAAAAAAAAAACAAACGTTATTTAAATTCAAAGTTCTTTTAAAGTAAAGTAGAGCTTATTTAAAGTTCATAGAAAGAATTTTAAAAAAACCCCAAAGCATTCAGCTAATGTGGCCAATGCAAAGGATGCCTCACCTTTTATTTTTGTAGTGGACAATAGTTTGGAAGGTTTAATATTATGCAAAACTATTATTCTAAAGGTATTCATGATCAATCCTTCACTTCGCACTTAAACCATTAAATAATCCCTGGACTTTCTCTGAAGGACTTTGTGGAGACTGTGTCCAGATCCGTGTTTTATGAGTCACGTTGAGTCTGAGCTGAAGCGGTGCCAGACGTAGTAAATTTAACCCGACTACAGCTCTCCTCTGCGTCCTTACAGGTATTTCATTTGAAAAGAAAGGAGCTGCTACTTTAGAATTTATCGTTTATAATTTATACACTCAGCTAATGCTTTAGTAAAATAAAGTGCAGTATTTTTGATGCGGACTGTCAATGGAAGTCGTTGGTGGTTAATTATCTCTGAAAACTTTGAAAGCCTCATGATTCACTTCGAAGGAGCATCGTGGCACTGGCTTTAAGTTCTCACTCGGAAGATTCACTTAAAGAACCAACTCTGACTCTGCTCAGGACCGGATTAAAGCCTCTCAGCTGGACTTCTCACTTTGTTTCAGATTAAAACACGAGAGAGAATCAAACTATCCAAGAAAAAGATAAAATAAGAGAAAAGAGGTGTCAAATACTAAATAAAACTCTGTTCATTTGCTCAGTAATTATCGATTCATTCGTAAATTTTAAAGGAAACACTGATTTGATGAGTGAAAAACACATGAACACATCATAAACTATGTTAAACTAGCTTTTTATTCTTACGTTTTACCACATAAACAGAGCTAAATAACAACAAACAGTAAATTCAGCAGCAGATTGACCCAAAATATGTCTCAACTCTGCTCTTCGTGTATTTCTGTGTTACTTACGGTGGCCCTGAAGGTCAAAATACATTAATATATGAAACATTCGAACATTCACAAAAACATTCTTACATTTTACTGAACAAATTAACTTTTAACAATGAAAAATGTGAATAAGAATGTTTTGTAAATGTGTTTTGCACTTCCAGGCCACCGTAGTTACTCTGTCTCTGTCCGATCTGGAGCATGCTCAGTTCGCAGTGTCTGACCTTTAACCTGCAGCAATAATCCAACAGTGATCATTATCCAGCCTCAGATTATTCAGATGAACTCGATTTGTCGCCCTTTTCCTCGATTCTGACGATTTGAGGCGTTTCCTGAAGCAACAAAAGAAAGTTCCAGCGCCTTTGTTTTGTGGCCATCAATAAACGAATGTATCTGACTCTTAAATGCTTTTTAAATGATAGTGTTACTGCTCTCATTGTTGCTTTTTCATGGGTTTCTGTCCAATGACCTTTGCTCTTATAAATTTTCAGCGTCCCGTTTTCTTTCCAAAAAATGCAGCAGAAAAAAGAAAAAAAGAGACAAAATAAAAAGTGATGGAAAACACAAAGATTAAAGCGTCTTTAAACGAGTTTTTAAAAGAATCCATGTGACGAGCAGAGACAGCGCCGTTGCTTCGGGGACAGTGTGAGTCTTTGTAATTAACAGGAAAGTGTGGTAGCACAAGACGAAAAAAACAAAAGATCCTAAATGAAAACCAGAAGTAATGGGGATTTAGTCAAAGATCAAAAACAAAACCAGAGTTAAATAAGGATCTGACCTCTGGAAAAGTCAGGGATCCAACATTTGGAGGAAACAATGAAATGAAACAAAGATTAGAGAAAAGCCACATGAAAAACTCGTGAAACGCGCTGATTCGAACTGTTGACCCCACGCTTTTAACAACAACTTTTATGAATGCATTTAAGTGGAGCCAATGATAGGAACTGAATGTTATTGGACAAATAAGGACATGATGGGATCGATGCAGCGACTGAACCATAGACGATCACTCTCCGAGAAGGAAGGAAGGATTTATACAGCGCACCTCCGATACAATACACAAAATAACGGAGCTGTCACATTTAAAGAAGAGCAACTGGAGGAAAAAGAGATAAACGGAGCTCAGTGTAGTTTACAGATACACAAGACTGTTTATGTTGTTATTCTATATTCATAATAACATTTCTCTTTAGAAGAATAATCACAGACCCAACGGCAAACACAGAGACACAGGAAACAGGAAGTAGAATTTCAAAATAAAAGTTTGTGTAAGACGCTGCGTTCAGTTGGCTTTCGTCGGTTTGACAGATTCTACTCTTTTCAAAATCTGTAAAGACTGAAAGTTGAGTTGAGTGTCCTCAGCTGTTTCTCGTGTTCCTGTTTTATTCTCTTAAAGTTTACTTTGCCTCTTTGTACTTTTAGTGTCTGTGTAGTTTTCCTCCACGGTTCACCGCGAGATAATTGTCAGAAATGTCACACAGAATTGGTCCAAACATGCATTGCTGTTAGTAATTTAGTTGTTTCCTTTACAAGATTCAAAACTTGGGACTAAAATGTACTTTTAATATTTTAGGTAAAAAAGGAAACACACAATTCACTCAAATAGTAAAGTTAGTGAAGTAAAAGTATTGTTTCTGAAGTGTTTGTGACGCCAAATACTGACACAATCTGATGTTTGTCAATTATGTTTTACTTTGATCATAAATATTGTAAACAAAGTTGAAAAATGACTTTATAGAGAAATAAAAGGCAGAAATTGTGAAAGAAACGCAGCAGACACTAATGTAATGTTGTAAATACATCTGACTCTTTACAGGATTTACTTTTTCCAAAACAAACCCTGGTACAACCACTGTTTTATAGAATCTGTCCAAATAAAAAGATAAAAAACCGTCTCAAATCAAATCCCGTACTTTTAAATCCTGCTTTAAAAATCCTCTGATCAAACACACCAAGCTTGTAAACAAGTTGGGCTTCGAACCCGTGACCTTCTGAGTTTGACCATGTGGAAAACAGTTCAGGGCTAAACAGAGGCCCATATGGATCCGTTTGTCCATCAAAGAGCACAGAGGGAAAAATAAACACTTTTATATGATTTCTGTTGAGAAGGGCTCTGCTGGATCGATCCTGACTGATGTGGCCCGTCTGACGCTTGTTTATTTTCCGACGTAATTGCTCAGAGGAGTGATGAAGTTTGGGGAAAAGAAGGCTGGAAAACAGGAGAAATGTTGCAAAAGAGGAAAACAAGAAAGTACATGTAAGCAAATGAGAAACACGAAGATGAGCGATGGATTCTGGGAGGTTTCTGTTTGAGGTTTGGGTCGATGGGAATAAACAGGGATTCACAAGATTTAAACAGTACATGAGTTTGAACAGAAGGTTGGCTTTTTAATAAAACACACAATGTCACTGTTAGACTGATGTAAAGTTCGCATTTTTGTGGAGAAGAAACAAATTATGGTTAAAAAAGTTGGAAAAGACCGTTGTTTTGATCATTGTTTTCAGAAAATAAACTTGCAAGTATTCATCACTTCAACATCACATTCTGAGTCTTTAATATCAACATTAACGAGTGAATTAAAAGTCTATTTCCAGCTTTTTTTCACCGTTTCATTTAG
The DNA here is from genome assembly GCA_036850595.1 of Rhyacichthys aspro. Classification (NCBI taxonomy): domain Eukaryota; kingdom Metazoa; phylum Chordata; class Actinopteri; order Gobiiformes; family Rhyacichthyidae; genus Rhyacichthys; species Rhyacichthys aspro. The sequence goes on from CM072165.1 coordinate 2,034,712, forward strand.
TTTTTCAGTGTAATCTCCTAAAGTTTATTGTAACAGGAATCATCTGAAAAAATGAGACCTTAAGACGTGATCTAGTCTTTATAATGAAGGATTTTAATAGATGAGAATGATCAGTCCACAGCAGGATTTTGTCCAATCACAGCTCACTTCAGGTAAAAAGGAGCGCTCCCATTGGTCAACACTGATGTCAACAACGAAGGAACAAGGAAATAAACCAAGGAAATGGGTTATTCTGTTGGAAATACGTCTTATTTTACAGAGAAACAGCTCAAAAAAGATAAAAATAGAGAAACAGGAGCAAATGAAACATGGATAAATGCTTCAGATAATGCTTCAGTGTTTAACGAGACTGAGATAATTACAGGATCACTACAGTCTACAACGGTAAACTTAGAGACTCCTTCAAAACAAAGGTTTCGGAGCGCTTCCAACTGAACTCTGGTACAGTTTGATTAACGTATGAACCGCAAGTGAACGACAGACGAACAGAACGAGCTTCATAAATTCAAACGGAAAAACAGCACATAACATTTGGTTTTCCCGAGAGATGAAAAAAACGCACCAAAACAGTATTATCCAACTAAAGAAATGGGCAGAAGGCAAACATAAAGCACTGAGGGAGGTCAAATGCAAAGGTAACTTATTAGCATTTGGGCTAACAGCAGCATCAGTGTGTTTCTTAAAAAAGGCATCTTTGTTGTGTTTGGTGCAGTTTTAAATGCTTTTTACTTATGGATTGAATTAAATTGATTGTTTTCAGCTTTGGTGCAAAGTAAATTAATCAAACTATAAATGTAAACACTCTAAGACCCAGATTTTGACAGACAACAATTCACTCGAAATTTAGACATTTCACTTCACCCACAGAACTAACATCTGCAAAAAGTGTCATGCTTGTAAATATGTTGAAGGAATTTTGGATAAAGAGCTTGTACGTCTTTAAAAATGTCACAAGACAGAAGTAAATGTCTTCAGTGACCCCAAAAATCCCTGTCTGGTGTCACTTAAAGGGCACCTTGTCCCCAGTTTGTAGGAAACAGGTGTAGCCTCTTGAATAAATCGAATCAAGATGTGGAAAAAATGAGCAGAAATAGGTTAGAGCTGAGAGCCAAAGGTCATAAATGTGAACTAAATATGAGATTTTGGAGCGGAGCGTATCGCGGACTTGGCCCGGAGGATTGTTTAAGTGATGTCTTTATGAAAACGGCCCTATATCCCTCTGCTCTGAACTAAAACTAAACAAGCAGCCAGCCACCGCAAACACACAACCAGGAAATTTAAAAGACGGGGGCAAAAGGACATCGGTGACCGCCTGCTCCGTCCGAACAGAGCGGCTCATAAATAAAGATTTCAAGTCCCGACTGTCCTCTGAGCCGTCCTCTGCATCACAACGAGACAGACGTGGACTGGTTAAATACACAGTAAAGTCAGCGTTTCTGAGCAGATCACCATCGGGCTGAAAATGAACTTCAATTAAACCAACGAGAACACGAGAGTGGATTAACACAAACTAATAATGTATATATAACATCTCCAGGGGCAGGATTTTGAGTGTTTTATTCAGTTCTGGATTAAAGTGATTATTTGAACATAAAACACTAAATCTAGAGTTTCCTTTACTTTGTCGAGTCAATTGTCTTTGACTATTCCATGAACAATTATTTATTTTTTACCATTTTGTAGATAAAACCAACCATTATAGACCAGTTCTAGACCAGAGGAGTTCCCCAGGGCTCTATTCTTGCTTTATTAGTTTTTAAATTGTAGATTCAAACATTTGAAATCTTGGGCCCTCATTCATTCATTCATATATTTGTATTTATTTCTCTGTTTTAATTTTAATTTTTGTGTATATATTTCTGTTTTTATTTATTTATTTCTATTTTTTCATTAATTTTATTTTTGTATTTATTTCTCTGTTTTTATTTATTTATAATGTTTTTCATTTTATTTTTATTCCATAACTAACTCACTTTTCTACAACTTCATGCCATTTTAGTGTAAATATGCAAACAATTTAATCAAAACTTCACTTTGATTTAGAATAAAGTTAACCTAAAAACTTTAACAAAAAGCAGTTGCGAGAAAAAAAGTGAACAACGATGATTAAAGTCACTTTTTCTTTTCTGGGGGATATTTGGGAGTCTTTGGTTCGGGACAAAGACGACTTCAGATCTTTTCTTTGACAAAGCTGTGCTGCCTGTGTTTGTCCTTGTGATGTCCTCGCTGGCTTTTCTCTCTAATGATAAACAAACTCGCAGTAAAACTAACGCTGATGAAAAGCAGCGACTTCAAAAATGAGTTAAAACGAGCGCTGCTGTTCTCAATGCTGCCCACATGTTCCATTTGATCTCCGTTATTGCAGTCGCCCAAATCCCGGCGACATTCTCGGCTCCGCGGGACGACGACGGCCTCGGGGACAAAACGCAGCGACGAAAAACGGCGGGAGGCTTTCACTGTTCATGAACGAGCTCCTCTTCTCGTGTTTCTGGATCTGGAGACGTTAGTGAAAGTCCTGGATTAAAACAACTCGATTAGTTGATGGACATTATTGCTTATCTAAGGCTTTCCTTTCCACAGACTTTATTTTGGGAAGTAATATTTTAAATACCAAAGCAGTTCCAACCCAAAATTTCTTGTAAACCGTTTGGCAGCCCGACTCCATTTTTCTCCAGTGTTTATTTGGTTATTTGGCATTTCCGTGTCTGGTTTTGTCTTTAATCCGAGCATTTCAACAGCCTTTTTCAGGATCTAAAAGGACTCACTGACAATTCAAACAAAATTACAATAACTGTAACATGGATCTATGTGATAAATACAAAACTTTGGGGCAAACTCTTAGATATTTGGTGAAAACATTAAGATTAAAAGTGAAAACATAGTGTGATGTCACCCATTGATTAGTTTGAAGTTGCTAAAAGAAAGTATATTTGAATAATCTGTTTGGTAAAAGTGGGTTCAGATTTTTAATGTCCAAAAGAGTGCCATAAAAGTTAATTCATTTTCTACTGCTTCCTACACCTACTTTATTCAATTCAACCTTCTATTCTGCGTTTCAGTTCACTTTAGACTTTCCACAGTTTGCTCTTCTTCGATTGTTTTAGCTTCCAACTTGTATCAAAGCTAAAAAAATATCTGTAAAACGGCTTCTTTCTCCCAACAAATGGTATCTTTGAACCGTTTGGAATCAACCAAGACCACTTTGAATTCATCCAGCTTCTTCCACTGTGGAGAATGGCCAGTTAGATGAATGTGTCTATCACTTTCTGTCTCTATTAGGCCTTTTTTTATATTCACAGACTAAATATATGTGAGCAGACTCCTCACAGACAGATTAAGAGTCGTCCGGAACCGGGATTGAACCCACAACCTTCTTGTTTTGAGGCAGAAACGCTAACTTCTCGGAAAAAACGTCTCCAAAACAGTCTTTAAATGAAGCTAAATAGACTTTTTGAACCCGTTGATTCTGTTGGTAACACGTGGCTTATTGTTGGGGATATATTAAACCCAACAGGACGCTACAGGGTTCCTTCAGCTTCAGTAGAAGGCTAGAGCCCAGTAACCTAACTCTTGGGGTTTGATCACTCCTAGTGCATACATAAACTCCATTTGTATGGTTTGGTTTAAAGCGGGAAAGGTCAGAGTGTTGGCGAAACCGTCTGGAACAATCACGGATCAGCGCCGATGGCTGCAACAAATCCTCGTCCGGTCCACGGTCGGGTTTCGGTCTTTTTTGGCTCATATCTTCTGTGCAAACTCTCAAGCCCTATTAAAGCAAGTATGCACACACTTCTCCATGGAAATAAGAAAACACAAAGGCTTTTACAAGAGTCCCACAGCGTACGCAAGAGTTAACTCGGGCTCTAAATATCCAGAAAATAAATAAAAAAAGGTTTATTTCCTCATTGACCTCCATTCAAAAAAGCTCCCAACCAGTCTTTTTCAAACACAAAGAGCTTTACAAGAGCAGTACAGTGGCCTTTGTGAACCCGTACTGTACGCCGCAGGAATAAAGGGGCTTTTATTGAGCTCTAATGATGTGTTCAGTCGAAGGCGACACAGTTCAGAGAGCGCCGGCCGTCGCTTCGCCGACTCAGACACCTCTCGAAGTGTTGCAGAGCGTCGCTGACCTGAGCCCGACAGTCTGACTCGCTCTTACATAAAGTTCACATCCTCTTCTCTGGGACTTTCACACCCTCCTCATGTGAGTAAAAGCCTCTCAGGGCGTATTAAACCGGGAACAGGAGACAGCGCAGTGTTATGTGACAAAATAATTAGCCTCCAACATGGAAAATACTGAGTTTAGGAAAAGGACAGCGGTTGGAAAAAGGACGAGTGCTGCCAACAAAAGCCAAAAGGTAAAAAGTGAGTGAAGTAAATGGTTTATTTGTCATAGTTTAAGCCATAGTAATTACACACAATACATTATACTTCAACACAATCCTAACACTCATAGATTTAAACATTTGTAAAACAGAACCTGGAACAAAACTTCATTTACGCTCCAGATGTTTACCTCCTGAAAGACTGATAATACTATATTATAATAATTATGACTGATATTGGGATTATTGGTCACATAACCATGGATTTGAGCAAAGAGAGTGAAAAAACACAGTGTGAACAATGTAAAATCTAAACAGTTTTTTTTCTACGAACAGTTAATGCTGTTATTGGAAGTTAAAGGAAGGACATTTTGTTGTCAAAGTCAGGCCCTTCCCAAGAAACATTAAAATGAATGAGAATATATATATTTGGGCTAAAAGTTACACATTGGTTCTTTAATGTTGTAAATGACGCACTTGTAATTAAATCTATATGTGTCTAATGTATTGTCTATAACTAAAATCGCCAAATATGAGACTTATATTGTGTTTTTTTCCTGTGATGATAGGAATTTGTGAAAATATTCTAATTTAAAGAGTTTTTTTTGTCATTATTGTTCCAAATTTGAGTTCTCCCTGAAGCTACATGACTCTGAAGAGTAAAGACTATTATAAAAGTGTACGTTATTGTGACGCGTCTGTAAGGTCTCATTGAGGTGGGTTTGTCTCAAGGTTTTTCCAATTAATACAAAAGCTGTTAAAGGGAGGGGCTTAAAGACACTTGGCTTTAAAAATGTGCAGTAGATGATTGAAAATATGATCAAAGTAAAGTTATTGATCCACAAATCTGTAGAAAAAAGTATCAATGATGAAAAGCCAAAGTCGAAAAAATGAATGGACTTCTCCGTCTGGATTTAACTTTACAAATGCCCATAAACTTTATTTTTGACCAATTATCCAATCATTGCGAGGCTTTACTAGAAGTATGGAGATATTTAAAACAATGATCACATGCCTCTGTATTAAATGTTTCCAAGTCCCGCAGCGACGTCTAAACAAAAACACTCTGAAAAATAATGACCTGAATAAATACGTGAAGGTTTGAATGAAGTTCCAGGGCCGTAAAACGCACTAATGACGGGCCCAGTTCCTGTTTAATCACAGCAGCTGTCGGTGCCCTTTAGCGACCGGCGCTAACGCCGCCGCAGCGTTTGTGTCGTCGGAGTTCAGGAGCAGTTCAGAAGGCCCTCGTAAGATGCAGCGAAGGGGCCCTTAAAGGTATTCAAAACATGCCACCGTAGGGCCCCCCCGCTGCTAAAACAAATCATTAGCATCCTGCAAAAACCTCGGGTGACTCCCAAAGACTGCACTTTTGAGGAAATGAGAAAACCTGGCTTATTTTTACATCGATGCCGCCGCATTTTTGACATTTTAGGAGGAGCTGGAAAAGGTCAAGAAGATCAGAGTCGGAGTTCGGCTTCGTGTCGAGGAATCACTGGAGGTTCTTTGATTGTTGGACGTCGGAAGTGAAAGATTGATCAGGGACTAAACAAGTGAATGCTTTTGAAAAATGTGTAATACTTGTGTTACGGCATTGAGAAGTGATCCAAAAACACATTCTATTGTACAATTCTACCGTTCAAATATCGGAAAAATTCAACAATTCAACATTTTTTCTTTGGAAGTTAGCCAAGTGTACTTCATCAAAAAAGACTAAGACACTAAACTGAAGTTGAAAAATTGCCTTAACCTTCAATCAACCTGAATCTGCAATTATCTCTGCCTCAAAAACACATAAACCCATCGCCAATATCTATCCATACCTTACTCTGCTTCTTTTTTCTCTATTTATTTGTCTTTTTTGTGTTTCTCTTTGTCTGATTCATAAAGCGCCGGAATAAACTCATTCTCTTTGTGACTTTTTCTGCCATTGGCTCAACATCTAACGGGAGCATCCCTCGTTAAATCCACAAATTGACAAGAACTGTTCATCCTGGCGTTTGGAGAAATAGTCTTGACTCAACGCTAGAACACAATAAAAACTAATTAAAGCTCAATAGAGGCCACACATTCGTCCAAACTTGTGGGAAATGTTTTTTACAAAGTCTAATGTCTAAACGTTTCAAGTGCCTTCTTTGTTTGAGGCTCTGATGATCAAAATAATCTGGTTTAGCATTAACTCTGTTTTGCCAGCCTTTAATAAATGAAATGACAAATGAAAATAAAATAAAAAGAGGAAAGATTAAAAGCAACATCAAAGCTGCAATTAACAGGGCCTGACTCGGACTGGTTTCCAGCAAGAACCAGCATCACAAACAAGAACAAAACACAACAAACACAACAAAATAAAACACCAAAAACATCGCAGCTGTAAAAAAAAAAACTAAAACAAACTACTACACTTTTTTAAATTGGGACCGTCCGTATTAAAAGATATAACTAAACATTTACTTTGTGATCGTGTGTGTTTCAGGTCGAACTGAGGCCAGTGTTGACGGCGTTGGTCCGAGCCCGGGTTTTTTTTTTTGGAGCAGGCTCTGGGTCAGTTTGGGTGACAGGGGGGTCTCTGCGGCGGTGCATGGGAAACCCTGTGTTAGGAGGCGCTGGGGGGCCGTAAACAGGGCTTGATGGGCTCGGTGGGAGTTCACCGTGTGGTGGGCAGCGCTCTGTAACCAACTGATGAGAGTTCATAAGGCTCTGTTACAGCCACACAGAGGTCAGTCCCACCGCTCAGACTCACGACCTCGGGAATTACTTTAGATTGAGATTATTTGACTGAATTTACAAGTTTCACTGTGTTTGCTGGGTTTATTTCGTTCAGGGGAGAGTGGGGTAAATGAGCCTTTAATTTATAATGACACAAAAATGTACAGCTTCAAGATATCAACCAACCCCACTTTCCCCTTGGTTTAATTTGGATGTTTTTCCTGATTTTGAAGCAGTTATATTTGGACCCGATTGAGTTTTAGATGGATTCAAACTGTGTCAGATCAGGTTTGAACTCTGACCCGTTGACCCCGTCCGAGGCTGAAGGTGAAGAGTGCAGGAGAAATGCCGCTGATGCTGTCCCCATCTTGTCTTTTTCCTGCTCATTTCCTTCCACATACTTTCCATCCATCGAGACACATCTGTATTTTTTGTCTCTCTTCGACTTAAAGTCATCGCTGATCAAAGCTGAACAGAGTCTTAGAGAACAGACTGGACCCGATGTTGGAAAATGGTTTAAACCCAAATAGTTTAGTGTAAAATCAATCATTTGGGAAAAAATATGTCTTGTTGCCATCTGCTGTTTATTATAAGGGATTGTAATAGATGAGAACCTCTATTCAGGAACAGAAAACACAGATAAATACTGTCAGTTCAATCACGTAATGTTTAACGAGGAGGAGATAATTGTCGTCCTGACGCTGAAGTCACAGCTAAGCTAACGCTAAACTCTAAACTTCAGTTTGGTCAAATGGATTAGTATTTTGGAGGAAAAACTGGTCTGGTTTTATTTTTTAATAAAAGAGAAGCTGATTTTGGAGGAGAATGGAGTCTGAGACAGGGACAAAAAAAGAAAACCAGGGACTGGAGCTTTAATGTCTGGCTCTAATTTCCACATATGTTTTTTGAACAATTTTAAAACATGATTTTTGATGCCAAGAAAGCCTAGTTTGTTGCAGTAGCAGTGTACATGCTAATTTTGGAGTATAAAGTCCCATACTGTCCAAGATCAAGACTTAAAAGATCAAGAAAGAGTTGGGTCCAAGACCATGACCATATTAACACAGAAAACAGAAGAGGGAAGCAAGTGAAACACAGATAAATATTGGCAATGCATTAATCCGATGTTGAACGAGGATGAGATAATGATTTTTAAACTTCATATAACTCCGTTTTTCCTGAAGTTGGACGAGGTTTAATAAAGACGTATTACCTGTCAAAATCCAAACAGTTTATAGCCAGGATTTACTGTGTCCTCGTTGCAGATCCACTGGTTGCTGTTTCTGTCGACGCTGATGGTTAAAGCAGGCCTCGTGAGTCGGAAAATGAAGAGAAAGAGGGCTCAGAGGGGCTCAGGGTTCAGAGGCCAAACAAATGTTCTGTCGGATTTACAGCTCGCCGTCGTAGGTGGCTCTCAGCGTCCACCGAGCGGCCGTCCACGCTCTGCAAACGCGTCACGTCGACCGCTTCACCACACGACGACCTGAACCTAACCCCCTTCACCGTTGACCTCTGACCCCGCACTGACCTTAACCTGAACTGACGCCGACCTGAACTCCAGCTCTGACCGAACAACACTGGACACTGGAGACCGCAGGGCCACGAGTGGACTTCAAAGTTCAAGGAAAATGGGAAACATAATACATTCACAAATTCATTCATTAACGAGAGATCATTTTAGATTCATCAATTCACCTTAAAGCTCCACTCGTTGATTTTCTCTTTTTGTCCCTGTCTCAGACTCTCCTCCAAAATCAGAACCTCTCCTGCTTCTCTTTTATTAAAAAATAAAACCACAAAATACTAATCCATTTGACCAAACTGAAGTTTAGAGTTTAGCGTTAGCTTAGCTGTGACTTCAGCGTCAGGACGACAATTATCTCCTCCTCGTTAAACATTACGTGATTGAATTGACAGTATTTATCTGTGTTTTACGTTGTCTCCCTTTTCTCTGTTGATGCTTTTCTTTTTTCAGCTGTTTCTCTGTTAAACGACATATTCAGCTGAAAACACACTTTAGATCGAAGAGAATCAGGTGGAGAAGTATCATTTTGTGACAACTGCAGTGGGAAAAACGGGAATAAACTGAATGATTTGATGATTTATTGATGTAGAAAATACATTTACCCAGATTTAAAGCAAATTTAATGTAATTTTGGGAAAGTTTAGACAGTTTTTGTGACGATAATTACTGTTGTCCACACTGTAACGGAGAGGAGTAGCTCATTTACCTCAAACGTAGATCCAATAATCTATAAATGAATGTTTGAGTGTAGTTTTTTGTTGGTCCCGTTGGTCCGGAGCCCTGAGCGTGACCTCGTGACCTGAGCTTGTTCTTCTCAGGAATGCCTTGTAGTGGAGGTGCTGAGAGCTCCGTGGTGACGGCGTACACCGGTGCGTTTCAGTGTGTATATGTTGTGGAAGTGTTGAAAGAGCGGTCGCAGAGTCAGACTGCAGCGTCTCATGTTAACCATTACCATCTGAGGCTCGGGGCTGGTGTAATCCGGCCCCGACTCACTGTACGCAGCGCCTAAGCCTGACTAATGACGATGTCTGAGGGGCTCCGCAGAGGAATACGTCTTCTACAGCTTTTACAGAGTCTGGAGGAAAGATCGCTCGCTCCGATGTGTCACAATTCCCCCGGTGGACATTCGTGGTAATGCAATGGCATCTCTCTTTAATATGAATAAACTCCTGGGGTTTTTCTTTGAAATACGTCCTTCCCAGAAACCAGTTTGTCGTGTTTTGAGCAACGTAAATGCTGCGATGCTGTGGTATGTATTTGCTGTATCCTGAACTGACACAAATTCAGTTCTAAACTTAAACATTACACGATTTGTGACTTTCTGATAAAGACAAAAGTAACTCATAACTGATTTTAAAATGCCACATTCATAAACTACGCCATTTGTCCAGTACTGTGGTCACTTTACTCGTTAACGCAGCTGGTTCTTCCATAAACATGCAGCAGTAGCTCAACTCAAATACAACATCTAAATTCATATTACCATGCAACAGAATAAAAGAATGAGAAAACTACCTTGTACAGGAGACACCTCAGCTCCCAGTGGAATAGAATTATTAAAAGAAGTATTTTAAAATTAAATGCACAACATCTGTTCTTTAAAATGCTTTAGTGTAACTTTTGTCCAGTAAATGGCGCTGATCCTTCAAAAGACACTGTGTTGTTACAAAAGCTGTGCCAGGATGTCATTTATTTACAAGTAGAGACTATCCAAGCAGCAAATTTGAAGGAAAAAGAGCATGTCTTCTGAAACACTGGGATTATTTTAGTGTATTTTGTACAAATACGACTCTGTAGGCTCCAGTGTTTTGGTCTATTTCTGCTCCATCTATTTGACAAAATCCTGGTACTGGGACAGAAGAGTTTCAGGGGGTTTGTGTCCAGCAGAGGGCGCTGTGTCAGTGAGACAGACCTGAGATCAGCAGAATCATGTCTAAAAACCATTGAAAATATTTATTTGTGATATATATTTTGGGGCTAAAAGTTCAATGGTGAGAAAAATAATAAATTTTAAAAAAATTAAAGAAATCATCATTATTTTTTTTTTTAAATGTAATTATTTTTTGGCCTTTTTTTCTTATATTTAACAGGACAGTAGACAGACACGAAACGGGGTGTAAGAGGCGAGAGTGACATTGGTCGTGATATAAAATATGAAATAATAATATTAATCTTAATTCAGTGGCGCTGCATGAGGCCGAGAGCCATTTCAGAAACTTACAGAAACACAGACTGCTCTTTTTCACTGTGGTTTTTGTCTGAATTAAACCTTGTCAATCATGAAGTTCAACCCCATTTTGACGGACAGCTGGATTTCTGAGGAATGTAAATGTGAATAACTGGTGCTAAGTGATATCCAACTGTGGAAAAAGCCAAAGGAGCGCTGCGGTCCTGTTAACACCAACTCATTTGTGTCTGTATGCACTAACGTAACCTCCGTCGGTGGAACGTACGTGACCCCGCTCCGTCAGGACCCAGCGCCGACAAACACTTTCCATCGACGTCAGAGAGAAAACAGAGCGGCCCCAGTCGAACACAGCGGCTCCGACGGGAGGGGGACGTTTGTGGTCGGCGCTGAGGAATTACCACGGGCTTATTCCGTCATTCGCCAAAGCTCAGGGGGCAACGAGGAATTACTGCACCAAACACAGAAGCCACAATAAAGACTTAGAACCCGAGGAGAAAGAGAGAGGGATGGAAAAGATGGTACAACCTCCAAATGAGACTGAAGCAGGAGCCGACAGAGAGTTCACGACCTTCAGACACTAACGAAGGAACAAGGAGTTACTCTCGGTCGACAAATACTACTACTCCATTCTGTTTGAGTCAAGAAGACAGCTTTAGATCAGTGTTTTCATCATCAACGCGACAGATCTGTCTAATATGACGTCTACTTCTGCTGATTATTGTTGACTGATTGGGGTCAGGGGTCATTTGTGCAGAAACAACCCGAGGATGGTCCCAGTGACGTCACGGAGTCTCGCGTCGGTCGACCTCTACGTCACCAGGATGCACCGTTCGTTTAGAAGAATCAGAATCTCTTCAAACATTATTTAGGCCCAGTTCTGCCCTGAGCCCCTCGAGACGAAGGACTGTCCTACAAACACTCCTACGAAAAGAGATTTAAAGGACCGCACAGATTAATTCACAACAGCTGAGAGAGAGAGAGGTGCAAAATGTGACTAATTACGGCAAAAATAAAGATTTTAAATCACAACAGTCCTGTTTTATTTTCCTTTAATCTTAACTCTTTTTTGCATTAATCCGTTTTCTCATCAAAAGTTTCTGATAAATCTCTGTTTACGTCACATCGACAGGTCACAGTCTCAGATTTACACAACTTTTTAACTTTTTATTCACAAATCCATAACTCCACTGTTTGTTTTTGGTCGATATAAAGTCGTCTGTGTTAAAGGAACAGTCCTTTTGGTTTTTGTGGAGGTTGTGTCTTATGTCTTTTTCAGATTCTGTTCAGAACAAGACTCAGAATTTATATGTATTATGATTCTATAGACCTTGTATTATAGATGTTATTATAGATCGTGCTTCTACCGCTGCAGAGGTGTATTATTTCTTAGAGTCTCTTCAGGAGTTTAACCCCATGCAGGTTTTATTTATAAAATCACTGCTCTACAATGAAAACCGCTAAAAGAGCATCCAGATATGAAACCTCCAACTATAATCCATCTGCAAATAACAGACATAAAATCAAAGACCATGACAAGAACAAGACGAACTTCATTTAACTCGATGCGTTTTTGTCTCACTTCTCTTTGTGGCCCAAGTTTAGCCGATTTTACAGTGATATTTATTCAAAATCTTGCCTTAAGAACTGACAGATGCTATGACAAATGTGTATAACTGGCTTGAGAAAACCCAACTATGCTTGAACATATCCAAGACTGTGTGTATGTATTTCTCAAAAGAGCAAATACTGACAGTGATCCCAACGTTTCTGTACAAGGTAAAACAATTGAGGCGGTACAAGAGTTTAAATACTTAGGAATCACTCTTGACTCACAACTTCTTTTCAAACGACAGATAAAAAACACTGTGAATAGAATTAAGTTTAACTTGTCCAACTTTAGGTTTATTAGAAACAATCTAACTCTTGAGTCTGCAAAATTGTATTTTGATACTATGATCATGTCACACATGTCCTATTGCATAACAAGTTGGGCATCGGCCTGTAAGACGACACTAAAGCCGATTGAAACAGTTTATAAACAAGCTCTGAAAGTATTGGATAAAAAACCAAAAACGTACCATCACTGTCAGATATTAAAAAAACATGAGCGCTTAAGCTGGGACAACACTGTTAAACACACTGACGCTATCTTGATTTACAAAATCTTCCATGGCAAAGCACCTCCTCCATTACAAGAATTTGTGAAAAAAAACTCAAATAGATCAACGAGAGCAGGGTCTAGAGGTGACTGTGTAGTTCCTTTTAGAAAGAGTGCCTTTAGTCAAGCCACTTTTTCTGTTCGTGCTTCTCACACCTGGAATTCAATACCAAACACAATACGTGAACTCCCGACTCTGACCGGTTTTACCAAACATCTTAAAGCTTGGCTATTGGAAGAACAACACTGTTGCCACAACTGTGCCTAAACTTGTATCTTTGTTTAATGTTAGCTAATTGTTGGGGTACCATCTGCAATTTCTACTGAGTACATACATAAACATCACTGCTTTATTATCATTATTACTACTCCCTTCTCCCCATTAATATTTTTGTGATTTATTATATCTTTATTTACTTTGTAATTGATGTAATAATGTATTGAGTTACAATAGCACTTTATATTTACTATGCAATCGGGCTATCTGCAATATAATTACGCACCTAACACTTTAACACTTCTGCACACTGCACTTTAATCAGCCCTTTAATATCCAAATTTAGCATTTAACACTAGACCCTTGGCCTGTATGTTTCAATGATCCACTATACTTTTCATTGTTCTTGCTTTTCTTTTTTATTTTCTGTCCTATTGTGTTTTCAAGAACATGTTTTCTCTCTCTATAATTACTGCATTACTTGTTGTTACTGTTGTTTTAGTGATTTTATTATCTTATGTTGTTGACATCAACCTACCGAAGGGACTAAAGATGGAAATTAGCCGTTGGCTATAATCTTGCATATTTACATATATATATATATATATATATATATATATATACATATATATATATCCTCCTGAGACCCAAGAAAAAAAATGTTGTTTGATTTTGATTTTTTTCACATAAATTTAGTGTTATGGTGCTAAGAAAAGTATTGCAAACAGTATTTTTGTTTAAACAATTTTTATTTAAATTTTACAGCATGTGCACTACAGTGCACAACAGGAATTTATTAGTCGTGTGAATGAACAATATTCATAAATTCATTCAAAGCTCTGTTGAAAATAAAAGATTTTTAAAACATATTAAACATAGTTACATGAACTTCTTTGAAAAGTCTATTGTTTGTCAACTTAGAACTGGTTTTGACTGGTTGTAGACAACTGGCTCAGGGGTAATTGAGAGCGCTGAACTTTTTATGTCACAAATTCTGGATTTATTTATGGTATCTGAGGAAGCACTGAGATTTTTTGGATACACACAGGAACATGTGGCACTTTACACATCTCACATAGGTTCTACTTTTGCATCAAGGCATTCTGCACCTGTAAGGACTTCGGCTGTCAACCATTTCAGGCAAATGGATGGCACCATATGTTCTTATGCGATCATCAGGTTGGGGCACCCTTTTCTTGATTTCCACTTCTTCATCACTTGAATCGTGTGGCTCTTGTTGACCTGTCTGTCCCTGGGTTATCAGTTCCTCAGCCAAGAGAAGTTTGCCAAATCAATAAAGTGAAGAATGGCACGAACAGTCCACTTCCTGGTACGACTGGATATTCGATAATAGCTGATCATTCGATCACAAAGATCAACCCCTCCCATGTTGACGTTATATTCTGCAACAACTGAAGGTCTTGGAACCTGAATTTTTCTGTTTTCTTTTTTTGACCATCTCAGACAGGAATCTGGAGGATCAATTCCATGGGCAGTAGATGCCATGACAACAGCTTTATTATCCATCCACTTGGTGACTGCCATTTCATCAGGTCTCCGTACAATCATTTCGGATGTCCCTCTGGGTTTTGTAGCCAGGATCTTATCAGCTGTGAAGCGGCATTCTTTTGGAATCCGATTCTTTTGAATTGTTCCTGTACCAGAGAGGCCTCTTTCGTGAAGAGCATCCAGGAGAGAAATGGTGGTAAAATACCGGTCAAAGTAGACCAATGATCCTCTGGGAAGGGTCTCAGTCAAACGCAGGACAGCATTTCCACCTATTCCTAACTTTTGCACTTGAGTGAAGGTGTTCTTTCCCATGTATGTTTCAAAATCCAGTACTAAACCAGATGGATTTGCAAGAACAAAAACCTTTAATCCAGTTGGATTTGGCTTCCCAGGCACAAACTGACGAACTGGACAGCGACCAGTGAATGGAACAATCTGTTCATCAATGCACACCTTTTTTGGCCTAGGTAGGTCCAGGCATCCCTGTAGGACTCTTTTCAGGACTGGTCTGACTTTCCACAGGGGATCCTTTTTCTTTTCATCTTCTGTTACATTCAGATCATTGACCACTTTCAATGAAGACCTAATCTTGAAATAACGATCCCGTGCCATGGAATCAGCTATAATTGGGACTCTTGTTTTGGCAGACCAATACATTTTGATTCTTGGGTAGCCAAGGCATGCCATGTACACAGACATTCCTAAAAAGGTTTTAATCTCTTCAGGAGTTGTGGATAAACTGGACCCGGATTGATGTACCATACGCTGGTTGGTGAAGAGGACATGTCCTGAATTAGTTTTTCATCAACATACTGCTGAAAGTACTGCTGAGGGCTCCAAGTTCTGCATCATTATCAGTTCTGTGTTCCTCTAGCACAGGGTTGAACCTAAGAGACAGAAATAAAATTTGAATAACTAGAAATGCTCATATTTAATAAAACAAGCCCATTAGTAGAATATTAACAGTTAGAACACTTACAAAATATCATGAGTAAAAAATAAATAATTTAAAATGGATTTCTGTATGTAACTCATTATTTTCTACTCAAAATAACTTAAAATTCCATATCCCTACATGTTGGTTTTGCCCCAGAGAGGACGACGGGACACTTCAGCTGACCCTGTGTGGTTGTCATCTACATCGGGCCCTGCGTCTTGATCATCTTGGTCTTCTTCCTCATCTTGGACATCCTTGTCTGAATCCTCATTAAAGCCTTCACCCTCCCCTGCTCTCATTGGATCCTCATCTTCTGATAGATCTAAGTCTGAGTCTCCCTCAATGATTCTGTACAGGATTCTTTCTGCCTCTGTCCTAGAGAGTGTGACTGCAAAAAAATGAATAAATACAAATATAAAGTCCTAATGTACACTACAGTGTACATGAATAAATTTGATATTTTCCTTATTAAATTAAAACAAGAAAGTTCTGAATTGTTACTCAAATTACTTATTAGATGTCTATTTACTAAAATCAATGCAAATATATCTCTAAAAAACATTTTAAATATAAAAAATAATGCTTACCTTTCTTTCTTCCATAAAATGTGTTGATTGGGATGGCGGCCATTTTGAAAAGACAGAAAAAATCTTTTAACAAAGCCACACCCCCACACATGGGGTATCATTCTAAAGCTACTGGTGTGCACTTAAAGGAACAACAGGACTTAGAAAAGTGGCATAAATATTTTGAAAGATACAAGTAAAAACACAATGTACACTACAGTGTCCAAAAATGCATTGCTGGGTCTCAGGAGGATATATATATATATATATATATATATATATATATATATATGTTCATTAATATGTATTGTCCCTTTAAATAAATAAACTCAAACTCAAACTCAAGAGATTTAAAAAGCACCAAGATTAGAACGTTTATATAATTAAACTGTCTTTTCTCAGACAATAAGAGAAAATGAAGCAGAACTGATGCAAGAACAGGTATAAAACTAAAGCAAAATAGCACCAAATGTTCTGTGTGCACGTTTTATTCCAAACACAAAGTCAATTCCAGCCAAAAGAAAAGCTCGAGCTAATCCTGACAAATAGCTGCTAAAGTTCAAGTTGCTGAAACACATTTTTGATAAAAGTTCAACTGCTCTGACGAGGAGCGCAATTAGTCCGTCATCGGTTTGTAAGCCTCGTAATAATGAACAGGAGCAACGGAGGAATAAAGGGAAAGTGAATGCTGCATATTATTAGAAAACGAGATTGATGAGACACTGCTGAAAGACCAACGTTTATTTTATATATTTCTTGCTTTTTAAAATGACATCCTCTTAATATTTGTGAACTGTTTGAATATTATAAACGACTGAAAATGCTACTTTCGTGAGAGGAATGTGGGCGAGCGCAGAGTGACGGACTGATTACCGAACCTCGCAACACCTGTAAATAACCTCTGACATCTGAAATCTGGGAGTTTTTAATATTCAACACCAAGAATCCGTCACATCTTTCAGCGTGGCTCTGTCGAAACACCTGCAGCGGACGATAACGGACGGACCACCTGGACTCAGATCTGCAGACGCATCCAGAGCGACGACAGAACGACGGACGGGAACGTATCTCTGCAGAAGAAGAGCGGCGTTTTCTGAGGGTTTTCTGAACGTGTGTTAAGAAATGTACAAATGTGATTCTTTTTATTCAAACATGACTCTTTGTCTTCAATCGGCCAGACCTCAGATCATTTATTTAGCCTTAATTTTAATCTCAACTCCCTGATTTTCTTTTTTTGTCCGTGTCTCAGACTCCACTCTCCTCCAAAAGCAGCTTCTCTTTTATTAAAAAAAATAAAACCAGACCAGTTTTTCCTCCAAAATACTAATCCATTTGACCAAACTGAAGTTTAGAGTTTAGCGTTAGCTTAGCGTTATGTATGCAAAAGATGGACAACACAAGTTACAGTGGAATGAAAAAGTATTTGCTCTATTACTGATTTCTCTCTTCTTTTTTTTTTGCACATTTGTCACGCTTAAATGTTTTAAATCAAAATTTAAATATCAGACAAACATAACACAAAATACAGTTAAGTTCAATTTAACAAGCCACACCTAGACCTGATTAAATTTAAATTTATTTGATGATCTGAAACATTTAAGTTTGACAAATGTGCAAAAATAAGAAATCAGGAAGGGGGTAAATACTTTTTCTCAACATTGTATTCATTCAAAGGCACCTGTTCTGTTCATCTGTCCATCGATTTTGTTTGAATATTTACACATTTTTATTTCCAATGTCCACATTTGAAGCCCGTCCAATAATTTGTGGATGTTTTACGTGAAGCTCATCTCAGCGATTCTTTAAAAACTCTCTGTTACTGATCCGTATCACTTTGGCGTCGATAAGAAGCTACGATAAACTGAAAACAGCAGAAACAGCGAGCTCCAGACGTCTCTTTATCCCTCGACTTGTTGCCAGTTTAACAGAAGCAGCTAATAAATGTTGCTCCATTAATTTCCCTCTAAAACCCTGACGGCACATCAACATTTCCGTGATTTATTGCGTCGCCGTCTGCTCCTGCGCCCCGAGTAATGGCCGCCGCGGTAATCCCGGCTAATTCTCCGTAAATCAAGCTCCGGGCCCGAGTTTACTGCCACTAATTGCACATGTGGCATCAGGTCTCATCCTCGGCGAGAAAAATGGAGACGAGGAGCAGAAAACGGAGGGAGATTTACAGTGAGCTGAGGTCGGGCTGGTTTTATAGAACTTTACGAAGCCACACACATCTGAACGGTCCAGACGCTCTGACATCATCCCGGCCCGGTTCAGGGTTAGCGACGGCAGCCCACCACTCGTTTATCAGAGCCCCGCCGTGTGATGGGACGCTTAGAGACGTCTGTCTGCTGTAAATCCACTACACTTACATTTTTATGGAGCTGTTTACAACTGAACCAGAGCGACATTAAGAGGGTCATCTTTGTTTGGATCGTCGCTGTGGCTTTGATTCTGAAATATTTTAAACTTCTCTGATGTCTCGTCGTGTTAAATACAGTATCACAAATCATAAGATTCACTTGATGTTTTTATAGAGAAGCACAGAGCAAATGAAACATGGTTTATCATCAGGGAAAGCAGCTTTAAGGTGCACAATAAATGTCTTTTATTATTTAAATTAGACAAATAATTTAATCAAGATGTGGTAGACCCTTTAGAACAGTGTTTTTTTAACATTTAAAACTCCACTCCCTGATGTTTTTCTGCACAAAATACTAATCCATTTGACCAAACTGAAGTTTAGAGTTTAGCGTTAGCTTAGCTGTGACTTCAGCGTCAGGACGACAATTATCTCCTCCTCGTTAAACATTACGTGATTGAATTGACAGTATTTATCTGTGTTTTACGTTGCCTCCCTTTTCTCTGTTGATGCTTTTCTTTTTTCAGCTGTTTCTCTGTTAAAAGACATATTCAGCTGAAAATACACTTTATCTGCAGCTATTAAACTTCCTGGAACGTCATGTGACAAGCGTCGACCAATGGGAGCGCTCCTTTTTCTGAATAGAGGTTCTCATCTGTTACAATCCCTTAGAATAAACAGTAGCTTTTACAACATCAGCAGATCTTTTTCCCGATGATGGTTATAACCCGTCGGCCTCGTGTCTGCCTTTAAACAGCGTCCCATTTATGATATCACCCCTTCTCCTGTCGACCCCTGACCCCAGATGAGCAGTAAATCTCAGCGTCGCCCTCTGCTGACACCTCTCCTCTCTCTGCTTCATTCTGTCTCATAAATATCAAACAGTGCATAATAAAAGCAGCGCCGTCAGAACCACTCGACCCTGAACCTCTCTTAGTCTCGGTTTGATGAATCCATGGCGTCATCAGGATGATATCAGAGCAGACACTTAAAGAGACAGGTCTTAAATTAACCTATTTATGAGGTTTGGAATCGTCGCTATTAAAACAGTAAAATGTGTAACTCTGGGTTCATTCTGTTATTGGCGTTCAGATAAAAGTCAGGGGCTTATTTACAGTTTAAAAGGATAGTTACGTCACGGAGTTAATGGCTGCTAAAGAGACAGCTGTGTTTGGAGATAAAAACATTTGTGAAGCAGCAGAGACTGATTTAAATTCAGATTAAATCTTACGGGCTTTTTTTGTTGAAAGGGTTTGTACAAGAATGAGACAAAAACTGAGACGAGGACAGTGTTTGAGGAACATTAAACGAGGATTACCTGATTTTTATTTCCTTTTGCATTTACCTTTTCAGTGTAATCTCCTAAAGTTTATTGTATCTGTAAAAAAATGACGTGATTACAACAATTTGCTGCCTTCACTTAGCATTAGCATTAGCACAATTAGCATTTTTAATATTTTGTCTGATTTGGGAACATTTACTGCAGCCTTCTCAGATATTTTTTGGTTTTGTTTGAACTAATATGATAATGGTCTGATGATATTTAGTGCAGCTTTTAATGGTATCTGACAGACAGCTTATTTATTTTAAGGAAAACAGACCCAATACATATTTACATTAGCTTTTGTGCATTTCAGGTGGTTCTTGTTGGCTTTCCTCCGCATTTTTTCTGTGTTTTGCTGTATTAAGATCCAACACTAATTACTCTCTTACAACTGTGTCATTATTTTCTTTTAATTTTCCATCCACGTGAAGCTGTAAATCCAAATACATCAAATAAATCCAGTTCTTTCTCCTCAGCGGTCGTAGGAATCCTGACGTCAGCATGTGTCCGTCTTAATAAACTCAGAGCCGTGTCTTACGTAAAGATGGAAATATTACAGTTGTGCTTTGGTTACGACCGGCGGCTCATGAATTTGAAGTGATGTTTGTCCGTCTGCTCACTTTGTCGTCGGAGGAAGTCTTTCTGCGTCGCCGCTCGTGGTTTTTCTGACGTTAGCTCCGTCCGTCACAGTTCGGATCTCGTTTCGGTCGAAGGATTATTTGGGGTTTAATTGGATTTTTACTAAATTCTAATCGTGTCCTTTCTTTGTTAGATTTGGGTCACGGCTTTTTCGGACGTTTTTAGCATTTTTTTAGTCCTCTCGTTTCCTGAATACTTGCATTTTTGAATTTCTATCGGCAAAAACATACAGATAAACAACAAGAAAATCATTAGTAAATCCAATTCTGAGTTTTAAAAAGTATGAGCAAAACATTAATTTAGAGCAGTCTCCACATCTTTCTCTGGAATTTAGTTATAATGTGATTAAATGCCCTGAAAATGTTAAGTATGAAGTGAATTAAAGAGGTTTTTGAAGACGGTCGCTTCATGAAAATAGTCTGCTTTTTTTTAGGTTGATTTCCACTTTATTCTTCTCTTTTAAAAAGGAAAAGAGAACTAATTAGAGATCAAGAAAATAATAATATTGTCGATGAAAAAGTAAGTAAAATGGAAGTCTTGAAACTAGTTTAGATAGTGTCAAGTATGAGGTAAAAAGAACAAAAACTCGCCCATTTTCCAATAAAAAAGCCCTTCAGATTGACCCTGTACTCTCCAGCCCCGTGTAGCCCCCTCTAGTGGAGGCGTGTCGTCACTGCAGACGGAGATCCCCCTCTTTTCTCCTGCTCTCGTCGTTCTCTCGGTACAATACAGTCTCTGTGAGAGAACTGGGCCGAGTACAGTGCTGCGTTTTCCATATGGCTCCCATTCACTCACTGTAAAGAAAGACTATATTGTAGCAGAGCGGGCTGTAAAAACACGACGGGGGCAGCTCTAAAAGCATAATGAAAACCATGGCCCCGAGCAACCTGCAGCTTCACCTGCAGCTCATTCAGACGTTAACCCGCGCTTATATAAGACCGTAGAAAACCACAAACTCTTTATAGGATCAATTGGATCAAACTGCGAGGATTGAAATATAACTACAGCTCCTCTGCCGTTAAACCTGAAATCTTTATTCTTACATTATCTTTATCATCTCACAAAACTGTCCCAGAACGTGTGCAGTTAAGAAACAATGTCGATGAAAAAACGAATCAGAAACGGAATAAAATAATGACAGTCTTTTCAACGCTGGTCGATAATGCGACACAAAAGAAGTAGAAGTCAGAGGGTTTGGTGCAAAGAGAGCTCGAGGTGAATCATTTTATTCTAACAACACAAAGAACAACATGAAATGACACTAAACTTGAGCAAAACAAACAGCGGCAGACACTGAACAAATCAATATCACAGTCGATTAATCCATTGATCTCAACAGAACTACTCCAGACTCTAGTTCACTGTAGGTTTGTTCTGTTCCTCGTCGCTGATTCCATCCTTTACCTGGATCTGAACCTGCTCCGGAGACAGTTCAGTTTCTAAAGAGATCTACGGCGATTCAAAAATGATCCAGCTTCAAACTGAAAACCCAGGTACATCACTAGCCTCCTGAGGCAGGTTTGAGGTGAAAAAACACTGATCCATTTCAGATTCTGAGCTGGTTCCGTGTCGCTAAGAACACTCTGCTTTTCCTTTTCTAACTTTTTGCCGCAGTATTGTTTTGTTTGGTCTCTATTAACCTACTAACCTTGGTTTAAACCGGGCAATGTTAAGTTTTATCGTCTCCTAATCATTAACCAGCAGCTTGTCACACTCTTATATTCCGGTCTTTTAGCCATTTCACTGAGACACCTCGACATATTTCTTTCCTTTGAGCTTGTTTTCATCTCATCTCCACAGCGCTAAGGGTTTTTGCACAAAGTAACTTGCAAAGATGACATTTACAGCTGATTTTGGAAAGCTTTAATCCCTTTTCCATGCTTTTATTTCAAACCTGTGGCCTTAAACATTAGCAGTGTAATTAAAGCAGCCGTCCTCGCGCCAGAGTAAACACACTACGGCGGATTAGCTCCCACCGAGGACCTTCACGCCGATAAATCTCCGCGTTTCGGTGCCGTTTTGGCTGCGTCTCCGTGCGCCGACTCCAACAAAACCGAGGTGCGTGTAACGTGAAATAAATACGACTCGTCTAAAAGTTCAAACACACACTCACGGCCGACGCGCTCCCATTGACGGCTCGAGAAAGAGGAGGAAAGGATAAATAAATGTTTTCAGTAGCTGGAAAGCGAGCGGGAGACCCCCGGACGAGCCCCCGACTCGTACCAACAAAAACACCACGTCGGTAAAAACCGAGCGCCGCTGCCAAGGCCCAGTCCTCGCTTTTATCACAATAAATCAGCAGCGTGGGGCCGTCTGAGCGCTGCCGTTGTTTTCCATCCCACTTAAAAAGGTCAGAGCCCCGGGGAGACATTATATCGCTCTGATATTAATGCTTATGAGCCCAGAATATTACTCTCTGTGTGGGAGCCATGTGTTTCTACTGCTGCAGTCAGACTCTTCCAAATGTACTTTCCATCAGTCTTTGTCCCAGAGTTTATACGTCAGACTGTACTCCTTCAAGCGTGAACGTTATGTTAGGCGTTATTTATTTGTTTTTGTCAGACTGGGGTTTATTCAAGACTATTACAGAGACCAGGTAAGTCTCTAAACTAAACTAAAGTCTTCTGTTCTATCATCAGTAGAAACATTCATTCATTTTCTAACTAAGTCCTGTCAGGGTCCCTATCCCTTTTCCATTTAGACACAGACACTGAGAGTTTAAAGCCTAATAATCAATAACTGGGACTAATCAGATAATTGTAATAATCAGATCTGACTTCAGAAACGTGATAATCCAAAAAAAAAACCCTGGTTTACGAGTTTGACTCCATTATTTCTTTTGGAGTAATACCTACTTCCTTCAGTTATTTCCAGTACATTCGGTCTTGTTTTGTTGAACACAGCGACGCCTACGGTCTTAGCGTTAGCGTGCTAATGTGAGAGGTCATAGGTCACGCTGCTGCTGTCCTTCGTTTAGACTCAATGAGGAGAAAACAACGGTGGGTTTCATGTTCTTTACTGTTTAACTTCACTTCTGTTTTCTCTAGGTTTTTAATGTATTTTTTTACACATGTTAAGAAGTAAAAGAACGTCATAAATCCAGTGATTCATGCTGTAAACCTGTTAATCTGAGCATTTAGGGAGAAATCTAGGTGTGATAATCAGTTTAAGATCTTCTCTGATGCTATTTATTTACTCTCTTCCTAAAATAATTCACACTGTTAGTTTAAATAGTGCACTGTATTATGTTGTAAACTTAATCACTGGGTTTTGTAACGAAGGGAATATAATAGCAATAAAAAGTCAAAGATATGTTTTTACATGACGCTCCTGGATTCACAGAGAAACCTGAGACAGTTTTACTTTTTTTTTTACACTTTGTAAAATGAAATGGGTCTGGAATCCCTTCCCTTCTGTCGTTTACGTCACGTCAGACCAATAATAACCTTTTAACTAAAATAGCGCAGTCTGTATACGTTATATATGTGTTCCTCTGATTGGTTTATGTCTTCAGTTGCGTTCAGAGGCAGGTTATTTTGCGTCTGTTGGAACTGCCTCGTGAGAATCCAACTCAAATCCACAGAAACCAGAGAAATACTTCAGAGACAATAGAAAAAACTATCAAGCTCATGTAAAAACTGAACAGATTCCTTTTAAAAGATCCCATTTAAAAAGTGTTGTTTCTTCTCTGGACTCGTTAGAACCACCGCTAACAGCACATATCGAAACCCACCCCCTAAATCCCCCATTAGTCTGAAATCTTGCTCCGATTTAGCCTCAAGACGTCCTCGTGGGGGGCGCCTCTAAATCACAGTGGGACCGAGACGGAAAACGGGCAACACATGGATCTGAGCGAGACGTTCACAGAAGAGAACAATACACGGACCACAGACCCATAAAACCCCGCTCGCTCGGCTCTTATTGGCGGTCTAATTGGGGCAGGGCCGTGATTGGACGCTGGACGCCAGCCAACAGCCAGTGAGAGGCCTGGATCCTAAAACAGCAGGAGTCAGGGCTCGTGTGTGGTCACCTCCGTCTGTTCACGAGTTTGGAGAGTGAGGCGTAAAGGATTAAATATGTCCAGTTGTTTGTGACGAGTGAAGGAACATAAATAATGAGGTCCCTTTACGTTTCATTTTAATTTCCTCTCCTCACGTCTTAGTCCCGCCCACAGAGGAGAGAGAGGGGAGAGGGAGAGAGGAGAGGAGGGAGGAGGAGAGGAGAGAGGGAGAGAGGAGAGAGAGAGGAGAGGAGAGGAGAGGAGAGAGAGGAGAGGAGGAGGAGAGGGAGGAGGAGGAGGAGAGGAGAGGAGAGGAGGAGAGGAGGGAGGAGAGGAGGGGAGGAGAGGAGAGGAGAGAGGAGGTAGGGAGAGGAGAGGAGAGGGGGGAGGAGAGAGGGAGAGAGGAGAGAGGAGGGGAGAGAGGAGAGGAGAGAGGAGAGAGGAGGAGAGGAGGGAGAGGAGAGAGAGGAGGAGAGGAGGAGAGGAGGTAGGAAAGGGAGAGGAGAGAGGAGAGAGGAGAGGGAGAGGAGAGAGGAGAGGAGAGGAGAGGAGGAGAGAGGAGGAGGAGAGGAGGGGAGAGGAGAGGAGAGAGGGGAGAGGAGAGGAGGGAGGAGAAGAGGAGGAGAGAGGAGGTAGGAGAGGAGAGGAGAGGAGAGAGGAGGTAGGAAAAGAGAGGAGAGAGGAGAGGAGAGAGGAGAGGAGAGAGGAGAGGAGAGGAGGTAGGAGAGGAGGTAGGAGAGGAGAGGAGAGGAGAGGAGAGAGGAGATGAGAGAGGAGAGGAGAGAGGAGGTAGGAGAGGAGAGCAGAGGAGGTAGGAGAGGAGAGAGGAGAGGAGGTGATGGGACGTCCCATCTTCAGCGTCACCTGCAGAGACGTCTGTTTATGACATTTACAACTTGATCTGAAGTTAACATCTCGAATTAACTTCAGAATTTAAATTAGGTTTGATCTAAATATTTGACAAATGTTAGATTTTATTTAAACATATTTTTTTAAGACTTTAAGGTAAAGAATAAAGTTCTGTTAAAGTTAGTGAGTCCAGACTGAGCTGTGTTCAGAGGAAAAGCAAAGAGGAGGTTTATGTCGGAAAGGACACTTGGTAAATGCAGAGCTTTTTATTCAAACGAGCCCCAACACCTTCATAAACCACTGCCACAGACTCGAGGAGACGAGAACCAACAACCTTCTGGTGAGTGCTCTTCCTCCAGAACCACTGCCTCCAACATGAAGTCTGAGAGAAGAGGATGAGGAGGGACCGATGAAGGCAGAGGACTCACTGGAGAACAGCCCAAAGGACGAGAGAAGAGGGACAAGTCTCCTTAAAGACGCCACAAAGTCATTCATAAATCTTAACGTTAAATTATAAATAAATCTAATAATTGCACTGATAAAGTCCAGAGGAGCACCTTTTCCTTCACGTCTGTGTTTCTTGTTTAAGTCTGAAGCCAACGACGTAAGGAAATATGAAAAACTCGCTGCCAAATTTGATTTAAATGAGAGGCCGACAGGACGTTACATCATGAGGCCTGCGTTTCCATCGTTCGGTCGAGTTTAAAGAACCACTGAACCTTTTACTGCTGTGCTTTAAGCCTCACGATTTAGGAATTATGTGGAAAAAATCATACAACAAGGAGCAATAAAGTTACAGTGGAAACCCCAGAGGAATATTTAAATAAACAGGAGAAATTAAAGAGAGCAGTCGGTGGATTCTGAATGAAAATCTATTAAATTAAACTGTTAGGAATTCATCACTCTTTTATTTTTTAGTATCAAACAGAAACCTGAAAACATTTGAAACCGATCCAATAAAACTAAAGCCAAGTCTTAAATCTCAGGCAAACTAAGGTCTGCTTTAGTTATTTATGTGATTTAGCTTCATTTATATTCATTTCAATTGGACAAATAGTTGGGAAGATTTAAAAATAATAATAATAAAAATACGGAAAAAAGCATAGATGAAAATTTTGTTCTAAACCTTTTTCTAAGAATTTTTTTTTATTTTACAAAAGGTGTTTTTTTTTTTTTACCCAGTCACACAGAACCATCTGGAGTAGGGCACAATATCAGAAAAACATGCAATAACTATTTTAAAAACTGCAATAACAATATCAGCTGCGATATTTGAAGAAGTAATGATGTACTTGATGAAGTAAGAAAGTTTAATTATTAAATTTGGGATTTTGAAAATACAAAGAAATACAAGAGTTCTCAGACTGAACTATATTTAGACTCACCTTAAGTTTGATTTAAGGCTCTGTTTGGAGGAAGATTCAGAGGAAAAAAGAATGGAAATCTACATGTTATTGTGAAATTATATTGCAATACCGATACTCTTTCTGGAGACTTCCACAGAAAACCTTTACAAAGGGTAAGTACTTTAGATAAAATGAACCAAAAGAGAAAATAAATAACACAATATTTGTCTTGTTGACGTTCTGAGACTTGTACGTTCAGACATTTGTTATTGCTTTTCCCTTTTTTCATTCGATTTCTGAAAGTAGCAAAAAATACTAAAAAGATCTTCAAAAAATCTGAAAATAATGACAATTTTTAGGAAAAAAAGCAACATTTCATAACAAAAAAAATCTGAAATGTGATAAAATTTGGAAAAGGGTAAAAAAATGTAAAGAGAAAAGTAAAGCAGTAAGTTCCTTCAGAAGCCAGACCATGTGAGAACACTTTGATAATGTTCATTTTAATAGTCTTAATTTATTTGTACATTTTGTTTGTTTTTGGTCAAATCTGGAGCATTTGAAGCCTGTAAGTGCCGTACGTGATGAACAGCACTGCTCCAAAACCAGACAATGAACAAAGAGCCTTAATAACAGCGTACACAAGATTTATAGAGCAATCAGCGCAGTTTGAGACTGACTTTACCATCTATTGTTGCTCCCAACAGCTTCAGGGGGTTGTGTAACTGTGACCACCACAATGCTAACCATAAAACAACACTTAGCCCGTCTCTGAAGCAATGTGGCTAAAATACATTAGAGTCGACGTGGTAAACAAAAACAGGAATCGTTTCGGTCGGAAAAAAAATAAAAAATGCCACAGTCGTTAAAACACACTTCATTTCACTTAAAGTTTTTACGGTCGGACTCGGAGGTCGTTAAGCGATGCCCTTTACGAGACCTGAGATTGCATTAGCGCTAATGCTAATTTATAATGCCACTGTTTTTAAGTCAAATCTCACCCAAAAAGATCGAACACGGGGAGAAAACACAATGGAATGAAAGAAGTATTGTGGAGATTTGGAAATAACACGGGAGTCGTCAAAACCAAGTCCAAGGCGATGTGTGACAGCCTTAAACCAGGCAACGGCTGTAAAATTCAGTGAGAAATTTCTTGGGTTTGTAGGAGCTTTGGGAAATTCAAAAAATAAAAATGTTCTTGAATGTTGAATTTGAAGATAGAAGTTTTTATTCCATAACAATAACAAAACAATGCGTACATTTATTAAAATAGCTATTTTCAGCAATTCTTTTATATTATATAACAGGACACATTTGAAAACTGTGGTATTGTGTTGATCCTAGATTTTAAGTACATTCCTCGATCTGAGAAAAAGCTTATATCTGAAGTAGTTTAACATTTTCAAATACCATTCTCTCCTGAAATATTTAGTGTAAATGTAAATTGCTGCTAATTTGTGTCTAATATCAACATAAAACACACAAGCAGCAAACACAAAGACGTTTTAAAGCCTTTCCAAAGCCACATTGTTGGGATTCTTGAGGAAGGTGTGGGACGGGTCAAAGGTCCAGCTCCCACTGTAAGATCACTGTCAATGCGATCTGTCAACACGGCGTTTAAACAGCAGCACTTCCTGTCCACACAGGAAGTGGACGGTGCGCCTCTTCTTCTGAGACCTGTTTGTTCGTATTTTTGTCCGAAACATCCTCTGTGTCCGTCTTTGAAGTTTAGCGAGAGCCGCTTGTGAATTCACACCTAGCGCTCTTCCCAGTGTCCGGGCGTTTCCCGTAAAAGTCCCTTCAGAATAAGTGCGGACGTCACGGCGCGGCGTTTAAACCCGAAGTGAAGGTCAGGACGGCGCTAAAGTTAAATAAAGACAAACGGACGGAGTGTTTCGTAAATAAAACTCAGGTTGTTTTGGGGAATTCCACATTAACGACTGCTACAAACAATGGAACAGTTTTTTGTAACATTTTAAAGAGATTTTAGGGATTTACGGCCTATGTTGGAATTTTAATTTTTCACATTTATTAAACCAGACAATAAACAAAGACCTTTAATAACACTGTACACAAAATTTATAGAAAAATCACGTTTTTAAATATTAAAGATTGTTATGAAATTGTCATCGAGTGTCATTTTGAAAAATAACTTTAAAAAAATATACAAATAAAAATTGGGGATCCCAAATGAGACCAGGTGAGAACTGATCTAAATTTATTACATTTTTTCAGCCTTTTTCATTCGTCTCAACACATTTTATATTTTTATATTTTTTTGTTTATTTTTTATCTTTCAGGGCTTTGCTGTTGTGACTTTCAATTTCTAAAGCTATCAGTTTTTAGAGATCAGAAAAAAAAGCTAAAAACTTACAAATGTGACGATGCAGAGAGGATCGTTCACGAAGGAGAAGAGTATTTCTGGTAAAGTCCTGCAGAGACTTCAGATGTGACTGAGAGGACAGACCAGAGCAGGTTCAAACCAACAGGTAACGAGCCACAGGTGACAACAACCAGGTGTTAATGGAAGCAGGTCACATGATCTCAACAGGAAGTAGTATCAAAATAAAAGTACAGGGCAGGACGTATAATCATTTGGAATCTGAGTAATATTTGTTTCCATTTCTTTTATTCTATTTTAGTCTTTTTATTATGTTTTATTATTTATGTTATTTACAAAACAACTTTATCATTGTTTAAACTAGAGTACATTACATTGAGTAGTTTAATTAACAAACATAAAGAAACTTTTAAATAAAAAATATGTACACATTAAAATACTATCAGCCTCAGGTGACTTTTATTGAATTGTTTTTATTTGACAATTTTAATTTAGGCAAAAATGATCTGTTAAAGAAACAACAAACAGATGACAACAATGTAAAAAAAGCACATTTTGTTAAAAAACAGGAGATTTTGGAGGTTGTATCAAAGCAGATCTTAAAAGATTATCATATGGTAGAAATATATAGATATAGTTTAATTTATTTGGGGTTGCAGTTATAATTTTTCTAATTTTTTTTGCTATTTTGTCCCACGTCTCTAGATTCAGTCGACTACGTTATGTGGATATTATTGTATGTTGCATCGAAGATCTACGGAAAAAAGGTTCACCGTTTTATCTTTAAAAACAATGACTTCAAATTTAAATAAACGTATTGAATTTAGAACTAGATGTTTCATAATTGCTGTTACTATTATCTGTTTTATCATTACTGGTTATTATTTATAGTGATAAAAAGAGACCTTAAATTCCGTTAGAATGAGCTACGCTAAGCTAACGTGATGGTGCCTTCCTTAACTCTGTCTTTTTTCCAAATTTGGAGCTCACCTCTGCTTCAAAACGTTGACATCACATTTTATGAACCCACTCTTTTTTACTGTCGGTGGCTGCGACCTCAACAACAACATATATATTAAATAAATGAGGAGAATATGAGCGCTTTTATGTCAAACAACTGTGCGGTTACGTGGTTTTCGAAGGGTTTAATTTAGGGATTTCGCCGTCGCTGAGGTCCATCCAGAGTTCACTCCTGTCTCCGCTGAGATCAAACACGTCTCATCGTCTCCGAACATTCCCCGAGCTGCACATCATCCCAACATCTGCGGACCACCCTCCCGTCTTTTACCTGAGCGCTGGAAGACGTCACGGTGACTCCACGCCGCAACAATTCGGTGATTAGCATCTTGTTAAATTATATAGCTTTTTCCATTGAGCTGTTCAAGAGCATTCCTCGCTGCTAGTTAACACAGGGACTAATGAGAAGCATGGCGTGTAAAATGAGTTTACTGCCGTTTGTTGGTGAAGCTTTTTACGAACAAAACAACACACTGGAGCTGAGGGCACGGTGAAAGGTTAAGTCTGAGGAGAACTGATGGATAAAGCTAATATGGATCCATTTGTTTTCAACTAAAAACAAATTAGTGGTGTCTTTTTTCCATTACAAAGTTTGTTTACCAGTTCTTCGTTTAGCTTTAGCGCAACGTGGTTTTAGCCAAAAACGATTTGGTTGTTTGTGCCTCGACTAAATGGGTTTATTTTTTTAAAAAAGAGGGAAAATACTTTAAAAGTTTATTATCATTTCTCCATCTTGACTGCTCCTGCTGCTTTTACCGTTCCCCCACAATATTATCTAAAGCTAATAATGGGTTTAAATGTTTTAAATATCTGAGGTAAAAAATTGTAGGGGTGACTTTTCCATTACTTATTCTCCATTTGGTTCCTCAAATACAGTTTTAATTTTCATTCATTTTTCCATGTTCTTGCAAAAATGTTTCGTGATACTAAATTAAATTACAGTTTTTTGTCCCGGTCTCAGACTCCATTTTCCTCCAACAGCAGCAGAAAGCTTTCCTGCTTGTTTTATTTAAAAAAAAAGGTCAATCTGGACCAATTTTTCACCACAAAATACTAATACGTTACATTAAATTGAAGCTTAGAGTTTATCTGAAACTTTTATCTTGTAGTTTATCGTTGTAGACTGTAGTGATCCTGGAATTATCTGCGTCTCAAAGCATTGCCAACATTTATCCATGTTTCATTTGCTCCAGTTTCACCATTTTTCACCGGTTTCTCTGTAAAATAAGACATATTTCCAACAGAATAACCCATTTCCTTGGTTTATTTCCTTGTTCCTTCGTTGTTGACGTCAGTGTCGACCAATGGGAGCGCTCCTTTTTACCTGAAGTGAGCTGTGACTTCAAATAAATACAGCAATTTCCGGATTCTGTTGTTTTAAATCTACTAAACTCTTTCTTTAAAGGGTTACAGTACCTTTCCCTTCCACGCTACTAGCCACCATTTTTCCTTGTGCTAAATTGTGTCAAGAAAATCAAGAAAAATACAACTTTAAATGAAACTAAATGGATCAATTTCTGCTTGTTGGGTTTGACATTTGACTTTCTCAGTTTACGACTGGGCCTATTTTCAATATGAACAATGATAAAAGCAAGTTCAGGATGGACTTTATCATCTGAACTTTATCCATATGACTTCTTTTCTCCTGGTTTTATGAAGACAATGCAACTTTGCGCTTTAAAAAAAAGATTCTCTTGCGTTTTACTGAATACGAAAACGTATTAAAAGCCATTTCTGTAGAGTTTTGCAGAGACAGGTGTCAGATATCTGCCGTTACTCATCTGGACTCATCTGCCTCGACGTCTGCAAAGCTCCTCAAACAACGTCTCACTCCGACTAATGCGGTGCAACAGTGGAACATGTTTTTTTGAGCGTTGGGTGCAGAAAAAGCCCTACTCGAGCACAGATTTTGGCAGCTCCGCCTCAGCTCAGCGCTCACTGACAGGCGGCTTCATCTCGCCTCATGTTTGCACTTTGGCTGGCCGCTGTGGCGCACATCTGTACACATGTCTGAGCGCTGATCTCATGTGTCGGTGAGTAAGCCGATATCTGAACTTTGGCAGTGTAAACTCGCAGCTACACATGGGGCTACTGCGCTTTTACAGGCTGCCAGCGTTTGAAGTGAGCCGTCTTCTCGTTTGAGGTGATAATGAAACGAGCCGAGGGGATGGTTTTCGCCGGCGGCCATTTTCCACTGGACTCTGACCTCTGCATGTTCAGGGCCGACGTTCACACGCACAGACGGGAATCAATCTGTAAACGAGAACGAGAAGTAAACAAAAGAGTCATTCCGGGAAACTACGAGCGCAGAAGAGGCCTGGATTAAAGAGAGATTAGTGAAAGGAAGGAGGACCTAGGACACACTACAGGGACTATGTTGGAAACTTCTAAAGAACTCGCACGGACGCTCATCAAAACGTTCTGTAGAGCTCAACACTGCCGCCTAAGGCCACTGCAGGTACTGCAGACAACAACAGTCCAAATCCATCTAGAACTTGTTCAAATCCAACTTAAACCTATCCAAATCTATCTAAAACTTGTTCAAATTCAACTTAAAGCTGTTATACCCATCTAAAACCTGTTCAAATCCATGTAGAACCAATTCAAAACTATCTAAAATCTGTTCAAATCCCACTTAAACCTATCCAAAACTAACTAAAACCTGTTCAAATCCATCTAAAACCTGTTTAAACTCATCTAAACCTGCTCAAATCCAACAAAAAACTGTTCAACCCTTCTAAAACCTGTTTAAATCGATCTAAAACCTGCTCAAATCCAACTTAAACCACCTCAGATCCAACTTAAACCTGCTCAAGTCCAACTTAAAGCTGTACTTGTAGAATAGAATTAAGATAAGAAGACTGGTGGCAGCAGAACATCTACTAAACTCTGTTTATTCCAGCTCTGGCTACATCTGCTTTCACAGAGAAACACAAAAAAGAAAAAAAAAGGGAAGAACATAAAGGAAGCTAAGTGAAATATTGATAATTATTTGTAATGCATTCATGAGATGAGAAGAAAACTGCAGGATTACGTCGGTCTAATACCAATAATATAGAATGTTTAGGGCAAATAGCTCTCTGTATTGTTGTTGAAGTAGTTTATTGAAGCTAAAGGCTGCTCTGAACATTGGACACTTTCTTGTCAGAGGCTGATAATAGGTTAGAAACCCACCAAGGCCAGACCATATAACATTTCAATACTTGTAGACTGAGCGCATTAGTTTTCCAATTGAGACGAGCCTGAGGTTTGTACTTTTTATTCGTTAATCGTCTGCGGTTTGTCAAACAGAAGTGATCTACTGGTTTGTAAAAGTTGGAGAAAAGTCAAGGCCGTAGTAAATGAATGAAGCCCACACACGTTCAGCGCAGAGCCCCGAGGTTCAGCCGAAGTTCACCCGACCACAGCTCCATCACGGCTCCGTCGCAGCTCCACCGACGCTGCCCCGACCCGGGCGCAGACCCGGGGTCGGGGCAGGAAACGGGGGGAGGCTGGAGGTGCTGCCGCTGGGGGTCATCCGTCAGCGCTCCAACTTTATGTGAGGTTCGGTCCCACTTCTGCCGACGCTGCAGGTTCGAGGCGAGGTCAGAGAGCCGCGTGGATGTTTTCAAAAAGCAAACCTAATACGAGACACGAGGCCAGTCCACCTCAGGAATATGCCCCGTTTAGGTTTAATACTTATTTAAAAGGATATTATGAACTTTAGCCACACAGACCCGTGAAAGACTGACAGGAAAATGTGTTACGGCTGCACAGAAGAGGTATTTACTTACAAAAAATATCCGTGTCCCATGTCAGAGCTGGTGTCCTATATCAGAATAAACGACGTAAGGAAGTATATAATAAAGGAGCAACAACAACCTCAATCTGTAAATTAACAGAAGTAAACAACAAAAAACTGTTGATAAATGGTACCATTCTCTTCTACAACTAGTGTCTTTTTCTCAGTTTCCTTCTACTTTCACTCTTAAATAATCTAATGAAATACGTTTTTATCACTTCTATTTTGAAAATTACGTAGTTTTGTTTTGTCAATCTTTCATTACGCCAGGAGTTTTGACCTCAACCACCAACACAGTGAGAAAAAACAGACTGTACCTGATATTTTTCTTCTAGTTGGAAAATGGTTTAAACCCCAATAGTTAAAACAATCAATAAAAACAATAATATTTTGTCTTTCTGATCCATCTCCTGTTTATTCTAAGGGATTGTAATAGATGAGAACCTCTATTCAGGAACAGAAAACCTTGGAGCGCTCCCATTGGTCGACACTTGTCACATGACGTTCCAGGAAGTTTAATAGCTGCAGATAAAGTGTATTTTCATCTGAATATGTCTTTTAACAGAGAAACAGCTGAAAAAAGAAAAGCATCAACAGAGAAAAGGGAGACAACGTAAAACACAGATAAATACTGTCAATTCAATCACGTCATGTTTTTCTAACTCTCTTCAGAATCAAAGCCAGAACGAGGCTAAAACACCTAAATATAAAATGTAAAGTGAAGGCAGATTAAATATAAAAGCATCACACAGTTTCTTTTTGGTTTTGAAGTGTTTTTATTGATATAATACTGACTAATGTAGTGCACACTGTATTGCTCTTTGGAGATATGACAAAAACTCTCTTTTCTACAAACATACAACTCAAACATTTATCCAATCGATACTGACATGCAAACACATCCCAGAATAGAGTTCATATACAGACAGAGTGCTTCCCTGTTTGTTGTTTTTAGTGCAGTTTAATGGCATCAGAAGTTTAATCCACAGCAAAAGACGAGCAGCCGCCTGAAGAAACTTTTATAACATTTGTTTTTGGCTTCACTGTTAGTTGAATATAAAGCTTCAAAACACCGAATATTTTACTCACAGCAGGTTTTTACGTCAAGGCAGCGAAGCTTAAAGGCACATTTCATTCATTTGGAAAATCAGCGGTTTACAGTTTACGAGGCAGCGTTCGGGATCGTCTAAATAAGGCTCGTATTTTCACACTGAAGCAAACAATATCGACGCAAAAACTTCACTTTTTTTCCTTAAATCCTTGTTCAACGAAATGTATTTGGAGGAAACAACGGGATCTTGTAACCAACATCTGTGCAAATTTAATCGCTTTAAAAATAGTCTGTACACATTTTCAAGTCTCAGCTCCGATATCTACAATTTAAATCAATGTCTTTTTGCGTTAGATTATCTCAACATTTAAAATGAAAGAGCTCAGTGTTTTTTTTATGAAGGTGGATGATAAAACAGAAACTACAGAGAAATACATTGAGCCGTTAGATTATTTTACTACAACTTAACTCGATGATATGTCAGAGCCCTTTCTCCATTTACCACAATCAGATTTTATTTTTATGTATTTAATATAAACTTTCATTACAGCACTTATTTTTTTGACAGTTCAGCAGGAGTTCAAACAATTTAATAAAAACAACAAAAATACTTTTAGCAGTGCTTCTTATTGAATAATAGACTCAACATATAAAAACAGCAATGAATACTAACTTATTGTGGGTAAAGTAGTGCTTCCGTTAAAGGTTTCTTCCTGGACATTTTAAGGATCCTAAAGTGAAATGAGTCCTATTAAAACGTCACATATATATTTATATTCTTTAAATTAATGAAGACACAGATGTTAGTCTTTCACAAGGCTTTATCTGTCTCCAGTTCAGGGTTTACTCAGTTGTGTTTTTTCTTGTCACAAAACCTCATTTCTGACCAAACGTTACCAAAAAGTGTTAAATAAACGGGTTTTGTTCGACAAAGCTACGTGACTCGAGTTTTTAAGACCACTCTGTTTTCATTATTGGAACAGAACTAAGTCAGATTTTCGGTTTATTTTCCCCTTTTCTTCTCGTCAAATGTTTGTTTTCTAGCGTCTAAACCGAGAGCGTTCAATGACAGAGCGAGGTCTTTGGGGAAATCCTCGACAGACTCGTTGGATTAGTGACATTTGTTTAACTCTTCCTGTTTCAAATCTCTGTCGAAGGCCGGCGTGTGGGGAGCTCTTATCTCTCCATCTGAAAACTAATAAAACCCAAACTCTCAAAAACAGAGACGACAAATCCAGGACTTAACCCGACGAACTCTGAGCGCAGCTGAAGAGAAGAACGAGAAGAGGAGGGGAAATCTGTCCAGTCGGCTTTGGATTCAGATATTCTGTTCAACTTTAGGAGATAAAATGGGCTGAAATAGTGACAAATGACGGAAATGAGTCGAGAGATCGTGTAAATACATCTATTTTTTTCACTGGTCGGTCTTGGCTGGTCCAAACGGCGCCACCATCTTCATTGCAGCATAGTTCTGTGGAAAAAAAGGACAAAAGAGTCACTTAAGTTTGATTCAAATACACTTTTTACTGCATTCATATAGAGATCAGTTACACAAATCAGAGCAGAACAAAGCTTCTTTTCTGTTTAGTTTTTGTTTCAGAATGTTCAGTTTTTCTTGTGCTTCGTCCTAAAAGGTGCAGTTTCGGCGTTAGGACTAGGAATCAATGCATTTATTTTTATTCTAGTACGTCAAAGGCTGCTGAGAGGACAACGTTTCTGCACTCTGAGGACTCCGCTTACAGCACCAGTCGCACAGATGTCCAGTTCAGGCACAACAGACGTTTTTACCTGCAATGTTCTAGGTGTAAAAAATACTATATCAACATCAACCCAGAACAAAAACTGGACTAAACCAAGGCCTCATTCTTAAACTTAGTAAAAAAAAAATAAAAAAAAGAAGAGAAATGACGCTCTTTCTCGAGGTTTATTCGAGCAGAAACACAAAGCCTAGAATCTAAAGCTAGATCAGATCAGGGTCAGATCCTTTTCATCTACAAACCTACAGAAAGTAAAACTAAAGTTAACTTTCAGCAGTGAAAATGAAGGGGACTGATTGGTATAAATGGAGTCACTCACAGGGAAAGCGTAAAGGAAGACTCCCAAAAACAGGAAAACGAGGAAGAGCAGGAGGAAGAGGAGGATGAACCATTTAAACCGTCTCCACACGATGAACTTTAGAGTCTTATACGGCGACGAGAACCAGAGGAAGGAGGTCTCTGGACGTCTGCGAGAAAACAGAGAGTTTTAACGTGAGTTTTAACCTGACGGAGCTGTGTTTCTGGTGTTTCTGGTGGTGTTTCTGGTGATGTTTCTAGTGTTTCTGGTGGTGTTTCTGGTGGTGTTTCTGGTGGTGTTTCTAGTGTTTCTGGTGGTGTTTCTGGTGTTACTGGTGGTGTTTCTGGTGGTGTTTCTGGTGATGTTTCTGGTGGTGTTTCTGATGTTTCTGGTGGTGTTTCTGGTGGTGTTTCTAGTGTTTCTGCTGGTGTTTCTGCTGGTGTTTCTGGTGGTGTTTCTGGTGGTGTTTCTGGTGGTGTTTCCAGTGTTTCTGGTGGTGTTTCTAGTGTTTCTGTTGGTGTTTCTGGTGATGTTTCTAGTGTTTCTGGTGGTGTTTCTGGTGGTGTTTCTGGTGGTGTTTCCAGTGTTTCTGGTGGTGTTTCTAGTGTTTCTGTTGGTGTTTCTGGTGATGTTTCTGGTGTTTCTGGTGGTGTTTCTGGTGGTGTTTCCAGTGTTTCTGGTGGTGTTTCTAGTGTTTCTGTTGGTGTTTCT
The DNA here is from genome assembly GCA_036850595.1 of Rhyacichthys aspro. Classification (NCBI taxonomy): domain Eukaryota; kingdom Metazoa; phylum Chordata; class Actinopteri; order Gobiiformes; family Rhyacichthyidae; genus Rhyacichthys; species Rhyacichthys aspro. Next base: position 2,072,310 of record CM072165.1, read on the forward strand.
GGTGATGTTTCTGGTGTTTCTGGTGGTGTTTCTGGTGGTGTTTCCAGTGTTTCTGGTGGTGTTTCTGGTGATGTTTCTGGTGATGTTTCTAGTGTTTCTGTTGGTGTTTCTGGTGATGTTTCTGGTGTTTCTGGTGGTGTTTCAGGTGGTGTTTCTGGTGGTGTTTCTAGTGTTTCTGGTGGTGTTTCTAGAGGTGTTTCTAGTGTTTCTGGTGGTGTTTCTGGTGGTGTTTCTAGAGGTGTTTCTGGTGGTGTTTCTGGTGGTGTTTCGGATGTTTCTGGTGGTGTTTCTGGTGTTTCTGGTGGTGTTTCTAGTGTTTCTGGTGGTGTTTCTGGTGGTGTTTCTGGTGGTGTTTCTAGAGGTGTTTCTAGTGTTTCTGGTGGTGTTTCTGGTGTTTCTGGTGGTGTTTCTGGTGGTGTTTCTGGTGGTGTTTCTGGTGGTGTTTCCAGTGTTTCTGGTGGTGTTTCTGGTGGTGTTTCTAGAGGTGTTTCTGGTGGTGTTTCTGGTGGTGTTTCGGATGTTTCTGGTGGTGTTTCTGGTGTTACTGGTGGTGTTTCTGGTGGTGTTTCTAGAGGTGTTTCTGGTGGTGTTTCTGGTGGTGTTTCTGGTGGTGTTTCTGGTGTTTCTGGTGGTGTTTCTGGTGGTGTTTCTGGTGGTGTTTCTGGTGGTGTTTCTGGTGGTGTTTCCAGTGTTTCTGGTGGTGTTTCTGGTGGTGTTTCTAGAGGTGTTTCTGGTGGTGTTTCTGGTGGTGTTTCGGATGTTTCTGGTGGTGTTTCTGGTGTTACTGGTGGTGTTTCTGATGGTGTTTCTGATGTTTCTGGTGATGTTTCTGGTGGTGTTTCTGGTGATGTTTCTGGTGGTGTTTCTGGTGATGTTTCTGGTGATGTTTCTGGTGATGTTTCTGGTGTTTCTGATGTTTCTGGTGATGTTTCTGGTGGTGTTTCTGGTGATGTTTCTGGTGGTGTTTCTGGTGGTGTTTCTGGTGATGTTTCTGGTGATGTTTCTGGTGTTTCGGATGTTTCTGGTGGTGTTTCTAGAGGTGTTTCTGGTGGTGTTTCTAGAGGTGTTTCTGGTGGTGTTTCTGGTGGTGTTTCGGATGTTTCTGGTGGTGTTTCTAGAGGTGTTTCTAGTGTTTCTGGTGGTGTTTCTGGTGGTGTTTCTGGTGGTGTTTCTGGTGTTACTGGTGGTGTTTCTGGTGGTGTTTCTGGTGGTGTTTCTGGTGGTGTTTCTGGTGTTTCTGGTGTTACTGGTGGTGTTTCTGGTGGTGTTTCTGGTGGTGTTTCTGGTGGTGTTTCTGATGTTTCTGGTGGTGTTTCTGGTGGTGTTTCTGGTGGTGTTTCTGATGTTTCTGGTGGTGTTTCTGGTGGTGTTTCTGATGTTTCTGGTGGTGTTTCTAGAGGTGTTTCTGATGGTGTTTCTGGTGGTGTTTCTGGTGGTGTTTCTGGTGTTTCTGGTGGTGTTTCTGGTGGTGTTTCTAGTGTTTCTGGTGGTGTTTCTGGTGGTGTTTCTGGTGGTGTTTCTGGTGATGTTTCTGGTGATGTTTCTGATGTTTCTGGTGGTGTTTCTGGTGGTGTTTCCAGTGTTTCTGGTGGTGTTTCTGGTGGTGTTTCTGGTGTTTGTGTGACTCACTGAGGCTCGTCCAGATGAGGGTTCATGTTGGGTTCGTCTCTGCCGGGTCCGGCCGGTCTCTCTTCGTGCTCCTGCTCCGTCACCAGCTCCAGAGACATCTCCACCTTCCCCTGAACGCCACATACATCAACAACACATCAGTCTCTGTTTCATCATGTTTCACACTGAGGTCTGGCCCTAAACATCTCATTTTAATATTTACATTTAGCTTCTCTTCGCTGGTTTTTGGTGCGTTATAGAAATGATTTTAAGGGTTTTTTTATGGTCTCGCTCCGTCCTCAGAACAGATCACTCACAGCTTATGTTCCCAAAAATTAAACCGGAACCTTGTGGAAACCTTGCTTTTTCTGTCGTTATTAATCACTTTTATTAATGCACTTTTTCTCGTTGTCTTTTAACTCATTTATTATCATCCTGTTGTTTTAACTCAAGACTTTCATCCTTTTGTGCTGCAGTTATTGTGTGTTTTTTGTTCTTATTTTATTGCTTGTGTACAGACAGTTATTTAGTCTTATTTTGGAACATTTAATAGCACTTATTTCTACTTTAATGCCTCTAAAAGTGAGCCACATCTTATCTTAAACCAATCGCGGCTTATTGACAGTTTGATGTTTCGTTTCTGGACGTGTTAGTGCGCTCACAGCGAGGATCTTCTCCCCGTTCTTCTGACAGACGCAGGGCCACCAGCCTTTGACCGTCTTCTGCTCGAACAGAGACACCAGGCGCTGGACCGGCTGATCCAGCTGCTCCAGGCCACACTTCTCCGGAGACTTGGTCGGACGCAGCATGTGGTTCAGGTCCATCACCAGGTGGCCTTCAAAAAACAAACACAGACGGAGGTTTAGGAGGAAGGTTTTTCATCACAAACAAATGAACATGTTTGATATCGACAGTTCTAAATTAGCACAGCTTTGATTTCTTCTGAAAGAATTGGATCGTTTTAACAGAATTACAAAATAACTTCTGGATCTGGATTTGAGTCTGACTTGAGAAAAAAAAGACTTGTAACTGGACTTGGACTTGAACCAAAGACTCAGACTTCACTTGGACTTGAACCAAAGACTCAGACTTCACTTGGACTTGAACCAAAGACTCAGACTTCACTTGGACTTGAACCAAAGACTCAGACTTCACTTGGACTTGAACCAGACTCAGACTTCACTTGGACTTGAACCAGACTCAGACTTCACTTGGACTTGAACCAGACTCAGACTTCACTTGGACTTGAACCAAAGACTCAGACTTCACTTGGACTTGAACCAAAGACTCAGACTTCACTTGGACTTGAACCAGACTCAGACTTCACTTGGACTTGAACCAGACTCAGACTTCACTTGGACTTGAACCAAAGACTCAGACTTGGACTTGAACCAGAGACTCAGACTTCACTTGGACTTGAACCAGACTCAGACTTCACTTGGACTTGAACCAGACTCAGTCTTCACTTGGACTTGAACCAGACTCAGACTTCACTTGGACTTGAACCAAAGACTCAGACTCACTTGGACTTGAACCAAAGACTCAGACTTCACTTGGACTTGAACCAAAGACTCAGACTCACTTGGACTTGAACCAAAGACTCAGACTTCACTTGGACTTGAACCAGACTCAGGCTTCACTTGGACTTGAACCAGACTCAGACTTCACTTGGACTTGAACCAAAGACTCAGACTTCACTTGGACTTGAACCAGACTCAGACTTCACTTGGACTTGAACCAAAGACTCAGACTTCACTTGGACTTGAACCAGACTCAGACTTCACTTGGACTTGAACCAAAGACTCAGACTTCACTTGGACTTGAACCAGACTCAGACTCACTTGGACTTGAACCAGACTCACTTGGACTTGAGTCTCTGAAAAGACTTGATGCTTCTCCCAAAGATTAAAAGAATGTTATTTGAAAAGTCTGAACGAAACTATCTTTGGAAAAGTTCTTCAGACAAAGGGACAAATATATTTGACACAAAAACAGCACCCTCCACATTTTCTAAAGGGCTGCAAGACACTTTTCTGAAGGAAAGACGTGCACAAAGATGATTTATGGACGGCCATCAATGTGTTTCATGAAAACAAGGATGAGGAGGAGAGTTTTGAAATAAAGGTTTACAAAGCAACAGTGCACTTTTAGTGATATTGAAATGAGCTGCTTTTGTAAATGTGCTGCTAAACTGGCCACTCACTGTGAAGCAATAGGAATAAGACGAGATCTGGCCTTTAAATAACTGCTGCTTTTCTCCTTCCACACTCACGAATGTTCCTGGGATTGAACCACAAACCCTCTGTTTACGGGACGACCCTCTGTTCCTCCCGATCCGCTGTCGCTCATAAATGTTCCATCCACTCAAATAAAAGCTGTTCTCTGAGTTATTGTTGCCCGTCGCCGCAGAAACACCCGTCGACTGTTATCGTGCGGTGTTTCGGTTCAACGAGAGACTCAAAACTATCTCCGACCGAGGTGTTTTTAAAGAATTGACGATCGGACGGCGAGGCCCCGGAGCGGCCGGCGGTCCGAGCTGACGAGCCGCCGACGGCCGCGACGCTTCAGACTCGACCGCACACCACAGACGTGAGCGAAACCCGCCGAGGGGAACCTATCGGGGTCTGGATTCCTCGTTCGGTGGACTAGCACGAGGAGAGCTGTCAGGGCTGAGTGAGCGGCTTCAGGAGAGAAAACACCGCGGGCCCACTCCCTTCCTTTGAGAGAAATGTGCCGACGCAGCGGAAACGCAAGAGCCCTAATTTTAAAGATAAATGTTATCGCAGTAGTTTGTCTCTACATCACTCAAGTGGATCGCTCCGTGGATTGAATACCTCACAATCCACTATTCCCCAAATGAAACAGGAGTATTTTTGTTTCTGACTCCATCTGAACCAGAGGGGCTTCCAGTAATTTCCTTTTAAACCTTCAGCAGTTATGAAATTAACGTCTAGTGGCTGTATTTCTGCCAGTCGGAGAAAATAGTGTATGTTTATGTCTGAAACTTCAACACAGACTGGTTTTCAAAGATATAATATGATTAAAGTTGCAGTTTTTCATTTATATTTACAGTATATATCCTTTAACAAGTGACGTCCTCCAAAAAAACAAAACACCTATCACTTAAAAAAAGTGTTCTTTCGAGACCCGTTATGTTCCTCGTCTACCTCAGTGTGAGACAGAAGCCAGCTCAAAGTGAAGTGATGTTTACCGAGGTAATCGTCGAAGGAGAACTTGTCGTTGTCCCAGATCTGGAGGGTGAGTTTTGGAGGTATTTTGGTCTCGGCTTTGGCCAAACTCCAGAAATGCTCCTGTAATAAAGACAAAGAAGAATGAACCAAGTCTAAAGCAAAAATGAGACGTGATCTAGTCTTTATAATGAAGGATTTTAATAGATGAGAATGATCAGTCCACAGCAGGATTTTGTCCAATCACAGCTCACTTCAGGTAAAAAGGAGCGCTCCCATTGGTCGACACTGATGTCAACAACGAAGGAACAAGGAAATAAACCAAGGAAATCGGTTACAACAACGGTAAACTCCAAAGATAAAAGTTTAAGGTCAGCTCTAAACTTTGATTAAATGTAATGTATTTTGTGGTGAAAAATTTGTCTAGTTTGACCTTTTTTCAAATAAAAGAAGCAGGAAAAGTTACGGCTGCAGTTTGGGACAAAAAAACTAAATCAGAAACTGCAGCTCAGTCCAACCCTACGTATCTGAGTATCATTATCATCTGTCCACAGCCTCAGCTCCGATGCTGTCACCTCCGTCGGGCGTCTCCCTCTGTTTCCATTCCCTCAGCTTCTCTCTGTTTTATCTGTGACTGAGCCTCTGTTCGGGATAAAAAATAAAAAGCGATTGATGGCTTTTCACACTTGAAATAAAATAGGCCCCTGGTGATTTGCAGCAAATGTCAGAGCGATTTTCCACAAACATGAAACTCAGAGCGAGGCTGAAAAAGTGCTTCAATAAGCATTAACCGGGACTACACTGGATCTACTGAGTTCACATCTGACTCCGACGGGTTTAGGGTTGGGTTGTGTCAGGAAAACGCTTTGGTTTAAACAGAAATACGTCGATTATGAGGCTTTTTCTAGAAAACAATGCACTGATCAGAGCTGGAATGACTATAACATTTAAAGCCTTTTTAAAGTTTAAAGTTAAACAAAGCGGAAAACATCAGACATCAAACGTCAGAATTATTTTCAACAACCAAAATGTTTTTAGTTCTGCACATTCTTGACTGTAATTTTCCTCTTTTATAAATGTTTTGGGTTTTCTTTAAAATCTAAAATCATTAAAAAATAGATTATAATGTTGGAATGTGGCATTTTGTGATTAAAGAGTAAAGAGTATGTGACAAAAAAGCAAAACAAACAAAAACAAAAACATTTAATCCTAATCCTATCATATTGTAACAGGAATAACTAATTTATCTAGATTTTATTATCAAGGATTTTAATGGATGACAATTTTCAGTCCTGAACGGGAGCTTCGTCCAATCACAACACACTTCAGGAAAAAGGAGCGCTCCCATTGGTCGACGCTGATGTCAATAAGGAAGTAATGGCCGGTAATAAAACACAGAAAGTGAATATTTAGCTCTGGATACGTCTTTTTACAGAGAAACTGGGCAAAAAAAGAAAAGCATAAACAGAGGAAAGAAACAATATGAAATGGCGAGAAATATTGTACATTTAATCAAATAATGTTTAACGAGGAGGAGATAATTGCCGTTCTGACGCTGAAGTCGGAGCTAAATGTTTACAGTAAGCTCTAAAAAAGTTTGGTGTAATGTTTTAGTATTTTGTGGAGGAAAAAACTGCTCTGGTTTTACTTTTTTAATATGAAATTTAAGAATAATTCAATAAGAAAATAAGGAGAGGTCTGGAGCTGACTCTACAGTAGCCATATTGTAGCTCAGTAGGTTAGGTTTGGGTTTTTCTTCTAGTTGTGAAAATAAACCCAAATAGTTTATTATTAAAGCAATCATTTGTGTAAAAACAGTCTTTATGATGCATCTACTGTTTATTCTAATGGATTGTAATAGATGAGAACAGAAAACCTTGGACAATCACATGCTCCAAAAAGAAGCACTCCCATTGGTCGACACTTGTCACATGACGTTCCAGGAAGTTTAATAGCTGCAGATAAAGTGTATTTTCAGCTGAATATGTCTTTTAACAGAGAAACAGCTGAAAAAAGAAAAGCATCAACAGAGAAAAGGGAGACAACGTAAAACACAGATAAATACTGTCAATTCAATCACGTAATGTTTAACGAGGAGGAGATAATTGTCGTCCTGACGCTGAAGTCACAGCTAAGCTAACGCTAAACTCTAAACTTCAGTTTGGTCAAATGGATTAGTATTTTGTGGTTTTATTTTTTAATAAAAGAGAAGCAGGAGAGGTTCTGCTTTTGGACGAGAGTGGAGTCTGAGACAAGGACAAAAAAAGACAAACCAAGGACTGGAGCTTTAATCAATGCTACCTGTTCTGTTCGTACCTTTCTGTCGATGACACAGAGCTGCTCGGCCGGCAGGTAGTGGAAAGGAAACAGGAATCTGTAGTTAAAGTTTCCTTCTCCTCCCAAAGAGCGGTAATGGACGTCTGTCTTCTGCTTGTTGTGTTCGTGTCCATCGAGCCAGCTGCAACAGACACAGATGTGTTTATTTTTATAAGAGGTAAGGATTCTTGAAGAAATAGAATCAAACGTGTTAGAACTTACCCTTTGACGTAGATGTCGCTCATCTTTTCTCCGCTGAGGCTAATGTCGTCTAAAATCACGTCCTGAGTGTTCCAGATGATACAACGCAGAAAAAACCTGGAAAACACAGATTTCAATAAGTATTGGTTTTTTGGAGGCTCGTTGTGGCTTAAATATTGTGTCACTTATGGGTTATTAAGTTAAAAAAGGGGATGCAATGTTATTTATATCAAAGTAAACTTGATTTTTTTGTGTATAGTCCTTTATAAACCATTTTGAAATGTTGCTTAAAATCAGCACAAAGATTGAAAGCATCAACAATTTAAAAATTATACACTTTTACAGTTTATTATGTACATTTTGTTTTAATTTTTCTCTTTGTTTCTTTCAACAAAATCTGACTTTTTTTTTCAAAATCAAATTAGGATTTTTCTGCTGGTATTTTATTTTGTGAGTGACCCTCTTTAAGCTTTATTATGTACATTTTCTTTTTATTATTTTTCTCTTTTTTTGCCTTTATATTTGTTCTGTCTTTTACTAAATCAGATCAGGATTTCTCAGATCTATTATTATTATTATTTATTATTTATTTTGTATTATTATTTTGAAAGTGCCCCTTGTATTGTCGTTCTTGGTCTCACTTCTTGGCCTTCCGTGGAGTGATGTTGAACGGAGGTCCGGGAGGTCCCAGAGACTTCGGGAACAGGTCGACCCACATCATGAGACGGCCCTGACGGACAGCCACAACAGCCAATCAGAACGCAGGACACACACACAGAGTCAGACCGCGATCAGTGGGTTTTGTGAGTGTTTTTGTCACGGACCTGTTCGATGTCCGGCTGCAGGGGGCTGTACAGTCTCCTGGTCTCCACGTGTTCTGGGACTAAAGCCAGTCTCTTTAAAATGTGAAGGGCCAGACGCTCCTCCAGGGGCCCCAGGTGCTGATTGGACGATTTACTGTCCTCTGAAAAACAAAACAAAAATGGACATAAAGACAAAATCAGTAAATAAACGAAGGGAGACAGAAACTCAGAACATTAAAATCTAGGCCTTTATTAGGATTAGACAAGGCATATCTACAGAACTGTGCAAATGTTTTATTGAGGTGTGGATTTAAAAACTAAAGTCAACTAAAAAGAATGTTTATTTTATTATTTAACAAAATGCAAAGTGAAAAAATAGAAGAAAATTCTAAATCAAATCAACATTTGATTTGAGTTTGTCTCAAAACAGCAACAGTTTGAGAAGGATCTGGACTAAACCAGACCAGACTGGACTAAACCAGACCATGTAATCCCAGACAAAACCAGACCAGACTGGATTAAACCAGACCATGTAATCCCAGACAAAACCAGACCAAACTGGACTAAACCAGACCATGTAATCCCAGACAAAACCAGACCAGACTGGACTAAACCAGACCATGTAATCCCAGACAAAACCAGACCAGACTGGACTAAACCAGACCAAGTAATCCCAGACAAAACCAGACCAGACTGGACTAAACCAGACCATGTAATCCCAGACAAAACCAGACCAGACTGGACTAAACCAGACCATGTAATCCCAGACAAAACCAGACCAGACTGGACTAAACCAGACCATGTAATCCAGACAAAACCAGACCAGACTGGACTAAACCAGACCATGTAATCCAGACAAAACCAGACCAGACTGGACTAAACCAGACCATGTAATCCAGACAAAACCAGACCAGACTGGACTAAACCAGACCATATAAATCCAGATCCTTCTCAAACTGAAACAGAGGAACTGCTCGAACTGTTTCTGTTTTGAGACAAACTCAAACCAAATATTGATTTCATTTACAGAATTATCTTCTGTTTTTTCACTTTTCATTTTGTAAAATAATACAAATAAACATATTTATTGCTTACTTTAGTTTTTATTCCAAACCTGAGTAAATCTCTGGGACTCACCGAGGTCAGCGGCGGTGAACTGGTCTCCTCTGAACAGGACCTTGTTTCCCTGATAAACCGGTTTCTGCAGGTTTCTTCTCTCACAGACTCGGTTCAGAAGCTGTCGAGGCGAGAGCTGGCCCCTCCACTGGTTCACCCCAGACCTGAAGGACCCCAGACCCCAGCGGGGGTAAAGACCGAGGTTCAGACGAGGTTCAGACGAGTGTTTTCTGACGGAGGAGTGTTACTCACGTGCAGTAGGTCTGAGGAAGTCCACACAAGGCTCCGTGTCGCGACAGGAAGCGGTTCTCCAGGTCGATGACGGTTTCTCCGATTTTCTCGTCTTTGGTGAGAAGGTCGTAGTCGTAAACACTCACTCGCAGATCCTTCTCCAGCGGCAGCGAGCAGGACAACTCAAACATCCTGCAGAAACAACAAAAATAATACTTTTCAATTCAATGTTGAGAAAGATTAATTTGTCGATGAATAGTTTTTGCCATAGTTTTCAACATATGTTTGTGTCTGAAAATGAAACTCCAGCTGTGACAGGTTAGTAGTACTTTCATTTCATTCAGAGAGAAATTATTACTAAAGAGAAAAAACACTGAAAAATACATTACTGTTTATATTTTAGTGACTAAATCTACTGTAGATATAGTCGACTAAATTCTTATGATATTTACTCGGCTAAAACTAGACTAAAATAAAAAGGATTAGACTAAAACTAAATTAAAATTTGCTGTGAAATTTAACACTGGTCTTAGTACAAGGCAAAACCAAGACAGAACAAAATGAAAATGAGACTAAACAAGAGATAAACTGAGTCTAAACTTGGACCATGACGTGGACTAAACCAAACAAACATCAAATCATCGATAAAATCCGGATTCATCGGGACTAAACCTGGAAAAATGTGTCTAAGATTAACCTTTGACCCTTCAAACTACATAAGTCTTCAGCTCAGACTTGAACAGACACCAGCGCTCTGTGAGGGGCAGAGGGTGATTGATGAGCGAGCAGCGCCCTCTACTGGCCTCAAACAGAAGGACAAAACCAAAGCAGTTCAGATACAGTTTATACAGACCTGACATGATTATATTTAATTCAATATTCATATAAACACAGCGACGACAGAAAGACTTGACTCAGAGGAAGATAAAAATGAACCTGATGATATTATTGGTGCTTTACATTTCAGCCAAACGACAGGTACAGTTTATTATGTTTTAATACATTTTAATAGAAGTTGCTCATTTGCTAATAGTTGTTTATAACTGTATAATAACTGTAAGTAGATATATACAGTAAATAATGTCTGTATTTGCTGTATTTAATTACACTAAGATCAAAAACCAGGCCCAAACCAGACTGTACTAAGTCTGAACTGGCCTGAGCAAAGAAAAAGCACTAGAACAAGAAAAACAAAGGTCTAAATCTGGTTAACCTACACAAACCAGACCAAAACCAAGGTCTAAACCAAGACTAAACCTGATTTTTCCCTTTTCACAATTACTTTTTGTTACATTTCCTTCTCCTCCTTGCTTTTCTTTTACTAAAAAAATAAAACCAGACCAGTTTTTCCTCCAAAATACTAATCCATTTGACCAAACTGAAGTTTAGAGTTTAGCGTTAGCTTAGCTGTGACTTCAGCGTCAGGACGACAATTATCTCCTCCTCGTTAAACATTACGTGATTGAATTGACAGTATTTATCTGTGTTTTACGTTGTCTCCCTTTTCTCTGTTGATGCTTTTCTTTTTTCAGCTGTTTCTCTGTTAAAAGACATATTCAGCTGAAAATACACTTTATCTGCAGCTATTAAACTTCCTGGAACGTCATGTGACAAGTGTCGACCAATGGGAGCGCTCCAAGGTTTTCTGTTCCTGAATAGAGGTTCTCATCTATTACAATCCCTTAGAATAAACAGTAGATGGATCAGAAAGAGTGTTTAAAGGGCCGGTACGTACTTCCCGAACACCGGCTCCAGAGTGCAGGGGACGTAGTTGTCGTGATCGTTGATGGTCTTTTTCCCCAAAGTGATTTTCACGTACGGGTCGCACTGGGGTCAGAGACAAAAACACGAGTCATAAAACAGCCTCGGACCTTTGACGTTTGAGTAAGTCGGTCCAGTCTGAGAGCGTACCTTCCCGTTGGAGTCTTTCGGCTGCAGTCCTTGGGCCTGGATGATGTAAACCCGTACAATACACTCCTCGATGCCGTTTGGAGGCAGTTTTTTGAACTGTCTCGTCGGGAGAGGGGTCGAGGGGTCGTCGGGCAGAGGGTAGATCTTAAACATACCCTGAAACACAACAGCACATTAAAAGTGTGCAGTAAAATACATCATAATGTGACTAACGGAGGTACCTTGAACTCGCCGACCACAGACGGATCCTCTCCTTCGTCCTGAGTCCTTCCGCGGTAAAGTTTGAACGTCTGACAGAAATCGGACAGACCCTCGAACTCTTCCACTTTCTCCAGCTCACAGTCGTAAACCTGAAGAAGAGGAAGGCAAGAAGAAAACAGTGAGTCGTACGTCCCACAAAACACAAAACAATTACAGTAAACCAAGTAAAGACTTATTTCAAGCTCTTTTTGCAAAACTGAAACCCATTCTTCTTTTTACAGCTTTTATTGTTCTTTTGTGTTGTTTTTCAGACACATGAAGGTCGTTCAGGTTGAAACTTGCTGAAATTTCCTGTTTTTGACCAGTTAAATTAAAGCCTATATTGCACTTGGCTTCTTTAATTTCAGTCTCAAGTCGCACATAAAAAAAAATAAATAAATAAGTGAGTGTGACGGGCTTTAGTCATGACAAAATACATTTGCATTGGCATTGTGTGAATTTGGGGATACAGACAATAAACTATCAATGTCTTTATCACAACGTATTCATCCACATCAAACATGTACTTGCATTATTACTGATTGCATTACAAATACTGATTATTATGTGACTTGTCTACCTCACTATGTAACAAGAAGCCAGACTAAAGCCTCAACAAAGCTTCAAGAGTTCGGAGAAACTGCTCTGACTGAACTTTTACATGAATCTAACTCATTGTGTTAAACCTTATAGTGTTTATATTATCGCTAATGTTCCTTTTAACTTCTTTTCCCGACTCATAAGTTCCACGGTTATCTGTGCTCCATTATTTGTGACGGATAATTCGTTTTTACAATTACGGCCGGTGCCACAGCGTGTATGTTAATATCAGGTTTCTGCCCACAGTGCTTTATGTGAACTGCATCATGTTTGAGCCGAGGCCAGTGGAAAGAGCCCGACTCGGAGCATTTGAATGTCTCTGAAAAAAGGACGAGGGCCGCGGCGGCGATACGTCAAAGAGAAAAACATTCATTAGTTTGTTTGCATCGACGAAACCAGGTCAGAAGAAGAAACCAGGAGGAAGCCAGGTTTATACAATTACAAATAACTGAGGAGTCTTTCACACCTGCACAGTTTGGTCCAGACCTTTAACCTTTAACCTTTGGCCCAAACAACACTGTCAGGTTCAAAAATACAGTAGACTGTGGTTTGGACCAAGTTTGATGCTAGAAAGTATGGTCTGGAAGGACGTTCTGCTGTGATTGGTCGTTACAAACCAACAGACTGGGACCAAGTCCAAGTCAAGTCCAAGTGAAGCCTAAAGTCCGACACTTCAAGGTTTCAAGTCTTTTCAAGTCTTTTAAACAACACTAATAGTATGTTAAAATTAAACAATGTAAGCTTTTAAATCTGTATTTATTTAACAAAAAATAAAGTAAGTTCAACTGACTAGTGCCTGAATTTCTATAGAATATTTAGTCCAAAAATATAACATCAGTATCAGCTACAACAAAGGTTTTTTACGTAATGTCAAAGCGCTCGTCACTGACTTTAAGTGTGCTTCGTGGACTCGTTGCAGGTTATTTTCAGAAAGCTCTCATGACCTATCTTTGGTCCATCTTTGGTCAACGATGAACGTTTGGTGCTCATCATTAGTATTAGTGCTTCACACATTTAGCTACGTGCACTTCGAGTGATTCCAATGGCTCCTGGCTCCCTTCAGCTCTGACCAAACCAAACCCAAGACTAGACAGAACTCAAATCCAACAAATAAAAGCCAGACGAACGCTTAATAAAACTGGACTTGAACTTTTGCGACTCATGACGTTGTTTTTGTGGGCAGTGTTTAATGTGACGCTTCAAATCTTCTCAGAGCCGTTAATTTGTTTAAGAGGCGCATTCTAATGTTTCCTCGGCTCCGACGGAAGGGCAGCAGGACCCGGAGAGAGGAGCGCCGGAGGTGACAAGGTGAGGCGAAGGCGAGGGGCTCGAAAAGGACGGAAACATGTGCTCAGTTCCTGCGACGGTGACGAGTGAAAACAAGGCTAAACAGTGACGCGGAGCCAGCAACTCATCAGTCATTCAGCAGTTTTCATCCAAACGTCAAGTCAGTTATGAGCTGGACTTTACAAATGGTGCAAAAAAAACCCCAAAAAACTACTGAGCAAGATGTAACTGGATCTTAAACAAAAGAAAGGAACAAAATATAACTGTTAGCATTTGTAAAGTTTTATTAGCTACACAAAATGTTGGTAAAAATTCTTGAAAAAGTCTGAATACTCATCGTAACACGTCTGCAGAACAACAACAAATATTTTTTATAAAGATGCAGCTTTAAAACTGTAAAAAATGTATTAAAAAATGTGTAGTTTGCAAAAAAACGTTGCAAATGTCATAGAACACAACTGTTGAGAATTGCCAAAATATGTCAAGATGTTTTATAAAGTTGCAAAAACTATTTTTTAGCATTTACTTTTGTAACATTTCAAATAAAGCTGTTTTATTTTCCAAAATCCAAGGTCCAAAATATCTCGTGTGTGATTGTTTACTGCAGTAATCTTGTGTTTTATTGTTCATTGTGAGGTTGTACCTTGAGAGTGTCCAGGCCTTTCTCCAAATACGTTCCACACTTGTTTTTTTCTCCGGTCGAGGCGTAGAACTTACTCCACCAGTCCATGAACTCCTCGGCCTGTGGTCACATGATCAGAGGTTAGAGGTCAGAACAGAGGTCACGACCTTTAGACAGTGCAAACATAACTCAGCTTCTCACGGAAGTCCAGGTGGTTCAGCTTTAAACTAATGTTTTTATGCAATTTTGCTGTATTTTCAAGGTATTTTTTTCACATCAAAATGAACAAAATAAGCAACTGAGATTAAACAAATGATGTCAGGAGTCACCAAAAGGTCACACAGATTATTTTATTATTAAAAAATGTCTTTAAAAGTTGGGAAACGTCACAGAAATAATTCAAAAACTTCATAAAAAGTTTTTCAGAAATGTCAAAAAAAGATGAGGGAAAAGCCTTAGAATTTTAGCAAAAAGTGTCACAAAGAAAAATTACAAAAAAAACAACATATATATATTTGTATATGTAAAAATAAGGTGGTGACCTGTGTATATTTCTATTGACTAAACTATCTTTATTGGCATTGTGCACGAACAAAACGATTAGATGCACTCTTTATATACAGATGTAAAAATGGTAAAATATTAAAAGTTAAAATTAATAGTGGAACAATGGACACAGTGCTTAGACAGCAGCACTATTTAGGTGTGTTCCCCCAAATTAGATAAATCTATATTCAGTTAGACACATTTACATGCATTTTTAAATCTGAATACAGTCAGACTCATAGTACAGCCCTTAAACATCCCAGAATAATTACATATTGCCATTATTAGAGCCAATAAATAAACATTAAGACCAATATTTGAAGGGACTGGTGCCTCTGAAGTGAACCAGACATCATTAAATCTCCTTCCTGTTTCAGCCTTTGACCTTCGGACGATGTGAAAAGCCCACTGTTTGTGTTTATGCAACAGCGAAGGGCTCAGGGACAGGTTTTCATGAGTTTTCCAGTGAGGGCATGGCGTCGCGGCGCTGGCCTGGAGCTGTCCCGCGAAGGTCAGCTCTTACGGCGCTCTGAGGCAATGGAAACGCCACACTTGGACTCGGGACAGGCACCGAGTGGACCCGACCGAGACGGGCATCGAAAGGTGAACGAAAACCACTGCATTTAAGTGTCATTAAGAAAGCACTGGACACATTTATGAACGTGGGACATAGGTTCATTCAGCTTTTTGCTCTTTTATGCTGATTTATGGCCCATTTTAAAGTTTTCCAACATTTTACCTTTTGTTAAATTACATATTTATTTAAACAGCAATGTGCAAATGTCATTTATTATAAAATGTTAAGGGCTTTTTGTGTGTAAAATGATTATAATTGAGAGTTGAATGTGAAAAGGATTCCGTTCTTTAAACATTTGTCAGAATCAAATGTTTCAGATCAAACAAATTTAAATATTAGACAAAGATACTGGAATTGGGTGAAAAGCCTTAGAAATTTGGGAAAAAAATGTCTCAATTGACAATTAATGGAATGGTTGCTAAAAGAAATGACAAAAATATAAAAAATTGTAAAAAAGCAAGGATTTTAAAAATGGTTTTATTTATTAAAGGAAAAAAGATATCTAAACCTTTAAAATGAATGAATCCAGTCACAGCAGCAGTTATTAGCAGCGCTTAAAAAAAAGAAAGACTATTCAAAACATAAGAAGTGAACATAAACCTCTAAATACTGACGGAAATAAATAAATAGTAGTTTTACTGTCAAATTATCAAGTTATTAATGTGAAAACAGTTGAAATATTTTGAAACGTCTTATATAAAACTAAAATATCTTAAATGTTTGTTTTCAGCAATAACAGAATCTCTGAGCCCAGTTTCAGAGCTGTTTCGAATCCACCAGGCTTCATCTGCATTTTTCAACTCAGAAAAACGTTTTCAAGTTCCCGAGGAGCACCTGAATGCACCATTTGACTAGGCCAGTGGTTCTCGAGGTTCCACGTTAGAAATACTTGGGAGTAAATTGGACTGGGCCGCTCCTAAAACCTTGGTTCCTTCCTTTTTCAGACATTTTGAATAAGATTTGCTGCTCATTCGGTTCATTGTCCTGTTGCACGAACCAACTCTAACTCGTATTTCACTCAAAATGAACAAGCAACACTGTCCTGAACACATTCTGCATGTCCCCATAAAACATCTCACATTTTTACCAGGAATATTTCAATAATTTCCAGGACTTACCCACTGGAGCATCTAGGGAAGGCATTAAAAGAGAACAGTTCAACACTCTTTATAATGACACACTTGACCTTCATGAACAAATACACAGTGGATTATTCTCTCATTAAATGCACTTATAATAATCAGACAAACCACACACACGTCTTAAGCTGCCTTTGAGCACTTTTCACATTAAGGTCCAACCTCCACTGCTGAAAAAGACAAATAAATCCACACAAAATGGCTCCTGGCAGCGACGTAAATGCCATAAAGTGTTATGAATATGAGTCAACGTGAGTCATGCCCGGCCTCACAATGTCTCTCTGTGTCGAGCAGAAAATATCTGTTTTCAAACGTCCGCTGATGGATTTCTGAGGTTTGGGTTTGATTTATAATATATAACGTTTAATGCTTTTGAATGAAACGTTCTTTTGTGTTTTTTATTGTTCGAGTTTGAAGTTGACTCGTCTGTCAAATCAGGTCAGAAGTTCACATTTGGCAAAACTGAACGCAGAGGTTTAAACACTTATTTTAGACGGTTTCTCAGAGAAATATGATGAGTTTGAGGGTTTGGGGATGACAGCCTTTATATTCAACTAAACTATGTTATGTTTAAGATTTACATGCCTCTCTTAGATCACTTTTATGTGGCGCACTAAGCACGGGATGTTGTTTTGTGCATAAAGAGTGTGCTTTACTGACCATCACTACATTCATTATCTGCTATTATTTCCAAACAAATGTTAATACAAATTTTATTTATTTATAATAATAAACTATTGCGAGGGTAATATGTCACACTACATTGGAGTAGCTTTTTGCTCTGGTTTGAATCAGGACGTGGGAATACGCAATTCAACTCTGAGTGTGCCAAACAATTTTAAAAAATACAAATTCAGTCTCAATCCTTTTCCAAGTGAACCCTGCTGCAGTTGGATTGAAATAAGACTCAGACCAAAGACAAACAAGAATTAAAGCAGTGCGCTTCAACAAAAATACTAATCCATTTGACCAAACTGAAGTTTAGAGTTTAGCGTTAGCTTAGCTGTGACTTCAGCGTCAGGACGACAATTATCTCCTCCTCGTTAAACATGACGTGATTGAATTGACAGTATTTATCTGTGTTTTACGTTGCCTCCCTTTTCTCTGTTGATGCTTTTCTTTTTTCAGCTGTTTCTCTGTTAAAAGACATATTCAGCTGAAAATACACTTTATCTGCAGCTATTAAACTTCCTGGAACGTCATGTGACAAGTGTCGACCAATGGGAGCGCTCCAAGGTTTTCTGTTCCTGAATAGAGGTTCTCATCTATTACAATCCCTTAGAATAAACAGTAGATGGATCATAAAGACTGTTTTTTTCACAAATGATTGATTTTATAATAAACTATTTGGGTTTAAACTGTTTTTACAACTAGAACAAAAAATACCAGCTCCAGTCTGTTTAATTCTGTTGTGGAGAAACCACAGCAACACCGACCGCCCCGTCACCGCTTCGTGCCCTTTATTTGTTGAATATTCATCACAAATCCCAGTCCAAGGCCCTTTAACTTTAGTGTTTTTAACCTGAGAGAGTCGTACAAACCCACGGCAGCGGCGCCCGGACCCTCAGCCCCTGGCACCGCTCACAGACTCCGGACGAGTCCCAGGGAACGCCACGGGCTGCTGTTTTCCAAAAAACAGCTTCGGAAAAATGAGGAATTCCATCGTTCCCTGAGTCTGAGTGAGTCTGAGTGAGTCTGTGGGAAGTGGGAGAAAGGGGACTCCGCGGTGGGCCATAAGGGCACTTTTGTTCTACATTTAAGTTTAAACTCACAAAAAGGCACAAAGGAAAAAGTGGTGCATGTTTTTAGAGCTTAGTGCTGCTCTGAGGGTTGAAGGTTTACAGATGGAGACATGTCACACTTATGTTTCTGTGGGTTGTTTTTGTACAAATGAGCTCTTCATCTAATAACACACCTGTAGTTTATAGTTTAAATCAATAAATGACAATAATAAATCTTAACTGTCAATGTTTTAGTGGCTTTTTTAAACAGACATGCTACATCTTCTTGCTAACACATTTTATCTCATAAACAAGATTCGCATTGAACTCTGGATCTGTATCTGATCAAATTTGCGGCGGCTGCAAAGAAAGTAACGTTAGCGACTTTGCTAATCCTTCGGCTCAGCATCATTTCTGTCTCTGCTTGTATCCATCTCATTTCTCACTCTGGAGAAACCGAAATCAACACAGCACTGGTTTTCTGCAGCATTTACTACTAATTCTGCAAACTTATCTAACCTTTCTGTGGAGAATAATCACTAAAGTATCATTACGTTTAACGTCAAAACTCTCCTGCTGCAGCACTCACTCGGCAGCAGCTGCTACAGAGTCCACACTCAGCTCTGAGGAAACTCAAAAGACAAACGCAGCAGAATCTATCTTAAGAACATCATTTATCACGGCTAAATGCATTCAGTGGTGTTCATAATGTTCATTTAGGCAGCATTAGAAAGTATTTTTGGTTCCTTTTGGGAAAATGGCAGAATAAAGTTGGTGGAGTTTGGTATCGGTACAGCACGATAAAAGCTCAACAACAATTACACACAATTAATACAAATACATACAGAGACATGTATGTAAACTGGACTAAACTGGACTAAACTGGACTAAACTGGAGCGGCGTGGTCTCTAGTCGATGTTTTTTGAGTTTGTCCTCTGATCCTGATGGAGGGTCTAAGGACAGAAGGATGTGGTCTAGTTCAACCTATTTGTCTATTTTCTGTCTTTTGTTTTAGTTCAGTCAAAATAAAATAAAATAAAATAAATTGGGTGGGAGCCAGTGGCATTGTCAATAGCTGGACACAGATTTGTACCTTAGCTTCACTCACAGGAGATTATCTGCCTTGATCCAGGATTAATCATAATCATAACATCATTGTGCAAGTTAAATCAACCCATGCAGTGTTTGTGCAGAAAGTCTAGGGTTTAAGCTGTTTAGATCTGATCACAGGTATATCTGGTTTTAATTTAAACATTTAAGCAATGCATCTGAATAGAGGCCTTGCTACAATCAGAGTTAATACGTTTGGATCACACTTGCGTCTGTGCTAGACCCAGAGCATCTCCATAAAGCCATCCAGCCTCAGTGGGAGAAGACAGAGGCTGAAGTATGTCCTAATGAACTGTGTGGAATGTGTGGAGCCTGCAGTCCATGTCTGAGCAGATGTTTGCGCGAGTCCGTCATTCGCTCCGCTGTGGTTTTCTGAGGCACGGCACCAAACCTCAGCTAAAAATCTGTGGCATTTTCACATAAATAAATGTCTTCTCTGCCATCGCTGACTGACACTGTGCAGCTCTGACTCAATCCGAACTCATCGTCGCTTTTTTCCGTTCGCTGGACTCAAACCAAACAGCTACAACTGGCAGCGCTCGGATAAAAACTCGCAGTAAATGATGCGTTGCAGATTCTTGGCCATTTTGGGAGTAGACAAAGAACAGGGCGTTAGCGTTAGCATTAGCACGGATAACTGCGTATTCAGAAGCTAATGTTGCTATCAATCATTTTAGTCAGGAACATACAAAACGGGGAGTAAGTGTTCTTCAGAGATAAAAACACAGTGCTCAATTACAATTCAAGTCAAGATTATTACTCTACAACAGATTTGACATTCATATTTTAGTTGTAGTACAGTTAAGAATATCTAATAATGCACAACTAGATTAAGTATAACACAAAAACAAATCTAAAGAATGGAAATGATT
Organism: Rhyacichthys aspro; assembly: GCA_036850595.1. NCBI lineage: Eukaryota > Metazoa > Chordata > Actinopteri > Gobiiformes > Rhyacichthyidae > Rhyacichthys > Rhyacichthys aspro. The sequence continues at coordinate 2,092,399 of CM072165.1, forward strand.
CGTGTCGTTCGTGGGATTAAATACATTTTTCTTTTTGTTTTTCCCAATCCTTTTTGAAAAGATAGTGTCTGTATGGTTTATTTTAAAAACTTTATGAAATCTGTTCACAATCAGATCACAATAGAAGTAAGTAGACTGTGTTATTGTTAAAATATATAAGAACATATTTGTTGGATACATGCTAATTTATTTTATTTGTGTTTTTCCAGTTGCTCAAACAAATAAATAAAAAATAAATGGGCTTGTGATTTGTTCTAGGTTTTTTGTTGTAAGTTTTTCTGATTTTGTTGTGATCATGAACTTACAACTTGATGGTAATTAATACAATTATTTATTATTAGCTTGTTGTAAGTCCAATGCTAACCTTCTTGATTTCTTGATTCTTCCACTGAGGCTACCATAGCTTTTTAAAAAACTTGATTTGTATGAAAGTAAGGGCTTGTAACTTTTAAATAAATATATGTATATATCATAATTAATCATCACATTGATTTAAACAGTAATAAAATCTGCAGAAATTGTTTTTTTGTGTTGACAAATACAGGTAAAATGTTCTTTTTTAATAATATTTTGCTGTAAAAAGTGTTTAAAATGTCCACACAGAAAAACCGTAAATCTGAATTACTACGTTCAATAAATGATCGTCTAAAGATGTCGAGACACTTTCAAACGATTGTATTATTCATTGCACGAGAATTACATCAGCCTCAAAATCAGCAAAACAATAATGATTTAGAGGAATATGTCAGTGTCGTTACAAAGGCTGTAATTATATGTTGAATAAATCAGAGTCAGTGGCATCGAGCGTTTCTGGTTGGTTCCCGAGCAGTCAGCAAAGATTTATAGAAGAACTGTTTTCGACTTGAGTTTTGACCGAGTCTGACTGATTTTTGGCGACGAACGGGAATAGTTTTGATCAGGATTAATGGAAGAAAGAGGCCTCAGAACAACCACAAGTTTTAAAGGAGGCATGCGTTTGGTACGAGACATGTCAGCTACAAACAGCGCAGTCACTAAAGCCACTTAAATCGACTGGAGCTGACAGATATTTTTAACGTAACTAACTTTTGGGAAAAGGAAAAAAACCCGGCGGTGGTTCTTCTGAGGTTATCCACGACAGAATCCATCACGGAGCCGAGACGCAGAAGATTAAACGTGACGCGTAATGTTCATTTTCCATTTGAGGGACGTTAGATCTCGAACATCTCAAAAAGAGCAGCCACGACGCGACTGACAGCACGTCTTCTTGAACTTTTCCAACGAATTCCTTCTGATCGATCCGCCTTTGGACGGAGCTCGGATAATCTGCTAATTATCCGAGTGCTCCCACGAGATGGAGATAAACAGTCAACATTTATCAGTCCATTGGTCTGTTTTTGGGTCATTCTGAGATGTTTTCCAAGGATTAAAACATATGGATCAAGTATATTCTATCATCTCATGTTATGGCGGAGCTGGTTTGATAAAATAAATCTTTCTCTTTGAGACGTTAAACCAGTGTCAGGCAACAAAATGTACATAAATAACAAAAAGGCTTTTCCTGCTGATGATATGTCCACATTCAAGAGGCCTGCCACAGTCTCAAAATGAACCAAACCCATATTATAACGTTGGAACGATGTATTTTGTGTCGGTAAAGTACATTATGCTGCATCGACCTGGGCAGACTCTGTAGCGGCTGCAGCCACAGAGTTCTGAGTCTGAGGAGATACGTTCTTTTGAAGCCATCAGGTGAAACTTTAGTGGTTATTGAGAAGAATAGTAGATGCTACAAGTCTTTAGAAACACAAACACAGATCCTGAAACTGAGAGGCTTTAAAACGCTTTCCAAAGACTCTGAAGGACACTTTTTAACTAATGTATTGTTTTTAATCTGGGGATCTTTTTATACTTTCTATTATTTAATGACATGACATGTATTTATTCACTTAATGCAGATGTGCTTATTTGTATTGTCTTGTCTAATTATTTCTGAGCAATCGCCAATAATAATTCCCATCAATGTTCTCGTTAAAATGGCAATAAACTCTTGAATCTCTGACTCTCAAAGTGTTATCTGGTCTTTCTCTGCAGCTGCATAAACTACAAATGATGAATACAAGCAGAGAAACTTTCAACTTCAACTTTTATCCGACACAGTTGAAGATTTAAAAAACAATTAAGTTGCCAAACCTTTGCTAACAACATTAATTAACTCTTTTTTTCAGCATTGTTCTTTTTTCTTCGAACAGTTGAGATATTTTCAAACCAAAAACTCGGGACATCGCAAATCCAACGACAGAACATCATCAAATGAAAAATAATGTCGCCAGAAATCAATACAACACCAGTAAATAATTAAAAACATGATTGTACTGATTAGCGATTAACATTTCACTTTAAATAAATAAAAAACGTTTCTATCGTGTTTAAAGCAGATTCAGTCCCGGTGCTTTTCTGAGACAGTTGAGTTGTTCCTTGAGCCGTTCTTTTTGGCTGATGTCAGGTCAAAGTTCAAACTGTGGACGCGAGAAGGATTAGCTTAGCATTAGCCTCGAGCTGAAGAACCAATCATTATTAAGCTACAGACCTGAGGAACACTGTTGATCTTTTATAATTGGTTAGTATTGATTGTGATTGACACACAGTCTACAGAGAAATGAGTTTCAACCACAATGCACTGCTTTGGCCTCATGACTGGGAAAAAAAATCATTTGGGACAGAAACAGGACAAAAACGGGACATTTTAGTGTTTTTTGTAGATATCCAAATTTTAAAAAGGTTTAACTCTATAACGACACCAAATTCTGCTTTTCCTTCTGTGTAATTCTAGTCCTCGTCCTCAAAGCGTCTGATTCCTCTTGATTCGGTCTCGTTATCCTGTTTCATTTAGCGTCCAGATCTGTAGCAGCTCTGTTGACTTTGGCTTTGTCCACACAGAAAACCGAGCCTTTAATTCGACTCCTTTCAATACGTGACCCTTAATAAAACAAATACCGTTGTTTGGAGAGAAAGAAATCGGCCCCAATTACTGTCGAGCGCTGAACGGAGGCCGCTCGCCGTCTGCTCGGGGTCAGGCCCAGTCTTTAAATTGACCTGGCTTAGATAAACACAAAGGAGCGGCGTCTGTGGTTCAAATCCTGGATAGAGTTACGGGCCTGGTGTGTGTCGCTAAATAAAAACTCTGTATTTTTGTTCTCTCTGATGTACCAGAACCAAAGACGGCAAATGTAAAAGGGTTCTCAATTACATTTTGCTGTTTTATTCACGATCTTCTAACCACAATGAACCACAGTTATCCATCAATGTCTCACTCAAAGTAAACCTCGTTAATAAACACGATTTTATCCTGAAATGACAGCTTTGCTACTGTAGAAATGTCATTTTTTTGTAAACGGTAGCATATATTTATAGCCCGAAACTGACAAGAATCCTTCTGAGAACTATGTATACGTAAGGTTTCTGGTTAAATGTTTATAATATTTCAACAAGTTCGAATAATTTTGCAAAAATCAACAATAATATGATTATAATTGAAATATACAGAGGCATTGCAATGAGTCCACTATTTTTAGTTTAGAAAAAAAGAGATGGATCCTTCTAGTTCTGTTAACTTCTGGTTAGAGACAGCAGTTTGTAGATTAAAGTTGTAGACTGTTTCTCTATTTTTATCATTTTTGAGCTGTTTCTCTGTAAAATAAGACATATTTTCCAACAGAATGAACAAAAACGTAGAAGAACACGCTTTAAATAAGGTTTGCCAACGTGAACTTTTGAAGCAACAAGACAGATATTTGTAGTTTTAATATATGTTTGATAAATGGATGAATGACAATGGAAGGAAAATAATGGTAGTGTGTTTGTCGATGAATCACGAATGTAATAAAATGAGTAAAAAAGAGTTAAAGGTGGAGCTGTTACCTACATGAAGGCTGGAGGTAGAGGCTGAGAGGTTAATGATAGCAGAGCTGGCTCCATCTGCAAACTACAACAACACATGCAACACAGAAAAATACAGAAAAATACATCAACACAGACGGGTTAGCAGGTTAGCGTTAGCCACAAAAACCATTAGCATTCTCACTTTAAAGACGTCCTTTATTGTGATCATTCAAAAAGCTGTCCCTTCAGTCTGTAATTAGCATTTTCATATTAAATCCAAGAGAATATTGTTGCTACAAGTCTCTTCTGATTCAAAACCACAACAAACCCGACGGTCTTCGCTCGTTTACTTTATTTCATGTGAGATGATGAATCACAGCTAACGTTTACGATCCCCGCTGCGCGCCGCCTTTGATCACCGCCCGTTTGCATCACTTTTATTGGTCCCTCTCGAGGCTGGGTTTGGTGTCGCAGCGCTCTAATTGAATTGTGGGTGAAATAATGCCAGGGCGTGTGCAGTCGTTTCAACACAAAACCACAAAAAGACGAGCAACGATGGGCGCTGTTCGCTCAGTGTCAGCGAAAGTTAAACGCAGACCTCCTCAAACTCAATAAGACAATGGTGACACGGGAAGGAATGAGGTCACGACGTTAGAGAAGGTCCCAGGAGGTTCGGGACGGTTTATTAAAGTTAACAAACTGGTTTAAGGCTGCTTTTGTCTGTTTCTGAGTTCACTCTTATCCAAAAGGACCATTTAAATCTGTTTGGCGTAAGTTACACTGAGGACGAGTAACTGACCCTAAACCTTGGGCACAGTCGACCTGCTTTATCTCGTTATAAAGTACTGTTTTGTTTGAAGACACTCGTTGCTGAAGATAGATTAATTAGTTTTGGTGACGTCTTATAAATGATCCTTGAATACTGTTTATCACTATTATTAATCAGGCTGACTCTGGTTTATAAAACTCTACTTCTTAGTGGAGCAGGTTTCTTCAGAGAACAAAAAGCAAGTTATGTGGCAAAAATGACCATTTAAGTCTCTAAATAATGCTTATTTTCAAACAGAGCTACACTTTTCTTTCACTGGTGAAAGTTGTGGCTTTGACATTTTGGTGACCCTTCTTAACCACCGTTCTGCACTTTACACAGACATAAGCATTGGTCACGTTTTCTGATTTAATTTGAAAAATCACAATAGAAAGAATGTAAGGATACAATAAAATTTTAAAATAAATTATTAAATTATATAAAAACTTTTGCCCAGAAAAAATATTAACAAATAAATAAATAAACAAAACAAATAAAGCAGAAGAAAAATGAAATGGAAGCAGTTTTTTCAAACAAAAAGGACAGGCTCATGGACAGATTAGAGAGAAAACAAGCAACAGAATGAAAAGAGGAAAGATTAAATGATGAGAAAGAAGACAGATGGAAACAGCTAATGAGGAAACATGACTGACAGCAGCCGACAGAACTCAGGAAAATTAGACCAAAAATGTCAAATAAAGGAGCCACAGGAATCTGAACTGGGTCCTGATGACTTTAACCTTTATTCAGACGAACGCCGCAGACGAAGGCGTCACGAGAATCTCAAACGACGCTGAGAGTCACTGTCGCTGAACGTTAGCTCTGCTTCTGCAGCGGTCGACGCGGTGGTTTTCCACGCTGCAGCGAATTAGCTTCAACCGTCGCACGCTACACCAGAACATTTTCCGAACGCGGCCTCGGGTTAATGAAGCAGCACGGTCGCACTTCGTTTAGAGTTTACAGAGGAATGTGAGGCGGCTGGGGTCAAGCTAACACTGTGTCCTCCAATGTCTAATGTGTGGGACGTTTTTGAGAAGATATTCAACTAATTAGCAAATATCTCTTAATTATACCTTTGTAGGAACTCTTGGCTGTCAACAAAGATTTTAAATCAAGCAAAAAATTTAATTCGTCAGGCAAAACTGAAGATTGTTTTGGAAAATAGCGACCGTCTGGCTTCATGGCTCGATATTTAGCAGCTTTATCTGCACAAGAATGTAGCTACAGCAGCTAAAGGCTACGAGCTACAAGTCTCTGGAGGGTTAGGACTTGTACAAAATGACAAATAACACCACAAGGAGGAGTCAGGGATGTAAATATATACATCAGTTTTCTACCTGTTCAGTAATGAGCGGCTCCTCGTCTCCGATGTTCACCAAAACGTCTCCACAAAACGAGTCTGGTCTCTCATCTGAAAGTTCAAACCCAACAGAGACCTATATTTACTATTAAAGCACATTTTAGGACCTGGACTACATCTGGTTTTATAATTTTAGGGACAAAGGACTTAATGTCACTAGTGTTGGCCATGTTTAAGCGGTTTTATTTCACAAAAAACAACCAAACAAAGACTAAAATGCACCTGAGGATAAAACATTTTGACTTTTTTGTCTCTAAACTCATTTATAGGCTCCACTGTGTCTCACTTGTCCATCCGTCCCCTTCCTCCTCGGCCCGGTCCAGGTCCAGGTCCCGGTCCGGTTCACAGCGGTAGTCCTCCAGAGTCCGGATGGTGCACTGACCGACCACAGGCTTCCTCCCGAACTGACGGTTATCGATGACTTTGATGACGATGGGCGGCATGTACAGCTCCTCACGAGGAAGTCTCTGGAAGAACACCGACAGAATCAAGAAATACAATCAGATAAATGACCTTGAACACATCATCACAGCAGCAGAACATTACCGTGACACCTGTAGGGGGCAGTAATGAAGAGAAGAGTCTAAACTAACAAACAACTTAAAGAAGAAGGTGGAGCAAAGCTGGATGTAATGAACAGAACCGTTAAGAAGACTTTTGGAGATGTTCACTTCTGCGTCCAGAGTCCAGAGGCAAATGAATCACTCTCTGAAGTTCTTTCTATTGTCTTTTTTTGGTCCATTTAGATTCTGTTTATGTAGATTGTTGTCCTTTCTGGTCACGTTACTGCATTCGTTCATAAACAGCCTTCACAGTGAATTCCCTGCAATACTCAGACATGTAAAAGTATTTACATTCTGTACTTAATAAGTCAGTTTTTTCAGTTTAGGTTCAGGTTTCAGACAGAATCAAGACTGACCCAGAGCAATTGAGATTTGTTCTGCAATTATTTTTACTCTGCAATCACCAACAATATTAGATGTTCTGTTTATATCAGTAACATCCTTCTCTTATTTTGGCGGGGCTTGACTTCCCCTCTCTTTTACGTCTTTTACGTCGTGTTGTTGTCGGCGGAGGTTGGAAAGTAACTGTTTTGACAGAGTAAGGAGTATAAAGTACAGATATTTGTTCAAAAGTAAAAAGTCTCCAGATAAGTAGATTTTTCAGGAATCTGTACTTTACTTATTTATGTAAAATAACAAAATAAAACATACTTTGTTATTTCCCACTGCTGTCAATATCACTAGGCCTGGACCCGGTGCCCTCTAGTGGCTGGCTCTGGTACTGGCCATAATCTAAACGGTCCAGTGGAGTAAAGCTGGACCAAACAGTGAACATAAATGTAGTTTAAATAGAGTTGTTCCTGTGACCTTTACAGCACCACAGAGACTTCAGAGAAACTGGCATTTTGGAAACCTTTACACTAATAGATGATTGGACTCATTTTAAAAGCTAAAACCTATGTGAGTCTTTCCACAGGTCGCTGGGTTTGTACTTGAGTAAAAACTGGACTATAACCTTGTTAACATGACCCGGCCGCTGCCAAAACCAGGATCTGAAGTGTTCAAAGGGAAAGCCTTTCCATTCTCCGGTGGAAGCTGTCAAAAGAAAACCCTGAGGTGATCAACTTCAGGCCTTAATATTGTCAACGTTAAACGGCCGCTGCCCACGTTGGGAAAATATGAACTTATATTTCCATATTCCTGCTTTAATGAGAGAACATGTTGAATCTAACGGCGCCAGTGTAAATGCAGTGGAACTATTCTCACTACATTTAAAGAACAAACAGAGACGGCTGTGGTCAGAGCGAAGATTAGTGCCACAAGTTTAACCTGAACTGAAGAGGGTCGATGGAAACAAAACACTGACGAACCTGTCCACACCGAAGCCCCAGGAATACTCCAGACTAGTTCTACAAACAATCTGTGAGTGCTGCGAAAACACATTGACCAGAGAGACTGAAGGTGAACAGTTCAAAACCTGTTTGCAGCTGAAAACTTCTCTGAAATGTTGAGTGTTTACTGGAAGCCGGAGAAATATGTGCAAGTGATGAAAGTTTAGATGAATTTTACTTTTGTGCCTGGATATTTGTGGAAAGGTTGCAGTAGGAAGGGAGTAAAAAAACTTTGCAACACACTGAGTACCTGATATTTTTTTCCTCCAGTTCGAAAATGGTTTAAACCCAAATAGTTTATTGTAAAATCAATAATTTGTCTTTATAATCCATCTCCTGTTTATTGTAAGGGATTGTAATAGATGAGAACCTCTATTCAGGAACATTGGAGCGCTCCCATTGGTCGACACTTGTCACATGACGTTCCAGGAAGTTTAATAGCTGCAGATAAAGTGTATTTTCAGCTGAATATGTCTTTTAACAGAGAAAAGGGAGGCAACGCTCACCACGTCCAGGACGAGCGTGTTCAGGTCGAAGTTGGGCTTCTTCTTGACGCTGCGGATGACACAGCTCTGGACCATGGCGCCTCCACACTCCACCTGCAGGCTGGGAGAGGTAACGCTGGCAAACTGGAAGCTCTTCAGGTTACGCACGCCCCACGCCAAGATCTACAACACCACACATGGATTAAATACGATCATTTAGTCCTCTTCTCGTCAGTCTGGTCTGGATTTGAGTTTTCAGCCCCGTTCAGGATTAAATAAGCAATACATTTCCTCCAAAATATATTCCAAAAGAAAGAGTAAAGCCATTTCAAACTGTTCTCTACAAAAAGTAATTCCTGCCACACTTTTTCTTTTCCTTTTTCCATGACTTCTCTGTGTCTCGTGAACAGAGGAACAGCGGTGATACCTCGACGGCGGTTCTCTGCAGGACGGGTTTGATTCCCTGAGGAACCATGAAGACGTTGGGTTCTCTTTGAGGAGGAGGGTACGGCAGGTCCGACTCTTCCGGCTGCAAAATATGATCGGAGAAATAACCGGTTTAGTCCAAAAACATGAGAAAATACAGCGGAATATCAAAGCAATGTGGTTTTGTTTATAGAATCACAAACAAATACTGCTTTGAAACCGTCTCGGAGCCAAACAAAAATCAAACATTTGAAATTAAATCATGAATGAACTCGTTTAGTGGATGTTTTAAATAGGATTTGATCATTTTGTACCCATTGCTGCAGATTTTCAGAGAGGAATCCCGGAAACAACATCTGAGCAGAAGACAATCAGATAAAAATGAAGTAAAGATTAGAAAGACGAAGCTAAATCAAAGAGAACAGAGCAGATTTGATTAAGCTGGAGGGTTAACGTGGTTTATACCTCGTCTAAAACGTGAGAAGACGTCACCACATCTCCCTGAAAATACAGAGAAATATCAACAAAGCATTAAAACTAATACAAAAATAAAGAATGTTAAAAAAAAAAGGCTTAAACTGACCTCTTGACCCGGAATATGGTGAACTGCAGGCTGTGGAAAAGAACAGAGGAAACGTCACAATCCATTTTTGATTTTTAAAATAAACACACTCATCGTTTCATTGATAATAAAACTGGAAAACTTCAAGGTGGCAGCTCCTTTTTTAATGTCTCTGTATTAATTCTATGGTTCGTTAAAGCAGCCTCTGACCTTTTCTCTGCGGATGAGCTGAAAAGCAGCCAGAAGTTCCCCGGCGCTCTTTCCCTCTCGATGAACGGGGAACCAGGAGAGTCGAGGGTTCGGGTCGAAGGACGGACGACAAACGCAGCGACCCATGAACTCGTCCGCTCCCTGCAAATACACACAATATAAGCTTTAAATAAGGCTTTAAAGGAGGTTTCTATCACAAAAAATAAATACAATTTGTAAAAAAAATCATCTTATGAGCAAAATAAGCAGTGAGCTATAACAGTGTCTTTGTGGTTTTCAGCAATAAATTTAGTTCACTGAGAGAAGATAGGAACTAGAACTGCAGCAGGAAACGTTACATCAGCTCAAATTTTGTTTTTTATCGGACTTCTCAGCTGTTAGTGAAAGTTTAGGCTGATGTTTGCCGACTTTCTGTTTGTTTAGTTTGTGAAAGCAGCAAAAAAACAGAGCCACAATCTGAGTTTGGGATTGAAAGAATGTGATAGAGACAGATCAGAAAGTGAAGTTTTCATGACTTTTTCTAAAATAACTTCAATTATCAGTCAGTTGTGAGCTTTTCTGAAAACAAAACAACTGGAAAATTATGATCTTTCTCTTTAGTCATTTTAGGAAAACAAAGGTAAATCAGTCTAGGGACCTCTCCTGCTTCTTTTTTATTAAAAAATAAAACCAGACCAGTTTTTCCTCCAAAATACTAATCCATTTGACCAAACTGAAGTTTAGAGTTTAGCGTTAGCTTAGCTGTGACTTCAGCGTCAGGACGACAATTATCTCCTCCTCGTTAAACATTACGTGATTGAATTGACAGTATTTATCTGTGTTTTACGTTGTCTCCCTTTTCTCTGTTGATGCTTTTCTTTTTTCAGCTGTTTCTCTGTTAAAAGACATATTCAGCTGAAAATACACTTTATCTGCAGCTATTAAACTTCCTGGAACGTCATGTGACAAGTGTCGACCAATGGGAGCGCTCCGAGGTTTTCTGTTCCTGAATAGAGGTTCTCATCTATTACAATCCCTTAGAATAAACAGTAGATGGATCAGAAAGACTGCAATAAACTATTTGGGTTGTATTGAGTGTGTTAAAGCCTGTACTGACGTAAGAGTCCTGGTCGAACAGCTCCACGACGACGCTGGGCGGGTTGTTCTCGCTGGTCTCGGGGTTTCCAAAGATCTCCACTTCGTAAAAGATCAGCGTCTGGTCCCAGGTCGGGTTCAGAGTGTTACGCGCCGTCACGGTTTTCTGCGACTGGTGCAGGAATGAGACGACGGCGTACGGATCTGAGGACGGACAGAAGAGCTGAGCCGGGCTTTAATCACAGCAGCAGATTAACTCAGAACACTGCTCCATCCATCTTCTCCACTCGTCCGTTGCAGCGGCGCGTGTTTAAGCTAACACTGATCATGATTTATTTGGGTCTGTGGTTGATTCTGTTTTTACATTTCTGTCTGATTAACGCACGGTGGCGGCTGTTTCCACCAGTTCCTTAAACAAAATAGAACAAGACTGGGGTTTTATTTCAACAAAAGGAAAAAACGACAGAAAGAAGGATTTAAATCATCGCTAACAAAGAACAAAAAGACTGAATTTGCCTTTTTAATTTAGAGCAGACAAGTTAAACTCAAACCTTCCCAATGTTTATGTGGAGCTTCAATACATTTAGAAGGTGATATTTCTGGCTCTAGGTTTTAATAAGATTTGAAAAGGTTTTAGATGGATTTGATTTTTGCTACAAAGATAAAGAAAACCTGTTCAAATCCAATTAAAACATGGAAAAATCCCTTTAAAACCTGTTCAAATTCAACCAAAACCTGTTCAAATCTGACTAAACTTGTTAAAATCCTTCTAAAACCTGTTCAAATCCAATTAAAACTTGTTCAAATCTGACTAAACTTGTTAAAATCCTTCTAAAACGGGTTCAAATCCAATTAAAACCTGTTCAAATCCAATTAAAACCTGTTCAAATCTGACTAAACTTGTTAATCTTAAAATTTAAATTAATAAAATGAAAATCTTTAAAACCTGTTCAAATTCAACCAAAACCTGTTCAAATCCAATTAAAACCAGTTCAAATCTGACTAAACTTGTTAAAATCCTTCTAAAACCTGTTCAAATCCAATTAAAACCTGTTCAAATCTGACTAAACTTGTTAAAATCCTTCTAAAACCTGTTCAAATCCAATTAAAACCTGTTCAAATCTGACTAAACTTGTTAAAAATCCTTCTAAAACCTGTTCAAATCCAACTAAAATTCTCAACTATTTCCATAAAAAGAAGAAATTAGCTTTTGTAAGACTCAGATGAAGATTCTTATTTACTTTCATGGCCCTCAACATTTTGAGTTTGACGCCACAGATTTACAGATTCTAAATAAATACTGTACTGAGTAAAATACTGCTATAGAGTTTTATTCCCTTTTTTATTCCCTTTTTGTCCCTGCTGGGCTACTGTAGCTCATTCTCCATTTTTTCCTTGACTTTTCTGTGACTGAAACTCTATCTTCCAGGTTTTCCAGGATGTGATTCTTCATTGACCACAGCAGCCTTTATTCTTTCAAGTCCATTTCTTTCTGATTAAGTTCAGATTTTAAACCCAGTTTTCTGCTCTTTCCGTTTGTGGTTTTATGAAAAATAAATGCTTATAATTAACTGGCTTTTAATGATCACCGTTTTGAGTTTCCATTTGGTCGAGAAGAGCTTTTAAACTGAAGCCAAATGAAATAAACACTATCAGTTCTGATGGAGACAGAGGAGCTAATGATATAAACCCAGATTTTAAAGGCTCAAAAAGGAAAACAACCAAGGTTTTTCTTCTACAAATAACTACTATTTACATTTTGTTTTCATTTCATTTTTGTATTTTTTTTTTTCATTTATTTAATTATTTTTATTTAATTTTTGCTTTTTTGCTCTCAGACTTGTATTTATTTATTTATTTAATTAAATTTTTAACATTTTTTGCAATCTATTTTTTTTAAACCAATTTATTGTTGCATTTTTTGTAAGAAATGCCCTATTCCTTTTTACAAATTTATTTTTTTTAATTTAATTTTGTTATTTTAAGACATTTCTCCAAACTACTATATTTTCTTAACTTAAAAAAAAGTAATAATAATAATATAATAATACAAACTTCTTCTTCTTCTTCTGAACCCAAATCAAAAGCCTGTTGAGCTCTCAGAGGCGTTACCTGAGAAGCTGTCCTTGTCCATGGAGGGCAGGTCTCGGGCCTGATACAGGTAACAGCGAAGGTGGTAACGGGTCCCACCTGCGACACATTGAAGAGTTCCCTTCTTTAAGTCAGATAATGATTTTCATAAAAGACATTTAAAAGGTTTCTTACGATCAAAGAAACAGGAAATAGTGGGTCTGTTGACTCCGAACGTGGTTGTGACTGATTTGTCTTCGCTGCGATCCTCGATACTGCTCTGAGAAGAAAACACAGACGAGAACATGAGTTAGAACCTGCCGTTGTCACACGTTCATCTGTAAATAATGAGTCTTAATGCTGGTTCACGTCAAGAGTGTTTGTGTCCCACCAGAGAACATTCCAGAGCAAAGATGGCGGCGGGGCCCGTCTTCTCCAGAGGCTCCATGCGACACCTCCAGCGCCTCCTCCTGAAGCTGTCGGTCTTCCTGGGTTTCAGGTGGAACCTCCAGCCGAACAGAGAGGCGTACTCCCAGCCCTCGCGCTCCGACTCGTCCGGACGCTGCTGCCAGAAAACACAACGGACTCAGTTCAGCGTTTTTACAGGTGAAGAAAACTGAAGACGTTAGTTACTGCTGTGTCAAATCAATAAATAAAATAAACATTTAAAATAAAAACTCAAAATCAATGATTGAAATGAAAATAGATGAAAAAGTGTAGGATGCACAAAAGGAAGCATTTTCATTTGTGACGATGTACTGCCCTCTAGTGGAAAAAACACACAACTGTAAAACAACTGAACTGTGTACTTCTTAAAAAAACCATGAACTATATACAGTACTCCAAAACAAAACAAAAAAAGAGTAAAACTAAAAACTTGCATTTTCATTTTTAAATTAAATCTTATTGAAAAAGCATAAAGTCACTCTCCTCCAGGTCAGGAACCATCAAAAATAAATAAATAAATAATCTTTTCTGTTCGTAAATGGCAAAGCTGAGAGTCTAGTACCTTCCTGAGAGCGTCCATCTTCTGCTGGTCTCGTCTCCTCAAACGGATCCAGCGCCTCCTTCGGTTTGTGTGGTACATCTTCTCAGACGGGACCCAGGACTTGGGCCGGCGGTCGGGGGGGATGGTCAGGCCGTACTCCCAGCCTGAACACATCATAGTCACACATTTACAAACAGCTGGGGTGTATTTTAAATAGTTATTAGTGAATGAGGCCCTTCTAACCTTGGTCGTCCACGGCTCTGTTGAGGTCCTCGCTCCACTCGGGATCCTCCCAAACCCACCCAGGAGGACACTCCACCTCGTCTTTGGGCACCGCCTTCTCCCCGTTCTGAGAAGAAATAAATAAAGTATATTAAAAAACTGTCAGAAGTGGAATGGAAACGGCTTTTTATTGACTTTTGCAGAAACTAACAAACAGACAGCGTTCAGTAAACAACAGATAATAGACAAACAAACAGAAACAACAGAAAATAAACAAAATATTAATAATATAAGAGTTTTTGGGGAGGGGCATAAGAGGGGATTGTGTGTGGAGTGTGTGTGAGAGTAGGAAATAAATAGTCATAATGGTGATAACAAAAACAGCAGAATATAAAATAAAATAAAATTAAATTAAAATTAAAATAAAAATTTAAAAAAAATTAAAATAAAAATAAAAAAATAAAAATAAAATAAAATAAAAATAAAAATAAAAATTAAAAAAATAAAAATAAAATAAAATAAAATAAAATAAAATAAAATAAAATAAAATAAAATAATAAAATAAATGGTCCATCTGTGTTGTTGGAGCTATTTATCATAATTAATGACTGACCACGTCGGTGTATCCCTCTGGCATCCCGATCCACTGTCCTCCGGGAAGACGCATCTGGTTTTCAAAGACTTCCTCCGTGAAGGTCATGTGACCAGCGTCCACGTCCAGCAGCAACCTGATCCCATCAACAAAAGGACAATAAACGAGCGGTTAGTGAACGGGAGGCAACGGGATTTAGTCTTTTTGGTGCTTCTTGTTGGACTTGAACAGGTCTAGGACAGTTTTAGTTTGATTTTAACAAGATTTATGATGTTGAACTGTGCATTAACTCACGTCTTCTCGGGGCTGATGTACCAGTCTCCGGCCCAGGTCCATCCGGGCGACGGTTTGAAGCTCTCTTTGGGAAGTTTGACTCGTCCCGTCACGTCGCTGAACTTGGGGTAAGTGAGGCCTGTAGTTCCCCAGCTGCCCACCAGGGCGAGCCGCGTCTGGTTCTCATACTACGGAAAAAATAAAGAAACTGTAGGTTAAAAGTCAATTACCACATTTTTTAAACTTTTATCCATGTTTGAGTTGCTCCTGTTTCTCTATTTTTATCTTTTTTGAGCTGTTTCTCTGTAAAATAAGACATATTTCCAACAGAATAACCCATTTCCTTGGTTTACTTCCTTGTTCCTTCGTTGTTGACATCAGTGTCGACCAATGGGAGCGCTCCTTTTTACCTGAAGTGAGCTGTGATTGGTGTGTTTTTTAAGCATGCAAATTTCTAAATAAATAATCAGATCAGAAGTTCAGTCCTGTTCTTACCGTCTCAGCGAACACCGACAGCTTCCCTTCAGCGAACTCGTTAAAATGTTTGACGTCGGCGCTGAGTCCGAACCAGACTTTGACTCGGAGCTGACCTGGAAGTTTGGCCTCGGCCCCCGTCCCCTGAGGATACTGCAGAAACACACACCGAGTCATCTACACAAGGTTTTTTTGTCTGGATTGGGACTAGTTTTAATCCCTATTTGTGAGTGTTTTGAGTGAAGACCTTGAGGAAGACGGTCTGCAGTTGTCCACAGTGTTTCCCACAGTTTTTTTGGGAGAAGAGCACAGTGTGAGCCGGGATTCGGTGATAGGCCACTCGACGGTCGCCCTGAAGCATCCAGATCACGATGTCGGGAAGACTGTTCTGAGGCTGAAGACGGACGAACAAACAGAGGAAGAGTCAAATCAAAGCTAAATGACGTCGGTTTATTCTGGTGTATTCTGACCTCTTCTGCCAGCGTCCGGAGTCTGTTGGCCCAGTCCTCGGCCTGATCCAGGACCGCGCTCAGCTCTGTTTCGGGGCCGTGTTTCAGAGCCAGAGCCGACTGGACGATCTGCTGCAGGTGCAACGTCCGAACGTGTCTGAGCGAACGATCGAGAGGCGTCGCACACTGCCACTGCTCCAGAGACGGCAGCTCCTGACTGGACACAATAATACAACCGTTCACACTGAGTCAGGGTCTAAACAGACTGCCTTACAATCCAGAATGTGTTAAAATCCAAATAAACTTCAAAAAATCCATCTGAAACCTGCTCAAATCAAATTGAAACCTGTTTAGATTTAATTGGAACCTGATTAAATCCAAGAAAAACCTTAAATTTCAACTAAAACCACTTCAAACCAAACTAAAATATGTTAAAACTTAAGAAAAGTCAGAGTCTGATCCTGGCAAAGACTTTTCTTCTCCTGAAATGTAACGAATGACTCCAGACCATCATTAGTCCAGGTTTGAACACAATCAGAAAAGACCTTATCCTTTAACAAAACCAACAGTGAACCTAACACTGGAGCTGACCTGCAGTCCTCTATGACCTGGTCCAACAGGTGAACCACTCTGAGCTCCACCTCCTCCAGGTCACTGCCCGCCTTCACCTCCAGCCTCACCTGCTGCAGGTTGGCCTCCTGAAGAACACAGTTTACAGTGAGTGCATCTGTTTAATGGCTTCGTTTAGAGAAAGAGTTAATAAATCCTTTCTGGGGTTTGTTTTTTTGCCGTAAAACCAGATGAGTCCGTATCAAGGTTAATATTGTTAGTTAAAATGCGTTAAAGGACTCACAAGTCGGTCTGTGGCGTCCAGCAGCAGGTTCAGAGCCTCGATCCTGGGCCTGATGTCCTCCCACTCCGACGACAGCACCACCACCGGCTTCACGTTCCCCCACGGCAGGTAGTAATAATGACAACCTGGGACACAAACAGAGACACGTCCGACACACGCTTCTGTAAAACACTCAGAAATGATCTGATTCTGTCGTTCCAGTGCTTTTCTGTTTCCCTTTTTCTCTCTCAGCTCAACATTTCAGATCAATAAAGTGTGGCAAGCTTTAAAAACTAACATTTGTAATAGAGATGTGTGAGCTGATAAAAGAGTGAACTGACAACAGCATTAAATTCTCTTTCAAAAATGACTCCCAGATTCTTGACGTGGCAGGTTACACTTAGATTTGGCTTTTCATTGTGTTCTAATGTATAAGTTAAATAAATGTGTGGTGTATTTACCGTCGAACACGGCGCGGCTGAACTGTGTGGTGGAGGCCAGAGGGAGGCAGGTGTAGTCGAACTTGTTCCCATAATTCCCGATGCTGACCTCGAACTGAACGGCGTCGTCCACGTCCTGCAGCAGCGTGCTCGAGTAAAAGGCCACGAACAGAGAGAACTTCCTCTTTCGCAAAAACTTCTATTGGGTGAAAGTGAAAGTAGTGATTAATGAGTGAAAACTGAACTGAAAAGACCTGACGCGAGTGATTCCGACCTCGACGACCAGCAGCTCGTCCGACGACACGTCCTCAGATTTCTGCTCGGGTTTATCCTCCAGTTTTGTGGTGAGTTCAAGTAAAACTCGACCTCGGTACGCCACACCCTCCCCCTGGAAAAACAAACAATTACATCTGGTTTGAAGAAAAAAATACAGGACATTTTAGCTGATTTTTAAACAGTTAAACAGCTGTATCTTCAAAGGTCTATCCATGTTGTCATATTTGTTATATTTTCTAAATTTTCTAAGAAGATTGAGGCTTTCAAAATATTTATAATAAATATTTATTTATTTAAAGCAGATTCTTGCTTTAAATTCATGTTCAACACTTAATGAATCCTGTGTATGTTTGTATTTAGATGAACAAAAGAAATGATATATTATTTATTCTTATGTCTTTACTGTTTTTGTTTTTATGAGACACTAATTTCAACTTTTAAATTGCAGAAGTGAACATTTTAACTAATCTCAAGTATGTATTGTATTTATAAAGATGGTGTTTTTAGCTTTCGTTAACAGTTTTTGGGAGCTACACACCCAAAGACTTCCATCTAAAACACTAGACTAAACCGAGTAGCTTCCAAAGTTTGAGTCTGGACGTACTTTCCCGAGGTTGAGGGCTTCGTGAGGGTCGCTGAAGGCGGTGAACTCTCGAGGGCTGCCGTAAAGATTCACAAAACACGGACCGAACGTCGGCAAGAAACCGAGGCTGTCGTCGACTGCGGAGACAAAACGCTTCGTCAAAAACACGCAGCGAGAAACTTTAATGGAAAAAATACAGAAGACATTTTTTGGAGAAGTTATAAAGATATGAAAAAATAAAGAATATATCGTTGTGAGTGAAAAGAGGACGTACTGCCGGAGTGGACGGTCCGTGGAGTCAAGTCGTCTGAACGCATCGAGAGGAAGCACAGACAGAGTCAGTGTCAGAAAGAATAGGGTCTTTGAACGCAACACGACAAACCAAACGTGAAAGCGTAAAGCAGCAGGTTAGTTCAAGGGTTGAGCTGGTTCTGGAGCTCATCTCGGTTCCTTTTTTTCTCTAAACGGAACTGTTTTTGCTTTGTTTTTGTGTTTATATATTCCATCAATAAAATAAAATGAAAATAAATAAAGAGTATTAGTAAAAGGGGGAAATATCTGTGAGTGTAAGACAGATTTCAAACCAGAGTAAGGCTCATGCATGAACCACTCCACAGACCGAGCACTCGAGGCACGTTCAAGTCCACATGCATGTCACGGAAAAAACAAGACCAACCAAAACCAAAGAGACACAGCACACGTCCCAGGTTCATGCAGCTTTTAAAAACATTCCCCAGGGTCTGATCTAAAATCACTTCAATGATTTTCAAGGTCCTTTATTAAACTTTTCCAGCATTGTGATTGAAAACTCACCATTATTTAAAAATGTGAATTTTAATGCTAGATAAACTGTCCAACACAAAACAGCTCACTAGCTCCATGATATAGTATTGTAGTCGTGTGATTGGACAAAAAAAGTCAGTGGGGCAGTATTTTTAGGCAAATTATCCAAAATTTGAGAACTTTAAATCCATGACCTTGAAAAGTGACATTAAATCTAAGCTTATTCAAGGTTTAAAGCACTAATACTGATCCAGGACCAGTTCTAGTTGAGTTTTACCGTCGATCTCTCCTCCGGGCGCTGAGATCTTAGACATGCAGAGCTGAGCGGTGCCGATGACGTCGTTGTGACTGGCTCTGTCCCTGAAAAAGTATAAAATAAATACGAAAATGTTACCACGAGATGCACTGA